>CM010312.1:31742461-31960609 GCA_001923025.3 Taenia multiceps | reverse complement strand
ACTCAAAGAGGAAAATACAGATAATCGCATTTGTACCTATTACATGCTGCAATGTGCACGTTAAAATTCTTGTTCTCAGAAGTTTTCCTTTATTTTCTAACATCAACAATTAGACTCCAAGCAAGTCCAGCTGGTGGCGTTGGGAGTGGCATTGTTGGGTGGCTTTTTGCTGCCTGCACTGATCACTCTCCTCCTTGCCAAGCCTCTTTCACCCAAAGCGGATCCAGCGTGTGGCGCTGCGTTCAGGAGATCGACAATCCCCTCCTACCGTGGCCTGAGCTGTTTTCTCGGTAGTTCAACCAAGCCAACTATTTAATCATAGCCTATTTTGGGGCTGATTGCCCCAGGAATGCCCAAATTTTATGACATCATCAACATCTATATACTTAGAATTATTCCAATTAAAGTGTTTGATAGAATGACAATGGTCCGTCTTTCTTTTCCATCATCAAATGCCCAACTCGGACTCCGAAATTCGACCCCGACTTGCCAGACAGACGGATCTGCGTTTCTCTCCGCGCTTAAGCGAGAATAAGCCTTCCCTATCGGAGATGCGCAGAGCTCTGGCGCCACTGCGTCGCCTGACCTATGCATAGTGGCTTTTAACTTCGTTGTATTTCTTGGTTTATGGAACATGCTTGGACATGCCATGAGAAAACCCTCAGCTTCGTCCGCTTTCTCTTCTTTGTAAAGCCATTTTGTTGAAAATTGTTATGCTTACTAGTGGATGCCAAATAATTAGTGCCCACAAAATTCAGTGAGTTATCAAAGTAGTGCCTCCTAACTTCCAACTTCCAAACTTAATGCATCACTTCCTACATAACCGGCAACAAACTTGAGAAATGGGAGTCTCATGATCAATTTAGACACATATTCTGGACGTTTCGATCGTGAAAGTGTCTGTATTTATTGCCAAGTGTACGACTCTTTACAAAAGGTGGGAGCGATAGAAATCTGGACATACCTATCCACCGTCTTCTGTCTCGCCATTTCTTTGTTTCTGCTGGTCTCCAGTCAAGGAACCCACTTAAAGTGCCAACTTCAAAGGCTCAGGATGGTGATGAGGTAGTGCTGTGCCACAGCAACTGGCGACTTTGTATTAGTTGTATAGCCTTAACAAGTGGAAAATAGTGATTGTACTCTATGAGCAGTAAGTAAAGCCTGCAGTTGTCAATGTTGAAGTCATAGCATTCTGCTTCTTCGATAATTAGTACCCATTATTTTTCTCAAAATAATGTTTGCGATTTCATTGATAATGCGGAAAATGATCTTTTGGTTTAAAGGCAACAGTGTGTTTTATTTTAGGCATTTGATGCCCCTACTTCGCCGTGGAAAGAGCCATCAAATGTAGACGCCATCAATGAAAATGCATCCAATTTCACACTGCTTTAAGGGTGCCTTTTGCGAGGAAAACAATTATTCAATTTGCAAAAGATGATCAAATGATGTACCGTAATAAATTGTATGAGGTGATTGGTGCATTGGAACTAAAGCTAATTTCGTTCAAAGCATGCTTTCTAATGGGTCCGTCAGCCCCTCAGCTGAAAACTATCAAACAGTTGTTTTTAGATCTGTACTTTTATGCCGCAAAAGGCTTTTACTTTGAGCCAGATCTGGTGTAAGATTTTTAATTGGGCGCATTGTTAAAAACACCAGTGCCACTCGAAGTGGACAAGGTTGCAAATAGAGACTGTATCTACTGCACTTTGACTCGTTGTGGCTGTACGCCTAGTTTTATCGTCTTAAGTGCTACGTCTCATGAAGGTCTTTGATTGTGCCAGCTATGGAATCTTTGCACAGTTGTATAGGTCAGATCAAATGTAAAAAATGGGAGTAAACACAGTAAATTCTGTGCAACTCTGTGTGCTGCGATACTTGCGAAACGAGAATCACATAGGTAATGCTGCAAAGAAGGCATATCGAGGAGTAAATTTTGTGTTACGAAGACAAGCTACAAAATCAGCGTTTTTGAAGCAAACTGGCATAAACAATCATCAAGACCACTACAAATATTTGTGGCCCTTTCAATTATGTCTATTGCATTAATTTAGCAATTTAAACCCGAGCTGAGAAGAAATGACAGTTCTTTTAACTAAACAATGCTTACAATCTGCAACCCATTACCCACACTCACTTAGCACCTCTACAGCCAGTTTGACGAATGCGCTGAAGGTTTTCCTGATTTGGTATAGATGTTTTGCAGTATTGTTAAAGGCTTAGTGCGCTGGGTTGCAGTAGTTTAAATTTCGCCAATATTTGGACGATTGAGAACGAACATATGGTTAAAAGTTGAATTTAGGGGAGGACTGCATTGCATTTATGCACAGTTCAAATGCTTGACTTCCTAATTTAACGAGAACCAATTTTAGTTCCCATTTGGCATTTGGAGCAATATCCAAGGGACCGTGTGTGTGACCAGTACGTAATGCAGGCGAATGAACAGAACAGTTGATCTTATAGTCGCACTTATTGGACTGGTCATCGCATCGCCTGTGCAGTGAGTGTTATTAGGGCCAGTTTGTACCCCGTTGGTGTTGAGCAAATCATAAACAGCTATTAAGCATTTGATGTCAGTAGGTTACTTCCTTTTAGCATAATTTCCATCGAGACTAAATAAACTAGGCTTAGTGCTTTGGTGAGGTTCGATGCTAATCTGTGCTCGACGACCGGTAAGCTGGTAAGGTTAATCGCTGCTCATAAAGTGTTTCCTTGATCTCTCACTTACCTTAATGCTTAAATGGAAAAGGCCATGCTAACCCAGTCATCAGACTTCAAATAAAACATCACCTGAAAGATTTAAATAGCTCGAGAGGTCTGTTTGGGATAGGCAAGCACAGATATTGAGCTAAAAGTGCAATGAGCATAGGCATCAAGTAAAATAATTAGGGACAAGGCGATTGGTACACAGGCGAACACACCTCAGCACACAAGTCAGTTTCAAAGAAAGCAGAGGCAACCAAAGAAACAAAGCGCGGAAGCTGGCCATTTTCGTACTCATGGAAGCAAGCATCATGGTGTTGTTGGGTTGTGAAGGCTTCACAAGGTGGGCAGAAGTGAGCAGGTTGATGTGTGCAAAAGCCGCAGTGGTGTCACCGTATGCGCAGCCGTGGAGATAATAGCAGCAATGGTGTCGAATAGCAAACACGACCAAGGTTGTTCTTACACCGACGCCTATGAAGAAGCCTCCGCATGCCATAAGGTGAAGGGACTAGTCACCGGTGCACAAGCCCTTCTCTACTTCCCCGTTGCTTTGAACGTGTAACGGTTGACAGCATTCTTGATTATTGCTTGCGGCTGCTGGAAAATGGCTTGTCGCCCGTACATTAGCCTGCACCAGCCTCACCCTTGGAGTTTTCCTTCTGGGCACATGGGCTGCATCGGCGACTTGAATGTCCTCTGGTAGCTTTCAACTAATGGCCCCGTTACATCAGTGGGAAAAATACTGTCACATCCAATGTTTCCCTTTTGTTATTTGAATATCGTAGGCATTCCTTAGATTCACATCAATTTTAGGATAAATGCCATGCATTTGTCCAAGGGTAGCCTTAAAGTTTAAGTGTGGCTAGCTGAAGGCTTCCCATCCTTGTCAATTTAGTGATTTATATCGAACAATGCCACGCACTCCTTGAAATCGTCGTGTATAGTTAAATGTTGGTCCATCCTTACAATGCGCCTATGTACTGTTTAATTAACTTTTGCATCCGAAGACATAGCAACACGTGTGTTAGCCTTTTTCATCACAGGGTTTCAATAGGTTGGAGGGCGTTGTAGTAGGAAACAGTGCACAATCAAAATTCCTGGTAGAATTGCGAGTAAGGTGAGTAAATGCCACTTGCTTGATAAAATATCCTTACTCGCTGTAATTAGCAGTGAGCGATTCGCCCCTTGGAAAGAGGTAAACGGATTGTACATACGGCTTACAGGAAACAGTCACTAAGTTACGTTCTACATTGCGTTTCGTTACCTGTCCCGGTAATTAAGAGTTTTCGCGAGCGGACGCCTGTTAAAATTAAACGTGTGGCAGGGTGTCTCATAAAGATTTTGCAATGTGGAGGATTAATCAGTCGCAAGGACGTGCTTTAGTCCATATTAGCGCATCTGATTGCCAACACCGCAGGTTCCAAAACACATTTACCAGCACAGCGAGTAGAGCTTGCTTCTCAATGGAACCAAAAGACCAAAGAGCACATCGACTTAGTACTCACGCAGGCAGTAGCGTATTCTCAATCCTCATGGTCTATTTCAATCAATAGTTCGACTCTTCATTCCCTCTTAGTTTTCGCAGTGGGCTTGCCATTTCAGCCATATATTTGGCAAAGAACTTGGGTGGGCTATCAAGGTATAGGAGATTAAACAGGAACAGGAACACTTGCTTTAAATAGATCTCCGTAGGCACTATCTCGGCTCATCAGAGCGCACACGTCATGTTCATGTTTTTCCTCTCACCAACTTCTCGTAGGTACTCGCACTATATTATACGAGTTGCAGTGCTACCGCCCGCCTAGTGTACGCAAAATTTTAGATTAATTACATTAACTGAAGAACCCAAATGCTGTTGCTTAAAACCCACGCAATTTAACGGACAACATGAAACTTCTCCATTATTCGATTAATTGAGTATCAACGACTGAGTGAGAAAATGCAGTGTGTCTTGGTTACCTCGTGTCAGCAAGTGATTTCGGTCTTCTCCGAAGTAACACTATAAAAATTAAAACACCTCCTATTTAACTGTGATAGTGCGTCCTTGACATGGTACACTATTGATGCAAATGCACCATCAAAATATATTTTATGTGCTCCACCCAGAGTTACGCAAGCACAAGCTGTGCAGGCACATCATTAGGATAGGCCGTCCCGCTCTGAAAACCAGCAAATGCTCTGCATTCGTTAACTAACGACTAAGATAATTTTACTCTATCATTGCTTATAATGAGTTAGTTCCTCATATGCGATGTACAAGCGCGATTTACTTATAAAAATAAGAAAAATGGTACAGCAATGCATTAGTATTTTATCAATGCACTGGGAGTTTTGCGCACATTTGAGCATGTAATGTTCGAAAACAGAGAGGGATGCTGGTGTCTGATAAAATTATTGAGTTAAGAGAAGAAGTATAAGAGCTACGTGCGTATCTGGCAAGCACGCACATGCACGTGGAGAAGAGGACAAATCCTGATTTTATATAAGTGCCTGTAGGACGTCAGCGATCTAATTAGCTTTTACACTATTGTCACGTGTGCACACACACAACCGGAAACCATTCCATAGGCCTAATACAAAATGTTGGTGATATCACTTTTCTCTTGCGAGCCTTGCCTCTACTATATTTTGTGAAGTCTCATTGAATTTTGCAAGATTTGAAATATAACTTTAAGTTGGCGAGCGTGGCAAGATAGAGAACATTTGCTTGAGGTGACATGGAACACAATGACAAAAGTCAATTGAGCCTGGAAAACCACCAGTTTCGCAGCTACTTTAAATCAATAGGAGATATTTTGAGTTGAAAATATCTAGCTATATAATTTGGCAAGAATGTATGCATGCTACCGCAGATTCTTTAAGTAAAAATCGCATTGCCGTACGAATTGCTTGAGGTAAACAAAAGTTTTCGCAGGCAATTCACAGTGTTTAGGGGATGACAAGGTCTGCCTCATGTCATAGCACATTAGCGACTTGTTATCATAGTTGGCACGATGACTTCAGAAATGACTCAAATTTCTAAGCGAGGCATCACATTAGCATGGTAGCACTTAATCAAAATAACTGAGATGTTTGCTTCTCTGATTATGCCAGCTTGGCTGGCATCTCCATCGTATTGCTAGTTCCTGTCAGCTTATTCTTCTAACACCACTCCCACTTGCTTCTGTTTAGGCGCATTAAGTAATTTTTGTGGGATGCACACGACCTCCATAACATGCCTACGAAGAAGCTCATTGATTGCATACAAATTGGACAGTGTGACGTGAAATCCATTGTCCATCGCCACGATTTTGGAGATTTTCCAGTAGTTGTTAGTGGGTGGGTCATTGCCTTTTGCGAATGCGTAGGCAACTTTTAGTGGCATTGCTGACGAACACAAATTATGACGAGGAAACGCGTATGCGAATGATGTGATTCCTAGTATTTAAATGTCCTCTGCGGTGTAACCAGCAAATCTCAGTTATCCGCATAAAATTGGTGCATTTAGATTTGACTGCCTACAGCTCAAGTAGTACCCTATCAAGAATAAAATGAATCCAAAAAAATAGAGGACTGTCCTCACTGATAATCCTCAGTAGTTGCAGGCAGCGTTGTAAAGGACTTAATATAGGCAAGTCGCTACTATTTATGCAAAAATCTTTCCACAAATGGGGTTAAAATGATGCCAAGAAGTGTCCCAAATGCTTAAATCCAATTTCAGCCTACCCACTTTGCACACAAGAATACATCTCTGGCTTATGATGATAAGGCTTTCATTTCGAGACTGCCACTCCATTACATCTTCATTTGCTTAAGCTTATAATGGAGTGGTTTCGTATTTAAGTAGCAATGTGTAAATGAAGCTGTTAAAGATTGGCTGCTAAATGGGTTCACACCTCACTGACTTAGGACTTATTTTACCACCAACAACGCTAGGTCTCTGGATGCTTAATCACTATAAAACTGGCTCGCAGACCCAAAGGCATTGATGCCTGAGAGAAGAAGGTGTCTAGATATTTAAACTGTGTTAAAGAGACATCGAGGATGCTCAATGCTTGGCAATTCAGGTGCCTTTGCGTTGTTCTAGGCTGGGTTGCAAAGATTTGGAGAAGCGCATGCTACATTCAAAACTCTTCTGTTGATATAACTTCGGTAAGACCGAAAGGCACGAAAGCAAATGAATTCGGGTCCCACACCCCAGTGATAATTAATGTGTTACCATTGCTCTCTGGGCCACGTGCCACACTACATGCAGCACGTACCACTGATCGATTACACGCATGCGGCGGGAGAGATCAATCGTATTAATGCTAGACATGCCACCGCTCGCGATCCTAAGGACCTTTTTCCTTTCCATAACCTAGTTCGTCTTATTAACTCCTTCTCCGTTACGACTCGGCCATTAGACCCTTTACCACCCCTCTCTTCCTTTGAGGGAGGCCAACAATCTAAAGCAAAGCCTAAATGCGCATATGTAGAAATTGAGGTTAAATCTTGACTTCACTCCCTTTAATTCTTTAGCAAATTATTTGCTCTTTTCTCTTTTTCCCCTTTTTTACGTACAAGCTAAACACTAAATCAAATGCTAACGCTCCTAGTTAGATTAAACAATCTTCTTGGTTTTTATAGCGGTTATTCAAGTGTGGATGACAAAACCATGCATAGATGGTTGAATGGAAGAATTAGTGAAATGACGAAAGCAGGATCTCATCGCGATATGACACAAATCAAATCACACACTCTGCGCAGAAGTTAGATTCGAAAATCGCTTTGTATTCTTGCATTTGCATCCCCTACCGTTTTCCGCCCTTCCTATTTTCTTTCCTTTGGCACAATTAGCTCAACAGATATTTTCCTTGCCTGCGCCGGATAGGCCGAGCCTTCCCCACTCTTCTCTTTAGCTAGAAGCAGGCATTTTCGAAGGCAAGGAACCAGAAGCACCCATCGACAACTTGCGTTTGCAAGTTCCGTGTTTATGTTTAGAAGTGAGTCGCTCATCTATTTATAAAACCCACAATCTAATTATCTTTGCACACATTCATAAATCATATTGCAGATACAGAGTAGCAGACGCACAGGATCGTACTCTATGGTTCTAGTCGCTTGACCACTGTGTATGTACTGTAGTAGGCTAAGCTGAACTAAGCTAGGCTTAATAGGCCATGTGTAGGTCAGACCACATTCGGGTTTCTAATCCAGCATGCAAATCTCATTCGTCCTTTTGCATTCCGTCACAATTCATGCATCTGATGGAACGAAGTTAGCTGAGACAATTTAAAGGCTATCTGGGGCATTTTTGAGTAATGCAACACAACACTCTTGCAAAGGAAAAAAGTAAACGCTTGTGACTAGGCGGAGTATTTCCTGTACTCGACCTTTATTTCGTACATTTTAGAAATTAGGAGCAAACGAGAAAAGATGAGAGAAACTTGCTCATGATCACTATATTTGTCACCTGAGACACCAATTGCCTCGATATTACCTTGAAACACCGCGATATGAGGCATTTAAGACATCAATGCTTTTACCTTCAAAGATTTGGAAATTAAGCGACCCATTCGAAAACTCCTTTGTGTCGTACGAATAAAGTCTCACCTTTGTGGGACCGAGTATCAGTTATCACAAGAGCATAGCATTTGCGTAATAGCAGTCTGTAGACCTAGAATGCATCTTGAGTAATAGAGCACGGTATTTGCTTCCGTGGTTTAATAGCCTTCTGTGCACCCTGATGATAAATTTGCTACAGCAGGTGACATATTTGAGCTCGCGGCTGGCTACCAGAAGGTAAGTCATGGAAGGCAAATCTCATCTCCTTAAAGAACCAGAGTGTTGAGGCATAAATCTGGAGGAACAGCGCTTTTGTGAGTCAGCGGATTCGCTACCTAACACCGCATCATAACTGTCAAATTAATGCATGCTATAACTATTCACAACCAGCTAAGGATTCGGACCTCCATCGGCTACATTGCGTCCATCCTTAGTGTGGTATGATGTCGGGCGTAACTACTGAGCTCAATGCAGACAGAGGACCAAAAAGCCTCCACCAGGCACAAATTTTAGATGACTTGATGTTACAGCTTAAAAGCTATCGCCTCATTTTCATGCTCTGTCGATTTTTAAACAGTTTTTTTGCTAGCAAAAAATTTGATGTGGCATTGGTTCAAGTACGCTAAAATCAAGTCTTGAGAAATGCTAGACACACCGAAATTTCTTCTCTGGCCAGCAACTTCCCATTCATTAATAAAGGGACTAACATCATAGAATGGGTCATTGCTTGCAGAAACAGGGCGAAGAAGCTTGTCAAATGCGGCAGACTTAATCAAGTGTCTGCGTTACTTAGAAGTCTGATCCGACACGTGACCAATGTTTCTCTGCGTTGTAGTTGCATATAAACTTGAAGGGATATCAAAGGAGTCGCGTTGCAGCCTTACTCAATTCATCATAAGTTCAGTGACAGAATCTGACGCAGATTGCCTCTCTCTATACCAAAATGGATGCTTGTGTACGCCGATTGTGTACGACGTCATTCAGAGCCCTTGTGTTATACATTGCACACCTGAAACTCGCGCACCGCGGTAGGAAGTTCTCCGTTTTAAGATGTACCCCATCTGCACACGCAGCATTGTGCATGCGTAAGTAAACGTGTCTTTGCGTGCATAATTATGTGTTCCAGCATAATTGTGCGCCATTTCGTGAGTCGTTAAAAAGTCTTAGATGGAATGAATGTTGTTGTGGTACAAACGAAAAACTTGCTCAACAAGCTGTCAGATAGGACAAAATCGTAGCGCTGCTTTAATATCACTATTCACGTATATTTGAAATGCTTTAGGACATTTGATTCAGCGCTGTCCCATGTGCCAAATGTCTTATCAAATCCTTCGGAAGCTCCTACGAAAGCAAAGAGGTGAGAGAAGGTGCGAAATTCTCCATCAATCTTCCCTTATGCCATAATGTGTCTGCACAATTATACCTCATTTGTAGCATTTAATCACAATATGTGCGGTCTGTGTTTCGCCCGATTCTCCAACTTTGACTTGCTTTTCCGTCATCATATCAGTAAGCAGAGTTGTGAGTTTGCGTCTGCTAACCTTTGCCTCATTAAAGTGCGTGCTCTGCTCTTTAGCCATAGCTTTGCTATTTCATCCAAAAAATTATCACCTTGATGCTTTAGTTGACCCTACAGCAGTCGCGAGAATGGAAGCTTTAAGAGTGCACCTTTCCCGCCCAATATGCCACGCAGAATATGCAACTCTGGAGGCGTTGCGAGAACACATGGATTCGCACGACTTCGGCAGTTCTCACTTTTATTTATCGTAAAGCCCTGGTCCCTTCCGCCTTGCAGAAGTTTGGTATGAATTGCTTAAATGAATGTAATCAAGCCCCACTACATTAGCAAATGTTGTAAGTTTTTAGAGAGCCTTATTTTAGGTTATTTTGTTTTTAACTGGTGCCGATGGCTCTATAAAATGCGAAACAGACTCTCCGATGATGGAATCAACTCTTTCACGTAAGTGAATGGAGCCAGTTTGTTGCTTCCATCTGATACGTCGCGAATCATTTTCATTCTCTCCTACCCATAAGTGTTGGAAGTAGTCATGCATCACATTTGCTAGCAGTTTGCAAGCGACATAAAGTACGTGTGGGATGCAAAAATCGCTTGCTCTCTCCTTCTTCTCCAGAACACGCTTCTCCACATTTGTAGGAGTATTTGGCTGTGGCTGTAGGGAACATCAATGTGGGAGATAAAGTAACACAGGGCTCCTAGAGAAAAGAGTAGGTATAAACAGCATTGGTGCACTCTCCTCCTCGAGGGGAGGAAACTGATGCAGAACTCACGAAGCCGCATTATGTCGAATTGACCACTTCAACCTTCTTTACTCGGTGGATTTGTCTGCACGGAGTGGCTGATTTGGTCCATAGCAATCAAGACTCCAGCTTCGATTTCCAACTCCAAGTGGAGTGTGTACGTCCTTCAAGATCACCAAGACACGAACAAGAATCTAAGGACTGAGATCTGGGTGCAGTCCCTCATGACATCTTCCTACCACATGCGGGAGTGGCAACTCATGATGATCTGGAGTGTGTATTGTGTCCTAAGGAAGACACAAGGAAGACATCTAATGTCACACAAAGACTTGCAGATATATTGTATCAAGCGGCAGGCAAACACTGAGAGCTTGCGCAACTATGCAGGCTATTTGATTCTTTTTTCTGGAATTGCGAAAGCGTAGTACAACTCACTTTGTCTGGAGTTAGAATTAGTCATGGAGACAGGGCAGAAGATGGCAATGCTACGGTTTGTACAAGCGTCTGTGAAGATCCAATTATTTTAGCACACAAATCTAACAAAAAATTTCAAAGTGAGACCTGACATTTGAGCTGGCACCGCAAATTTGCAGCTTTGCCTATATTTGATACTAGGAATGGGCAAAAACTGCACAAGGTACAGCACCTTAAGCTAAATCTGTAAATTTTAAAAACAAAATAATGTTTTTTAAGCCACGAGTTCTCAGCAGTAAGACCGACTGTTTCAGGCGCATTTAAACAGACAGTGTAAGCCATTAGTTCGGATTTTGCTTTTAGAAAAAGACATAGTTTTGTTGATATGACGGTGATTTTAAAGACATTGGACTTTAAATCAATCGCTTCGCTTGCACTCCATTTAAGCGCGACCGCGAGACTGTCTCGGGATTTTGGGTGCGCCTCGCATTTAAGTTCTATAAGCCGAAGAAGAAGAGTAGGATACGCTTCTCTTGACATTTTTTGGGGTATCTCATGATTATTCAAGCCAACAAAGTTATTTCTTAGATCGAGAAAGAAAAGGCGGTTTATTAAGGCGTCGTTTAAATGGTTGAAAAATCTGCTGCAGATAGAGATGCGAAACTGAATTTGCCAGCTGTTGTGGATAAACAGAAGAAAAGGAGGCGAATTCGCAACAAACCAAGTAAATCAATCAGGCCTAACATGCTCCAAATTACCTGTTGGGAAATTGTTAAACCCTCCACCTCTTCTCTTCAAGCCATGAACAAGGTTGTGGAGGTGAAGCCGAACTGCTGATCATGAAACGATTCCTGACCAGTGAAACTAAAAGAAGGGTCTATATCCCACGAGCCGTCTATTGTGGGTGGCAGGGCCATTAATGCGCTTGCTGTGGGAGAGAATCTAATGCGGAATCTTCTCGGTGGAGTCTCGTTTATGGGCTTCCTAGAGTAGGTGTTCACCAGTTCTTATCTCCTGTTTCACTAGCTACTACGGGCTGCAACCAATGTATTCTTCCTGTAGGGATATGCGATGGAGCTTTAATCACATTTTCCCTGTTCAAATGATAGACAAATTGATTGCTGAAGAAGAATTGTATTTTGATTATGACGTGGACATTATTCCGGTCCCTGGTGCAGAGCGTGAAGTAATTGGCTTGTGTCGTGCCTACCGATGGATTGTTTGGAGTCAATTTGAAGTGAGCTTTTTTGACACCCTTCTTGCGTTTATAAATGCTTCATTTGGTTAAAGTGGCTGTCGAACTGAAGTTAGTAGGGTTATGGGATGTCCTCAGTGCACGAGTGATGATAGAGTGACAGGGATTCGCTTGAATGTAGAGGCGTTTGCCAGAATGCACCGAATACCAAGTTGTTTTGCATTATTGGGCGTATGCTGTGTGCTTCGCATGAGGTATCTTGCCTTCATTTTTTGCCATTTGCGTTCTCAAAACTTGGCGACTAGTCATGGCACTGTCAAAAATTTGAAATCCTTGAGTTATATTCATCCGACTTGTATTACTGCAGAAGTGCAGTGTCTTTATCCTGGTTTGCGGCTTGTTTGATAAATGATCCCGAAAGTGTTAGTGGCTCACTGCTTGGGCAGTAGTATTAACAGAAGGAAATTCCTTTATGACACGGAAAGAAACGGAAATGATTGTCGCACATTGTAATCCTTAGGATTGAGCCTAAACTGTGTGGGTTGTAGTGGCCTTTATTACAACTGCGGGATATTTCATCCTTAAGTTTAGGGAAACTTCTAGAAGACTCCGTCGCGTAGCTCTCGAAAAGCGATGCAGCCGCAACCTCATTTCGTTGCACTTTAAAGTTTCCCACTGCCATGCTATGATTGGAAAAACACTTTATATTCTAGCATTTTTTATTCGAAAGGAGTTTTGATTTTGTATTTCTCGTCTTTCTACATCCTTATTGCTTCTGCCCACCCTTTAGTATTCCATCCCATCTTGCCATTGTGATGCTGCTTAAGCTTATTACAATTACTTGATGTTTCTAACCCTGGCTTAAGGTTATACTTGGCCCTTTCGTTAATCTCATTCAGCGACATTCCTCAATTAGTGCTGATACTCGCCCTAATTAGCTCAATCCACCCCAAAAATCAACAGCAGGAGGCCACTCATTGATGTGCATTCCCTTTCATGTTATTGACTTGCATTTTCTGATCAACAAGTCCTTCTTCCCTCTCCATCTCTTTCTAGATGGGTGCTAGTTTTCGTGTCCACTTCCCAGAGCATTTCAACCACAAACTTGCCATGCACCTCGGCTTCCTACAGGAGGTCATCAACGGCCCTCTATACTCGGTCGTTACTTTTGTAAACAAGGAATTCGTCGGGCCTCTTGTCGATCCCGCCGTCAGAAGCATTGCTCTGTTGCCTGGCGATATTTTCATTGTCGTACTGGAGGGTTCCCTCGAAATCGACGTCTATCCACCTGAATGTGAGGAGACGCAGAGTGAGATAAGGAGAGTGTGTGTGTCTGGTGATGTGGTCTATATTCCTCATCAATTCGAGCACCGCGCAAAGCTCTCCGAGTGCGAAACCTCCTACGCCGTTGTTCTGAGCGTTATCAACCGTGCTTTCGCATTGGTTAAGGAATGCTGGGAACGCATTCTTAAAGTACGCTCTCCCTTACTCATAACTTGTTCCTTTAGGTATTTAAATGGAAGGATCCGAATAATGAGGAGTGTAGTCTATTTCGCAGGCTGCTAATGTCCACGTACAATAATCCGAAGAATGCATTTGATATTCTCTATATAGTGAGTTGTGCAATTGTGGCCATTGACGACGACGCTTGTGTAGGATCTAAACGTGGAGGAGGGAGTGGAGTTTGTTTTCCGCAGGTGGTTGAAGGGCGTGAATGGCATCAAGAAGCAAGATATTTGTTATGCGACAAACGACTTGCGAGTGCGATTTATGACGCGGACGCCAGCTGTGATATTGGATCCCAGTGAGTTAAGCTCGGCTTGTGCGTTATCTAGGCCGCGATTATATTTGGCTGCTGGCTATACTTCGTTGCTTGTGTTGAGCTCAGAACGTGGGTGCTAGTTTAGGAGTGAATGACTGGTGCAAGTGGGGTGGATTGAATTGTAGAGGTTATGATTGGAGGACGATAGGTGGTTCATATTGTTTGTGGTTGCTCCCCCCACTGACGTGGAGTGTATCATTCCGTCCTGGGTGGTAGTAGGGAATGTTCTTGTCCGATTTACAGTTAAGGATTTCCATTTGCGATAATAAAGGTGATTATCGTTAGCGCACACACGATTGTGGGTACTGAGTCACCCTCTTACGTGACTAGGTCATTCCAGCTTAAAACCTTCGCACGCGATGATTCGTGCGCACTTGGGCGGTTCCGTTTAGTCGTTGGCAGTAATGTGAATGAGGTGTGAAGGGAATGTCACAGGTGTTTATAGGCAGGACGTTGCAGATATCTTCGATAAGGGCAACGTCGCAGTACGTTTACCGTCCTAGTAAGGAGGAGAGCTACCCTCTTTGGAACTCCGAGTAGCTTCAACGGTGTGTAGAACATCGAATTTATGGACTAAAATAGGATGCATGGAAATCCCCCACCTAGATTATTTTGGTTAAGGTGGTTTTGGTGGCGTTTGCCCCTCGAATGCCATCTTTTCCTCTCCCGATAGTAACTCGCTAGACAGTGGCGCCACTTACTTATCAAGCAAACGTACAGCGGCGATCTGATGCCTATCATTAACCTTGGTAACTTGGAGTGAAGTGGGAGTTTTTTAGACATCCTTCAGATTGCTCTAGAGCTTGGAGGAATGAGTGAGAAGTAAGTTGAGAGGATAGGAGTGTGAGTGGAGGGAACGAAAATCGGGATGAACCAGTGCGTGTATCGGTTCGGTTTACGTGGTTGCTACTACCTTTTAGGTGAAAAGACGGGACACGCTGCTTTGTTCGGACCAATTTTGGGTGACACAAACGATTATTCAGAATCGCAGATTGAACGTCTGCTTAATCGGCATGTGGAAGGCCATATCAAATTTGAGCGAGAGTTGGAGCCCACGATAAGCATTCGCCTTACTCGTCGCTCTGTACTAAGCCTGATGGACAGACACGATGATGAATCCTTTTGTCTTTGGTACACTCTCTGCAATTCTTGTGATTCAAGGCTTAAAAATGAGAAGACTTATTTGGAGATGCCCAAAAAGTTAGGCAGATGAAATTCAAGGCGTCAATTCTACTCTATTCTATTTAGCTTCTTCCAATGGTTGAGTGGCTGGTTGCTATTTACCCCAATGATGTAATGATCTGCGACCTACCTGGGGATAAAGTAAATGATAAGGTGAGCGATTTGATTGCAGTAGCGCCTACCTTCCTCAACTTTAGATGCAGGTGGCCAGGGACCTGTTCCGTGAGGGCTTGATTATCTCTGTGCTTGAAAGCGAAGTAGTGGGAGTAAAGGAGGATCTAAAGAGTAAAGAGCGGGAGGACCGGAGTGAAGGTTAGGATGAACATGATTGAAGCGATGATGCTGTGGAGTGGAAGCTGAAGTATGTGTAGTGGAAAATGTCCCAGAAAGTGGAGTTCGGCGATTAAATGTGATGTGCTCTGGCAAACTTTTAGTTTTCTTGGGAGGAGGTTTGTGAGTTAGGATTTAGGTTTGGCGCATTTGGGCATTGTATGTTAAGGTTGCCGCATTTCAGCACTAGCTATGAAGGAAGGCGAGTGTAAAGTAATTGCGTGAGCTTATTGCGATTAACATTACTCCCCTTGTTACCACAGTGTCGTCAATGGTTAGCGACATTGGCGGAGTGCTAGGGTCGTCAACACCTGCGAGTAAGCTCATCCGAATTTGTGCATGACTTGTTCACCAGAAACGTAGAAGATGACTGTGATCGGCGAGTTGTGAAGGCTAAGAAATGCGTGATTAAGACGAAATAACTCTGTTCACCCACATGTAGGCGAAGCTCTTAGTCATTCACTTCATCAAAACAAATGCCGCGTTCCAGAGAAGCCAGAGTGTTTAAAGTTGTTCCTTTCCTAGCGTCAATAGCAATCCGCCTCTTTGGATTGCGTGAACTCATTTTCGGTGACGATTTCTCGTTGTTAAATGGAAGGCACAGTGCCATTGTTGAATTTGCGTGCCCTATTAGAAGTAGGAGTAAGGAAAGGGTAGAGAGGTTGATGCTGAGTGTCTCAAGTTCTGCAGTTTGGCTTCATTGTCATGCCTTCCATCCTAGTAGTCTGCAAAGCCTCCGTTTGTAAACAACTAAGTAGTGCCCGGAAAATCAGTTGTGGAAAGGAGACCATTGTCAGCTCAGTTGAACGCACTTAGAGTAGTCTGTCACACCTTGTCATCGGTCCTGGTAGTTGGCGAAGCTCAACTTGCTCTGGTTGCACTACCTCCAGTCATGGAACCCAAAAGATTCCCACTCTCCTTGCCACACTGTCTAAACAATGAGCGCATTGTAGAATGGTGTTTAGTGTTATACAGTGTCCTATTTTAATAGAATTGACGTGGTAAACAGAACTCTCGTCCCATCTAAGCAGACAGAAACCAAAACTGCAGATGGAATGAGCTTGTTTAGCGTTCGGAGGAGAAGGCGGTGAAGGAGCAAGTGTGCCTCCCACCTCCCGCACCATGATTGTTTCTTTTAACACTTTATTTGTGCATTCAATTACCGCCTTTGTAGTTTCAATCTCCTTCGCGGTGTTGTAAAGGCTGCTTTATGCACTCAAAGGAAAGTGCAATGGATTTCCAGCCTGTCCACAAACCCACAATCATTCAAACACTCCAACGCCTGCATCGAAGACGTCCCTTTCCCTATCAATTTTACCGATGCTCAGGAGGACAGAAAAAATAGTGGGATGATAAATGTGTTGCTGCACAGGGCTTGAAGCCGGGTCCATACTCAGTGGTGTCTGTATCAATGTTGTAGGGAAGTGCAGAGCACAAGCGTCGGAGGGCATTCACATCCTCATTTTCTGATTCCACAGCGATTCACTGCTTGTTCCAAAGCACTTCTGCACTTCTGACAGCACTACTTAGTGACGCTCCTTGGGATGCATTTGTGGAGAATCGGTAAGGACACGCAAGGAGCATTGCATAGCATTGCATTATTTTCTACTGGAAAAGGCAGGGTGAATGAACTGCTGTAAGGAGACACCTCTATATTATAATTGCATCCTGGCTCTGTCTCTGCATGCAGCTTTCCATGCAGGCACGCCCCATAAGGTGATGAAGCTAAAGCTGGATCAAAATGGCATGTCTTCAAGTTGATTCAACTGTCCTAGCCAGTCGCTCAAAATGGGGTTAGTTGCATCTGTGCCATGGCCTCCCTTAATCCAAAGTTCTAATGCAAGTGTTTGCATAAATTTGGTGGCAGTAGAATTAGGCTAAAATGTGTTGTGTCAATCCTCATTAGGAGATCAGCATGGCAGTCAGCATTGAAAGGCGACGCACTCCTTTCTAATGCGATATGACCTGTATCGACGCAGAAGCTTTCAACTTTTCTGCCATTAAATATCACGTACATGGTACCACTGATTACAATGGGGCCGATCTATGGGCCAGAAATGAAAACCTCGACACCAAATGCCCACAGATGCGCGATTTCAACTCGAGACCCATTTGGATGTTCCGTGTCAAACATCTGGTACCAACATGGTTAGGTTGAGTTTGAGTCCTGTAAGAACAGCTGTGCTTTGGGATAAAAGGGCGGTGCTGCATCACGTTGCTTAACAAACGCGACTGCAGTGACTACTATGTTACGTATTCCTGAGGTCAGAGGCGACTGACGATGAGTCAACGTAGCGAACTGCACAGCTCGTTTCAAAGCGCACACAGCTGAGTCTGACCGTGTGGCCGCAGATGAGGTAGGACTAGAAAGCAACCACCACCCTCGCCTTTGCAAAGACAAAGTTTGTTGTAAGCCACCTGCATACACACATACTCTTCTGCTCAAGCATGTTGACAAAGCGCAGATCGCCACATTCAATCTACACGATCGCCCACTTAGGTGAGGCTGTTACATGTCCCTGCCAAAGACAAGAATATCATCAAGGTAGATTATGCAGTGCTTTGGAAAAAGCCCCATTAGTGTAGTCTGCATCAAGCGCTGGAAAGTAGCTGCGGCGTTGCATAGTCCAAACGGCATTGTCTGAAATTCATAGCGTCCGTTTGGCACCATGGAAGCTGTCTTCTCTCTGTCCGTCTCCGCCATTTTCACTTGCCAGTGCCTGGACTTCAAGTCCAGAGTATAAAAAACCACTTTGACCCGTGCAGGGAATCCAATGAGTCGTAGATGTGAGGTAGTGGGAAAGCGTCCTTCTTGGTCACGGCGTTCAGTTTTCTGTAATCCACGCACAGCCGTAGGCTGACGTCACTTTTCTTCACTAGCGCAGTCGGGGAGGTCCACGGTGATTTGGATGGCCGTATCACGCCGTCGGAGATCATCTCGTTCAGTAGACGGTTTACCTCTTCCAAGAGGGGCGGAGGAATGCGTCTCGGGGGCTGCCATGTTGGTTTGGCTTCACCTGTGTCGATGGCATGTTTGATGATGCTCGTCCGACCAAGTTTGGTTCCTTGCCAAGAGAACATTCTAGAGTATCTGCACAGCAATGAGTGCAGTTCCTTCATTTCGCTGTCGAAGATGTTTGTGAACCGTGAGCAGAGCTCCTCTAGGTTGTTGACAGGGATACCCGCGGCTTCGGATAGAGCACTGCAGATTTCGTCAGCGTCCTTTCCCAGGGAAGGCTCGGCCGACTTTACTGCTTTGTGCTGCTGGGTCGTAAAGGTACCCTCTGCGAAGTTCAGGATTACTCCAGTCTTGCGGAGGAAGTCGACGCCCAGTACCGCGTCACATACTAGTTCTGGACACATAATAAATTGTACTGTCCAGGACTCCTTCGCAGAACTGAACGGCCACCCAGCTGGTCACTTTGGCTGGGGGCAACCTTTGAAGGCTCTTTCTGCCAGGAGTTGTAGGCTCCGAGCGTAGTCTTCGTCGGTTTCACCCACCTTTCGATCTTGGCGGAAGAACTCTTTGGCCAGAGAACTTTCACGCTTGTCAATGGCCAGTTGCGAGAGGATCTCACAGCAATGGTCAATGTCGGAGTCGGGAGTGACTCCTGCTCTTATTGCTGAGAGAAGGAGCTCTTGCGGAAGAGCCTGGAGGGGAAGCTGCACTCTCTGTTGCTGGGGGTACCAGTGGGTGTAAAACCTCGCGGTTTGCATCCAATCTTCAAAGTCGATATCGCCTTTGAAGGGGGGAGGTTCGCCGACGCTGCCACCAGTGTAACAGGGTTCTTCTTTTCCTCCTCCTCGTCTCTTACTACCTTACTAGAAGATAACCGAGCTTTTCTGGGCATGGTTTATTTAAGGAGAAACTGTAGGTGGAGAAGTCCAGACTACCGGGTCGCGGTATCCGGCGCTGGGGGAGAACACGCTAGCTGGCTTTCTTCTACCATGTGTATATTGTGTTCCCGCCTCTCACCTACAAAGCATATAGAAACATCAACATTGTTACATTAGGCATCAAAAAGACCTACAGTAACAGTGATTGCGCAGTTCTGGTGTACCCAAAATGGAACTGCTCCAGTTAATTTGGTAGTAGGCAGTAAACAATATTCAAGCCTTGTATTTGATCGTTGCAAAGCATGATTAGCATTCTTTGCTGCTCACAGAACTCGAACCTGCTCAGACATTTTACAAGATGTACCTAAATCAAGCATGCTTATCTCTAGATCGAATTTTGTTCCACGTGTTCCAATGGCATGGTTGACATGTCCTTCGACTCGCCCATATTGTATCCAACACTAACCCATCGGGTGGTTCTGTACCTTCTGAACAAAGAGTGAATTCTTTTCGCAAGGGATTTTTAGCGTTTTTATGTATGAGTGCAATCATAAACATCTTTAGCAAAATAAATTTGACGCTTTACACATGAAATCTGCGAATGTGAGGGAGGGAAAAATGGATTTTGGATTTGGATTTGGATTTGGATGCTACTACACAAATTTAGTGCCTCTAAGTACAGTCCCAAACACTACTCCACATGCGTTAAACACAGGCAGTTCTTCTTAAAACTACTGAGGCACAGCTATTCTTACTTAGTTGAAAATGAATCATACGCAGTTATCACCCTTCGGTTTACCTAGATATCTACGCCTACCCACCAATGCACGCTACTTTCCCTCTCCTTTGGCCTCATTGACCTCGTCCACACCTCCTACTCATTCTCTAGCTACCCTGCCAAATTCTAAACTCAATCTTTCCTATCAGTCTCCAATTCATCCCCTCTACTTCCTCTTCCACATTTCACCCACCTACCCAGACGCATGCACATACTGCCAGCACTACTGCTTGCACTCATTACTCACTCACACCAACCACCACAACAAATTATTAAGCCGCCTGTAGACGCCCTTATCTTCTCTCTGCTCTACCTCTACTGCTTATTTTCCTCTCCAAACATTTTCTTTTTGGTAAGTTTTCATTTTGCTTCCCCCCCATCTCCTGGTCATCTATTGATTTTATTTGCTCTTTTTTTCTTCCCACACACCTTCCCCACCTCGGCACCACCACCATCACAACTACAAGTGAGTTGCTGATAGACTTCCCACTAACTTTATCATCACTCATGCAGAATTCATTTTATTTATTTTGCTTGACTTGTTTATTCCTTCTTGTCCCCCAGCAACTGTTTTTCTCTACTTTTCTCCTTTATTTCCTTCTTTCTTACCTTTTTTATTCGCTCTATTTGCCAGTCCTTCATTCATTGCATCTACGTCATTCAACACACACAAACGACTCCGTCTTCTTTTTCACACAACTCTACCATCGGTAGCACTACCTACAACTTGCTAGTAGACCTATCGCCTCCTTTCTCACAACCACTTATAGACTGCTAGTAGACGTCCTTCCCCTCTCTCTGGTCCACCTCTATTTCTCATGCCTTCTCTTTCTATCTCCCTTATACGCCATAGATGCCCTACTAATATTAGTGCCTCTCTCACCACTACGTATGCACCTGTCTTTCCTCCCTTTCTTTCATTCCTTCTTTTTTCCCGCATTCGTTGTATGTGCAGTAAAACGGACACCTTTTCAAGGCCAGGCTCTTCCTCTCTCCCCCTTAGTCTCTATCTCTCTCATAGCTCCTCCACATACATAATATTATACTAACTATAAAAAGTAGGCAAGTCCAAGAGTGGTATCAATGCTTTTCATTCCAACAATATCCAATTTCTCATTTCATCACCCTCACCGTCACATATATGTGCCGCATCTTTTTTTAACTTTTGGTTTCTATCGCTACTACTTGCGTAAACTCAGCAGACTTGCCTCCCCTATTTTCTCACCCGCCTTACAATTCCTTAGCAGCTCACTCAGTTAATTTGTTTACCAATCGACAACCTTCTTCCACCCCTCCTCGGCCTCCTTTTATTCACTTCCCACAATCAGTCGCAGAGGATTCGGTGCTACCTTTCCTTTCCATAGCTCCATCTTGCAAAACCATAACAATTACAAAAAAAATTTAATACTTTCCTTCACGCATATGTGGCGCACATATACATCCACATCTATCAACACTTTCTTTGCCCTTCCTTTATTTCTACAATAATTATTATCATTCAATACTCACGTCTCCCTTCTTTTCGTCCTTTCTGCAGTCAATAATTGTTGGCGCATCAGTTTCGGTTTTTCTTTCTAGTCATCACCCTCCTTTTTTCCTTAACAAATAACAGTCATCTACTCGAACAATTGCTTTTCCCTTATTATCGGGCGATTCCATCTTGCAATTTTTCCGGCTTCGATCAGTCAAGTTTAAAATCTTCAGTTATATACCGCAGGTAGATTGACTAAGAATGCCTGCGCCCTAGACATCATTTATCATCACCAACCTCACCAAGATGCAGTAAAAAGTGAATCACCGCCTTGCCCTTTACTTAACCAGGTTGCTGATATTAAATACAAATTAACTTGTCTCTTGAGGCAGAGATAGATGAAGAGGATGTGAGACACAAACGACGTCTGCATTTCGCTGCACGATAACAATATGCAATGAAGCTGGAACATCTCAGAAGTCAAGTTTAGAACGAGCACTGGAAGCTAGAGGAAAAACTGATGCCTTCTACATATTTGTGCAGGCAGCGGGATAACGTGATCAATTGCAGGACGATTTTGTCTTGAAGTAATTTGCAAAGCGCTCTGTTAGGGTTGGATCTTGCATTTGATACATCCCGCACACACACCGGGAGCAAGCCTTTGCAGTCATTTTGGCTCGTAATTACGCACCAACCTGACAGCACATCACCCGGTGCACAATTTACACAGACAACCTTGAACCAACAAGTTTACTCAGGCGATATTTGCAAGGTTGAAGATGGACACTTACATGTGAGCGATTACACCACTGCACGAATTGCCCACATACTTGCTGTAAGAAGAGCATAACTCGCACAGACTTGACGCAACAAAATGCACACCCGACTTCACAGTGTCTAGGTGGAAGGGTGTGGAATAGTAAAAATAAGTTGTGGTGGATTGGTTATGTTAGGTCGGGAAGCAAAAGTTCCGGGCAGAGGAGATTAAACATAGACCCAAGGTACACTCACAGATGAATTGCACCACCAATAGCTCGGCAAATATAAGGTTCATTAAGAACAATCGACTGCCACATTGTTTGTGCATTGCTACTTCGATGATACTGCATTCGTCACAAAGGCAATATTAGTAGCTGCACTAAAACTCCTTGAGCATTAAGCGCCTTTGCTCCAGAAGCGCCTAGCAAACAGCGTGGAGAGATGCAACGATGCCACAGGAAGAAAGGCAGCTAAAATACCAACAATATAGGGTGAAAGTAGTATTGGAACCTCTTACAATCCATCAGAGGCATTGCTTGACATATGCGCCAATAGTGGTCGATACAGGTTAGATAAATGACTAAGGCGTAGTGCATTTGTATCATGTGTTCCTCCTTCCATCATGCCTAGAATGTCGAATTGCGCCATTCTCAAGACTGAGTGGACATCACCTCTATCAGCTGAAAGCGATGATAAAAATTTTCCTTTCTCCCTTACACATCCGTGTATTCACCAACGCTTTCACCCACCCTCCTGTGTGCTACACAGCCAATTATGCCCCCTTTCACGCAATCGAGTCAGTCAATGACTCTGACACCAAGTGGAGGAATAACAAAATTACTCACTCCGCTGATAACTTTAAGAGCTTCACATTGCTCTCGGTGCCAATGGAACTGCTAGCGCTCTGCCTTATAAAAAACATCGACTGACGCCCAGTGCGATCAACCTGAATATGTTGATCTGTGTTCTATTATGCCCATCATCATTCGTACAAAATTTGCGAAAATTTTGCGTTACAATGAACATAAAATCGCACTCAAATCGCTATCTCTATCACACACACATATCAGCATACAAGCCAACGCTCACAGTCCCACTGGCACCAAAATAAATGTAAAGCCTTCACAGTCACCAGCGAAATGAGTAATTTTGTTTACTGAATGACTTGGTATTGCCCCTACGTGTGAAATAGGAGTGATTAGGAGTAACAAACCTGTAATACAGAGCCTGTCTGACCTATTATACACCAGTCATAATAGGTCAGAGAGCCCGGTCACAACCTGGAGGTCACCGCTTCATTCACATATACTGCTTAGAACGATGATCCTTTTAGGAGTCGCAGACCAAACCAAAGTGGACCATACCTTCTAACCTTTCACGAGTCTATTTAAAAGTGTCAGCAGCTAGCAACACTTGTACTCTTAAATAAAGACCAATCTGGAGCCACCTCCTAATTCACCTTGCTTCCAGGGGCGAGTCAGGCGCCTCAAATACCAAGCAGGTGGGCAATCCTAGACGAGGTGCCAGTTTTAGATAAAGTGGCTGCCAAGAATTCACATCACGAACAAGACAAACGGTCTCCATCACAGCCGACCACCAATAAAATCCCATTATTCAAATAAGGGCTGCAGATTCGAAGTGGGCAAGAGTTTCAGGAATCTCGCAAAAGAGATCGCGTCCCTAATAAATAGTCAAGACCGACACAATCACCCAAATCTTTATCACACACACTTGCTTGGCCTTCATCAATGGGTTGATTCACCGCTAACAGCTCCACCTGCCAGCACACCCTCATCTAATCCAAGAATGGTCTTGTGGTGGCGGTGTGGTACACACCCTAGACAGGTGGATAGAGCAATGCCTTGATAGCAAAATATGTGCCAATTGCAGTCACAAGTTGGGTAGCCTGCCAGATAACCACTACGGCAAATCCTCTAACATCAGTGCAAGAAGCGAATGTGGAACTGGAAGTCCTTGGAGCTTACTCCCCATCATCTTTTAATATGAATAGAAGATAGGCTGTAGCATCCATTTGTGCGTCCATGATCGCCCTCCTCAAAGCCTCTACGGATGCAGACTAAAATATTTCACTACCCACGTTATGAAAAACCCGATATTGTCATCCTCAGGTTTTTCTACTGTTTGAAGAGCATCAACGGCAATGCAGTCTTCCATCACTAATGTTGAGAAGCATAGAATCTGCCTCAAAATGAAGCACCTATCCCCGCTCAACTCACCCACCCACATTCAGACGGCACACTGCCTTACTTCATACCATACCTTTGGATGCGATGCAGCAAATGCAATGAGAAACTTGTCCTTGAGTTGTTTGCGACCTAATACACACTTGTTCATTCGGTTCTCCAAAACTTTTAGTTACTTCTTCCTCTGCCTTAGTGGGTAACATCGAGCCGAAAGGTACTCTAATTGTACTGCCAACCGTTGGAGGGCAGAGGCCAAGTAGCGGCCACATTTGCCTGTAGCTAAAGTCCTTAACAAACAGGCTTATACTCAAGTAGCCTTTGTCGTCTAGCCACCAGTCCCGTGCCTACCGACGGCAGTTTTTTTGCTCACTCATTAAGTCAGGAAAGAAACCTCCAATGAAGTCTCTATCCTTCCATTATCTGACTGATGGTCCAAACAATAGTAATACCCTACGCAGGTTGATAAACAAGCCAATTCAGAGGTATAGCTTAAAGATCTGCCATCCCCTCACGGAGCGTGCTTAACTTTGATGAAATGGTGCAGTGGCTAAATGTTGAAGCATTTATAAATATTTGGCAATAATTAATACAGTTCTGTTTCTGAAGCATTGATTTCTGTGCCTTATTTTTAATACAATTTCCAAACTTGGTATGGCGCCGTTGCTGTACTGCTCAAAGATGGCAGCAGCCATCCGTGCAAATAGTTTATTGAAGTAAACATTTAAAGTCTCCTCATTTGGTGCATGTCTCCTACAGACGCAAAACCAACGGAATAAACGTCTCTCTTCCCTGCAATGATTTCCATACTTTTTCTCTCTGATTCTCAAACGACTTCCTACTAACTCGTTTGCATCTCATTGGTATAAAATAGACTTTTTTGTCCCTCCGCCTTGGATTGTTGACCCGCGCAACAGATATTTGCTGAGGAAGTTCCAAGTTTGAACCTTATCCTCCCTCTATGGCACTCAACTTCGTTACCTTGCCTCGCATTGCGAAAAATAATGTTAGAAAATTTGACTAGAGTAGATACTTTGTAGTCACACCAGGTAACATTTTCTCTTTTTGGATGTTAAGCCTTCACCTTACATCACCTGTGGTAAGACGAAGAACTTTTGCAGCCAAATTTGAAGAAGTTATAAGCCCTCCTTGTTTAGCCTCACTGATACACTGTGCAAATCATCTGGAAGGTTTCGGCGCTAGCTCTCCTCCACTTCTAGTTTGCTTTGAACGCGTAGCGCATGCCGTCATTTCCGAGTATAGCCTGCAACCACCTCATAGGTTAATAAACGTCTCTACCTTTACTCACACAAGTCCCCTTATTGAGTTTTCTCTTGTTGAGCATGGAGGATGCATTAGCAAACCATAGCTACCACAGTTTTCGTCGTTTATTGAGCTTGAATGCTTTGAAGATGCGGCCATTACGCATTGAGTTGCTTTGTTATTTCTGTTCAGCAGACTTCAGAACACTCCATTCATATGCTGAGAAACATTGTTCGTCTACATCCAAAACAACTTGCTTAAAGTGAAAGCACGTTTGGTGCTCCAGACTGTTTAGCTTGCAGTGGAACAGACTAGCGCTGAATAACTCGCGGCTTGTGCTTCCACACATGGTACGGTCTTTACACCTTGCACCTAGATTCTTAATCCTCTATGCTGGTTGGACTGTAGAACACATTCATGGTGCTAAGGGGCATTCGCAACAGCAGAATAAGTAATCGTCTAATTTTTTATTACCGTTGCTGCTTCAGATACGTAATTTCGGCTTATGATGAACAGCTATTTTCACTCGCCCTAGGTTTTTGCCATCTTACAGGTACAAATCTACGCATAGCAAGTCGAAACCCTAGATTTATATAGAATGGTATACAACACAATAAAAAGGTAACGAGTGATTTTACCCTAACTTTTCGTCTTAGCAAACATTGGCGTTCGCGCTAAAAATCTGTGCGCTCCGTGAATAAGGTAATAGCACATGATAGCACTGCTACTTACAGATGTTGCAAAATTAGGTGAGTGCACAACAGAAAAATGGGCAATGAAATTAATACCTGCAGTAGTCCCCAGCAAAACAACATTTATAAGTAGCGAAATGCTTTTTGGGCTCTCTAATGCATGGCGCATTGGCTTCATTGATCCCACTAAATAGTTAGCTGAGTTGTTTTGAGTAAACCCTGAAAATTAGAAGATGTAGGCCTTATTTAGCCACCTCCACAACCACACCAACATGCGTGGATGACACCTTGGCACCCAACGCAAAGTTTAAATGAAGAGTTACAGCATTTTAGAATATAAATTTTCCCGCAGTATTTTGTTCTCAAAAACACAGACTTCGGTGTGTTCGGGTAATTTTAGCCCTCTTTGGAGATAAAAGTCAAATTGTATAGGACACTCTAAAAACAGGTGCAGTTAGAGCCTTTGCGTCGTAGCTGATTTATGTCACTCAGTCTGCACAGTGGCTTGGAAGCACTTAAGGCCTATGAGCTTCCATTTACAAATGAAGTCATTCACAGAAACACATGCCATCTTCATCCACATTATTATTAGCTGATCAAATTGAGGCATTATGAATTATCTCGCCTCACTGACATTAATAAACTTTAAAACAAGTATAATGTAATAAGGTCTGCGGTAGGTGTATGCGCTTAAAATGTGGTACAACAACTGCCGATCTCTTGGGACTTTATGGCTTAGTGCGAAAGGGTTCTATGGGTCACAGCCATTGTTCACCACAAATGTGTAAAGCACCCACAAGATGTTATTGTGTATAGATGCAGCAATATCTTGGCACCGCTAACAAAATACTTTTCTTGTGTTCGTAAATGAGCCTTAGTGGTAAGCGTTTCCTAACACCCACAGGTGGCCGATACACTGGCATGCCTCAATGCCATCCTGATTGTAGAACAGAAGCCGAAACCTAAATGGTAGCATCTGTTTTTAACAAGTTTTGTACATAAAACTGCGGCTAGTACACCAAGTGATGGAGACGATCATATGCCATCCTGTCTGAAAAAGTTTGAGTTCCTGCTTGAGTCTCCTGAGCGGAAGACATTTCTGTGAATTTTTTGCTCAGCCTCCCGAAAGACATTTGGTGTGCTAGAAAGATTTCACCAAAAAAAGGTGGCAAACAAGCCTTTTGAATTTTATTTGGAAGTGAGACAGATGGCATTCGATATGTGCAGAAATAAGACAAACGCCAATGCACTGATTACCATTACAAGCGTCCCTTATCTTCCTCCTGTGTATAATGAGTGTGGTCATTCACTTGCCATCGTCAGGCTTTGAAGTGCACCTCCAAAAGTGGCTTTGCTGTGGTTTTATTATCGCACTTATCTGTTACCACTCATGCATCCCTATTGATGGAGACGAGATAGAGGAATAGGTTTTAAAATTTAAAAAGGAACGAATTTTACGCAACATGAGTCTTGTCATTTAAAATACTCAAGGCTATAATGCTGATAAATGTACATGACTTTAATCCATAAAAATAATCTAGCGTGACTAGAAAATGCATGTATTGAGTCTGAAAGATAACTCCGTTAGAGGTAATTTTTCATACTATGCAATGATTTTTGGGATGGTTTATTTTCCCGCCCGTTAAATATGCTACTACCAAACAATTCGTTGTATGAAGCAATTTAGGAGATTGTTACTTTGACAGATGGTCATCTGAATTTCTTACCTTAATGATTAAATCAAATCGCTGAAGCAAATGTGCAAATTATAACTCAAGCCCATGCAACTCGACGATAATAAATGATTTCGCGATTAGGTTGTAGATATCTACTAGATATATCAATCAATTTGAAGCCATACCTTTTAACGAAAGGCAGATGAAAAGAATGCAATGTATGGCCGGATCATTCCGTCTCAGGCATTGATGTGACGTCTAAAAGAATGCTTCTCCTCTGTGCGTTAAGTTTAGCCCTCATGATAGGCACGAAATGATCTGCTTAGTTGCACCAGCGACCCATGGAAATGCTTGCACAAGATTTCGAATTAGAGTGCGTAATGTGACAACAGTAGCTTGAATCAAACCTTCACCTGTATAGCTATGAAGTCATCTTACACTTTGAACTATTTAGACACAATTCGGTTCCTTCAACCTCTGCACATCACTAAACGTGATGTTAGTGTTGGTTAGTGAAAGACGCGTGACGTAAAAAGAACTTCGATTTAAACCTGTTCGAATCCAAATGCGACCGTTGGGCAAGAATCAGGCCTTTGTACGACGCACCTGCCATAACCTCAACTGTGGCGTTATTTTAGATCGTATGGTTGTGAGAGTTTTGCAAAGTATTTCAGAGCGTGACAGATGTATTCAAAGAACTAAGAATACATTTCGACTAATAAAATGCCATTGCTGATGTGCTTGTGAAAAAAGAATATAAAAATTACTCACAAATGGCACTAATGTCTAACAAAACTCTGCTTATCCCATCCTCGATTTAAGACCTGATGGGGTTCTATCATCTACATTTCTTGAATGTATCCAACATCCTCCAGATTTAATCGGCCTTAAGTAAAATCTATCCTGTGTTATGGGTTACAGCTACCAATAATGGCATAAAACGTGCGACCCTTTCAATGCTGACTACTTAGGACGTAATTTGTTCAATTCGTTTGCTCTAGCCATTAATAAATCTGTAATGGACGTACATTTTACAGTAACGAATGACATTTATTGTGTTTTAGGACTTCATTCCAGTGGAACTCTTAACGGGATTTTGAATTTAAACTGCCCATATAAAGGGTAGGGAAACGAAACTTCATCTGGTGCTAATGCATGCAAAAAATTGATGTTAACCACTTTTTAGGTAATTGAACTTGTCTTTGCTTTAAAGCACTGTAATACTTTGTTTGTTCGAACTACCGGTGTAGGTCACTTAAGTGGCCATCTTGTTCTAGCCGGTTGGTCTGCCTCCGGACCGTGCCAACAGCCCCCAAGTCCTCTGTTCCCGGAATATATATATTCTGCCCTAGTACTGTGCCTTCTTTTACCTTAAGGGGAGTCTCGGGCCGCTACAATGGTGGCAGCGGAAAGCGGACCCGACTTTGATGGATTTTATCCTGCTCCATGCCGCTTCTGGCAAGCGTCGGCGTTGTCAAAGAAGTACATGTGCTACAAAGGGGAGAACCTTTGGTATCTCGTAACAGAAAAGTCGAGATCGACGTTCATCTTCGACATCTCCCTCGTCCTCGTGCTCGACAGGGAAGCTATTAACAACTGAAGCGACACTAGCCGTGGACTCCAAGCCCAGAGGAGGGCCAAGAGGCGCGCATTTGCTGCACTGAGTGCTACGCGGAATGGATGGCACTACAGAAACACATGCGTTCGAACCTCGACGACTGGGACGATTAGCTCGTAGGTGCTTCTCGCAGCACTACTTACGTTGTGATGGCTGACACGAGAGGCTGGCTGAGGGGAGCATCGGGGACGACGCTCGGAAGAAGAGAGGGGCTGTGTAATACTTTGTCTGTTCGAACTACCGATGTAGGTCACTTGGGTGGCCATCTTGTTCTAGCCGGTTCGTCGGCCTCCGAGCCGTGCCAACAGCCCCCAAGTCCTCTGTTCCCGGAATATATATACTCTGCCCTAGTACTGCGCCTTCTTTTACTATAAAGGGAGCCTCGGGACGCTACAGCACATTTACTGCATATTTTTACTAGGCTAAAACTGCAATTATCAATTAACTTTCAAAATAGCATATGCTGCTTCAGAATTTGAAGCCACGTTTTTACATAAACTGCCTATGCTCAAGTTTTGCGACCAATAAACGAGGCATAGCATGGAAATATTTGGTCATGACAATGTCAACGCCAAAATACTCAAAACAGGTTCTGTTTGGTTAAATGCTCATTGACCGCCTCATCTGTTTTAGCGACACCTCGCATTTTAGCACCAATTGACCCACATCACACATTAGGCCCCTCTTGGGCAACTGTGTTCCACATTTAAGGCCACCGTATCTAATGTCTTGTTACCTCTAATGCGCCTTTAACTTCTTCTACTATCTCAATAATCATTACCGCACAGGAAAGTGGCAGGCATCCCAGCGATCAGTAAACGACTAGGTTGTACGCTTATGACAAAGGCCTGTCTTTTGCTTGTGTATTTAATACTGGATATAACTTTAATGAAAAGATTGAGTAAAAATGCTTCACTGTTTGCAGCATAATCTCACACACTTTTATGCCAGATCTTGTTGGGCAGCGATGATTTGCTCGTGGTATGATGCTTTGCGCTCCTCAAAAATGGCAATGCTTCCACTCTCCTCGTAGCATTCATTTCAGTGCATTTGGTAATTTTGTATTTTTATCTTAATAGCCCAAAAGTTTCGTGAGAACCTACCCTTGCATGTAACAGTGACCAAGGTAAAGAGAAAGCTGTAACAAATGCCAAACTCTCGTCTTGTGTTAAGCGCATGTATGAACGTAAAGCACACAGATATGTTGACGTCAGTAGGCGGTAAGCTAAGGCAGCTAGTTTGAGAGCCCTAAAATGCAAAAATAGAAGCTTATGACTGTGCGTGATTCCTTTAAGAACATAGTAGCCCAAAAATATGCGCTTATTATCAATCATAATTTATTGCTCTATCATTGTTAGAAGTATCCAGAAAAACGAAGCAATGTGACGCGACGCTATGCGATGCAATGCTCGTCCAATCCGATCCACCAAGCAACGCTCAATCAATCAATTTTGCACAATCAGACCTCTATAAATCAGACGTTTCACAATTCACACAAGCTTTGAGCAGTAAATGATTCTGCCTTACTAGATCACTAGTTTTAAGCTAAAGATGCAACATCCTGACATAAGTGTTCCAAAACTTACAAGTTTTGAATACAATAGCATTTGTTCGCATTCTATCCGAATATTCTGCGCCAAACATCTGTAATTAAAGGGGATCGAGGCACTATAATGAGCTGTCATAGTAGAAGAAGTCTCATAGACGAAGAAATACATACACAAATGCTGTGAACTCATGTGATCAAACATTGCCTCCCATGTCGGATGTCCTGCGAAGCATTCTCTACAACAAATGCCTATTTCCGGTTCTTCCAACATTTGAACTAGAGTATTGTGAAAAAATACACAAATTTATTAGGAGTTTGCATGGAGTGTCAAAGCAAGGCATGTGGAGCTATATACCCACTGGACTGTGATATTAATGAGCGCACACTCACAGAAATGTACGTCGAAGAAATGCATGCAAAGTGAGTCAAAGTTTGCGAATGGAGCGAAGCACAGACAGCACAGGTTGTGACTCAAAACTGTTTTTAGATTAAAAAGAAGGTGCTTTTGCAACTTTGGGCAAATAGGAGGGCACATGCTAAGAATAATGGATGGGTTTCGCAATTTTTCGCACCTTTTTGATGATGTAATAGCATCCTGAATGTTCTGTGAGACGTTAAGCAAATCGGACAGCGTAGATCCACGATTACTGAAACACGCCAAGCACATGTAGAATAAGACTCTCTTATCGTAACACGATTGTCCCCACTTAACCAACAGTTTGCCATTTATTATCATTTGGATTAAACCAAAAGTATTCCAACTCAACGCATTCCACCTCTTAATAAGCTGACTCAATACACCTACCCAAAAGCACAAATTTCCATAGGCTTACCATGATGGTCGTGAATCAAATGTGCAAGTCCTAAGACGACGCTTTTGAATGAAGCGAAGCACCTTGGACACCTATAGCTATCCATTTTACCGCAGAGGATGTTAAGTTGCACTGATTCCTCAAAAGAGCCTGTGATGACTTTAAGGGAATCGCAAGAGGACCTTCTGGATCTGTCCTCAATATTACATGTGAGTAAAGTGCAAAAGAGCAGTAGTTGCGTAAAGAATCGAAATCATGAGCAATGGGGTCAAGTGAGCAAAGTTCAGTGAAATTTAAAAGCGTACTTCTTCGTTATATGCCATTAATTACATATCTTTTAAAAGAAAGCATTTGTTCGGGGACTGAAGAGTCGTTTGTCAGGAAGGGCTTTTAATGCACCGAGCATTTTTAAAGATTGCAATTTAGAATGTTAGAGCTACTTCGGTTGCCTATTTTGCATTCCTTTTGGTAGAATGCATTCCAAACCAAACAGTCCTACTAAAATATTTATCGTCTAGGGAATTTCCACCACCTACTGCGCCTCAAGGCTGCATAAAGCTCAGATCTCAAACCAGCGTGTACTTTAGATCTTATGAAATATAACATTATAGCCAACGGACAAAAAACTATAAGGCTTCAATAAAACTTATTGAGCAGAAGCAATAAAAAGGAGTGCATAGCATGCAGAGGAACCAAGGTGGCAGCGACGGTCGCCTTGCTATAGCAGATGCGAAAGGGTTCAGCCTCCGCTATTTACCAGTTTTACCTTATTCTCATCCTTCCCCTCCACCCTATCATTATGGCATCACGTTCTCCCTACCTCAACGCATCTTACGGGAAACCAAGAATAATAAGTTGGAAACACAGGTGGTGCAGAATCTGATGTGCTTAGAATTTGACTGTTACCTCAGTAGACAAACACCTGGTACAGTGAGATTCGCACCAAGTCAGCGTCACTGTTGACGAGAGCCCAAGAGTGTCAGCTGGGATGTCTGCAACCCTGAATAAAGTAGCTGCTAGGATCAACGAAAACCTTGGCTATTTACGCACTTTTTCTCCTATATCCAGACTCAGATTTTGGGGGCTGAGGACACCAACACCTTTGCAATCGCTGGCTAGCGCCATGCTCGCCGATGGAGCGTGACGAGATTCCTGCAACTCTTGTTCACTTCGCGTCTGCAGCATTTCTGCGAATTAAGAGGTTTTATCAGTGGCTGGCTATGAAGTTGCTGTTTTTTTTATTGCGGTGAAGATCGTAAGCAGATATTTTGTCCATCAACTGGAATCTGGTCTAAAATTGCCGGGTTGAACGGGATTTTAGGGGCCTTACTCATCCACAGAAACACGGTGGATCCGGAGCTAGCATCAGATTAATCTTTATTTAAGGGTGCTAACGCTGTCAGCTGTTGGCACTTTTGAACAGTCCCGTGAAAGGTTAGAAGGTATGGTTCACGACAGTTTGGTCTACTGTTCCTGGAAAGGTTATCCTTTCAGTTAGTATTTGTGGGGCTGCGTCAGTAGTGTTTTGCAGATGAAGTGGTGGCCTCCAGGCTTCGATCAGGATACACGTTATAGACGTTGATTTGCGTGCATCTCCAGGTCTTGTTATTTGGTTCTGTGAGTAACAACCCCACTTTATTTCTGGGAAGTAAAATATCTTCGTGGTTCAGGTGTGGCGCTAGTTATAAGTGGCTGTGACTATGCCATTTAAGGGCTCTGAGGAGGTGAAATTATTGCTAAGCATCCTGATAGTTGCTTGAAAGAGAGTTAGGTAGCATTTTGTTCTCGAATGTGCACGAATTGATGGCGGTAGGTGTATCCCCCAATTATGGTGGTTGTAGATAGGTGCACCGCTAGCTTTCTGCCAGGTAGCGATTTCAGTGGGTGATTTTTCAGCAGAAATTGTGGCCTTGTGGTTGTCATTTACCGTTCATTAATATTAGATCTGCCGCTGCCCTGAGAGGTGAGGCTGCGATTCCAGGTGCTGTGTTGTTGATATCGGTGTCATCATGTTGGCAGTGTAAACACAAATTAGTGCATGGGGTTTATTGGGTTGAGTCATATCAAGCCCATTCATCCTCTCTCACTGTTCATGGGGAGTGAGAGGGAATTTGTATACCTTTACTACTGTTTTTTATTCTACCACAGTCCTCGAGTTCGCGTGTTAGACTGCCTCAAATAGGTGTTTTATGTAAAAGAGAGGGTGAGATCGCACCCAGTGGAATATGTGTCGATTTCGATGGTGTCTTTTTTGCAACGGGTCACTCTGCCTTTCATATGCTGAATTCAGAGAACTTTTTCAGGCTATTGCAATCGGCTCCGTAGTTGGTGAAGTTTAAATGAAACAAACCGCTAAGCGATCACGTGACCAAAACCAATGCCATGTTAGAGGAAAGTGAAGTCGCTCACTTTCCTTCCGGCCACACCACGTTTTCGTGAAGTAATTTCTACTGAATTGAAGTGAGTAATATGATTGAGTAAACTGAGATACTTGACGCGTTAGGGAGCGCCAGTTCAGCGTGGGTTGTTCATCCTCAATACAGCTCAATCACAGGATCGCAGGAAACTGTTCCATGCGCATCTGAATGGTGAACAAATTGGTTCTTGGTAAGCAGTGTTCTCTGCACCGTCGGATACTTAGTGTGTGATTCGATTTGATTGGTTCTTAAGAACATACGGTATTGCTTGGAATGGCCGTTACTTTTCAACAATGAATAAATACCTTTGTAGTAGTGGACAGATAAGACTCACCTATTTTACTAACTGGTGGCCATTCAAGAGGTGTATTAGCACTTGATTACCCTTTGATGGATTCATCTTCAGACCTAGCAATGTCAGCTTTGCACCCATGATTCTTCACACAATGGCGCTGATTAACCCGAAAAATGACATAGGCTTTATCTATTTACGCCACCTCTCAAACTCAACATTTATTCGTGCTAACACAAGACAAGACATGATATCCAATTTAATGGCCCAGAAAAGCAATCAGTTCTTCTGTGCACGAGTGGTACTCAGTCAAATCCACATCAGTGAGCTCCTCTTTTCTCTCATTTCCTTTATCTGAGTCAATCAATGCTTGAGTGTGAGCTGCACTTTACAGTTACGACTACTGAAATCCACATAACGAAAAGGACCTCAAAATCGCCTTCCGATCCACCTTACGGACCACTGTCACATGGGTCATGCATTTCCTCATTATCTACGAAATCACAATGCATCTCCTTTGTTGTAAGGGCCGGGTGCAGCAAGTGGAACTTTTCCCTCACTGTTGCATAAATGAGAGTTCCAACTAGGCCATAGCTCTGTTGACTCACAACGATACTGCTAAATCGGTCAGAAGGAGTGGCGATGCTACGAAATGTCACATTATTCCCACGAAGCAGGACTGTAAATGAAGTTTATTGTTGTCAGTTAACAAAAATCACCAAGCCAATTTGCCTGGTAATTGGAAAGGAAGGGCGACGTCAAAAGGTTTGTCCACTTCGCAGCCTTTATCCATTTTCCGTGGATAAATCTTACACCATTTTAAAAGCTTGTAACGTACTAGTAGAAAAATGATGTGCGCATAAAATTTACCATTTCCACAGAATTTTGACCAGTTTTACTTGTCTAATGCCATGATTGGCGCATGAGTGTGGACATCCTTTTAACAGTTTCCTGATTTATTTAACTGCCATCGACCATGCGGATAAACAAAACTGACCAACGAGACGTAGCTTAGCGTGGAAAAAGAACCTACGCAACTCATTGTATAAACGCGGAATTAACAGAAAGGTGTAATCGCAGAAGGGATATGCAGAGATCGGTTGAAGAGTTATAGGAACAGCGACCCGTCTTGCACAAGGAAGCCTGACATGTGCTAGGAAAGATGCTTTCCAGACACTTACCTCTGGCATAATGTGAAGCCAGGTGATCGAACCCTTTTATGTCGAAGCGAAAGAAAATCGTGAAGTGGAATAATTCGCATGTCGTAGGAGAATGGCGCTTGAAATTGACGACTACAAAGAGCCGTCACTAAGCCACCATCGAATGGGCTGATGGATAGAAGTCATGTACTCTGGTGCTCTATTCCACCTTCAACTTATTTGCACCGGCTGATTGGGAGATTGTTAAACTGACTGTCGCACACCTCCTACGCACTGAATGTCTTGATAGGCAGGCGAATGATCAATGGTGCTCAGAGTGTAAGCTGAATACTGCTTGCCTGAATTATTGCATAAATAGACAGGGGTTGGAGCAGTGAAAGAGGAAATCAAGTGTAGACTCGCGTTATTTCAATGCTAAACTGCTAATTTGGATTCCAGGAAGTTTTGCAGTTTTCCTTGCCGAGGGATAAAAGTTAAAATACTGGCAGAATAAAATGGAGGGGGGCAAAAATAAAAGAAAAGCAGATTAGAAGAAGAAAAAGCAGACGTAAGAAATAGAAGCAGGAAAAATAATCAACGGGACTAAATTAGATGCAGGTACGCAACTAATGAGCGACCACAGATTCTCCAATAATACGAAATCTGCAATGTATATGTTGAGGTGAGCGACAGAAAAGAAGACGGGTTGAAGTGAAACCTGGTGAAAAAGAAAGGAATAGAATAATATTCTGCGCAGAAGTGCAGAAGACGGATTCGTTGAGTAAAATAGGCAACAATGAGAGGGTGCAGATTCTGCCTTCTGCCAGCCCTCTTCCTCTATTCTTGCCCTCTCTTGCATTATCGTCTGTCTCTGAATATGTTTGCACCTCTGTTTCTGTTATGTAACGCGGGAAACAATTTGCTGAGAGACTAAAGGAAAATGCAGAACGATGGGAAAGTCAGAAAGACTAATAGAATGAAGAGCGAACGAAAATTGTTACGAAAGGAGGGGACAAATGTAACGAAGACGCAAAAGCACGGGTACTGAGTGAATATGGATGCGCACTCAAAATGAATTATGCGATCTCTCTCAAGAATGCTTAATTCTTTCTTCTCCCTCCACACTCTTTCGATACTCTCGCCCTGCACCCCATACTCCACTTTACCTTCGTCCCATTCTTGCCGTTCCCTTCGTCTCTGTCGATAGCGATGTAAGCGGTTGTCTAAGTTGGGCGACTGGCAACTCGTATGCATAGAATTTGTGTCATTCAGGCAAAGCTAAGAAATCTCACCTTAGATGCAATAAGTGAGTTTGAATTCTGCATTACAAGGCATGAACTTTGATATGTGCGAAATGAATAGAGAAGAGGTGAAAGGGAAAGAGTGCTGAAACCTTATATTTCCAATTACTGCTCAATATTGAACACGGAGAGGCATTTCTCTCAGAAGTAATGCACCGGCCGTGGGGCCAACTGATAAGTATCATGAATTTTTCATTGTATTACTTTGCAGACAATGCATAGGAAGCATTCCTTACCCAACTACTCATGTTTGGTCTCGCTATTGAAGGGGAAACTGGAGCTCCGGGGTCTATTGGCAAGAGGCTATTTTTAGTTGTTCTGAATATTATTTGATGTTCAACCGGGCGACTTAGTCGCGTACTCATCATTGACAGACATTGCTGCCAGGATGGCTTCTATATTGGCAGTCCCACGATTGCATGCATTCGTGTATCCTGCGGCGGTAACTTGTGATCTACCGCCTACCTCACTCGTGGTTGTGATGTCCTTCGTAACTGCCTGAGTTTTATATCCTTTTTCTAGTCATCTATTTACTTATTTACTAACTCTGAAAAAAAGGGAATAAATACTCATTTACTGCCTTTATCATTTGGTCGGCCATTTGTGGCATTCCTTTGTCGTAAGTATTGCTAAAACCAAACTTTAAATGATACTTCAGGTATGGATATGTCAAATAATCAAGCTCTAACCGATATTAGTTACGATAGCCAATTACGAAATGGGATGTTATTGTAGATTTCCAATTATGCTCATGATTATTAACTTGATTCTATGTCTTCTACGTTGATAAAAGCCATGTAGCCGTACCATTTGACAAACACTGCATCTGAACTACAAATACCAATGCAGTGGTTACACTCGGAATAAATTAATGCGCAATTATTTGGTTAAACTTGATTCTTCCTCTTTAGCGTGCTGTCAGTATGGCGCAACTTGAGACGCTGCATTGAATACTGGTCGACTGACAGTGGCTTTACCGAGCGACATGCCTAGGCCACGCAAGCCATCACACCCTACCTATACGGGTGTGTGCTGTTAAGAGTGGGCACGGTGACAATGTGACTGGGGTCATGCACTGTTCTCGTAGGCAGGCATGTTTAAATTGGCCGCGACTGGTGAGTCATACGCAGCTGGTGAATAGGTGCTTTTAACCACCGTGGTGTCTCAACTCAGCCCCCTTTTTCCTCCTCTCATATCGGCAGTACTTGCTATCACACACGCACAACTCCAACTGTCTACGCATGCATGATGCGGACATGATGATAAGTTGTTCAAGTACAGATGCCCGTGTTCTGTCCATTTAAGAGAGCTGCATAAACGCATCTGTAGATTGCTTCTTTAATGTTGCAGTTCGTTTTTAAACCTAAGTGGAAGTGCTGTAGGGCTAATGTGATAACCACTGGCATCCAAGTACAAATCTTTTAAAGCCTCCTTACTTTTTTCGATGCCATACTGTTCTCTGCCCACCTTCGTCCAATTGAGCTACATACCCGGCCTCACAATGGGCGTCTTCAGATTGTCGCTTTGTTCATTTGCGGCCACAGATTTGACTAACATCAGGTTATGTAACTCAGCAGTTTCAGCACTCCGAAGTGCATTCCTTGGAGCCACATTCACTTGTCCGTCTAACGACATCAGCGAATAGCGTCACATGAAATAGAATTTTAGCAATTTAGCACTTCAGCACACACCGTCACATCAGGGGTAGTGGGTGTAAGAGGTGGAACATAGGACGCGTTGTCGTATCGCACGCAAAAGCTCATCAATGCTCCATCAGCGCTAGCTCTTTAGCGGCTACAGGGTGGTATTTAGAGCCAAGCGTACGCGAGCCTGGTCAAGAGTCCTTACAGTCTAAGCGAGTACGTAGCCTCGCACCACCAGGCCTACATCATGCTCCTTTTTCTACTCAAGCCTTCCGTCTGTTTACCCACACAACCATCCAATCATTCAGTTAACCAGTCCATCATCCATTGCTTTGCAGCGCAATGCAACACAACGCCATTCAATGCAGTTTATTTCCTCTCTCTATTCTATTGCCTACCATTCGCTATTTGTCATCTATCTCTACCCTTGCCACCTCACTGCTTCATGGTCCCTTTTTCCTTCCGACGTCAACACCACTTAAGCTAAACACGTTTCCTTTCTCAGTGAATGCTGTCGCCTATATATTCACTAGCCACAAATCTGTAGCATGATTAAAATAATGCGTGCGTGCGCTGTCATTGGGCCAGTAGACCCGCGAGAGTAGCTGCAGTGTACCAACAGGTGGCGTCTCACCCATGCCAGAGGCGGATCTAAATCCCAGTTTGCTTGCAGTGCTTTGCAATATGTGCTTCTCTACGTTTGATTATTCGTCTTTATTCACGGTGCTAATCACCGTTTGCAAGTTTTATTGTTTCTACCCCTATTTGTGGAATGTTATAACGTTGGCTTTAAATTAATTAATTGCATATCTTTGCAGTTTTGTGGACATTATATTTAGTCGAAAACTGATCTAAAATTTACCGAAAAAATCCCTAAATGTTAATTTGATACATCGTTGTCATCCGACCTGACCCTTTTTCCAAGAATTACTTGTAACTGTTGACAGCAATACCAACCCGCTTCCGTGCAAAGGGCAGATTGAATTGATCCAACTTGTTGTGACAGTGACTTTAGAAACCCCTATAACTGCTAAAAGCAATGCTTGCATTGACCGGCCTTGATAAATGCATAATCGTTGCTTATGCCTGAACCCGCGGTTGACTAAAATCATCTTCCGAGAAGAACAAAATACTCCTGACATCACGACAACCTGTCTGGATCTCCAAACGCGCTACATACCTATCTACATTGTACTCACATTGTACTCACAGCCACTCCGTGTCCCACGCCGACTATTTTAAGGTCATCAGCAAGGAAAGGTAGCGCCAGAGGTGCGTCATCCAGCAGTGTGAAGAGGAAGGCAGTCAGGTCTGCACTGAAGGTGCGTGCCACCTAGGGACATCGAAAGAGTAATAGTGTGTAGAGCACATGACGTAAACCAATTTCACGCCATAGTAAGATGTTGAGTAGGGTGGTTTTGTGTGCGTGGGTACAACAGTGTGTGAAGTTCAATGTTAACGAAATGTGAAGAATGCAAATACGTTAAGGATGGTCGTGTATCCATGCATAAGCAAAGTTCTTGGTTGCAGTGACTCTGCTTGCAGTCCACGAAAGGCAATCTTTTAAGCTTTCAGCGCACCTTAGCGCTAAATTATGCAAAAAATTAATGTTTCGGGGATAAGACTCGATGCAACCATTCCAAGAATTTTACTTTTAGAATGCTGGGGCACGCTAAATGCCCAGAGGAGAGCCGATTATTCCAGGACGAATCTTTTAGGCACTGATAAAACGCAAGGAGTGATGTCAAGATTTATGAAGAGACAGTGAGGAAAATGAGCACCAATCTCACTGTTATGTTTTATATTTGTCCTACCTAAAAATTTCCACTGTGTCAAACGATTCTCGTGGTCATCTGGAGACAGGTTACGAGAGATACTTCGGTTACCTCCTTTACATTCTTTTGGTAGAATGCATGTCAAACCGAGCAATTCTTCTAAAGTACTTAAAGCCTAGGAAGGCTTTACCACCTATTACAACTCAGAGCTGCAGGAAGCGCAGATCTCAGTCCAGAATAAGCCTTTAGTTGTATGAAACATAGCTTTAAAAGAAACGGACAAAAATACTGTAAAACTTTATTGAAATTCATCCAAGTGAAGCATGATAAGGAGTGTGCAACATGCAGAGGCATCAAAGTGCCAGTAGCGTTTGCCTTGCTGCAGCGGATGTGGAAGGGTTCGACCTTGGCTACGAAACGTAGAGATCACCTTATGCTCATCGCTTCCTTTCCATCCCCTCATTACGGCATTGCATATTCCCTGCCCATAAGAATCACACGGAAAACCAAGATTAGTGCATTGGAAAAAGTGGTGCAGTATCTAACATACTTAGAATTAGATTGGCCTTCCTACAAACAACCACCTTCTGCAGTGAGATTCGCATCAAGTTAGGGTCACTTTTAGCGAGAGCCAAAAAAGTGTCAGCCGGAATGCCTGTAACTTGAGATAAAGTGGCTGTTGGAATCGGCAAAAACCTCAGCTATGTATGCACATTGTCTTCTCTATCCTGGCTGCCGATTATGGGAGCTGAGAATACCGAGTCTTTCTTACACTCTCTGGCTAGCACCTTTCTCTTCAATGGAGTGTGACGGGATTCCAAAAACTCTTGTCCACTTCGCATCTACAGCATTTCTATGAATTATGGGATTGTATCGGTGGTTGTCTGTGATGGATGCTGTTTGTCTTTTTCGTGGTGCAGATTTGTAGCGGCTATTTTATCTAACGACCAGAACTTGGTCTAGGAATGTCCAGTTAAAGGGGACCTGAGGGGCCTAACTCGCCATATGAAGCACGGTGAATCCGAAGCCGTCACTAGATCGACCTTGGTTTAAGAGTGCAAGTGCCGTTAACTGTTGGTACTTTTGGATAGTCTCGTGAAAGGTCAAAAGGTATGATCCACTACGGTTCGGTCTGCAATTTATGGAAAGATTGCCATTTTAATTAGTATTTATGAAGCTGCATCTGTAGTGTTTTGCGGATGAAGTGGTGGCCTCCAGGTTGCGATTGGGCTTGACGTTATTGAAATCAATTCGCGTGTGTTTCCGAGTTTTGTCATTTCGCTCTGTTAGCAATAGCGCTTGTGGTAGTTGTAAGTGGCTGTGATTATGCCAATTAAGGACTTAATGGTGGTAAATTTATTGCCTAGCATTAATGCAGTTGCCTAGAAAAGGTTTCGGTAGACTTGTGTTTTCAAATGTACCGAATTGATGACGATAGGTATATTCTCGGGTTGTGTTAAGAGTGTGGGGTGGTCACGTGCACCCTATGGTGAATAGGTGCACCGTTAGCCTTCTGCTAGGTAGCATTTTCCATGGGTGAGTTTTCGACAGAAAATTTGGCTTTGCAGCCGACATTTACCGTTTATTTTCTATGAAGAGCGTTGGTGTTAAAGCTGCAACTGCTCTGAGACGTGAGACTGAGGCCACAGGTGCTGTGCCTTTGCTATCGGTGTCATTATGTTTGTAGTGTTGGTACAAATTGGGGCGCAAGGCTTATTGGGATGGAGGGTACCAAGCTAGTCTATCCTATCTCACTATTCACAAGGAGCGAGAAAACGATTGCATGAATTTGCTGCTGTTGTTTATTCCAACGTGGTCTTCGAGTGCGAGTGTTCGACTACCTCAACTAGGCGTTTTATATTAAAAAGAGGACAAGAGCTCACCCACTAAAATATGTGCATAGTTCGATGGTGCCTTTTTGCAATGAGTCATTCTGCCTTCCACATGCTGACTTCACCAAACTCTTCAGTCTTTTCGGTGATAAAGGAGGAGCCGCATTTGACCCCATGTTGCGACCACTGCAATTGGCTCCACATTTATTGGAGATTAAATGAATGAACCGCCAAGCCATCACGTGAACAGCACCAATGCCATGTGAGAAGGCAAATCGATGACGACGTTCAGACTACCAGTGAAGTCACTTGCTTTCCTTCCAGCCACACTGTTTTCGCGATATACTTGCTATCTAGTAGAATTGAGTAACATGATTGAACGAAGTGAGATACTTGACGCGTTGAGGAGCGGCATTCAAACGTAGGTTGATGGAAGTTCAAATTGCCAAGTAAGTGTGATGTTTACTGCAAGCAAAAGGTGTCACTCCTTACAGGAATCTCTAGTTAATATAAGCTTGTCCTGTAGCACACACTCTTATTTTCGTGCGTCGCAATAGCTTCTCATGCATGTGCATGCATGGCTTTTGTTACATGTCCATCGTCCTTGCTAGAATATAATGGTAAAGGTAATGGTCATTCGTGAGCACATGAATACATGAGAGGAGTGTTAAAACAGTGTGTGATAAATGCGTTTAGTGTAGTCTAATGGAATAGCTGATCCTTAGGCGGGCAAAGTGATGGAAAGCCTGTGCAGCTAACATCCGCTAGCACCCCCTGTGTAAGCTGAACTCAAATGCATTCATGTTGGCCTCCATCAGTGGACATCCATAGATGCCGTTTAACGACACAGAATCATGGGCAGTTATTCCTTGCTTCTTCAGAGAAAACAATCTCGTGGCTTTTGGGGAAAGTTTAAGAAAGCTTACGATCTCTAGCTACCGTGATCAAATATTGGTGTAACAATTCGTTCCAAGATGTGCTGTGCGTTATTATCGGTCCCCTGGGTCTTGCTAATCTTGTCTGAGAGTGTACAATTAAATGTAAATTCACAGGAATTTCGGTTTGCCTCGCGTATTTAGCATACCAAGGATTTCATACTCCCCAACATTAAGCATTCACTCGTTAAGTTCTTCATTAAATAAGTGACTTGTGAATACTTCAATAGTATTGACCAAGTTATTTGCTGAGATCTTGTTGAAAATGGGCAAGTCCAATTCTCCATCCGGCCTAATATACGATGTAGAAAGGGTGCAATTGGTTTTGTAATTGACAGCAGGAAAGTCCTCGTAAGAACAGACGTTTATTTACCCATAAAGCAATTTCAAAAACCATCAGAAAGAGTGGAATTTATGCACGTTCAAAGCACGGATGCACACCATCATCCAGTTCCCTCCCTTCCTTGACATCCAGAGGCTTCCTTGCAAGCGTCGGTGCAAGCACAACCTCAGCTGCAATTGTCGTCTACCACCATTGCTGCACTCGTCAGCTCGACTGCGCACTTTAGTACCATCACAGCCGACAATACACATGGCATCCCCATTGCGGCTTCTGTACCGACCACCAAGCACACTTCTTACTACGATGAGAACCCATCACAACCTCAGTTTACGGTGCCAACTTTTGCGGATATGAGCATGGCCTATTTCCGCACTCAATTCCATTGGCAGTCTCTCTTCTTTCTTTGAAAGTGATTTGTGCGCTGAGGTGTGACCACTTATATACTCCTCTCTACTTCTCAAGTTGTTCTGTGTGATGCTCGTGCTCTTTGTGCTTCATGTGAATTGTGATTTTCAGACAAATGAACTCCATTAACTGATGCGCCCATTGAATGCATTGTTTAAATGTATTATCCAATCACTCGGACTATACGCAAAATCATTTTCAGCATTAGAATTAATGCGCAAAATCACCACTGTTAATGCTCATCGACGACATCTTGCCAAAGAACCCCTCCCAGAATGCTAAAACTGCTGAATTTTTAACCTAATGTTAATCGAATCCGGAGCCGCCACTGAACAAAGCGACAATCCAAAAACGCCCATTGTAAGGCTGGATACCTAGCTCAACTGGACCAAGAATGACGAGAGAACAGCAATGACATGGGAAGGACTAAAGGGACTTCTGAAAGGTTTGGATTTGGATGCCAGTGATAACCACATCAGCCCTACAGCACTTCCGTTTAAGATTAAAGGCGAATCGGAGAAGACAAGAAGCAACCTATTTGTGCATTTACGCAGCCCCCTCAAATAGAACACGGATGCTCTGTGCGCACACAGTTGGGGTTTTGGGTGTGTAGGAGCAAACATTGCAGACACGAGGGATGAGATAAACACGGTGAGTAAAAGTGCCCATTCACCAGCTAATATGACGGATCAAACGAGACCGGTTTAAACATGCCTCCTCGTGGGAAGGGTTATGACCCGATTCACAATGTCACTGCACCCACTTTCACCAGCACATGCCCGTGTAGGTAGGGTGTGATGGTTTACATGGCCTAGGCATGTCGCCCGGTGAAGCTGATCCCGTTAGACCACCACTAACTACAGCGTCTCAATTTGCACCTTGCTGACAGAAACGCAAGATATAGAGCATGATAAAGAGGATTAATAAAGTTTAACCAGGTGGTTGTGCATTAATTTATCACAAGTGTCACCAGTGCACTGATATTTGCAGTCCATATGCAATGTCCGTCAAGTGGTACGACTGCACGGCTTTTATTAACGTTCGCAGTCATGGAATTCAAGTCGATAATCATGCTTATAATGACGGACCCACAATAACATCCCATTTTATAATTCGCCTTTGCAAATGGCATCAGTTGAATACCGGAATAAGTGACATGTTCAAATCTAACGAATTAATATTTGTCTGGTTTAAATAGTATTTGCGCAGATTCATAACTGCAAATGTTTGACAATTGGGTTAAAACATGCATGAGGCATCTCACTATGTCAGGGCCAGCAAATAAGTTAACAGACGGCAAAAAACCGTGAAAAACTCCAGCAGTTACGAAGAACACAGCAACCACGAATGAGGTAGGCGGTAGACCACAAGTTACCGTCATGGGTACATGAATGCATGCAATCGTGGGACTGTCAACATAGATGTCATCCAGCAGCAATATTTGCCAATGGCGGGCAGGCGACTAAGTCGCCTGGTTGGGCAGCAAACATCATTCAGACCAATCAAGGTAACTTTAGGTCTACAGATCCTGAGGCTCGAAATCCTATTACAATAGCGACTCCAAACATGAGTAGCTGGTTAAGGGGATGCTTCCTATGAATTGTCTGCAAAGTAAGGCAGCGAACAAAATGGCCAAATTGTGCACAACTCTAAATTTCATCGAGATCTGGGAAGGGGAACAGGTATCGAAGATGATACTGGCCACGGTAAACGAGGGAAAGTCGAGGCTGAGAGAGTCTGAGTGAGAGAGTTAGCAGACGGCGGAGTAGCCACATGGGCCAGAGGTCCATGAGAGGAGCCTGACTGCAACCCAGGCTCAAGGGCTGCAGCAAGCACGCAGCAACGGAGGCACTAATGAGCGGAGGATGAATTCGCGACGTACCAAGTGTCGCATAGCGCTTCATTCGTGATATCCATGCTATCCACTTGATGACCAGGCCCATAACGGCAAGGAAGCGTAGAGAGATGGGTGGGGGATAGACACTATTTTCTCCTTCGCACCCTTCGCTCTTCAGTTGCTCTTCCTTGACGGGGACGGGCACGTAGTAAAAAGGTGAGATGGCACCTAGCGGTGTCACCCAGCGAACACCGCTGAGTCGAGGTCTCGGCGACTTACTGTGGCGCATTAGGTTGAGCAAAGGCGACAGCGGCGACAATGCCTATTTCATACATAAGCAGAGACTGTTTGTCATACCCGCATTTCGACTTACACTTTACAGCCTCACGTCACAAAACCTTGGAAGCATTCAACCAGACAATGAACCGCACGCAATAGTGAGTTCAAAGCTGCTAAGCTTTCTTCAACGTCTCAAAATAGTATCCAGATTAACCGCAGAGCATGCATCATGGCTTAATCCATTTCGTGTGCTTGACAAAACCTGATCCGCTAGTTGAAACTCAACACAAATACAGACAGATGGAAAAGTTACTGTGGTCAGTAGGCTTACCATGGGATCGAGAAGAACGAGATGTGACGTATCTTGGTTCTTTGCGCAAAAGCGACAAATATCTGACAGCAATCGACCCGAACTGGCTCTCCACGGTGGGATTTGGATGCCTTCCACTGAGAGGTCCACGTTTTGCTGTGGAGCAAATCGTATGGACCACCGGGTTCCCCGAACAAAACACATCCAATCCGAACATAGGCCTACGTTAATAGAGTACTTTACCCAGTCGCATTCGTATTGACAATCCAAAATTTCTGCTATTATTGGGCAATGTACACGATCATCTTTGTAGGCTGAAGATGTGGCAGCCGAAAACGGTTCTTTACTTTCTTTATCCAGCTCACCGGCATCCTTATTGTCTTCTTCTATAAAAACGCCGTCGCCTTTAGAATCTGAGCTGTTCACTTGGTCAGTGATTCCAATTGGAATGTCTACTTCATACAATTCACTAGGTGTGGAGCCAACCTCACCGTGGTGCAAATAAGAGGGGTCGAAGAGCCGTGCAATGCATTAACATCCACTGTCGTCATCGCCGTCTTTGTCCAAAAAGCATGCAAAGTTCCCTTCCCTCGGTTGGTTTGAAAAAATAGACTACCAAACAAGGCATTCGTGCCTTTGCCATCCAACGCTGACCAAGGACAAAAGTCTGCTGTTAATGGCAGTTCAATCAATTTTCTAACTCCGAGCATGTTGCTAAGATTCAGGAAAGAGTCACAGCTAGTGTGAGATTGAAAAGAACCTACACAACACTTGAACAATGCGTACCACGGACAGTTGCTGGATGTTTATCTTGATTCTGGGTGGGGCTGATATTCGCGCAGGACATTTCCGATGAAGAGAGTGTTATAGTGGTCACCTAATCCATTGCGATGATATGCATTTCCCACATACTCAATGAAGTAGAAAACCGTGTAAGTATCCGGATTCCGATAATTATGAGGATGCCATATGAGAATGCGCTGTGACTCCACATCAGATGGTGAACGCTTTGCTGCATAAGGGTCCCAGGAAATACCCTCATCCTCAGGATCAAACGCATGACGAATCTTCGTATAAGACGGAACGACATCAGAAGTGGTATCGGAGAGTACGTAAATTGTCCCATTGTTAGACTCCTGAGGAAATAGAATAACATCATTTAAGGTTTTATAAATGTTTTACGACTAATCTTTACAGTGCGATTTCCTTTACGAACTCTCTCGTCTTCTGAAGCCGCGGCATTGCTGTGAGCACAAATATTTCCACTGTCCTTCTGATCCAGTTCGTTCTTCATTTCCATCGCATCTCGCGTTCCCTCCAAATAATATTTTTCGGTGGGCAGACAACCATTGTCGCTAGCCCACTCGTACCACGCGGCATTTGGCGGAGAGCGGCATCCCTTGACAGGGAGACCAGCACGCAAGCGCTTCGTCATCGTAGGTAGCTGGGCAGGATAACAGGAATGCCGGAGCAATTATTTGGAGAGTCAAATGCGGGATGATCGATAAGGTAGAGTACCGCTTTCACCAAGTTCAGCAGGCTATAGCAGCTGTGCGTCAAACAAGCCAAAGGAAGGATCAAGCCTCATTTTGGCATAAAATGGTTTTAGACTGGGCATTCCAACCTTATGTCTATTGCCTGGTCTCATCTGCGATTTACCAAATTTGTTTTACGAAATGCATCGCCTATTACTCTCCACTGTGGATCGCTTAAAATTTTAACTTATAACATTTTGTTCACCTTTGCCAGTCGTCAGAAAGGCTCAAATATACAGAACCATCCGAAGAGTCAATGTTGGGATGAAATGTGGGTGAATCGACCGATGACTCAGGACTGCTGGTGGATTATGCGGAAAAACACTTGGTCATGAATCAAGCACGCTTTATTAAAGTATGTCCGGTGCAATAGCTCCGGTGATGCTCAAAGTAAGGCAGTGCATAGCCTAACTTAAGGGATTGGTGTGCATCAGAAAGTCAACCATGGCTTGTACTATTCAAATGAGCGACTTAGGTTAGCGAAGACAGTGTCAGTACTTGCAAAAAAATTACAGATTTAAAATTACCACACCTCTGATTATCCAAATATTGTGCATTGCATAAATTGTCACACAATTAAGTGATTTCCCACGCAAATAAAAATGCCGTCAAAGTGTCAGGGAAAGTTGCAGTCATAAAAAAATGTGCAAGCGCATTGTAGCCAGACTTGGGGCACAGAAAAACCTTGACCGTCATCCCATCGTTCCCAGTAATGTATGCTTGGCCAGAGATGCGAGCTTCAAGTGTTCTGCAGAGCTGCTGCATATCCCTTGTAAATGTGCGCTAGGTCACTGGGCCTGCCATCTAGACACAGTTAGTGTTTTGAACCATGTCAATGAGACCAAGACTGATTCAGACCCTGCTCCACACAACAAATATCAAATGGTTTGTTGGTCTTCCTTCTGATGCTGCGGAAACAAATCAACATTCAGATAGCTGCAATTCGAAGACGTACCGACAGCACGCACTAAATGAGAGTGTTCTACACTGAGCAATTTGCAAGTGAAGAACATAGGGTTTTGCAAATATGCTAGATAAGAGTGACCTGAAAGGACAATCCATCTTCCTGACATGTTTTGCAGGCGCAAAATCCGCAGAATTGATCAAAGCAGCTTCTACTTAATTTCCATTCTATTTAACAACTAGTGTTTGACTCGTATTGCTAAACGGATATTTTTTCCCGTTAATCCATGTTTTATGTTTCCAACTATAATCCTTGCCCGAGATAAGTGACCCACCTTGCCAATGTGCACATCCACACATCAGGCCGCTCGAAATCTAGCACCAGTGCTTTAAGTGAAAATCATCATTGCTGTGAATATTATCACAGCATCGTGCATTTGCGTTTGGTGCTAGTAGCACATCAATCAGAAGTTCAGTTGATTAAGAATTCCTGTTCGTGTGACCTTACTTTTATGCGGTTAGGTAATAAATAGCTGCTCCACACAATTTCTCAACTCCATGGAATTAATGAAATCAAAACGCCCTTTGCATAGACTGCAACTAGATGATACGAGTAAATTTTGGCAAATTTTTGTGCTGACTGATTCAGGGTTGCTTCAATGCCATTCGTGCCTTCTGAATTCTGTACAACAGTGCGCAAGACAACGTGTCTTTTAATAAACATGTGAACCAAGGTATATCTTGCCTTTCACATTCAGCCTGTGTCATGGATTGCGATTATAAATGATGCCACGTGCTAATTTACATATCATGGATAGCAAGAAGGTTACTGAAACCGACTCGACAAAATCGTCCCAAAAGTTTGATCGAACCGCCAAGAGCAAATTCTTAAACACATTCTGTTATAGTTTACTTGAACTGACTTGATTTTGATAAGCGCATTTTGACTGCAACCTCGATGCATGCATCGAAGCGAAGCAACAGGCAAATAAAAAGTCGATTCTTCAGGAATGGAAACCTGGAAAGGAATCGCTAAGTTGAAGGGTAACACAATGTTGAGGGAATAGATTAGTCGGTTTTGGAATATTAAAATGCGGAATTAACCGAAAACGAGACACTAACGGCCACGCACCTAAGGAGTGGTGTAGTTTAGAGCACGTGTCCATACAGTTGTACGATTTATAGGTCAAGACGAGCCAATCCGCATGCAGTGGCATTTTGATTGGCCATTCCATCGTTAAGGTCACTAGCACAGACGACTCACCTTAACGGCGGTTGGCTTTCCCAAGGTTTTCCTACGCGCATGTGGGACCTCAGTCCGGGAGCGAGTCATCACAGAATTCGCACCGCAAAACTTGACAGGTCTAATCTTATTGTGTAACAATTTAGGCATTGATATTGCATTGTTTAATCATGATTCGATCTCATTCTCCTGAGTAGACCTTGTTTCGTCACCACCAAAGCATCAGAAGTCTATTTGACCTCTTCTATTCTTTGCTGACAAGGTTATAATATTAACAAGTATTAAAAACGCCTTGCAGGTGAAATGCTTCTTTGTTCACAGAATAAACTGGCGTAGGATTACCAGCCAAATCGCAGGAATTATGTCATAAAGGTACCAACAAGCCAGGCTTAACATCGAGTGTTTTGCTTTGGTGCAAGTGACAGTTTCCACACTGGTCCACCTCACTAGTGTTTTGTGCATAGTTCACTTGGTGTTGGGGCTCAAGTGAACATGCCGAGGTATTTCTTGTGGCTACTAGCCTGGTGCAGACAAACAAAACGGAGGGAGACATCCAATGGGTTCATCTATAGTCAAGTGGAGAGTCATACATGACTAAGGCAAACTTGTACATTCGAACTTATTTAGCTGAAATATAGAAATTAAAGCTGTTTGCCCTTGGCTTGTTAACAACTATCGAATCACTCCTTTTCTTAGCAAAACTGGAATCAACGGAACACTAGCTATTACTTTTAAAATAAGTGAATGATTCCAAACGACTAAAATAACAATGAAATAATAGAGTTTACAGTCAGCATGCTAAATTTTAGTGCTAATAAGCTACCATTAGAAATGCTCACTTGAACATTGAAGACACGGACTGCAACTCTCCGTGTGCACAACCAACTTTGTTACAGGTAAAAGTCAAACAAATTAGGCCAAACATTTATGGAATCGGCAATACTCTTTTCACTGGAGTGGAATTGTGATCATTTCCATTAACTAAGGATAGGTTTGAAAAATACGTTCTTTAAATACTTTTTACAAGAGCTGTTTAATAATTACTCCCTTAATCATTTATTAACAAGGGTGGAAAGCGCACCAATCTGATGGTATTTGTGAAACCGACATGTTGTTCCGCTTGCCTGTGATAGTAAACATCGCAATGGAAATTCATTAGAAGGAGGTTGACTGCTGAACTCATGAATTTTTGGAGGGCAGAAGGAAAGTTTGATTCAAGGGCTGTGGTGACTTGGACTAGGTAAAAAATCAGGCAGCCGGTGAGCATATTATTAATTGTCTCATGCAGTGCAAAAGTGATCTTGCAAGCATTCCATTGGCGTGGACTGTACGAATAACGTATTAATGCTGTTTGGGGTTTTGGTGGTTAGACTTAAACGCAGTGTTAATACGACATCAAATACGAAGTATCAAGTCAATAGATTTAGTACATCGCCTCAAAATTAAGTAGAAAATTGGTTTGTGCCAAAGTGATGCAAGGAGGAATGTAGGCTAGTGGTTTACCATGCCGAAGCACGCATATTTAGTAGGGTGTCTGCGCAGTGTGTCGCTGCTGCTGATCAAATTGAGGGAACCGCAACTAACATTGCTTCGCTGCGTTGGAGGAAAACCACCTTTCTCACGTTTAGATACGTTAAATTACATCTGATTCCCATAAGTTTGAGGCCACTTTAAATGGCTTGCTACAAACTGTAAAAGTATTGGCAAAAATGTCATCGAATGCGTCTGGATTGGATTCAAATGCCATAACCACCGCAACAAAGCATAAACGTGGCGGTCAGTAAAATGGCAGGTTTAGCAACCCTAAGAGCCAGAAATTTCGACAGTACTAGGATGCGAATCCGAACTCAGCACTAATGATGACGTAAATAAATGACATGGCGAAACCGCTACGACTTCCATCCCCTGCTAGGCCAAGGCCGAAATCTAAATGTTTCTTAAGGAAACGAGGAATAAAAGAGCGAGAAGGCACAAAAGGTAATGAAAGGAACAAAGAATAAGTGAAGCATCCGTTGCTCGGATTCGCCTCCAATTTTTAAGGAATTTTACAAATTGGAACTATAGAGCTCCATACTTTCCCACATCTACGGTTCTCTGCTTATCTCTCTCGGTTTCTTTATACTGATCTAGCTTCCATCGATGCCAAACCATATTCCCCTGCCTATCGGCTTTACCTTTATCTCCTCTCTAATCAAAGGATCACAATGCCAATTCAAATATTGCAGATTAGGACTCAATTGTAACAGGGTCCAGTCTGCGTGGCTGAGGTATCTGGCGCAGGGAAGAACACGCTAGCAAGCAATCGACCACATGTATATTGTGTTCCCGCCTCTCAGCTACAAAGCGCATATAAACACCGACATTAGTACACAGCCCCCTCCTTTTTTGAGCACCGTCCCCGGTGCCGCTCTCGCCCATTTGTTTTGATTATGCTGCGGAAGGTTTTCGTTCCCTTAATATTCCGTGGATTTCGTCCTCATATCCAACCGGCGAAGGACCTTTGTAAGGTCGCATCTTATTGTGGTGTACCGTAATTGGATGAGCACGATTTTCTGCGTTTCGGACGAGGTAGTTCGTGGGGGAGAGGATTTTCACTACGCAGAAGGGATCTTTGCTCCAAGGGTGGTAGAATTTTCGATGGGTTCCAGGTAGAGGAATCGGCTTGCATATTTGGACAAGATCTCCTTCGCGGTAGGTGTTTTGTCGGCTGTGCTTGTCGTAGAACCTCTTTTGTCTACTATAAGACGTTTGTAGGTGTCGCCGCGCCAAATTGAACGTCTTTCTTATCCCTTCTTTTAGGCGCAGAACGTAATCCAGCACATTGTCGGGTGTTGTTTCCTTGCTCGGGATAAAGATGTCAAACGGAACTCTCATTTCGCGTCCTGTGAGCATTTTAAATGGAGAAACACCCGTTGACGTGTGGACTGTGGCTCTATACGCTAGCAGGGCGCGTCCCAGGCTCAAATCCCAGTCTTCTGGCTTCGCCTTCTTGGTAAACGTCTTTAGCAGTCCCACCAGAGTGCGGTTCGTTCACTCTACCTGGCCTTTGCCTTGTGGGTGCCCTAATGTCGTGCGTGTCTTCGCAATTCTGAGAGTCTTGCATAGTTCCGTAAAGAGTCGACTTTCGAAACTAGGGCCTTGATCGCTGTGGACTGATTCAGGGACACCGTGTTGAAGAAGGTTGAAGCGACTGTTTCGGCGTCTTGAGACTGCATGGCTTCAGCTTCAGCTACTTTCGTGAAGCGATCAACCACAACCAGGACATACCAATTTCCCCTTTTGGTAAGTGGCAGGGGACCCATAATGTCAATGCCCACCCCTTCGCCCGGGAATCTTGTGGGCATGGGTTGTAGGGGTGCCCTCGCTGTTGTGTAAGGTTTCTTGAAACTGCTACAAGTGATGCAGGTTCAGCAGAAGTCAAGTACGTCCGGGGTAAGAGAAGGCCACCAGTATCGTTTGCTCGAGGCATCCACCATCTTCTTCTCACCCACATGCCCCAATTGCTCGTGCAACTCTTGGAGGACAGTCTGTATCAGCGAGCCAGGAACTAGAAGACGTTTGAGGACGTGGCGTCTTCTTGATACCATAAAACCTCGTCTTCCAGGGTGAGTTTGGGCCACTGTCGCCACATCTGTTTGGCTGTTTTGCTGGACGATTTTATCTCTTCTGCAGTAGGCTTGTGTGAGGACGCCAGGAACCTTTCGTATAGCAACGCCGTATCGGAATCGGTACTTTGTGTGTTTCTCCACTGGTGTCTAGTGGGTTTGCTCAAAAATAGCGTGCCTAATATACCGCTTTCCCTCTCTGCTGAGAGAGGCCTGCGAGACAGTGCATCCGCGTTGCCATGCGTGGTCCCTTTTCGGTACTGCACTGTAAAGTCGTATTGCTGCAGTTCTTCGTACCAGCGCGCCACGGAGCGGTCAATCTCCTTCATTGTTTTTAGCCAGGTCAGCGCTTGGAGGTCCGTTCTCACAATGAACTGTTTTGCTACCAGGTAATGGTTAAAGTGCCAAACCATTGTAAAGATAAAGAACAGTTTGCGTTCCGTTGCACTTTTCTGTCTCATTTTTTTGTTGAGCCTGGTGCTGGCGTATGCGATGACGTGTTCCCTGCCTTCTTTATCTCGTTGGGACAGAACACCGCCTGCGGCTACGCCTGCGCCGTTCTCGAAGCTGGGTAAGGCCAGAACCGGAGCGGAGCAGAGCCTGCGTTTTAGTTCCTTAAAGGCCTCATCATGTTCGTTTCCCACTTGAAATTCTTTTTCGCCTGCTTCTCTGTTAATTTGTGCAGGGGACCGGCGATCTTGGCGAAGCCTTTGACGAAACGTCGGTAGTAGTTTGCCAAGCCGAGGAAACTGCGGAGCTCCGTCTGATTGGTCGGTGTCGGCCATGTTCTCACTTGGTTTGTACGGTCTTCGGTGACCGCCATCCCATTTGACGAGGCTGTATGCCCCAGGAATGTAACCGAACGTTGAAGAAAGTGACATTTCTTTGGGTTCAGGGTCAATGCAGCGTCTCGGAGGCGATCTAGCACAAGTTTCAGGTTGGTATTATGTTCCTGCATGTCTCTGCCAAAAACAAGTATGCTTTGGAAAAAGCCCCATTAGTGCAGTCTGCATCAGACGCTGGAAGGTAGCTGAGGCGTTACATAGTCCAAACGGCATTGTCCCAAATTCATAGAGTCCGTATGACACTATGAAAGCTGTCTTCTCTCTGCCCGTCTCCACTGCTTCCACCTGCCAGTAGCCGGATTTCAAGTCCATAGTGGAAAACCACTTTGACCCGTACAGGGAATCCAGTGAGTCATTGACGTGAGGTAGTGGGAAAGCGTCCTTCTTGGTCACGGCGTTTAACTTTCTGTAGTCCACGCACAGCCGTAGGCTCCCGTCACTTTTCTTTACTAGCGCAATCGGGGAGGCCCACGGTGATTTGGATGGCCATATTACGTTGTAGGAGATCATCTCATACAGTAGACGATTTACGTCTTCCAAGAGTAGCGGGGGGACGCGTCTCGGGGGCTGCCCTATTGGCTTAGTATCACCTGTGTCGATGGCATATTTGATGTTGCCAGCCAGACCAAGTTTGGTTCCTTGCCAAGAGAACATTCTGGAGTATCTGCACAGCAATGAGTGCAGTTCTTTCCTTTCGCTGTCGGTGATATTTGTTAACCGTGAGCAAAGCTCCTCTAGGTTGTTAACAGGGATACCTGCGGCTTCGAACAGGGCACTGCAGATTTCGTCAGCGTCCTTTCCCAGAGAAGGCTCAACCGACTTTATTGCTTTGTGCTGTTGGGTCGTAAAGGCATCCTCTGCGAAGTTCAGGATTGCTCCAGTCTTGCGGAGGAAGTCAACGCCCAGTATCGCGTCACACACTAATTCTGGACACATAATAAATTGTGATATCCAGACTTCCTTCCCTATTGTGATCTTTAGCGACATCACTCTGATCGCAATCATCTTCCTCCCTTCGGCTGAGAGTAGTTTTATGGAGGAAGGCCTAGCACGAATCTTGCGGAAGAGATCTGGGAACGCCTCGGGATTCACAGGGGACTTAACCGCTCACGAGTTTAGAGAGAAAAGACAGGGGCATCCTTCTAACTTGCCGAGAGCTTGCAGAATTGGGCGAGGTGTGTTTGGGAGTTGGCAAGATAACGGAAAATGGGTCTCGCCTGCTCTTGGGGTCTGGCGAGAGGGGATCCAGCTAGGGCGTGGCTGATTTGGCCATCGGTGGGACGTCTGGGGAGCAGATGTCAGGGGAAGTTCCTAACGTATCTTAGTCGCGGCCTTGACCAACTGATTGAGATCATTGGTCTTCATTGCATTGAGCCTCGCGGCGATAGATGGAGGTTAGACTCCTGCGCAGAATTGGACGGCCACCCAGCTGGTCACTTTGGCTGAGGGACAACCTTTGAAGGCTCATTCAGCTAGGAGTTGTAGGCTCCGAGCGCAGTCCTTTTGGTCTCGGTGGAAGAACTCTCAGGCCAGAGAACGTTCACGTTGGACAATGGCCAGTTGCGAGAGAATCTCACAGCAATAGTCGATTTCTGAGTCATGCGTGATTCTTGCTTTCATTGCTGAGATGAAAAGCTCTTGCGGAAGAGCGTGGAGGAGCAGCGGTACTCTCTGCCGCTGGGGATACAAGTGGATGTAAAACCCAGCGGTTTGCATCCAATCTTCGAAGTCCATATCACCTTTGAAAGGGGAAGGTTCGCCGACGCTGCCACCATTGTAGCCGGATCATCCCGTTCTTCCTCCTCGTCTCTTTTCACCTTGTTGGAAGAAGGCCGAGCTTTTCTAGGCATAGTTTTATTTAAAGGGGAAATAGGTAGGCAGGAACGTCCAATCTACGGGGTGTCGATCTCCGGTTCCTGAGGAGGACACGCAAGCTCGTTTTCGACCACGCGAATCTTGTGTTCCCGCCTCTCACCTACAAAGCGTATGCAAGCACCAACATTATTACAATTACTATTATTGTTATTCTCCTACCTGCCTGTACCTGGCATCCAGTCGACAGTTTTCTTACGCATTCATCCATCCACCCACCCACTAGGCTACGAACGTGCGTAGACGTCGAAACCACATGCCTTTCCTGCTATCTTGAGTAGAGAAAGAAAAGACACCCATTTTTTGGTCATTATTGGCCCCTAACTGCCAGTAGAACTAGCCAAGTTAACTAGCAGAATAGAAAAAGACACTTGCGCAGTAGGACACACCAGACACAAATTCTCACACGGTTGATCGAAACGGGAGGACAATGAAGGTAAATCATTAAAAAACGTTAAGAAGAAAAGCAAGGCTACACTAAAACGTGGACCAAAGTACCTTTCAACAGGCCCAATAAATCAACTTTGCCACAAGCATGAGGTTAAAGAATAATTGCGACAAACAAATTACCTGTGCACTAAACGTTTGTAAAATTGCTTCATTTGCACATAATTTTTATTATCAATCCCTAAAATATTGGTTTTAGGCGTTTTTATTTATCTGATACTTATTGCTAATTTTCTCACTTATTCCTGCTAAGTAATTTATTTCATTTGCAAATTTTCTCCTTAAACTTGATGCTGATTACAAAAAGTGTGGCGTTTGCAGTAACTTTAGCTGTATCAGAAATAAACAAAAATCAAAATTTCGTTTGTTTTGTCGCGCAACGATGGTCGGCGGACTGGTAATCGGTGTGCATGTAGGGACTATTGATATCGATTGCTGGCGCATTATGCGCTGTAACAACTCGGAAAACCGGCAAGTATTTAGCAATTTTTTTTATTAGTTTTAGCTTCCTTGTTGCCATTAGGTCGTTTAGGAGTAGATTATTTCTCTTTATACGCTCACATTCTCGATTGGACGCAGAGGCTTCATAATGCGGCTTGAGGCGCTCGCTTTCCCAATATACTGCCTATCAACGTAATTGTTTGGTGCTTCATTATTGGCATTAGTTTATTGGTGGCTGCTAAATTTTTAGGTGTCGGTGGGCTCCCTTTATACGCCAAATCGCTACGGTACAGGCAAATGCTTCAGAATGTGACTGTTGAGACGTCTTTTTTTGCAGACGTTGGGTCTAATCGCGTTCATTTGTTGGTGTAAGATATTTTGGGTGATGAGGTATGGTTATTCTGACAATTTATTAATTATTTAGTCTTTTGGTAACGACGGACTCTGATTACTGAGTGTTTATTTTGTGGAGGAGGGTTTTAACTGTACCGAGTGCTTAGCGCCTGCGTATTATTTTCGCTAATAGTTATTCGTTCTTTGCCTTATTATGTATTTTCTTTGTCCACATAATCGCTAGATGGGACCTTGAAGGAGGTGGAGGAGGAGGCAGAGCTTCAGCTCCTGCCGAATGTTTGTGTTTTGTGAGCGAGAATGGAGGCATTATGAGGAGGCGGCGCTGGGTACGAATCTCGCCTTCGCTATGGCATGGCATATTTGCCAGGTAAGATTGGATCGCAAGTAGTGAGTTTTTAGTGTCTTCCCTGTGCACCTGCTATTATTGCAAGTGATAATGCACACGGGTCAGTGTGAAATCCACTTACACGTGAGTGAGTCGACCTCTGGAAAATCCTCTAATGGAAGCCAGTGGTGCCGGTCAAAGAAGCATGGTGGAGCCGAGAGACTTCGACCAACTTTGCTGCAGTTTGACATTTCTAAAAGTACGAGTAAATTGTGACGCGCGACGTATTGATTGCTTTGTTGATGTTTCAATTTAAATTATCGATCGATCGATCTGTGGACAGAGGATGACCCTGAGGAAGAATGGATGGCCCCAATGGCAAAGTTGAACGTAGTTGCACTTGTGGAGGCAAAGTAAGAATTAATTTCAGGTGCAAGTTAGCTTATGTGGAGAGGCAGAAGATGCAAGGAGATGGGCGTAATTGCGTCACAATAGCGGCATAGCCTTCGCTTTCCATCTAGGCTTCTCGTCGTGTCATTTGAGGTCACGTCAGTGACATGGAATCTACTTTTGCGTTTGAAGGGAAGATAAAGCAGTGATGAGAAGGAAGAGGAACATGGTGGAAGGAAAGGAAACAGTCTAGTACAGCTGTTATTGTAAGCAAAACGACGTAGATGTTATTATTGGGTTCGGTAATGTGGAGAACATTTATTTGGAGGTAGGAATGACAGTTCACTGCGGATAGTTACGCGAGTTATGACGTCGATTAATGCCACAAACTACCCGAAGAGTCTGGCTCTCATTGCGCTGGATCTTTCCCTTTCTAAATGTGGCACTTGCTTACTCAAACAAGTGAGGTGGGAGGGTAATGGCTAGGAATGGGAGATGAGATGCCCTGAGAGGTACATCGGGAGCTAGAGAGATATGAACAACCACAAACTAAGTAGTGAGCAAATTCACTGACTAGTGATTTAACAGATGAATAGAAAAACCGAAATGTCGCAAAGTTACCATTTTCTTAATCTCAATGCTTTACATGAGACCTTAGTGAATTTCTGCTAGCTGTGAGGAAGGTTATAAAAGGTTTTCTCACTTTCGGCAAGCATTTTGTGGTCACACTTCCTGACATGTGGATTGGGGAAGTGACGAGTTCACCACAATCGCATACGCGGATGCAGCCATCAAAGGGTCCACAACAAGTCCAATCAATATGACTACTCTTGTTTGGGGGAGAAAGGGGACTGAGTATGCTGAGCATCTGTAGCTGCATCTGAGCCCAACGACTGCCGGCGATAGCCCTAATACATAGCACGGGGCAACAACAATTGAACTCAGCTAAGGAGTCTGTGGCCGTAACAAGGTGACAGAGCAACGCAGGCCAAACTACGATTTTAAAAATGTGTGATTTTACTCTGCCAAAGCGCTAATTAGGCAGAATGCTTGCTTGTCTGGTTGCAAGTCATGCATTCAAGATTTCAAAGCCATCCCATTTAGCCCGACAATGATTTAGAGGACATCATTCAAAGAATTAAGAAACGAACTCTCAGAAAAATTTTTCAACGGGACCTCCTCCAGCAGTTTGCTCTAAATTGTGAGAACCTGTATAATGCTTACAATTGTTCATGAGCATAAATTGCAAGGCACAGGAATGAAGCAGTCCATTGTTAAGGCACCACTGCGCAAACTCATCACGACCCTACCATAGGTATTGAGATAGCTGCAAACTTCGAACAAGAGTAGCTTTCTACTTCATTGTTGAGAGGATACATCACCACCTAGCGTATGATGAAATGGAGACCAAACTGCGCACTTGATGCATGCTAAACAGCAATTCCTACTGAGCTCTGTTTATTTAGTGGTGTAAAAGCAGCACTATTTCTTCATCCGAAACAGTAAGAACTAGTCAAGAATCTCAACAAAGGCTTCTTCATATCATCAAAATGCAATGCATGTCTTGCATTGTAGACCAGAAAACAAACAGTAGACAAATCGAAAGGCGGAAATGGGTGGATGGGAATTAGCGGGAGGTAGGCGGGCTGATGGGAGGAGCAGAGAAAGGCGGAGGAAAGGAAAGGGGATGTTAGTCTGTGCCTATTTTCCCTGTTCCCACTGCCCACACTCCTCCAAGAACAGGCCATTCATTTTTCCACGCATCAAACCAACACGAGCACAGCGCAGCAACAGTCGAAAGACGAACGTAAAAGAAGCACAGGTGATCGATGTTAGAGTTATTTTTGCGCTTCTAAAACAATACACATAATAAAATGCAATTTGGAGAGGTAAGGCCTCTTTCAAATGGGTGACACGTTGTAATTCTGGAAGTTTTGCCATCCTAAATGCCTGAGAAGCAAATTATTTAACTCAGAAGCTATACGTAAAGGAACTTACTCACAGCAGAGTTTGGCACTTTCCTCTTTCGGTTGCGCGCTTTAAGCACTGTACGAGGGACAATATAGTTACTCTTCATGACTAGAAAGAATTAATTATGTGGTCTCCTCTTGCCGAAAGCATTACGAAACATTTGACCGGCTAAATCGCACCAACGGCCAATTTTAAATGCATCTGTCATTTTGCCGTAGTTTAATGGAACATCACTGAACTCGCAGAGTATGTGGACAAATATTCTAGAAGAATCAGCAACAATGCGGTTTATTCTGAAGACAACAGAACAACCTCTCTAAACTGACTGCAAGAAGTGCACTGGTTGTGATGACGAAGGTGCTGACTTCTCTGAATCATGGAAAATGCAAAACCCGGGCAAAGTAGAAGAGCGAACACGTGAGGAAATCTCCATACCTTACAGATAACTTGATCTTGCAGTCAAGTCCATAATTACTCCATACAGAGAGCCTTCTCCACTTCTTAGTGGACGCAAATAGCAATTTCTTACGATTAAGACATCATTGAGCTTCATCAAACTTTCACGCATAACACTTTCTTTCATCAGAAAATCTTGCAAGCAGCTATGTATCACAATGTTACATGTTCCTCCTACTCACCATGATTTTAGGGTCCATGCGAAGAGGTTCTGTGCACTTAACTCTCATTCACAAACGCTTCGAGAGGATGGCACAACAACAATATCAATATTCACGGTTTGATACAGTACTGAGACAGTGCTATCAGGAAATGTCAATGTCCTGCAGCCAGAGGCCACATTTGTTGATGGAGAATAGGACATTGTAAGCAGACAACGCGATGTCCATGAAAGTGACTTTAAATGGTTCTCAAAGGGGATCCTTAAAAGGCAGCATTCAAATTTTAACGCTTAATGCGGAGCCAGTAGAAATTAATCGAGCCTGGTAAAGGACTAAACAATAGTAAGCTTACACTACTCAGACGAATTCTGTAACCCATGCTTTCACTCAAATCCAAATTAAAGTCGGTCAATTGATCTGGTTTAGTGATTTAGCTTTCCAGAACCACCTCTATTGCAAAAATACAAGTGATACCTAAAAAAGATGATTCAAGAAGACAGTAGTTCATTATCAAAAGGGACCTCTGCACATCATCAGAATAGCATTCCTACAATTATCATCAATGTTAAAGGCACATTTCCAAATTATAGCATGGAAGGAAAGTGAGAGAAATAAGTACTTACAACAGGAAACCTAGGGCTCTTGAGAGGAACCTCAAGCGTTTGCAATCAGGTTGAATTTGTCCTCCCACTTCTGGCTTACAAAGGGCATCTAAGCAATGCTTTTGGTAAACTGATTTTAAAGCTGTTAGCTTAAAAGGAAAGTCATTTTAAATAGCGAACACAGTAACAACGAGAGTTCAGATTTTAGAAATATAATTTGTGAAATTTCTATCATTTTCTTAGACACTTGTAAAAAGTATCACACAATTTCAAGCACACTGGTTTGCCATTTATTTTACGATCTCATCGTAATATTGTAATTTTTGGCTTGTAGCTAGACACTAGTTGTAGTACTTTCGCATTTTACATTTGCATGCATGTGCGCATTCGAGGATCGCATCTACATGCTCAGTGCATTCGTCAGACTGAACATACATTGCTTTCTTAGTTCCCATGCCCATCTCAGGGCATATCTGCCGTATTTGGTAGTGTAAAACAATAATGTCTTGACAGAGGTGAAGTTGACCTTCTCTTCAAGCAAAGGTTTTAGTTGTTTCACGTCTCTCGCTTAAGAGTTGCATTTATGGAAGTACAAGTATTGCAGGGTAGCAATCGCTCTTTATTTGTTAAATGAGAACAAATGAACCTAATTGGAAGGTATTTTGTTTTCGTAGACATAAGCTCAATCGCCTCAGCCGTAATTGTGAACAATTTTTCTCTTATTAAGCTGGTTTGATATTTTTATGGATATTTAAGCCTGTGTTGTTTTATTATGGTAACCGAATCCCCTATCAATTTATTGATGTCAGGACTTTGACTAGGGATGGCCTTTTTGTGCCGTGAAGGCCAAATAATGCAATACTCGGGCAAAACCAATTTATAAATCTATTCATACATTCCAATTCTTCTAAGGTCCGGATGTGCTGACATCATTGTAGGAAGCACTTGCTTCCAAAAGAACTGGACCTGGACAGCTCTAAGTGCGGTGACGAATGTGGAAGACTAAGTCGAGTGTGGGAGCAAATACGCATGTAATTTGGTCAACGGAATGGTTCCAACGGAGCTGTTTAAAAATGTGTTCACTGCCAAATTAAGTGGCTAGGCAACAGTCTCAAGGAGGCAGACAGACATCTGCATCAGTTCACAAGCTGTTCCCTAGTGGTTCTGCAAAATGGCAAATGAAAAATCTCGATCATGTTTTTTGATCAAAGGTTTATTTAGTAGAAGAATCTGCATGAGGCATCTACGAAAGCTTTCAACACTCTCAATTGTTGCTGTGTGAATCAGTGGGGTTAGAGACCTTGAAGTAAAATGCTGGCATGCGGGACATTTGCTTCATCCATTTGGCTGAATCATTTGCCCCACTCGCCTTCTGTCTCGTTGGCATGTACTTCGTGTGCGGTACTTCGTAACTCCTGCTCAACTAGAAGGGTTGCTGACACAGTTCGTGTTAAACTGCTTTAATTCGTTATGATTTCTTTTCGAAATTTGGTGCATATTACAGGCTGTCATGCCTACAAGTTCCACACCTGCGGCAACATCATGCAAATAACAGTTAGCAGTAACAGTTGGTTGAGTGAAATTTCAGCGAATCACTGTCTAAACCAGCTCTGTGGCCACGCAATCCTTTCAAGGCTTGATACATCATTCCGAATGCATGCCCAGATGGATAGATTTGACAAGAGCTTTTAATGTAGCTGGCAACGCATTGTCACGTGGTGAGCTGCGATGCGTTTAAGTGTGATATGACTTTCGACATCCCCGAAAATGTATCATTTGCGATAAGCAGCTCACAGCTGATCTGTATCGAGCAGAATCCTTATTATCCACCTTCTTCCTGGCGCGCTCTTTACCATTTGAAATTCATTTAGAAATTCATCAAGTAAGTGTAGCCTTTAGTTTGGTAAGGTGGTTCCATTTTACGACACACAATGATGCGAAGAAGGCTGTGAAATTTGTCATGGCTGGATTGAATTTTACTAGTTTCAAAAAAAGGAATGAATTACAAACCTGCAAAAGTTGTGCATTCATTTCATACATTAAAATTCTACTGTACCGCTTTGTACTTTCATTGTAATTCTCGCACCGTTTGCGCAGCAATTTAACTAACGTAATACATACATCACCACGCTGCACAACTGTCTGCCTCTCATAATCCTTCTTGTTGAACTAGGTGCAAACGGATACACGAATCAACGCAGTCAAATATTGCCTACCACAATGCAGGCATTAAACTTTGCTCGAAATTAGTAATGTGAGTTCATTAAAAACACGATCACAAGCACTGGCTCACCCGTTGTAAAGACGAACACTGATTTGGTCTTTGAATGCCTCCAGGCGAGCCTTATATGGTTTGCATGGCTGCATTCGACCAAGAATGAGTGCTTTCAGCAAGAAATTAGCAGCTTTCTGAAAAAGGATACCATTATGAGCAGGCCATTATGTGTTAAAAACAATCGAGGCTACAGAAAATCTATCAATGAACCATCTGTACAAGCCATCGAATTCGCCTTCAATTGAGATAGGTATTTGACCACAGCACCACTGATCCTTCCTAGTATTCCAATGGATTTAAGTTTTAATCTGTATGGGAATTGTAAAGAGGAGAGAGAATGTATGCTAGACATCTCGCTTTGTAATGATTTTTTACGGTAAATTATTACGTTTATTCCTCCTTGGCAGCTTATTCTCCCTTCATTTTTGCTTAGCTACACCTTCCTGGGCTGGTAGAGAGGTTCACGTGCTGACTCAGTTGACAGCTAATGATAAACACTTTTAGAGACTGTTTTAAGGAGTAGCGTGCTTCAGTTATTGCAAGTCTTCCTGAGAACAACTGCATTAGAATTGTTGCCGAAGGCAGACGTCATATTTGCCGCATCCGCAGAATGTTCATTTTACGTCATGTCAAGTTTCAACAATCAGGAAAGGAAATTGGAACCATAGTCCTCCTAGGACCAAGTCGCTTTCCTCCAACCGAATACTGTAACAGAGCACGAAAAGGCTGTATGGACCACTGACTGGACCGAGGCAATGCGGTAGTCAGGAGGTATAAATACGGCGCCTAGAGTGGCCGTAATACAGAAATGACAAATTAAGCAAACGGACCAAATTATTGCAGCATAACGACTCCTAAGTCTGACAATAAAGGATTTCAGTGAATTAATACCCTCGTGTGGCAATCCAAATGAATATTCTCGCATTTGTAAACATTAGTTAGAAGACCTGCTTGGCAAGATTATAGCAGGCTTAGCTACAGCATTACCTTAATCAGCCTTCCGCCGTACGACCTTATGTCAAAGGCTGCGATTGACCAGACCCTTTGTAAGCTCCACATGTACCTTAAAGCCCTAAATGTGCATAAAAACACGACATGTTATAAAATACTAATTTCGACGATTTTCCTCTCTTTTAAAGGAAAACTGGAAAAGCTGCAAGTAAAACAAAGCACGATAACCCACTGCAGAAACGGTACCGAATGGCTCAGCTTGATGGCTTTTAAAAGCTTAGAACGGGAACCCAAATCAATCGCAGGGCATGTGCAACAGAGATCTACATAAAGGATGGGGCCAAAATAACACGCCTTTGTTCATCTTCAGCACTAATATGGTCGTCTTGGAGTAGAGTCAAACCTCCACCTTTGTCTCTGCGACCTGTCAATCAACTTTTAGCAATGCGCAGAAGAAGTGACGAGATTAATCACTACTATGAGCAAAGGAGGGACAGTGACCGGACTGGAGCTACCACATCGCCATAGCTGAGGAAGAAAACGCGTAGTGATGATCAGTTCATTGCCTCCAAAGTCATCATCTCAACACTGTATTGCCAACAAAGCTTATTTAGGGATATGATCTGCTTTGCTGCGGATAGATACGCAAGTTATGCTGTGGATTACTCAACCCCACTAACGTGCAGCAAGCTTGATTCGGTGCAGAAGTGACCTTGAATCCAGAAGGATGCCATTTTCTTTAATGCTTGATTTCTTTTCTGGTAAACACATTCTCGTCAAACGGCATATCATTCAATGAAGATCGTGCAAAACAAGTGAGATCTTGGCCAACGCCAACTGACCAAACCAGCTTTGCGGTTTCCTTGGTTTTGAAAATTGCTATGGACGCTTTGTTTACGACTTTGCAAAGATCGCCAATTGGGAAAACGAACGTAATGAGGTCTTTAAGGAACCAAATCAGATGCTTTTCTTCGCCCCGATTCTGATCTTACCGAACCTTGAGAACAATGCACCTCAATTTGTACTAGACACGAATGCTTGCTGCATAGCTCTGGGTGGTGTGCTTTCACGGAGAAGGCATAGAACACGTCATCGCCTACGTCTGTCCCAGACTCAACAAAAATAAGGCAAAAAAGTACAACAGAACGTAAACTGTTCGCAATCTATGCAATGGTTCGGCAATTCAAACGCTACCTAGTAGCGAAACAATTCATAATGAGAAGAGAGCATTAAGCTCCATCCTGGTTAGGAACAATGAATCAGATCAACCATTCATTCTCACGTTGGTACGAGGAACTGCACCAATATGACTTTACTGCACAGTACAGAAAACTTGTGCAAGTAAGCAAGGAACTCATGGTAGCTGAAACGGCACCATTTACTCGTTGAACGTTATAGCCTAGGACCTATGTAAGACATCAGGTGCATTGAATAATAAATCCTGGAAATACTAGGCATGATATTAACAGGAGATCAATAAATGCACCAACATAGAGACACGAATCACAAGAGTATGGTTTGGCTAATTAAGTAGGGCTAGCCAAGGAGATATGATTTGCATTTCAAGTTGTGCAAAATGGATCAACATATTCGAAGCGTTCTCAAAGAGAAGAAGGAAAAGACGACTGCATAGAACGGCTTGATTCAAAACGTGCAAGTAATATGGAGTTTAAAACAACAAAGCAAAATGGCGAGTGAGGTGATTAAGGTTTAAGCATAAGTGAGCAAGGGTCTGAGAATTTGGAGTGATTCAGGAGGAAAGTATATGTGGCAGAAATTAATCCATTTGGTACGAAGCAATGAAGTAGTCAGCTGAAAGACAACCACGTGAATGGCTAGTTGGGCTACTCGACGGGCCAATAGAAGGCCGAAAGCCCCACGACAATGCAATAGATGTACTCTCATAATTTCAACAATTTTACACACGATAGTTAAATACCGCCAGAGAAGTGCCAATATAGGTATATATAATGTAATCTCGTTTATGATCAATTCTCTAATAAACTGCCGCTGTCACCTTTGCCCAATCTGATACGCCACTGTGCGTAAGCGAGACCTCGGCTCACCAGTGTTCTCTAAATGACGCCGCTTGACGCTCCCAAGCCCTTCTACCACGTGTTTATTACCATCAAGGGAGAGCATTTGGGGAATAAGGTAGGGAAAGAGAAGATCGCATCCACCCCTCACATATCTGCCTGCACTTTCCTGCCGTTATGGGCCTAGTCACCAGCTAGGTGTCATGGATGCCACGAATGGCGAGCTATGCAGCCTTTGATGTGTAGCGAGTTCATCCCAAGTCCATCAGAGCCTCCTGGCTGCAAGCATACTAAAGCCCTTGAGTCTGGGCTGCAGTTGGGCTCCTTTTGTGGATGCAGGCCCATGTGGCTGCTCCGTCGCCTTCTCACCCTCTCACTCAGACTCTCTCACACCAGTTTCCTTCCTCCATTACAGACAACACCAACTCCCATGTATGTTCCCCTTCTCTGACCTCGACGAGATTTAGAGTTGGGCCTCCTTTTGCCTTTTCATCCATTGCCTTTCAGTCATGTTGTCTAGCAATTAGTTCTTACCAAATGTCATTAGCCTTTTCTGGTTGTTGTTTGTATTTTGCGCTAAATTTACACTTAACTGAATATTGTAAAGTTGTGCTGCTTCTAAACGGCTATTGGACTCCTGAAATTGTGCCCAGCTGAATTAAGTGTGGCTTACTAAGACACATTCAACGACAACTAAAGATGCACCGCCAAGATAAAGCATGCATTACCGACGTGATTCTGGCTTGGGAGGAAATCAGCATGCCCGATTGGCCATGTCGCTGCATTTAGGTACAGTGACCACTCCCTTTACTACACACGCATCCACGCCGTTGCGGATTGATTTTTAGTGAGAGATATCCACTTCACCCTTACTGCTCGATTATTTTTGCACCACCTAAGTTTTCCAAATTTACCACTTAGATTTTCAACACCACTTGCAAATCTTAAATTGTTTCACGATGCACATTAATGGCTGATTCGGAATCAAATATCCGAATGACATTATTGGTAAGCACCTTGTTTTAAGTTTCGTTAATTGCAATAAAAGATTTGTCGGTTTCTAACAACTTATTTGATTTCATAATAATTTATGTGTATGTCAATAAAATTTAGGAATTTGTTTTCATTTAGTGCCTTAAGTAAACGCTTTAGCTAGGATTGTTATAATCTCCTGAATCAGGCCCATTTGTCGTCGGGCCCGCGTTTGTTGTACTATCTCTGACGATGCTCATTAAGCTGGTGACCTCTGACGCAATTGCCTTTCACGTAGATGTGGTGGCTGCCGGACAATCCGTGATGATTAGAGATATCCTAGATGGTATACATTGTTGTCTGCAACACTTGTCATTTATGTTCAGAGATGCATGTCTCCTGTTCCTTCCTTTTACCCCAATTTTTATTCCTGGCCTTTCCCCACCACTCTCGTTAATGTACCATTTTGTTTTTAAACCCACTGCATGAATCATCCAAATTGTACAGTTCATGGGGCAAAGGCATGACTTAAATGAGCTATTTGTCACTATCACCACCGAAATCGCTCATAGCTGTTTCCTCGCGTCACTTCTTAAGAATTGATCACAAATGACAATAAGCAAACAGTTTGCCTGTTTTTTATTGTTCCTTTGTTGTTTCTGTTGGCAGATGTTGGGCCCAAGCCTGCAGAGGATGATGAACCGACCCCTCTGCAATACGTGAATGCTGATATTTTGAGGAGGGTTCTCCAGTGGTGCACGCATCACAACGAAGATGCCCTTCAGCAGGACCACGATGAAAATCTAGTGGTGCACGCATCACAAGTACGATGCTCTTCAGCAGAGCCACGATGAAAATAGGGACCATCGGACGGATGACACACCTAGCTGGGATCAAGAGTTTCTTCGGGTGGATCAGGGGACTCTGTTTGAAATCCTTATGGCAGCTAAGTACCTCGACATAGAAGGCCTTCTTGGTGCGTGTTGCAAATCTCTTGTCAACATGATCAGGGGCAAGACACCGGAGGAAATTAGCAGGACTCTCAATATTAAGTCGGACCTCACTCCTCAGCAGAAGGAGCAGGTAACATAAATGAGTTGATGCAGTTAATTCCAATTACTGCCTTGCCAGATTTTTCGTGCGGTTCCTTTTGTGGTCCATCGACGGTACTTTCACCATTTTTTGTACTCAGTGAGAATGAACGGTGTTAGGAATAATGAATACATATGCGTATTACGACCTACTTCCAGGATTATATTCTCACATGCTGTACTCGCTTGGCCTTGAAATGTACTTAATCGCTACTATTGCTATTCCTCACAATTGTAATGACTTTTTCGTCCAGCTTAGCCTATTGTCAGTTGTTGGACGACTCTAGGGTTGCTACAGTTTTTGTGTAAGTATATCCGGTGACTTACCCTGACTTGTAGGGGCTTGTATGTTGAAAGAATTGAAATTTGAGCTTGTCCGCTTCACTAAGTTAATCTCGGTTCTGAAGCTATGGGGTTAAGTGGTAGCATTATGTACTGCTAATTTGGCAAAGCTTTGTTTTCAGTATCGTTTTATTCGATGGCAATTTAATATTTTTATGCTAACATTGGTCATGGTCAGGCAGCGGTGCTGCTAGTGGTACTCCACAAATCTTTGGTGGTGAGGACGGGTGGCCTTCCATGACTCGCTATGTGTGATAAGTGTGAGGCTTTTACTAAGGCCCAAAAATTTGGATTTGGTATCTCTCTCCAATGACTAACCTAAGCTTGCGTTAAAAACAGCTGTTTTTCCCAGCTGTTCATGTAGACGATCATCACCATACCTTACACTAGCACTAGGCGATAAAAATTGAAACCAATGATTGGGTGCCTACAGCTAGCCTTTGCTTGCGATGAGGCTAATTTAATGGAATTGTAAGTTTACATAATTGTAATACAATGGAAAAACATGCGTGCATTTTGCTGAGCCATTTATGGAATGGTCGATTTCTGGTAAGCATACATATGAACCAGTCCTGAATTGCAAGTGATGAACCAAAGAAATACCGTAACTGCGTGTATTGCCTAGCAGTTTGACGTCCAAATTTAAGGAGGGTACGAAAACCTGCCTCAGGGCCCAGCTATTCCGGTTCCCTGACAAGTTTCGGATGCAAAACCTTGGGGTGTGGTGATCCACTCACGTAGTGTACACGAAGATGATTATCATTACTGGATCCGACATCACATGGATTTAAGTTCAGCCGCGTTATGTCATTCCCGTCACGAATCATTAAGTCAACTTCTCTATTAAATCAGCTTAGGGACCCCTGCTTACTTTTTAGGAGAACTCTGATGAAACGACTTCGCCATAGATTTATTTTCCTGTGAACGGTGGTGCTGTAACTTGGCTCCCCAATTTTACTGCAGAATCACGCATTGGGGCCATGAACATTGCTACTAGCTCCTGTCTTGGTATTCATCCAATGGTTAGCTTCTGACATGACGGCTTTGTCCTATTTGTCAGTCGTGTGAGCATAAGTTAGCATACGTGGCGTGTAGTCAGCATCGCTCATGTTAAGCAACTGACCCCAGATGGTGATGTTACATCAACGCCGTTGCTAAGACAGCTCAGCCAACCATTACGCCAAGCTCTGATTCGCTCACATTGGTGTGCTCACTGCAGTCGTTATTCGTTACAGTTGTCGTGGGTGGCGTTTTATCCAAGTGTGGTGTAGGCGCAACAGCATTTACTGACGCTACTAGATTTGTTGCTATTGCTGTTTTTAGTGGGGATATTTGGATGTCGGCTGTGCGCTCATGATGAGACACTCGCGTCGAACCGCTGGCAGCAGTGGCTATTGCGAAGGCTTTCACCGCTGTCCAGTTGCTTGATCTTGGAGAGGGACAGTGAGAAACTGTGACTAATTTGCAGATAATCAGAAACTTTTATCTTCCTCAAGCATTACTCATGGTAACATTATTTAATTAAGCACTTTGTCACCTTCGTCTAGACAGTCGTGCAGAGGTTATGATAGCACCCGCTTTTGGAGGTCGACGATAAGTCGGCATGTCGCATGCATAGCTCACGTGGTTTCGTTGTCTAGTTAGGCTGGTTCTGCCCCCTAAAATTGGATGCAATATACTCGCTACTTAAAAGTAATAGGTAGCACCAAGGTGCGGTGCTTGACCATATTGTCAAGTGCTTAATGGATGTGGGGGGAAAATATGGGTTAATCGGAAACAGTAAAACTTTCGATGATATATGCATTCGGCAAAGGGTAAAAAGCAACTTGAGAAGCAGAAGCATAACCAGATGACGGATACGATGGACAGCGGTCGCCCTTCCATGCAAACGCAGAGAATGGAACCGACTTTTTCGAGGCTTTTTGTGCATTTTCCAGGATACTGGGAGCAGAAGTGAAACGGAATGGCGTCCGATGATTGACAAATTTGGCATGAAGGTACTTTGATAGTCCTAAAGTGATGGCAGGGTCAAGGAAGTAACGTTACTTTTTTCCAGTCATTCAGTCAAACATTAGAAAAAATGGAGGATCAAGTAACCCCTAAAGTTGAGCTTTTTGAAAGTGCCACGATTTTCTCTACTTTAAAACAAATGGTAGATAAGATAGCCAGTAATATAAAGAGAAATATTTAAAAGTTAACACCCCTTCTTGTAAGACTGTCACTTTAATTTGCTCTGCTTTTATAGCGATGAATGGCCTTACCCTGTTCCCGAAGAAGGACATCAGTGGTGAGCCAGCATTAGCGATGGGTAAGATGAATTCCCTCGTAATGAACTGTTTTCTCGTTTCTGTTTCTCTATGCTCCACTTTCACTGCATCTAAAATCCCAGACCGAAAAAGGCTTACGGATTGAAACTCATCATCTCAAAGCTCATGTCTAATTAGCTAGGCAAAGCGGATGTTAAATCGCAATAAACCCACCCATCGGGCTAAGCCGTACAAGAGCCGGTTTGTCTGCTTCAAGGGTGGAGTGTTTTTCATCGCCTTCCCCCTCTACCTCCTTCTCTCTCCTCTTTGCATCTCCACGCCCTTTATCATGTTCTTTGGCGTCGCTGATTTCTTTGGAGTGTTCCAGTAAGTTCAAATTGCCAATTTCCTTCTTTTCAGTTGGCAGTAAATCATAACGGTTTTCACGGTACTGAAATGGACAAGTAAGTAGTATGTGTTCTGCATTTTTACCAGTACTTTATACTGAATCGTTTGCAACAATACTCTATGTTAACCAAGGAATTTGTCTTTTAATACCTACAAATTTGTTTATCTTTCCTTAAATGATAATTTTTCGGTAACAAAGTAAATACATTTCTCAGATCTTATCTTTGGCGTTCTCATGATGGCTTGCGGAGTTCAGTGCGTGCAAATAGCAGCCCGAAAGCCCTCACAACAGGAGGGACGGTAGCACGAAATAATTAACAGACGGACTATGAGAATGCGATTAGATCCTGCTTGTTTATTATTTTGTGTTTTTCCTTGGCTTTCCACGTTTTATATCGTGAGGCAAAGGTGTTGCATGATAAAAAGTAAACCATCACAACTAACATATGTTCATTCATTCAGTGCCTTACTAATTAATTAAATTCAACGTCAAGAGGTACAAATAAACCCTACGAACTGGCCTGTGACTAAGGGGCTTGTGTTGGCGACACTGAACTCACCGCATTCATAGTTGATGTCTCTACCACCTCCACTGAATCATGGGAAGTTTTCGAGAAACCCCTCTCACTACTGCCCTTGGAGGTTTCGGGAACCGAAAAATCCTTGATTTATTATCCTCTGATGCGCTCCGGATCTTTCGATCTTCTGCATTTTCCTCGAATGCGCTACCTGCACCGAAATTTTAATTACGTGAATGACTATTTCAAGACATATTCCCTTAAAACAACTGCTTTTTGACACACTTTCGTGTACTTCTTCCTTCAGAACATTTGCAGTGAGAAAATTTTGACGTGCAACAAAGGTCTGATGCCTGGCGACATCGAGCATACCTGCGGATACCCGTCTGCCACCCTTACTTCTGGCAAGAAAACTGCCGTTGTGATGGTGTTTAGCACCTCGGGCTCCAGGCCTAGAATTTCGCGAGTAAACAATTATTACTGAAAGCTGCGAGTAGGCAAATATTTAGATGACAAAATGCTGGTTATGTATTAAGGTCCCTATGCTGTCCTATCGACAGATTTGAAATAAAATTCTGGCTCAAATGTTAGAGAACAGGGCCATAGACTTGAGACGATGAATACGGAAATGAGTTGATGAAAGGTAAAGGGTTGAAACAGGGAGGTCCAAACACATTGAAGCAGGAAAACTACCAAATGGCCTGATTGAGTAATTGCAAATTAACGAAGAAATTTGCTATGAGTTGATACTTAGATACTCTTGGCTATACAACTGTACGCATCTCCTGAACGAGATTTTCCGGGTGCACCAAGGCTCGAGATAAATTTGACTAATGGGGAAGGAATTTGCAAGGATGATAATTGGGTAACACTTTGTAAACTTCACAAACCCATATTTTTGAATAATTCCAAATTTTATTGTCTTTTATAATTTTGTAGACTTCCTTATCAGGATTGATTCAAGATAGAGGGAAGGAATGTCGAAAAGTGCTTTGATGGGTAAATTATGTACAGGTAGGTGACGGCAATAGACATGGATTTGGATACATCCCTATAGATTGATGGATGGCTTGCTGACCAGAATGAAGTTGAAGTATAAGGCAGATGGGTCTGGAAACTTCAGAATTACCTTGCTCGTAGCATGGGCTCAAAGAGATCGAGACCGTTTTTTGTTGAAGCCAGTTGAAGTGAGGGATCTCGAAGGACGCAACGAAGCACAGCTATGATTGTAAGTCCAGTGGTGAAAACGCGGTAGGTGAGAAGAAAGGTGTTCAGGTAGTCAATTGACTGAAAGCGAGGATCCAGGAGGCGGTCCAAGAGACGGCCTAAGGTGCCATGGCGGACCTTCAGGAGACAAAGTGAGGATTTGATGATCATACTGTCAACTTTTATTGGGAATAAGGGTATACCAGGGCCCTTGAGAGGTGCTTTGAACCCTGAAAGAAGCGAGCGCTGACGTACGATGGCTTTTAAAGCAATCCACTTATTGACACTCCTAGCCCAAGCCCATTTTCACTCTCCCACTTCTAGGTCGTATGGGTTAAATGGGAAGTGGACGAACTAGTTGTTACCTTGTTGGAGCGCTCAGTGGCTGTTTCATCAACTTTTTCGAGCATATACGCTGGATTTAAATAGGAATCCAAGGTAGAGGAAGGTCCTTGAACAGATTGCTTGGTGCTCAGACGTGCTGCGTTAGTAGAACGCATCATCCAAGAATGCCTCGAGCAGATGAGGTAAGACAGATGGTAAGCGGGAGGTTCGAAGAAAATCCCACTATTGAAAGGCTGATGGGCTGACCAACTTGCCAACACTTGGATTCTTTTGAATTATCTCCAATGTTTTAAGTACAACTCAACAATTATGCTCAGTTGAAGCACTTCTAAAATTTCTTTTAGGTGGTTGGTACTTTCAAGACACTTTCTTTGGCTGCGAAAGCATAAATGAGGTGGAGGTGGAATCCTCCACCGACACGCCAGTACCTTGGAGACACGCGCGCACCACGAGAGCCCCTGCTTTCTTAAATTTGTATTTAGTCAGAAGGAGCCACTCACTCGCCTTAATTTGTCCTTTTATCATTTGGATACCACAGGTGCTTACCCGACAGTCCTCTACTTTGTAGTGCCGAAGCATGAATTCATGTGGCATTATGTTAGATGAAGCTTAAAGTGGTTTCTGGACAATGCTAAACAACAACGAAGTCATTTTTTAACTTTTAGAATTTGTGCAGACCAAAAAATTACAAATCAAAAGCACGGACTACAAGTAGATGTAAAAAAGCGATTACTTGAGGCATTTTACACGAGCTCCTTGTTGATCGGTGCTTAATGTCAGGACAGTCCTTGAACAGCCCAGGGTCCAAACTGGGAATGCAAAAAAGGGTGCTTGATAAACCAAAGTAATTAAGTAAAATATCCAATCCTGGTTGCTGTAGAAAGTCGCATCGAACCCACCGAACTGAATAAGGCATGGAGATAGATGACACCTCGGAATGCGCGATGCTCAGCATATGACTGTAATGTGGTTGTTCAATGCACTAAAATTAAAAACAAACCTCTTTTGCCCCACAAATAGCAGCGTTGGTGTTTCATCTCCCTTGTTCCGCCCCAAGGGACCACTCAAGTTAGTAAAGTATTTAAGCGACCCATTTTGTTGATACAAGTATAAAGCTGTACTTAAACTTTAACAATTCTGTCGATTCTCAAACCTGACTTATATCCGAGCACCAGGCCTCCTTTTCTTGCAAATTAGAGGCTACTAGCCAAATACTGCTGGCGCCCTCCCCATCGCCTGGCCATGTTATTTGAAAAACGAGATTCCCATAGCTGCCGAGGTGGTGATCGGGGTTGGTTGCCGATAAGGTAGACATCGTTGAGGTGATATGTGCAGGACTGTCATCACCAGAGTCGTCGACGACAATTTTGCGAGTGAAGGAGCCCGGGCGTGTCTCTCGCTTAGACTTGCCTCAAAGACGAAACAAATGCTTCTAAGTGGGTGTAAGTAGCAGAAGAAAACGACGGGAAATTAGGCACGGAGAGGCATTGCATTTCACCTTCTTACGCAAACTGGGTTCGAAACTGCTTCGTACATCTTAATAACCCTCTATGCTAGAAATGTCTTTACACTTTGGAAGCCAATAAAGAGGAGGAGCTAAGTGTCGGGTTCAGCAGATTAATTGGATGCAGCGGAATTAAAACATTTTTGTTAACAAAATTATCAAAGTTTGAAGTAGGCAGTCTTTTAGTGTAAATCCAAGTTATAAATGGCTTGGTGCCTAAATCTTAGTTCCATTAGCATCTATCCAGCAAACCCACTAGCGAGGTTTGTAAATCAAGATGAGTTACGAGTAGGAAGGAGAATATACGCTGTCTAAGTGCCTCTTCCCATTCTCATTCTTTTCATAGCAACTCAAGGAATGACTGTCGCGTCGTCAGTTGATAGTTAAGGTCAAATGGAGAATAAAAGGAAGTAACGGATCATTATTAGATGGACGAAAGCAGAGCGGTCGGCGTCAACCCAGGTCTCTTCTTAATATTCACATGTAAGCAATTTATGCCTTTGTACATCTGCTTTTGACTCCTCTTGCACTCTTAATTATCTACTCACTTGCCGCTCCCACTACAGGCCTATGTTTTGCCACATTCACTACTCCTAGCCAAAGTTGTTGCCTCATTACAAGGTTATTGCAAGAAGAAGAGGACTGCATTAGGACGCATTGACATCGCTGGAAGCACTAAAGCACCGCTTTTTCCTATTCGCTTTGTTTACTCGTGGCCTTATACAATCACTGATGGTAATGCAGACTTCTACATTATGCTGCCCGCAAGAAAGGTAAAAAGAGTAGGGTAAATTTAGAAAAATTTATCCACTACATTATTAAATAACTCCATAGAGCATGAGAAATGGTGGTAGTTGTTCACAGCATCCTGATGTCTCTCGATTAACTCAAAAGAAAAGGACATTCTCTCTAAACTTAACAGCGTTTTGTTTTTTCGCGTTCCTTTTAAATCACATTTGACAGCAGAAAGCCATTGGAAGGAATACCTGCGCAATCACCTTCTGTAGTGTCTAGTGTCAGTGCGGCCAACATCAACGACCCATGCGCCAATTTGGCGGAAATCAAATTCCATGGCGGCAGCGCTGATGTGGGCTGTTGATTTTGTTGCGGTTCCGTAGGACTTAACTCCTCTTGTCATCCAAAGCTGCAAACACTCTGTGCGCCCGAGACGGGGCTGGGACCGCTTTCAGAGGTGTCGGTAAGTGGTGGAGAGCTGTAAGCTACCACATATATCTAAGAATTTTGGCCTCTCGAAATGGGCGACCTGGGTTGACGCAGCCCGCTTTACTTTCGTCCATCTAATAATGATCCGTTACTTCTTTCTACTCTCCATTTGACCTTAACTATCAACTGACGATGCGACAGTCATTCCTTGAGTTGCCATGAAAAGAATGAGGATGGGAAGAGGCACTTAGACAGCGTATATTCTCCTTCCTACTCGTAACTCATCTTGATTTACAAACCTCGCTAGTGGGTTTGCTGGATAGATGCTAATGGAACTAAGATTTAGGCACCAAGCCATTTATAACTTGGATTTACACTAAAAGACTGCCTACTTCAAACTTTGATAATTTTGTTAACAAAAATGTTTTAATTCCGCTGCATCCAATTAATCTGCTGAACCCGACACTTAGCTCCTCCTCTTTATTGGCTTCCAAAGTGTAAAGACATTTCTAGCATAGAGGGTTATTAAGATGTACGAAGCAGTTTCGAACCCAGTTTGCGTAAGAAGGTGAAATGCAATGCCTCTCCGTGCCTAATTTCCCGTCGTTTTCTTCTGCTACTTACACCCACTTAGAAGCATTTGTTTCGTCTTTGAGGCAAGTCTAAGCGAGAGACACGCCCGGGCTCCTTCACTCGCAAAATTGTCGTCGACGACTCTGGTGATGACAGTCCTGCACATATCACCTCAACGATGTCTACCTTATCGGCAACCAACCCCGATCACCACCTCGGCAGCTATGGGAATCTCGTTTTTCAAATAACATGGCCAGGCGATGGGGAGGGCGCCAGCAGTATTTGGCTAGTAGCCTCTAATTTGCAAGAAAAGGAGGCCTGGTGCTCGGATATAAGTCAGGTTTGAGAATCGACAGAATTGTTAAAGTTTAAGTACAGCTTTATACTTGTATCAACAAAATGGGTCGCTTAAATACTTTACTAACTTGAGTGGTCCCTTGGGGCGGAACAAGGGAGATGAAACACCAACGCTGCTATTTGTGGGGCAAAAGAGGTTTGTTTTTAATTTTAGTGCATTGAACAACCACATTACAGTCATATGCTGAGCATCGCGCATTCCGAGGTGTCATCTATCTCCATGCCTTATTCAGTTCGGTGGGTTCGATGCGACTTTCTACAGCAACCAGGATTGGATATTTTACTTAATTACTTTGGTTTATCAAGCACCCTTTTTTGCATTCCCAGTTTGGACCCTGGGCTGTTCAAGGACTGTCCTGACATTAAGCACCGATCAACAAGGAGCTCGTGTAAAATGCCTCAAGTAATCGCTTTTTTACATCTACTTGTAGTCCGTGCTTTTGATTTGTAATTTTTTGGTCTGCACAAATTCTAAAAGTTAAAAAATGACTTCGTTGTTGTTTAGCATTGTCCAGAAACCACTTTAAGCTTCATCTAACATAATGCCACATGAATTCATGCTTCGGCACTACAAAGTAGAGGACTGTCGGGTAAGCACCTGTGGTATCCAAATGATAAAAGGACAAATTAAGGCGAGTGAGTGGCTCCTTCTGACTAAATACAAATTTAAGAAAGCAGGGGCTCTCGTGGTGCGCGCGTGTCTCCAAGGTACTGGCGTGTCGGTGGAGGATTCCACCTCCACCTCATTTATGCTTTCGCAGCCAAAGAAAGTGTCTTGAAAGTACCAACCACCTAAAAGAAATTTTAGAAGTGCTTCAACTGAGCATAATTGTTGAGTTGTACTTAAAACATTGGAGATAATTCAAAAGAATCCAAGTGTTGGCAAGTTGGTCAGCCCATCAGCCTTTCAATAGTGGGATTTTCTTCGAACCTCCCGCTTACCATCTGTCTTACCTCATCTGCTCGAGGCATTCTTGGATGATGCGTTCTACTAACGCAGCACGTCTGAGCACCAAGCAATCTGTTCAAGGACCTTCCTCTACCTTGGATTCCTATTTAAATCCAGCGTATATGCTCGAAAAAGTTGATGAAACAGCCACTGAGCGCTCCAACAAGGTAACAACTAGTTCGTCCACTTCCCATTTAACCCATACGACCTAGAAGTGGGAGAGTGAAAATGGGCTTGGGCTAGGAGTGTCAATAAGTGGATTGCTTTAAAAGCCATCGTACGTCAGCGCTCGCTTCTTTCAGGGTTCAAAGCACCTCTCAAGGGCCCTGGTATACCCTTATTCCCAATAAAAGTTGACAGTATGATCATCAAATCCTCACTTTGTCTCCTGAAGGTCCGCCATGGCACCTTAGGCCGTCTCTTGGACCGCCTCCTGGATCCTCGCTTTCAGTCAATTGACTACCTGAACACCTTTCTTCTCACCTACCGCGTTTTCACCACTGGACTTACAATCATAGCTGTGCTTCGTTGCGTCCTTCGAGATCCCTCACTTCAACTGGCTTCAACAAAAAACGGTCTCGATCTCTTTGAGCCCATGCTACGAGCAAGGTAATTCTGAAGTTTCCAGACCCATCTGCCTTATACTTCAACTTCATTCTGGTCAGCAAGCCATCCATCAATCTATAGGGATGTATCCAAATCCATGTCTATTGCCGTCACCTACCTGTACATAATTTACCCATCAAAGCACTTTTCGACATTCCTTCCCTCTATCTTGAATCAATCCTGATAAGGAAGTCTACAAAATTATAAAAGACAATAAAATTTGGAATTATTCAAAAATATGGGTTTGTGAAGTTTACAAAGTGTTACCCAATTATCATCCTTGCAAATTCCTTCCCCATTAGTCAAATTTATCTCGAGCCTTGGTGCACCCGGAAAATCTCGTTCAGGAGATGCGTACAGTTGTATAGCCAAGAGTATCTAAGTATCAACTCATAGCAAATTTCTTCGTTAATTTGCAATTACTCAATCAGGCCATTTGGTAGTTTTCCTGCTTCAATGTGTTTGGACCTCCCTGTTTCAACCCTTTACCTTTCATCAACTCATTTCCGTATTCATCGTCTCAAGTCTATGGCCCTGTTCTCTAACATTTGAGCCAGAATTTTATTTCAAATCTGTCGATAGGACAGCATAGGGACCTTAATACATAACCAGCATTTTGTCATCTAAATATTTGCCTACTCGCAGCTTTCAGTAATAATTGTTTACTCGCGAAATTCTAGGCCTGGAGCCCGAGGTGCTAAACACCATCACAACGGCAGTTTTCTTGCCAGAAGTAAGGGTGGCAGACGGGTATCCGCAGGTATGCTCGATGTCGCCAGGCATCAGACCTTTGTTGCACGTCAAAATTTTCTCACTGCAAATGTTCTGAAGGAAGAAGTACACGAAAGTGTGTCAAAAAGCAGTTGTTTTAAGGGAATATGTCTTGAAATAGTCATTCACGTAATTAAAATTTCGGTGCAGGTAGCGCATTCGAGGAAAATGCAGAAGATCGAAAGATCCGGAGCGCATCAGAGGATAATAAATCAAGGATTTTTCGGTTCCCGAAACCTCCAAGGGCAGTAGTGAGAGGGGTTTCTCGAAAACTTCCCATGATTCAGTGGAGGTGGTAGAGACATCAACTATGAATGCGGTGAGTTCAGTGTCGCCAACACAAGCCCCTTAGTCACAGGCCAGTTCGTAGGGTTTATTTGTACCTCTTGACGTTGAATTTAATTAATTAGTAAGGCACTGAATGAATGAACATATGTTAGTTGTGATGGTTTACTTTTTATCATGCAACACCTTTGCCTCACGATATAAAACGTGGAAAGCCAAGGAAAAACACAAAATAATAAACAAGCAGGATCTAATCGCATTCTCATAGTCCGTCTGTTAATTATTTCGTGCTACCGTCCCTCCTGTTGTGAGGGCTTTCGGGCTGCTATTTGCACGCACTGAACTCCGCAAGCCATCATGAGAACGCCAAAGATAAGATCTGAGAAATGTATTTACTTTGTTACCGAAAAATTATCATTTAAGGAAAGATAAACAAATTTGTAGGTATTAAAAGACAAATTCCTTGGTTAACATAGAGTATTGTTGCAAACGATTCAGTATAAAGTACTGGTAAAAATGCAGAACACATACTACTTACTTGTCCATTTCAGTACCGTGAAAACCGTTATGATTTACTGCCAACTGAAAAGAAGGAAATTGGCAATTTGAACTTACTGGAACACTCCAAAGAAATCAGCGACGCCAAAGAACATGATAAAGGGCGTGGAGATGCAAAGAGGAGAGAGAAGGAGGTAGAGGGGGAAGGCGATGAAAAACACTCCACCCTTGAAGCAGACAAACCGGCTCTTGTACGGCTTAGCCCGATGGGTGGGTTTATTGCGATTTAACATCCGCTTTGCCTAGCTAATTAGACATGAGCTTTGAGATGATGAGTTTCAATCCGTAAGCCTTTTTCGGTCTGGGATTTTAGATGCAGTGAAAGTGGAGCATAGAGAAACAGAAACGAGAAAACAGTTCATTACGAGGGAATTCATCTTACCCATCGCTAATGCTGGCTCACCACTGATGTCCTTCTTCGGGAACAGGGTAAGGCCATTCATCGCTATAAAAGCAGAGCAAATTAAAGTGACAGTCTTACAAGAAGGGGTGTTAACTTTTAAATATTTCTCTTTATATTACTGGCTATCTTATCTACCATTTGTTTTAAAGTAGAGAAAATCGTGGCACTTTCAAAAAGCTCAACTTTAGGGGTTACTTGATCCTCCATTTTTTCTAATGTTTGACTGAATGACTGGAAAAAAGTAACGTTACTTCCTTGACCCTGCCATCACTTTAGGACTATCAAAGTACCTTCATGCCAAATTTGTCAATCATCGGACGCCATTCCGTTTCACTTCTGCTCCCAGTATCCTGGAAAATGCACAAAAAGCCTCGAAAAAGTCGGTTCCATTCTCTGCGTTTGCATGGAAGGGCGACCGCTGTCCATCGTATCCGTCATCTGGTTATGCTTCTGCTTCTCAAGTTGCTTTTTACCCTTTGCCGAATGCATATATCATCGAAAGTTTTACTGTTTCCGATTAACCCATATTTTCCCCCCACATCCATTAAGCACTTGACAATATGGTCAAGCACCGCACCTTGGTGCTACCTATTACTTTTAAGTAGCGAGTATATTGCATCCAATTTTAGGGGGCAGAACCAGCCTAACTAGACAACGAAACCACGTGAGCTATGCATGCGACATGCCGACTTATCGTCGACCTCCAAAAGCGGGTGCTATCATAACCTCTGCACGACTGTCTAGACGAAGGTGACAAAGTGCTTAATTAAATAATGTTACCATGAGTAATGCTTGAGGAAGATAAAAGTTTCTGATTATCTGCAAATTAGTCACAGTTTCTCACTGTCCCTCTCCAAGATCAAGCAACTGGACAGCGGTGAAAGCCTTCGCAATAGCCACTGCTGCCAGCGGTTCGACGCGAGTGTCTCATCATGAGCGCACAGCCGACATCCAAATATCCCCACTAAAAACAGCAATAGCAACAAATCTAGTAGCGTCAGTAAATGCTGTTGCGCCTACACCACACTTGGATAAAACGCCACCCACGACAACTGTAACGAATAACGACTGCAGTGAGCACACCAATGTGAGCGAATCAGAGCTTGGCGTAATGGTTGGCTGAGCTGTCTTAGCAACGGCGTTGATGTAACATCACCATCTGGGGTCAGTTGCTTAACATGAGCGATGCTGACTACACGCCACGTATGCTAACTTATGCTCACACGACTGACAAATAGGACAAAGCCGTCATGTCAGAAGCTAACCATTGGATGAATACCAAGACAGGAGCTAGTAGCAATGTTCATGGCCCCAATGCGTGATTCTGCAGTAAAATTGGAGGAGCCAAGTTACAGCACCACCGTTCACAGGAAAATAAATCTATGGCGAAGTCGTTTCATCAGAGTTCTCCTAAAAAGTAAGCAGGGGTCCCTAAGCTGATTTAATAGAGAAGTTGACTTAATGATTCGTGACGGGAATGACATAACGCGGCTGAACTTAAATCCATGTGATGTCGGATCCAGTAATGATAATCATCTTCGTGTACACTACGTGAGTGGATCACCACACCCCAAGGTTTTGCATCCGAAACTTGTCAGGGAACCGGAATAGCTGGGCCCTGAGGCAGGTTTTCGTACCCTCCTTAAATTTGGACGTCAAACTGCTAGGCAATACACGCAGTTACGGTATTTCTTTGGTTCATCACTTGCAATTCAGGACTGGTTCATATGTATGCTTACCAGAAATCGACCATTCCATAAATGGCTCAGCAAAATGCACGCATGTTTTTCCATTGTATTACAATTATGTAAACTTACAATTCCATTAAATTAGCCTCATCGCAAGCAAAGGCTAGCTGTAGGCACCCAATCATTGGTTTCAATTTTTATCGCCTAGTGCTAGTGTAAGGTATGGTGATGATCGTCTACATGAACAGCTGGGAAAAACAGCTGTTTTTAACGCAAGCTTAGGTTAGTCATTGGAGAGAGATACCAAATCCAAATTTTTGGGCCTTAGTAAAAGCCTCACACTTATCACACATAGCGAGTCATGGAAGGCCACCCGTCCTCACCACCAAAGATTTGTGGAGTACCACTAGCAGCACCGCTGCCTGACCATGACCAATGTTAGCATAAAAATATTAAATTACCATCGAATAAAACGATACTGAAAACAAAGCTTTGCCAAATTAGCAGTACATAATGCTACCACTTAACCCCATAGCTTCAGAACCGAGATTAACTTAGTGAAGCGGACAAGCTCAAATTTCAATTCTTTCAACATACAAGCCCCTACAAGTCAGGGTAAGTCACCGGATATACTTACACAAAAACTGTAGCAACCCTAGAGTCGTCCAACAACTGACAATAGGCTAAGCTGGACGAAAAAGTCATTACAATTGTGAGGAATAGCAATAGTAGCGATTAAGTACATTTCAAGGCCAAGCGAGTACAGCATGTGAGAATATAATCCTGGAAGTAGGTCGTAATACGCATATGTATTCATTATTCCTAACACCGTTCATTCTCACTGAGTACAAAAAATGGTGAAAGTACCGTCGATGGACCACAAAAGGAACCGCACGAAAAATCTGGCAAGGCAGTAATTGGAATTAACTGCATCAACTCATTTATGTTACCTGCTCCTTCTGCTGAGGAGTGAGGTCCGACTTAATATTGAGAGTCCTGCTAATTTCCTCCGGTGTCTTGCCCCTGATCATGTTGACAAGAGATTTGCAACACGCACCAAGAAGGCCTTCTATGTCGAGGTACTTAGCTGCCATAAGGATTTCAAACAGAGTCCCCTGATCCACCCGAAGAAACTCTTGATCCCAGCTAGGTGTGTCATCCGTCCGATGGTCCCTATTTTCATCGTGGCTCTGCTGAAGAGCATCGTACTTGTGATGCGTGCACCACTAGATTTTCATCGTGGTCCTGCTGAAGGGCATCTTCGTTGTGATGCGTGCACCACTGGAGAACCCTCCTCAAAATATCAGCATTCACGTATTGCAGAGGGGTCGGTTCATCATCCTCTGCAGGCTTGGGCCCAACATCTGCCAACAGAAACAACAAAGGAACAATAAAAAACAGGCAAACTGTTTGCTTATTGTCATTTGTGATCAATTCTTAAGAAGTGACGCGAGGAAACAGCTATGAGCGATTTCGGTGGTGATAGTGACAAATAGCTCATTTAAGTCATGCCTTTGCCCCATGAACTGTACAATTTGGATGATTCATGCAGTGGGTTTAAAAACAAAATGGTACATTAACGAGAGTGGTGGGGAAAGGCCAGGAATAAAAATTGGGGTAAAAGGAAGGAACAGGAGACATGCATCTCTGAACATAAATGACAAGTGTTGCAGACAACAATGTATACCATCTAGGATATCTCTAATCATCACGGATTGTCCGGCAGCCACCACATCTACGTGAAAGGCAATTGCGTCAGAGGTCACCAGCTTAATGAGCATCGTCAGAGATAGTACAACAAACGCGGGCCCGACGACAAATGGGCCTGATTCAGGAGATTATAACAATCCTAGCTAAAGCGTTTACTTAAGGCACTAAATGAAAACAAATTCCTAAATTTTATTGACATACACATAAATTATTATGAAATCAAATAAGTTGTTAGAAACCGACAAATCTTTTATTGCAATTAACGAAACTTAAAACAAGGTGCTTACCAATAATGTCATTCGGATATTTGATTCCGAATCAGCCATTAATGTGCATCGTGAAACAATTTAAGATTTGCAAGTGGTGTTGAAAATCTAAGTGGTAAATTTGGAAAACTTAGGTGGTGCAAAAATAATCGAGCAGTAAGGGTGAAGTGGATTATCTCTCACTAAAAATCAATCCGCAACGGCGTGGATGCGTGTGTAGTAAAGGGAGTGGTCACTGTACCTAAATGCAGCGACATGGCCAATCGGGCATGCTGATTTCCTCCCAAGCCAGAATCACGTCGGTAATGCATGCTTTATCTTGGCGGTGCATCTTTAGTTGTCGTTGAATGTGTCTTAGTAAGCCACACTTAATTCAGCTGGGCACAATTTCAGGAGTCCAATAGCCGTTTAGAAGCAGCACAACTTTACAATATTCAGTTAAGTGTAAATTTAGCGCAAAATACAAACAACAACCAGAAAAGGCTAATGACAGTTGGTAAGAACTAATTGCTAGACAACATGACTGAAAGGCAATGGATGAAAAGGCAAAAGGAGGCCCAACTCTAAATCTCGTCGAGGTCAGAGAAGGGGAACATACATGGGAGTTGGTGTTGTCTGTGGTGGAGGAAGGAAACTGGTGTGAGAGAGTCTGAGTGAGAGGGTGAGAAGGCGACGGAGCAGCCACATGGGCCTGCATCCACAAAAGGAGCCCAACTGCAGCCCAGACTCAAGGGCTTTAGTATGCTTGCAGCCAGGAGGCTCTGATGGACTTGGGATGAACTCGCTACACATCAAAGGCTGCATAGCTCGCCATTCGTGGCATCCATGACACCTAGCTGGTGACTAGGCCCATAACGGCAGGAAAGTGCAGGCAGATATGTGAGGGGTGGATGCGATCTTCTCTTTCCCTACCTTACTCCCCAAATGCTCTCCCTTGACGGTAATAAACACGTGGTAGAAGGGCTTGGGAGCGTCAAGCGGCGTCATTTAGAGAACACTGGTGAGCCGAGGTCTCGCTTACGCACAGTGGCGTATCAGATTGGGCAAAGGTGACAGCGGCAGTTTATTAGAGAATTGATCATAAACGAGATTACATTATATATACCTATATTGGCACTTCTCTGGCGGTATTTAACTATCGTGTGTAAAATTGTTGAAATTATGAGAGTACATCTATTGCATTGTCGTGGGGCTTTCGGCCTTCTATTGGCCCGTCGAGTAGCCCAACTAGCCATTCACGTGGTTGTCTTTCAGCTGACTACTTCATTGCTTCGTACCAAATGGATTAATTTCTGCCACATATACTTTCCTCCTGAATCACTCCAAATTCTCAGACCCTTGCTCACTTATGCTTAAACCTTAATCACCTCACTCGCCATTTTGCTTTGTTGTTTTAAACTCCATATTACTTGCACGTTTTGAATCAAGCCGTTCTATGCAGTCGTCTTTTCCTTCTTCTCTTTGAGAACGCTTCGAATATGTTGATCCATTTTGCACAACTTGAAATGCAAATCATATCTCCTTGGCTAGCCCTACTTAATTAGCCAAACCATACTCTTGTGATTCGTGTCTCTATGTTGGTGCATTTATTGATCTCCTGTTAATATCATGCCTAGTATTTCCAGGATTTATTATTCAATGCACCTGATGTCTTACATAGGTCCTAGGCTATAACGTTCAACGAGTAAATGGTGCCGTTTCAGCTACCATGAGTTCCTTGCTTACTTGCACAAGTTTTCTGTACTGTGCAGTAAAGTCATATTGGTGCAGTTCCTCGTACCAACGTGAGAATGAATGGTTGATCTGATTCATTGTTCCTAACCAGGATGGAGCTTAATGCTCTCTTCTCATTATGAATTGTTTCGCTACTAGGTAGCGTTTGAATTGCCGAACCATTGCATAGATTGCGAACAGTTTACGTTCTGTTGTACTTTTTTGCCTTATTTTTGTTGAGTCTGGGACAGACGTAGGCGATGACGTGTTCTATGCCTTCTCCGTGAAAGCACACCACCCAGAGCTATGCAGCAAGCATTCGTGTCTAGTACAAATTGAGGTGCATTGTTCTCAAGGTTCGGTAAGATCAGAATCGGGGCGAAGAAAAGCATCTGATTTGGTTCCTTAAAGACCTCATTACGTTCGTTTTCCCAATTGGCGATCTTTGCAAAGTCGTAAACAAAGCGTCCATAGCAATTTTCAAAACCAAGGAAACCGCAAAGCTGGTTTGGTCAGTTGGCGTTGGCCAAGATCTCACTTGTTTTGCACGATCTTCATTGAATGATATGCCGTTTGACGAGAATGTGTTTACCAGAAAAGAAATCAAGCATTAAAGAAAATGGCATCCTTCTGGATTCAAGGTCACTTCTGCACCGAATCAAGCTTGCTGCACGTTAGTAGGGTTGAGTAATCCACAGCATAACTTGCGTATCTATCCGCAGCAAAGCAGATCATATCCCTAAATAAGCTTTGTTGGCAATACAGTGTTGAGATGATGACTTTGGAGGCAATGAACTGATCATCACTACGCGTTTTCTTCCTCAGCTATGGCGATGTGGTAGCTCCAGTCCGGTCACTGTCCCTCCTTTGCTCATAGTAGTGATTAATCTCGTCACTTCTTCTGCGCATTGCTAAAAGTTGATTGACAGGTCGCAGAGACAAAGGTGGAGGTTTGACTCTACTCCAAGACGACCATATTAGTGCTGAAGATGAACAAAGGCGTGTTATTTTGGCCCCATCCTTTATGTAGATCTCTGTTGCACATGCCCTGCGATTGATTTGGGTTCCCGTTCTAAGCTTTTAAAAGCCACCAAGCTGAGCCATTCGGTACCGTTTCTGCAGTGGGTTATCGTGCTTTGTTTTACTTGCAGCTTTTCCAGTTTTCCTTTAAAAGAGAGGAAAATCGTCGAAATTAGTATTTTATAACATGTCGTGTTTTTATGCACATTTAGGGCTTTAAGGTACATGTGGAGCTTACAAAGGGTCTGGTCAATCGCAGCCTTTGACATAAGGTCGTACGGCGGAAGGCTGATTAAGGTAATGCTGTAGCTAAGCCTGCTATAATCTTGCCAAGCAGGTCTTCTAACTAATGTTTACAAATGCGAGAATATTCATTTGGATTGCCACACGAGGGTATTAATTCACTGAAATCCTTTATTGTCAGACTTAGGAGTCGTTATGCTGCAATAATTTGGTCCGTTTGCTTAATTTGTCATTTCTGTATTACGGCCACTCTAGGCGCCGTATTTATACCTCCTGACTACCGCATTGCCTCGGTCCAGTCAGTGGTCCATACAGCCTTTTCGTGCTCTGTTACAGTATTCGGTTGGAGGAAAGCGACTTGGTCCTAGGAGGACTATGGTTCCAATTTCCTTTCCTGATTGTTGAAACTTGACATGACGTAAAATGAACATTCTGCGGATGCGGCAAATATGACGTCTGCCTTCGGCAACAATTCTAATGCAGTTGTTCTCAGGAAGACTTGCAATAACTGAAGCACGCTACTCCTTAAAACAGTCTCTAAAAGTGTTTATCATTAGCTGTCAACTGAGTCAGCACGTGAACCTCTCTACCAGCCCAGGAAGGTGTAGCTAAGCAAAAATGAAGGGAGAATAAGCTGCCAAGGAGGAATAAACGTAATAATTTACCGTAAAAAATCATTACAAAGCGAGATGTCTAGCATACATTCTCTCTCCTCTTTACAATTCCCATACAGATTAAAACTTAAATCCATTGGAATACTAGGAAGGATCAGTGGTGCTGTGGTCAAATACCTATCTCAATTAAAGGCGAATTCGATGGCTTGTACAGATGGTTCATTGATAGATTTTCTGTAGCCTCGATTGTTTTTAACACATAATGGCCTGCTCATAATGGTATCCTTTTTCAGAAAGCTGCTAATTTCTTGCTGAAAGCACTCATTCTTGGTCGAATGCAGCCATGCAAACCATATAAGGCTCGCCTGGAGGCATTCAAAGACCAAATCAGTGTTCGTCTTTACAACGGGTGAGCCAGTGCTTGTGATCGTGTTTTTAATGAACTCACATTACTAATTTCGAGCAAAGTTTAATGCCTGCATTGTGGTAGGCAATATTTGACTGCGTTGATTCGTGTATCCGTTTGCACCTAGTTCAACAAGAAGGATTATGAGAGGCAGACAGTTGTGCAGCGTGGTGATGTATGTATTACGTTAGTTAAATTGCTGCGCAAACGGTGCGAGAATTACAATGAAAGTACAAAGCGGTACAGTAGAATTTTAATGTATGAAATGAATGCACAACTTTTGCAGGTTTGTAATTCATTCCTTTTTTTGAAACTAGTAAAATTCAATCCAGCCATGACAAATTTCACAGCCTTCTTCGCATCATTGTGTGTCGTAAAATGGAACCACCTTACCAAACTAAAGGCTACACTTACTTGATGAATTTCTAAATGAATTTCAAATGGTAAAGAGCGCGCCAGGAAGAAGGTGGATAATAAGGATTCTGCTCGATACAGATCAGCTGTGAGCTGCTTATCGCAAATGATACATTTTCGGGGATGTCGAAAGTCATATCACACTTAAACGCATCGCAGCTCACCACGTGACAATGCGTTGCCAGCTACATTAAAAGCTCTTGTCAAATCTATCCATCTGGGCATGCATTAGGAATGACGTATCAAGCCTTGAAAGGATTGCGTGGCCACAGAGCTGGTTTAGACAGTGATTCGCTGAAATTTCACTCAACCAACTGTTACTGCTAACTGTTATTTGCATGATGTTGCCGCAGGTGTGGAACTTGTAGGCATGACAGCCTGTAATATGCACCAAATTTCGAAAAGAAATCATAACGAATTAAAGCAGTTTAACACGAACTGTGTCAGCAACCCTTCTAGTTGAGCAGGAGTTACGAAGTACCGCACACGAAGTACATGCCAACGAGACAGAAGGCGAGTGGGGCAAATGATTCAACCAAATGGATGAAGCAAATGTCCCGCATGCCAGCATTTTACTTCAAGGTCTCTAACCCCACTGATTCACACAGCAACAATTGAGAGTGTTGAAAGCTTTCGTAGATGCCTCATGCAGATTCTTCTGCTAAATAAACCTTTGATCAAAAAACATGATCGAGATTTTTCATTTGCCATTTTGCAGAACCACTAGGGAACAGCTTGTGAACTGATGCAGATGTCTGTCTGCCTCCTTGAGACTGTTGCCTAGCCACTTAATTTGGCAGTGAATACATTTTTAAACAGCTCCGTTGGAACCATTCCGTTGACCAAATTACATGCGTATTTGCTCCCACACTCGACTTAGTCTTCCACATTCGTCACCGCACTTAGAGCTGTCCAGGTCCAGTTCTTTTGGAAGCAAGTGCTTCCTACAATGATGTCAGCACATCCGGACCTTAGAAGAATTGGAATGTATGAATAGATTTATAAATTGGTTTTGCCCGAGTATTGCATTATTTGGCCTTCACGGCACAAAAAGGCCATCCCTAGTCAAAGTCCTGACATCAATAAATTGATAGGGGATTCGGTTACCATAATAAAACAACACAGGCTTAAATATCCATAAAAATATCAAACCAGCTTAATAAGAGAAAAATTGTTCACAATTACGGCTGAGGAGATTGAGCTTATGTCTACGAAAACAAAATACCTTCCAATTAGGTTCATTTGTTCTCATTTAACAAATAAAGAGCGATTGCTACCCTGCAATACTTGTACTTCCATAAATGCAACTCTTAAGCGAGAGACGTGAAACAACTAAAACCTTTGCTTGAAGAGAAGGTCAACTTCACCTCTGTCAAGACATTATTGTTTTACACTACCAAATACGGCAGATATGCCCTGAGATGGGCATGGGAACTAAGAAAGCAATGTATGTTCAGTCTGACGAATGCACTGAGCATGTAGATGCGATCCTCGAATGCGCACATGCATGCAAATGTAAAATGCGAAAGTACTACAACTAGTGTCTAGCTACAAGCCAAAAATTACAATATTATGATGAAATCGTAAAATAAATGGCAAACCAGTGTGCTTGAAATTGTGTGATACTTTTTACAAGTGTCTAAGAAAATGATAGAAATTTCACAAATTATATTTCTAAAATCTGAACTCTCGTTGTTACTGTGTTCGCTATTTAAAATGACTTTCCTTTTAAGCTAACAGCTTTAAAATCAGTTTACCAAAAGCATTGCTTAGATGCCCTTTGTAAGCCAGAAGTGGGAGGACAAATGCAACCTGATTGCAAATGCTTGAGGTTCCTCTCAAGAGCCCTAGGTTTCCTGTTGTAAGTACTTATTTCTCTTACTTTCCTTCCATGCTATAATTTGGAAATGTGCCTTTAACATTGATGATAATTGTAGGAATGCTATTCTAATGATGTGCAGAGGTCCCTTTTGATAATGAACTACTGTCTTCTTGAATCATCTTTTTTAGGTATCACTTGTATTTTTGCAATAGAGGTGGTTCTGGAAAGCTAAATCACTAAACCAGATCAATTGACCGACTTTAATTTGGATTTGAGTGAAAGCATGGGTTACAGAATTCGTCTGAGGAGTGTAAGCTTACTATTGTTTAGTCCTTTACCAGGCTCGATTAATTTCTACTGGCTCCGCATTAAGCGTTAAAATTTGAATGCTGCCTTTTAAGGATCCCCTTTGAGAACCATTTAAAGTCACTTTCATGGACATCGCGTTGTCTGCTTACAATGTCCTATTCTCCATCAACGAATGTGGTCTCTGGCTGCAGGACATTGACATTTCCTGATAACACTGTCTCAGTACTGTATCGAACCGTGAATATTGATATTGTTGTTGTGCCATCCTCTCGAAGCGTTTGTGAATGAGAGTTAAGTGCACAGAACCTCTTCGCATGGACCCTAAAATCATGGCGAGTAGGAGGAACATGTAACATTGTGATACATAGCTGCTTGCAAGATTTTCTGATGAAAGAAAGTGTTATGCGTGAAAGTTTGATGAAGCTCAATGATGTCTTAATCGTAAGAAATTGCTATTTGCGTCCACTAAGAAGAGGAGAAGGCTCTCTGTATGGAGTAATTATGGACTTGACTGCAAGATCAAGTTATCTGTAAGGTATGGAGATTTCCTCACGTGTTCGCTCTTCTACTTTGCCCGGGTTTTGCATTTTCCATGATTCAGAGAAGTCAGCACCTTCGTCATCACAACCAGTGCACTTCTTGCAGTCAGTTTAAAGAGGTTGTTCTGTTGTCTTCAGAATAAACCGCATTGTTGCTGATTCTTCTAGAATATTTGTCCACATACTCTGCGAGTTCAGTGATGTTCCATTAAACTACGGCAAAATGACAGATGCATTTAAAATTGGCCGTTGGTGCGATTTAGCCGGTCAAATGTTTCGTAATGCTTTCGGCAAGAGGAGACCACATAATTAATTCTTTCTAGTCATGAAGAGTAACTATATTGTCCCTCGTACAGTGCTTAAAGCGCGCAACCGAAAGAGGAAAGTGCCAAACTCTGCTGTGAGTAAGTTCCTTTACGTATAGCTTCTGAGTTAAATAATTTGCTTCTCAGGCATTTAGGATGGCAAAACTTCCAGAATTACAACGTGTCACCCATTTGAAAGAGGCCTTACCTCTCCAAATTGCATTTTATTATGTGTATTGTTTTAGAAGCGCAAAAATAACTCTAACATCGATCACCTGTGCTTCTTTTACGTTCGTCTTTCGACTGTTGCTGCGCTGTGCTCGTGATGGTTTGATGCGTGGAAAAATGAATGGCCTGTTCTTGGAGGAGTGTGGGCAGTGGGAACAGGGAAAATAGGCACAGACTAACATCCCCTTTCCTTTCCTCCGCCTTTCTCTGCTCCTCCCATCAGCCCGCCTACCTCCCGCTAATTCCCATCCACCCATTTCCGCCTTTCGATTTGTCTACTGTTTGTTTTCTGGTCTACAATGCGAGACATGCATTGCATTTTGATGATATGAAGAAGCCTTTGTTGAGATTCTTGACTAGTTCTTACTGTTTCGGATGAAGAAATAGTGCTGCTTTTACACCACTAAATAAACAGAGCTCAGTAGGAATTGCTGTTTAGCATGCATCAAGTGCGCAGTTTGGTGTCCATTTCATCATACGCTAGGTGGTGATGTATCCTCTCAACAATGAAGTAGAAAGCTACTCTTGTTCGAAGTTTGCAGCTATCTCAATACCTATGGTAGGGTCGTGATGAGTTTGCGCAGTGGTGCCTTAACAATGGACTGCTTCATTCCTGTGCCTTGCAATTTATGCTCATGAACAATTGTAAGCATTATACAGGTTCTCACAATTTAGAGCAAACTGCTGGAGGAGGTCCCGTTGAAAAATTTTTCTGAGAGTTCGTTTCTAAATTCTTTGAATGATGTCCTCTAAATCATTGCCGGGCTAAATGGGATGGCTTTGAAATCTTGAATGCATGACTTGCAACCAGACAAGCAAGCATTCTGCCTAATTAGCGCTTTGGCAGAGTAAAATCACACATTTTTAAAATCGTAGTTTGGCCTGCGTTGCTCTGTCACCTTGTTACGGCCACAGACTCCTTAGCTGAGTTCAATTGTTGTTGCCCCGTGCTATGTATTTGGGCTATCGCCGGCAGTCGTTGGGCTCAGATGCAGCTACAGATGCTCAGCATACTCAGTTCCCTTTCCCCCCCAAACAAGAGTAGTCATATTGATTGGACTTGATGTGGACCCTTTGATGGCTGCATCCGCGTATGTGATTGTGGTGAACTCGTCACTGAAGCTGAAGCCATGCAGTCTCAAGACGCCGAAACAGTCGCTTCAACCTTCTTCAACACGGTGTCCCTAAATCAGTCCACAGCGATCAAGGCCCTAGTTTCGAAAGTCGACTCTTTACGGAACTATGCAAGACTCTCAGAATTGCGAAGACACGCACGACACCAGGGCACCCACAAGGCAAAGGCCAGGTAGAGAGAACGAACCGCACTCTGGTGGGACTGCTGAAGACGTTTACCAAGAAGGCGAAGCCAGAAGACTGGGATTTGAGCCTGGGACGCGCCCTGATAGCGTATAGAGCCACAGTCCACACGTCAACGGGTGTTTCTCCATTTAAAATGCTCACAGGACGCGAAATGAGAGTTCCGTCCGACATCTTTATCCCGAGCAAGGAAACAACACCCGACAATGTGCTGGATTACGTTCTGCGCCTAAAAGAAGGGATAAGAAAGACGTTCAATTTGGCGCGGCGACACCTACAAACGTCTTATAGTAGACAAAAGAGGTTCTACGACAAGCACAGCCGACAAAACACCTACCGCGAAGGAGATCTTGTCCAAATATGCAAGCCGATTCCTCTACCTGGAACCCATCGAAAATTCTACCACCCTTGGAGCAAAGATCCCTTCTGCGTAGTGAAAATCCTCTCCCCCACGAACTACCTCGTCCGAAACGCAGAAAACCGTGCTCAATCGATTACGGTACACCACAATAAGATGCGACATTACAAAGGTCCTTCGCCGGTTGGATATGAGGACGAAATCCACGGAATATTAAGGGAACGAAAACCTTCCGCAGCATAATCAAAACAAATGGGCGAGAGCGGCACCGGGGACGGTGCTCAAAAAAGGAGGGGGCTGTGTAATAATGTCGGTGTTTATATGCGCTTTGTAGGTGAGAGGCGGGACCACAATATACATGTGGTCGATTGCTTGCTAGCGTGTTCTTCCCTGCGCCGGATACCTCAGCCCCGCAGACTGGACCCTGTTACAATTGAGTCCTAATCTGCAATATTTGAATTGGCATTGTGATCCTTTGATTAGAGAGGAGATAAAGGTAAAGCCGATAGGCAGGGGAATATGGTTTGGCATCGATGGAAGCTAGATCAGTATAAAGAAACCGAGAGAGATAAGCAGAGAACCGTAGATGTGGGAAAGTATGGAGCTCGATAGTTCCAATTTGTAAAATTCCTTAAAAATTGGAGGCGAATCCGAGCAACGGATGCTTCACTTATTCTTTGTTCCTTTCATTACCTTTTGTGCCTTCTCGCTCTTTTATTCTTCGATTCCTTAAGAAACATTTAGATTTCGGCCTTGGCCTAGCAGGGGATGGAAGTCGTAGCGGTTTCGCCATGTCATTTATTTACGTCATCATTAGTGCTGAGTTCGGACTCGCATCCTAGTACTGTCGAAATTTCTGGCTCTTAGGGTTGCTAAACCTGCCATTTTACTGACCGCCACGTTTATGCTTTGTTGCGGTGGTTATGGCATTTGAATCCAATACACAAATAACGAGGAGCAGCTCGCTAAGTACAAGATCGTTGGTTGAAGCAGACGCATTCGATGACATTTTTGCCAATACTTTTACAGTTTGTAGCAAGCCATTTAAAGTGGCCTCAAACTTATGGGAATCAGATGTAATTTAACGTATCTAAACGTGAGAAAGGTGGTTTTCCTCCAACGCAGCGAAGCAATGTTAGTTGCGGTTCCCTCAATTTGATCAGCAGCAGCGACACACTGCGCAGACACCCTACTAAATATGCGTGCTTTGGCATGGTAAACCACTGGCCTACATTCCTCCTTGCATCACTTTGGCACAAACCAATTTTCTACTTAATTTTGAGGCGATGTACTAAATCTATTGACTTGATACTTCGTATTTGCTGTCGTATGAACACTGCGTTTAAGTCTAACCACCAAAACCCCAAACAGCATTAATACGTTATTCGTACAGTCCACGCCAATGGAATGCTTGCAAGATCACTTTTGCACTGCATGAGACAGTTAATAATATGCTCACCGGCTGCCTGCTTTTTACCTAGTCCAAGTCACCACAGCCCTTGAATCAAACTTTCCTTCTGCCCTCCAAAAATTCATGAGTTCAGCAGTCAACCTCCTTCTAATGAAGTTCCATTGCGATGTTTACTATCACAGGCAAGCGGAACAACATGTCGGTTTCACAAATACCATCAGATTGGTGCGCTTTCCATCCTTGTTAATAAATGATTAAGGAAGTAATTATTAAATAGCTCTTGTAAAAAGTAGTTAAAGAACGTATTTTTCAAACCTATCCTTAGTTAATGGAAATGATCACAATTCCACTCCAGTGAAAAGAGTATTGGCGATTCCATAAATGTTTGGCCTAATTTGTTTGACTTTTACCTGTAACAAAGTTGGTTGTGCACACGGAGAGTTGCAGTCCATGTCTTCAATGTTCAAGTGAGCATTTCTAATGGTAGCTTATTAGCACTGAAACTTAGCATGCTGACTGTAAACTCTATTATTTCATTGTTATTTTAGTCGTTTGGAATCATTCACTTATTTTAAAAGTAATAGCTAGTGTTCCGTTGATTCCAGTTTTGTTAAGAAAAGGAGTGATTCGATAGTTGTTAACAAGCCAAGGGCAAACAGCTTTAATTTCTATATTTCAGCTAAATAAGTTCGAATGTACAAGTTTGCCTTAGTCATGTATGACTCTCCACTTGACTATAGATGAACCCATTGGATGTCTCCCTCCGTTTTGTTTGTCTGCACCAGGCTAGTAGCCACAAGAAATACCTCGGCATGTTCACTTGAGCCCCAACACCAAGTGAACTATGCACAAAACACTAGTGAGGTGGACCAGTGTGGAAACTGTCACTTGCACCAAAGCAAAACACTCGATGTTAAGCCTGGCTTGTTGGTACCTTTATGACATAATTCCTGCGATTTGGCTAGTAATCCCACGCCAGTTTATTCTGTGAACAAAGAAGCATTCCACCTGCAAGGCGTTTTTAATACTTGTTAATATTATAACCTTGACAGCCAAGAATAGAAGAGGTCAAATAGACTTCTGATGCTTTGGTGGTGACGAAACAAGGTCTACTCAGGAGAATGAGATCGAATCATGATTAAACAATGCAATATCAATGCCTAAATTGTTACACAATAAGATTAGACCTGTCAAGTTTTGCGGTGCGAATTCTGTGATGACTCGCTCCCGGACTGAGGTCCCACATGCGCGTAGGAAAACCTTGGGAAAGCCAACCGCCGTTAAGGTGAGTCGTCTGTGCTAGTGACCTTAACGATGGAATGGCCAATCAAAATGCCACTGCATGCGGATTGGCTCGTCTTGACCTATAAATCGTACAACTGTATGGACACGTGCTCTAAACTACACCACTCCTTAGGTGCGTGGCCGTTAGTGTCTCGTTTTTGGTTAATTCCGCATTTTAATATTCCAAAACCGACTAATCTATTCCCTCAACATTGTGTTACCCTTCAACTTAGCGATTCCTTTCCAGGTTTCTATTCCTGAAGAATCGACTTTTTATTTGCCTGTTACTTCGCTTCGATGCATGCATCGAGGTTGCAGTCAAAATGCGCTTATCAAAATCAAGTCAGTTCAAGTAAATTATAACAGAATGTGTTTAAGAATTTGCTCTTGGCGGTTCGATCAAACTTTTGGGACGATTTTGTCGAGTCGGTTTCAGTAACCTTCTTGCTATCCATGATATGTAAATTAGCACGTGGCATCATTTATAATCGCAATCCATGACACAGGCTGAATGTGAAAGGCAAGATATACCTTGGTTCACATGTTTATTAAAAGACACGTTGTCTTGCGCACTGTTGTACAGAATTCAGAAGGCACGAATGGCATTGAAGCAACCCTGAATCAGTCAGCACAAAAATTTGCCAAAATTTACTCGTATCATCTAGTTGCAGTCTATGCAAAGGGCGTTTTGATTTCATTAATTCCATGGAGTTGAGAAATTGTGTGGAGCAGCTATTTATTACCTAACTGCATAAAAGTAAGGTCACACGAACAGGGATTCTTAACCAACTGAACTTCTGATTGATGTGCTACTAGCACCAAACGCAAATGCACGATGCTGTGATAATATTCACAGCAATGATGATTTTCACTTATAGCACTGGTGCTAGATTTCGAGCGGCCTGATGTGTGGATGTGCACATTGGCAAGGTGGGTCACTTATCTCGGGCAAGGCTTATAGTTGGAAACATAAAACATGGATTAACGGGAAAAAATATCCGTTTAGCAATACGAGTCAAACACTAGTTGTTAAATAGAATGGAAATTAAGTAGAAGCTGCTTTGATCAATTCTGCGGATTTTGCGCCTGCAAAACATGTCAGGAAGATGGATTGTCCTTTCAGGTCACTCTTATCTAGCATATTTGCAAAACCCTATGTTCTTCACTTGCAAATTGCTCAGTGTAGAACACTCTCATTTAGTGCGTGCTGTCGGTACGTATTCGAAGTGCAGCTATCTGAATGTTGATTTGTTTCCGCAGCATCAGAAGGAAGACCAACAAACCATTTGATATTTGTTGTGTGGAGCAGAGTCTGAATCAGTCTTGGTCTCATTAACATGGTTCAAAACACTAACTGTGTCTAGATGGCAGGCCCAGTGACCTAGCGCACATTTACAAGGGATATGCAGCAGCTCTGCAGAACACTTGAAGCTCGCATCTCTGGCCAAGCATACATTACTGGGAACGATGGGATGACGGTCAAGGTTTTTCTGTGTCCCAAGTCTGGCTACAATGCGCTTGCACATTTTTTTATGACTGCAACTTTCCCTGACACTTTGACAGCATTTTTATTTGCGTGGGAAATCACTTAATTGTGTGACAATTTATGCAATGCACAATATTTGGATAATCAGAGGTGTGGTAATTTTAAATCTGTAATTTTTTGTGCAAGTACTGACACTGTCTTCGCTAACCTAAGTCGCTTATTTGAATAGTACAAGCCATGGTCGACTTTGTGATGCACACCAATCCCTTAAGTTAGGCTACGCACTGCCTTGCTTTGAGCATCACCGGAGCTATTGCACCGGACATACTTCAATAAAGCGTGCTTGATTTTTGACCAAGTGTTTTTCCCCATATCCCACCGACAGTCGTGAGGTATCGTTCGATTCACCTATATTTCATCCTAACATTGACCCTTCGGATGGTTCTGAATGTTTGAGCCTTCCTGACGACTGGCGAAGGTGAACAAAACATTATAAGTTAAAATTTGAAGCGATCCACAGTGAAGAGTAATAGGCAATGCGTTTCGCAAAACAAATTTGGTAAATCGCAGATGAGACCAGGAAATAGACACAAGATTGGAAAGTCCAGTCAAGAATCATTTTATGCTAAAAAGAGGATTCCAGTGAGCTGGATAAAGAAAGTAAAGAACCGTTTTCGGCTGCCACATCTTCAGCCTACAAGGATGATTGTGTACATTGCCCACTAATGGCAAAAATTTTGGATTGTCAATAAGAATACGACTGGGTAAAGTACTCTATTAACGTAGGCCTATGTTCGGATTGGATGTGTTTTGTTCGTGGAACCCGGTGGTCCATACGATTTGCTCCACAGCAAAACGTGGACCTCTCAATAACAGGCATCCGAATCCCACCGTGGAGAGCCAGTTCGGGTCGATTGCTGTCAGATATTTGTCGCTTTTGCGCAAAGAACCAAGATACGTCACATCTCGTTCTTCTCGATCCCATCGTAAGCCTACTGACCACAGTAACTTTTCCATCTGTCTGTATTTGTGTTGAGTTTCAACTAGCGGATCAGGTTTTGTCAAGCACACGAAATAGATTAAGCCATGATGCATGCTCTGCGGTTAATCTGGATACTATTTTGAGACGTTGAAGAAAGCTTAGCAGCTTTGAACTCACTATTGCGTGCGGTTCATTGTCTGGTTGAATGCTTCTAAGGTTTTGTGACGTGAGGCTGTAAAGTGTAAGTCGAAATGCGGGTATGACAAACAGTCTCTGCTTATGTATGAAATAGGCATTGTCGCCGCTGTCGCCTTTGCTCAACCTAATGCGCCACAGTAAGTCGCCGAGACCTCGACTCAGCGGTGTTCGCTGGGTGACACCGCTAGGTACCATCTCACCTTTTTACTACGTGCCCGTCCCCGTCAAGGAAGAGCAACTGAAGAGCGAAGGGTGCGAAGGAGAAAACAGTGTCTATCCTCCACCCATCTCTCTACGCTTCCTTGCCGTTATGGGCCTGGTCATCAACTGGATAGCATGGATATCACGAATGAAGCGCTATGCGACACTTGGTACGTCGCGAATTCATCCTCTGCTCATTAGTGCCTCCGTTGCTGCGTGCTTGCTGCAGCCCTTGAGCCTGGGTTGCAGTCAGGCTCCTCTCATGGACCTCTGGCCCATGTGGCTACTCCGCCGTCTGCTAACTCTCTCACTCAGACTCTCTCAGCCTCGACTTTCCCTCGTTTACCGTGGCCGGTATCATCTTCGATACCTGTTCCCCTTCTCAGATCTCGATGAAATTTAGAGTTATACACAATTTGGCCATTTTGTTCGCTGCCTTACTTTGAAGACAATTCATAGGAAGCATCCCCTTAACCAGCTACTCATGTTTGGAGTCGCTATTGTAATAGGATTTCGAGCCTCAGTATCTGTAGACCTAAAGTTACCTTGATTGGTCTGAATGATGTTTGCTGCCCAACCAGGCGACTTAGTCGCCTGCCCGCCATTGGCAAATATTGCTGCTGGATGACATCTATGTTGACAGTCCCACGATTGCATGCATTCATGTACCCATGACGGTAACTTGTGGTCTACCGCCTACCTCATTCGTGGTTGCTGTGTTCTTCGTAACTGCTGGAGTTTTTCACGGTTTTTTGCCGTCTGTTAACTTATTTGCTGGCCCTGACATAGTGAGATGCCTCATGCATGTTTTAACCCAATTGTCAAACATTTGCAGTTATGAATCTGCGCAAATACTATTTAAACCAGACAAATATTAATTCGTTAGATTTGAACATGTCACTTATTCCGGTATTCAACTGATGCCATTTACAAAGGCGAATTATAAAATGGGATGTTATTGTGGGTCCGTCATTATAAGCATGATTACCGACTTGAATTCCATGACTGCGAACGTTAATAAAAGCCGTGCAGTCGTACCACTTGACGGACACTGCATATGGACTGCAAATATCAGTGCACTGGTGACACTTGTGATAAATTAATGCACAACCACTTGGTTAAACTTTATTAATCCTCTTTATCATGCTCTATATCTTGCGTTTCTGTCAGCAAGGTGCAAATTGAGACGCTGTAGTTAGTGGTGGTCTAACGAGATCAGCTTCACCGGGCGACATGTCTAGGCCATGTAAACCATCACACCCTACCTACACGGGCATGTGCTGGTGAAAGTGGGTGCAGTGACATTGTGAATCGGGTCATAACCCTTCCCACGAAGAGGCATGTTTAAACCGGTCTCGATTGATCCGTCATATTAGCTGGTGAATGGGCACTTTTACTCACCGTGTTTATCTCATCCCTCGTGTCTGCAATATTTGCTCCTACACACCCAAAACCCCAACTGTGTGCGCACAGAGCATCCGTGTTCTATTTGAGGGGGCTGCGTAAATGCACAAATAGGTTGCTTCTTGTCTTCTCCGATTCGCCTTTAATCTTAAACGGAAGTGCTGTAGGGCTGATGTGGTTATCACTGGCATCCAAATCCAAACCTTTCAGAAGTCCCTTTAGTCCTTCCCATGTCATTGCTGTTCTCTCGTCATTCTTGGTCCAGTTGAGCTAGGTATCCAGCCTCACAATGGGTGTTTTTAGATTGTCGCTTTGTTCAGTGGCGGCTCCGGATTCGATTAACATCAGGTCAAAAATTCAGCAGTTTTAGCATTCTGGGAGGGGTTCTTTGGCAAGATGTTGTCGATGAGCATTAACAGTGGTGATTTTGCGCATTAATTCTAATGCTGAAAATGATTTTGCGTATAGTCCGAGTGATTGGATGATACATTTAAACAATGCATTCAATGGGCGCATCAGTTAATGGAGTTCATTTGTCTGAAAATCACAATTCACATGAAGCACAAAGAGCACGAGCATCACACAGAACAACTTGAGAAGTAGAGAAGAGTATATAAGTGGTCACACCTCAGCGCACAAATCAGTTTCAAAGAAAGAAGAGAGACTGCCAATGGAATTGAGTGCGGAAATAGGCCATGCTCGTATCCGCAAAAGTTGGCACCGTAAACTGAGGTTGTGATGGGTTCTCATCGTAGTAAGAAGTGTGCTTGGTGGTCGGTACAGAAGCCGCAATGGGGATGCCATGTGTATTGTCGGCTGTGATGGTACTAAAGTGCGCAGTCGAGCTGACGAGTGCAGCAATGGTGGTAGACGACAATTGCAGCTGAGGTTGTGCTTGCACCGACGCTTGCAAGGAAGCCTCTGGATGTCAAGGAAGGGAGGGAACTGGATGATAATGTGCATCCGTGCTTTAAACGTGCATAAATTCCACTCTTTCTGATGGTTTTTGAAATTGCTTTATGGGTAAATAAGCGTCTGTTCTTACGAGGACTTTCCTGCTGTCAATTACAAAACCAATTGCACCTTTTCTACATCGTATATTAGGCCGGATGGAGAATTGGACTTGCCCATTTTCAACAAGATCTCAGCAAATAACTTGGTCAATACTATTGAAGTATTCACAAGTCACTTATTTAATGAAGAACTTAACGAGTGAATGCTTAATGTTGGGGAGTATGAAATCCTTGGTATGCTAAATACGCGAGGCAAACCGAAATTTCTGTGAACTTACATTTAATTGTACACGCTCAGACAAGATTAGCAAGACCCAGGGGACCGATAATAACGCACAGCACATCTTGGAACGAATTGTTACACCAATATTTGATCACGGTAGCTAGAGATCGTAAGCTTTCTTAAACTTTCCCCAAAAGCCACGAGATTGTTTTCTCTGAAGAAGCAAGGAATAACTGTCCATGATTCTGTGTCGTTAAACGGCATCTATTGATGTCCACTGATGGAGACCAACATGAATGCATTTGAGTTCAGCTTACACAGGGGGTGCTAGCGGATGTTAGCTGCACAGGCTTTCCATCACTTTGCCCGCCTAAGGATCAGCTATTCCATCAGACTACACTAAACGCATTTATCACACACTGTTTTAACACTCCTCTCATGTATTCATGTGCTCACGAATGACCATTACCTTTACCATTATATTCTAGCAAGGACGATGGACATGTAACAAAAGCCATGCATGCACATGCATGAGAAGCTATTGCGACGCACGAAAATAAGAGTGTGTGCTACAGGACAAGCTTATATTAACTAGAGATTCCTGTAAGGAGTGACACCTTTTGCTTGCAGCAAACATCACACTTACTTGGCAATTTGGACTTCCATCAACCTACGTTTGAATGCCGCTCCTCAACGCGTCAAGTATCTCACTTCGTTCAATCATGTTACTCAATTCTACTAGATAGCAAGTATATCGCGAAAACAGTGTGGCTGGAAGGAAAGCAAGTGACTTCACTGGTAGTCTGAACGTCGTCATCGATTTGCCTTCTCACATGGCATTGGTGCTGTTCACGTGATGGCTTGGCGGTTCATTCATTTAATCTCCAATAAATGTGGAGCCAATTGCAGTGGTCGCAACATGGGGTCAAATGCGGCTCCTCCTTTATCACCGAAAAGACTGAAGAGTTTGGTGAAGTCAGCATGTGGAAGGCAGAATGACTCATTGCAAAAAGGCACCATCGAACTATGCACATATTTTAGTGGGTGAGCTCTTGTCCTCTTTTTAATATAAAACGCCTAGTTGAGGTAGTCGAACACTCGCACTCGAAGACCACGTTGGAATAAACAACAGCAGCAAATTCATGCAATCGTTTTCTCGCTCCTTGTGAATAGTGAGATAGGATAGACTAGCTTGGTACCCTCCATCCCAATAAGCCTTGCGCCCCAATTTGTACCAACACTACAAACATAATGACACCGATAGCAAAGGCACAGCACCTGTGGCCTCAGTCTCACGTCTCAGAGCAGTTGCAGCTTTAACACCAACGCTCTTCATAGAAAATAAACGGTAAATGTCGGCTGCAAAGCCAAATTTTCTGTCGAAAACTCACCCATGGAAAATGCTACCTAGCAGAAGGCTAACGGTGCACCTATTCACCATAGGGTGCACGTGACCACCCCACACTCTTAACAAAACCCGAGAATATACCTATCGTCATCAATTCGGTACATTTGAAAACACAAGTCTACCGAAACCTTTTCTAGGCAACTGCATTAATGCTTGGCAATAAATTTACCACCATTAAGTCCTTAAATGGCATAATCACAGCCACTTGCAACTACCACAAGCGCTATTGCTAACAGAGCGAAATGACAAAACTCGGAAACACACGCGAATTGATTTCAATAACGTCAAGCCCAATCGCAACCTGGAGGCCACCACTTCATCCGCAAAACACTACAGATGCAGCTTCATAAATACTAATTAAAATGGCAATCTTTCCAGAAACTGCAGACCGAACCGTAGTGGATCATACCTTTTGACCTTTCACGAGACTATCCAAAAGTACCAACAGTTAACGGCACTTGCACTCTTAAACCAAGGTCGATCTAGTGACAGCTTCGGATTCACCGTGCTTCATATGGCGAGTTAGGCCCCTCAGGTCCCCTTTAACTGGACATTCCTAGACCAAGTTCTGGTCGTTAGATAAAATAGCCGCTACAAATCTGCACCACGAAAAAGACAAACAGCATCCATCACAGACAACCAGCGATACAATCCCATAATTCATAGAAATACTGTAGATGCGAAGTGGACAAGAGTTTTTGGAATCCCGTCACACTCCTTGGTTCCTCTGCATGCTATGCACTCCTTTTTATTGCTTCTGTTCAATAAGTTTTATTGAAGCCCTATAGTTTTTTGTCTGTTGGCTATAATGTTATATTTCATATGATCTAAAGTACACGCTGGTTTGAGATCTGAGCTTTATGCAGCCTTGAGGTGCAGTAGGTGGTGGAAATTCCCTAGACGATAAGTATTTTAGTAGGACTGTTTGGTTTGGAATGCATTCTACCAAAAGGAATGTAAAATAGGCAACCGAAGTAGCTCTAACATTCTAAATTGCAATCTTTAAAAATGCTCGGTGCATTAAAAGCCCTTCCTGACAAACGACTCTTCAGTCCCCGAACAAATGCTTTCTTTTAAAAGATATGTAATTAATGGCATATAACGAAGAAGTACGCATTTGAATTTCACTGAACTTTGCTCACTTGACCCCATTGCTCATGATTTCGATTCTTTACGCAACTACTGCTCTTTTGCACTTTACTCACATGTAATATTGAGGACAGATCCAGAAGGTCCTCTTGCGATTCCCTTAAAGTCATCACAGGCTCTTTTGAGGAATCAGTGCAACTTAACATCCTCTGCGGTAAAATGGATAGCTATAGGTGTCCAAGGTGCTTCGCTTCATTCAAAAGCGTCGTCTTAGGACTTGCACATTTGATTCACGACCATCATGGTAAGCCTATGGAAATTTGTGCTTTTGGGTAGGTGTATTGAGTCAGCTTATTAAGAGGTGGAATGCGTTGAGTTGGAATACTTTTGGTTTAATCCAAATGATAATAAATGGCAAACTGTTGGTTAAGTGGGGACAATCGTGTTACGATAAGAGAGTCTTATTCTACATGTGCTTGGCGTGTTTCAGTAATCGTGGATCTACGCTGTCCGATTTGCTTAACGTCTCACAGAACATTCAGGATGCTATTACATCATCAAAAAGGTGCGAAAAATTGCGAAACCTATCCATTATTCTTAACATGTGCCCTTCCATTTGCCCAAAGTTGCAAAAGCACCTTCTTTTTAATCTAAAAACAGTTTGGAGTCACAACCTGTGCTGTCTGTGCTTCGCTCCATTCGCAAACTTTGACTCACTTTGCATGCATTTCTTCGACGTACATTTCTGTGAGTGTGCGCTCATTAATATCACAGTCCAGTGGGTATACAGCTCCACATGCCTTGCTTTGACACTCCATGCAAACTCCTAATAAATTTGTGTATTTTTTCACAATACTCTAGTTCAAATGTTGGAAGAACCGGAAATAGGCATTTGTTGTAGAGAATGCTTCGCAGGACATCCGACATGGGAGGCAATGTTTGATCACATGAGTTCACAGCATTTGTGTATGTATTTCCTCGTCTATGAGACTTCTTCTACTATGACAGCTCATTATAGTGCCTCGATCCCCTTTAATTACAGATGTTTGGCGCAGAATATTCGGATAGAATGCGAACAAATGCTATTGTATTCAAAACTTGTAAGTTTTGGAACATTTATGTCAGGATGTTGCATCTTTAGCTTACAACTAGTGATCTAGTAAGGCAGGATCATTTACTGCTCAAGGCTTGTGTGAATTGTGAAACGTCTGATTTATAGAGGTCTGATTGTGTAAAATTGATTGATTGAGCGTTGCTTGGTGGATCGGATTGGACGAGCATTGCATCGCATAGCGTCGCGTCACATTGCTTCGTTTTTCTGGATACTTCTAACAATGATAGAGCAATAAATTATGATTGATAATAAGCGCATATTTTTGGGCTACTATGTTCTTAAAGGAATCACGCACAGTCATAAGCTTCTATTTTCGCATTTTAGGGCTCTCAAACTAGCTGCCTTAGCTTACCGCCTACTGACGTCAACATATCTGTGTGCTTTACGCTCATACATGCGCTTAACACAAGACGAGAGTTTGGCATTTGTTACAGCTTTCTCTTTACCTTGGTCACTGTTACATGCAAGGGTAGGTTCTCACGAAACTTTTGGGCTATTAAGATAAAAATACAAAATTACCAAATGCACTGAAATGAATGCTACGAGGAGAGTGGAAGCATTGCCATTTTTGAGGAGCGCAAAGCATCATACCACGAGCAAATCATCGCTGCCCAACAAGATCTGGCATAAAAGTGTGTGAGATTATGCTGCAAACAGTGAAGCATTTTTACTCAATCTTTTCATTAAAGTTATATCCAGTATTAAATACACAAGCAAAAGACAGGCCTTTGTCATAAGCGTACAACCTAGTCGTTTACTGATCGCTGGGATGCCTGCTACTTTCCTGTGCGGTAATGATTATTGAGATAGTAGAAGAAATTAAAGGCGCATTAGAGGTAACAAGACATCAGATACGGTGGCCTTAAATGTGGAACACAGTTGCCCAAGAGGGGCTGAATGTGTGATGTGGGTCAATTGGTGCTAAAATGCGAGGTGTCGCTAAAACAGATGAGGCGGTCAATGAGCATTTAACCAAACAGAACCTGTTTTGAGTATTTTGGCGTTGACATTGTCATGACCAAATATTTCCATGCTATGCCTCGTTTATTGGTCGCAAAACTTGAGCAAAGGCAGTTTATGTAAAAACGTGGCTTCAAATTCTGAAGCAGCATATGCTATTTTGAAAGTTAATTGATAATTGCAGTTTTAGCCTAGTAAAAAGATGCAGTAAATGTGCTGTAGCGTCCCGAGGCTCCCTTTATAGTAAAAGAAGGCGCAGTACTAGGGCAGAGTATATATATTCCGGGAACAGAGGACTTGGGGGCTGTTGGCACGGCTCGGAGGCCGACGAACCGGCTAGAACAAGATGGCCACCCAAGTGACCTACACCGGTAGTTCGAACAGACAAAGTATTACACAGCCCCTCTCTTCTTCCGAGCGTCGTCCCCGATGCTCCCCTCAGCCAGCCTCTCGTGTCAGCCATCACAACGTAAGTAGTGCTGCGAGAAGCACCTACGAGCTAACCGTCCCAGTCGTCGAGGTTCGAACGCATGTGTTCCTGTAGTGCCATCCATTCCGCGTAGCACTCAGTGCAGCAAATGCGCGCCTCTTGGCCCTCCTCTGGGCTTGGAGTCCATGGCTAGTGTCGCTTCAGTTGTTAATAGCTTCCCTGTCGAGCACGAGGGCGAGGGAGATGTCGAAGATGAACGTCGATCTTGACCCTTCTGTTACGAGATACCAAAGGTTCTCCCCTTCGTAGCACATGTACTTCTTTGACAACGCCGACGCTTGCCAGAAGCGGCATGGAGCAGGATAAAATCCATCAAAGTCGGGTCCGCTTTCCGCTGCCACCATTGTAGCGGCCCGAGACTCCCCTTAAGGTAAAAGAAGGCACAGTACTAGGGCAGAATATATATATTCCGGAAACAGAGGACTTGGGGGCTGTTGGCACGGTCCGGAGGCAGACCAACCGGCTAGAACAAGATGGCCACTTAAGTGACCTACACCGGTAGTTCGAACAAACAAAGTATTACAGTGCTTTAAAGCAAAGACAAGTTCAATTACCTAAAGAGTGGTTAACATCAATTTTTTGCATGCATTAGCACCAGATGAAGTTTCGTTTCCCTACCCTTTTTATGGGCAGTTTAAATTCAAAATCCCGTTAAGAGTTCCACTGGAATGAAGTCCTAAAACACAATAAATGTCATTCGTTACTGTAAAATGTACGTCCATTACAGATTTATTAATGGCTAGAGCAAACGAATTGAACAAATTACGTCCTAAGTAGTCAGCATTGAAAGGGTCGCACGTTTTATGCCATTATTGGTAGCTGTAACCCATAACACAGGATAGATTTTACTTAAGGCCGATTAAATCTAAAGGATGTTGGATACATTCAAGAAATGTAGATGATAGAACCCCATCAGGTCTTAAATCGAGGATGGGATAAGCAGAGTTTTGTTAGACATTAGTGCCATTTGTGAGTAATTTTTACATTCTTTTTTCACAAGCACATCAGCAATGGCATTTTATTAGTCGAAATGTATTCTTAGTTCTTTGAATACATCTGTCACGCTCTGAAATACTTTGCAAAACTCTCACAACCATACGATCTAAAATAACGCCACAGTTGAGGTTATGGCAGGTGCGTCGTACAAAGGCCTGATTCTTGCCCAGCGGTCGCATTTGGATTCGAACAGGTTTAAATCGAAGTTCTTTTCACGTCACGTGTCTTTCACTAACCAACACTAACATCACGTTTAGTGATGTGCAGAGGTTGAAGGAACCGAATTGTGTCTAAATAGTTCAAAGTGTAAGATGACTTCATAGCTATACAGGTGAAGGTTTGATTCAAGCTACGGTTGTCACATTACGCACTCTAATTCGAAATCTTGTGCAAGCATTTCCATGGGTCGCTGGTGCAACTAAGCAGATCATTTCGTGCCTATCATGAGGGCTAAACTTAACGCACAGAGGAGAAGCATTCTTTTAGACGTCACATCAATGCCTGAGACGGAATGATCCGGCCATACATTGCATTCTTTTCATCTGCCTTTCGTTAAAAGGTATGGCTTCAAATTGATTGATATATCTAGTAGATATCTACAACCTAATCGCGAAATCATTTATTATCGTCGAGTTGCATGGGCTTGAGTTATAATTTGCACATTTGCTTCAGCGATTTGATTTAATCATTAAGGTAAGAAATTCAGGTGACCATCTGTCAAAGTAACAATCTCCTAAATTGCTCCATGCAACGAATTGTTTGGTAGTAGCATATTTAACGGGCGGGAAAATAAACCATCCCAAAAATCATTGCATAGTATGAAAAATTACCTCTAACGGAGTTATCTTTCAGACTCAATACATGCATTTTCTAGTCACGCTAGATTATTTTTATGGATTAAAGTCATTTACATTTATCAGCATTATAGCCTTGAGTATTTTGAATGACAAGACTCATGTTGCGTAAAATTCGTTCCTTTTTAAATTTTAAAACCTATTCCTCTATCTCGTCTCCATCAATAGGGATGCATGAGTGGTAACAGATAAGTGCGATAATAAAACCACAGCAAAGCCACTTTTGGAGCTGCACTTCAAAGCCTGACGATGGCAAGTGAATGACCACACTCATTATACATAGGAGGAAGATAAGGGACGCTTGTAATGGTAATCAGTGCATTGGCGTTTGTCTTATTTCTGCACATATCGAATGCCATCTATCTCACTTCCAAATAAAATTCAAAAGGCTTGTTTGCCGCCTTTTTTTGGCGAAATCTTTCTAGCACACCAAATGTCTTTCGGGAGGCTGAGCAAAAAATTCACAGAAATGTCTTCCGCTCGGGAGACTCAAGCAGGAACTCAAACTTTTTCAGACAGGATGGCATATGATCGTCTCCATCACTTGGTGTACTAGCCGCAGTTTTATGTACAAAACTTGTTAAAAACAGATGCTACCATTTAGGTTTCGGCTTCTGTTCTACAATCAGGATGGCATTGAGGCATGCCAGTGTATCGGCCACCTGTGGGTGTTAGGAAACGCTTACCACTAAGGCTCATTTACGAACACAAGAAAAGTATTTTGTTAGCGGTGCCAAGATATTGCTGCATCTATACACAATAACATCTTGTGGGTGCTTTACACATTTGTTGGTGAACAATGGCTGTGACCCATAGAACCCTTTCGCACTAAGCCATAAAGTCCCAAGAGATCGGCAGTTGTTGTGCCACATTTTAAGCGTATACACCTACCGCAGACCTTATTACATTATACTTGTTTTAAAGTTTATTAATGTCAGTGAGGCGAGATAATTCATAATGCCTCAATTTGATCAGCTAATAATAATGTGGATGAAGATGGCATGTGTTTCTGTGAATGACTTCATTTGTAAATGGAAGCTCATAGGCCTTAGGTGCTTCCAAGCCACTGTGCAGACTGAGTGACATAAATCAGCTACGACGCAAAGGCTCTAACTGCACCTGTTTTTAGAGTGTCCTATGCAATTTGACTTTTATCTCCAAAGAGGGCTAAAATTACCCGAACACACCGAAGTCTGTGTTTTTGAGAACAAAATACTGCGGGAAAATTTATATTCTAAAATGCTGTAACTCTTCATTTAAACTTTGCGTTGGGTGCTAAGGTGTCATCCACGCATGTTGGTGTGGTTGTGGAGGTGGCTAAATAAGGCCTACATCTTCTAATTTTTAGGGTTTACTCAAAACAACTCAGCTAACTATTTAGTGGGCTCAATGAAGCCAATGCGCCATGCATTAGAGAGCCCAAAAAGCATTTTGCTACTTATAAATGTTGTTTTGCTGGGGACTACTGCAGATATCAATTTCATTGCCCATTTTTCTGTTGTGCACTCACCTAATTTTGCAACATCTGTAAGTAGCAGTGCTATCATGTGCTATTACCTTATTCACGGAGCGCACAGATTTTTAGCGCGAACGCCAATGTTTGCTAAGACGAAAAGTTAGGGTAAAATCACTCGTTACCTTTTTATTGTGTTGTATACCACTCTATATAAATCTAGGGTTTTGACTTGCTATGCGTAGATTTGTACCTGCAAGATGGCAAAAACCTAGGGCGAGTGAAAATAGCTGTTCATCATAAGCCGAAATCACGTATCTGAAGCAGCAACGGTAATAAAAAATTAGACGATTACTTATTCTGCTGTTGCGAATGCCCCTTAGCACCATGAATGTGTTCTACAGTCCAACCAGCATAGAGGATTAAGAATCTAGGTGCAAGGTGTAAAGACCGCACCATGTGCGGAAGCACAAGCCGCGAGTTATTCAGCGCTAGTCTGTTCCACTGCAAGCTAAACAGTCTGGAGCACCAAACGTGCTTTCACTTTAAGCAAGTTGTTTTGGATGTAGACGAACAATGTTTCTCAGCATATGAATGGAGTGTTCTGAAGTCTGCTGAACAGAAATAACAAAGCAACTCAATGCGGAATGGCCGCATCTTCAAAGCATTCAAGCTCAATAAACGACGAAAACTGTGGCAGCTATGGTTTGCTAATGCATCCTCCATGCTCAACAAGAGAAAAATCAATAAGGGGACTTGTGTGAGTAAAGGTAGAGACGTTTATTAACCTATGAGGTGATTGCAGGCTATACTCGGAAATGACGGCATGCGCTACGCGTTCAAAGCAAGCTAGAAGTGGAGGAGAGCTAGCGCCGAAACCTTCCAGATGATTTGCACAGTGTATCAGTGAGGCTAAACAAGGAGGGCTTATAACTCCTTCAAATTTGGCTGCAAAAGTTCTTCGTCTTACCACAGTTGATGTAAGGTGAAGGCTTAATATCCAAAAAGAGAAAATGTTACCTGGTGTGACTACAAAACATCTACTCTAGTCAAATTTTCTAAAATACTATTAGACGAATCCATACATGGGTATCAGTAAAGTCGGGTCGAGAATGAAACACAAATTGTAAGGTCAATGCCAGAGGAAGTAAATGCTTCGTCTAATACAACGAATTCGTTCTTACTATTTAATTCCATGCATTTCAATTGTGTCACACAAAAGTAGGTGTCAAAACAAGCGGCACACATGTATCGAAAGGCAGTTCAGATCAGCTCAAAGTGATCGAAGCTGTACCAAGGACTAGTGGAATTTTGTGGGGCGAAAATGCCTAAGCACTTGATGTTCTGCAGACTGATGGTCTATCTGTCGTGATCGTTGAGCAAAAGCAGGCAGTTTTTGCTCTAAAAGACTTGGCTAGGAATCGGCAGATCCACGGAAGTGCCAGAATGTCTAACACTTAGGGCTGATGTCAAATGCTCCACAAAATCAAACTGACCAATGATTTCGCCATTTTACCATATAGACAATGAGACGGAATTTATGTCCACCCTGATCACATTATTTTTCGCAATGCGAGGCAAGGTAACGAAGTTGAGTGCCATAGAGGGAGGATAAGGTTCAAACTTGGAACTTCCTCAGTAAATATCTGTTGCGCGGGTAAACAATCCAAGGCGGAGGGACAAAAATTCTATTTTATACCAATGAGATGCAAACGAGTTAGTAGGAAGTCGTTTGAGAATCAGAGAGAAAAAGTATGGAAATCATTGCAGGGAAGAGAGACGTTTATTCCGTTGGTTTTGCGTCTGTAGGAGACATGCACCAAATGAGGAGACTTTAAATGTTTACTTCAATAAACTATTTTCACGGATGGCTGCTGCCATCTTTGAGCAGTACAGCAACGGCGCCATACCAAGTTTGGAAATTGTATCAAAAATAAGGCACAGAAATCAATGCTTCAGAAACAGAATTGTATTAATTATTGCCAAATATTTATAAATGCTTCAACATTTAGCCACTGCACCATTTCATCAAAGTTAAGCACGCTCCGTGAGGGGATGGCAGATCTTTAAGCTACTCCTCTGAATTGGCTTGTTTATCAACCTGCGTAGGGTATTACTATTGTTTGGACTATCAGTCAGATAATGGAAGAATAGAGACTTCATTGGAGGTTTCTTTCCTGACTTAATGAGTGAGCAAAGAAACTGCCGTCGGTAGGCACGGGACTGGTGGCTAGACGACAAAGGCTACTTGAGCATAAGCCTGTTTGTTAAGGACTTTAGCTACAGGCAAATGTGGCCGCTACTTGGCCTCTGCCCTCCAACGGTTGGCAGTACAATTAGAGTACCTTTCGGCTCGATGTTACCCACTAAGGCAGAGGAAGAAGTAACTAAAAGCTTTGGAGAACCGAATGAACAAGTGTGTATTAGGTCGCAAACAACTCAAGGACAAGTTTCTCATTGCATTTGCTGCATCGCATCCAAAGGTATGGTATGAAGTAAGGCAGTGTGCCGTCTGAATGTGGGTGGGTGAGTTGAGCGGGGATAGGTGCATCATTTTGAGGCAGATTCTATGCTTCTCAACATTAGTGATGGAAGACTGCATTGCCGTTGATGCTCTTCAAACAGTAGAAAAACCTGAGGATGACAATATCGGGTTTTTCATAACGTGGGTAGTGAAATATTTTAGTCTCCATCCGTAGAGGCTTTGAAGAGGGCGATCATGGACGCACAAATGGATGCTACAGCCTATCTTCTATTCATATTAAAAGATGATGGGGAGTAAGCTCCAAGGACTTCCAGTTCCACATTCGCTTCTTGCACTGATGTTAGAGGATTTGCCGTAGTGGTTATCTGGCAGGCTACCCAACTTGTGACTGCAATTGGCACATATTTTGCTATCAAGGCATTGCTCTATCCACCTGTCTAGGGTGTGTACCACACCGCCACCACAAGACCATTCTTGGATTAGATGAGGGTGTGCTGGCAGGTGGAGCTGTTAGCGATGAATCAACCCATTGATGAAGGCCAAGCAAGTGTGTGTGATAAAGATTTGGGTGATTGTGTCGGTCTTGACTATTCATTAGGGTCGCGATCTCTTTTGCGAGATTCCTGAAACTCTTGCCCACTTCGAATCTGCAGCCCTTATTTGAATAATGGGATTTTATTGGTGGTCGGCTGTGATGGAGACCGTTTGTCTTGTTCGTGATGTGAATTTTTGGCAGCCACTTTATCTAAAACTGGCACCTCGTCTAGGATTGCCCACCTGCTTGGTATTTGAGGCGCCTGACTTGCCCCTGGAAGCAAGGTGAATTAGGAGGTGGCTCCAGATTGGTCTTTATTTAAGAGTACAAGTGTTGCTAGCTGCTGACACTTTTAAATAGACTCGTGAAAGGTCAGAAGGTATGGTCCACTTTGGTTTGGTCTGCGACTTCTAAAAGGATCATCGTTCTAAGCAGTATTTGTGAATGAAGCGGTGACCTCCAGGTTGTGACCGGGCTCTCTGACCTATTATGACTGGTGTATAATAGGTCAGACAGGCTCTGTATTACAGGTTTGTTACTCCTAATCACTCCTATTTCACAACGTAGGGGCAATACCAAGTCATTCAGTAAACAAAATTACTCATTTCGCTGGTGACTGTAAAGGCTTTACATTTATTTTGGTGCCAGTGGGACTGTGAGCGCTGGCTTGTATGCTGATATGTGTGTGTGATAGAGATAGCGATTTGAGTGCGATTTTTTGTTCATTGTAACGCAAAATTTTCGCAAATTTTGTACGAATGATGATGGACATAATAGAACACAGATCAACATATTCAGGTTGATCGCACTGGGCGTCAGTCGATGTTTTTTATAAGGCAGAGCGCTAGCAGTTCCATTGGCATCGAGAGCAATGTGAAGCACTTAAAGTTATCAGCGGAGTGAGTAATTTTGTTATTCCTCCACTTGGTGTCAGAGTCATTGACTGACTCGATTGCGTGAAAGGGGGCATAATTGGCTGTGTAGCACACAGGAGGGTGGGTGAAAGCGTTGGTGAATACAACGGATGTGTAAGGGAGAAAGGAAAATTTTTATCATCGCTTTCAGCTGATAGAGGTAATGTCTACTCAGTCTTGAGAATGGCGCAATTCGACATTCTAGGCATGATGGAAGGAGGAACACATGATACAAATGCACTACGCCTTAGTCATTTATCTAACCTGTATCGACCACTATTGGCGCATATGTCAAGCAATGCCTCTGATGGATTGTAAGAGGTTCCACTACTACTTTCACCCTATATTGTTGGTATTTTAGCCGCCTTTCTTCCTGTGGCATCGTTGCATCTCTCCACGCTGTTTGCTAGGCGCTTCTGGAGCAAAGGCGCTTAATGCTCAAGGAGTTTTAGTGCAGCTACTGATATTGCCTTTGTGACGAATGCAGTAGCATCGAAGTAGCAATGCACAAACAATGTGGCAGTCGATTGTTCTTAATGAACGTTATATTTGCCGAGCTATTGGTGGTGCAATTCATCTGTGAGTGTACCTTGGGTCTATGTTTAATCTCCTCTGCCCGGAACTTTTGCTTCCCGACCTAACATAACCAATCCACCACAACTTATTTTTACTATTCCACACCCTTCCACCTAGACACTGTGAAGTCGGGTGTGCATTTTGTTGCGTCAAGTCTGTGCGAGTTATGCTCTTCATACAGCAAGTATGTGGGCAATTCGTGCAGTGGTGTAATCGCTCACATGTAAGTGTCCATCTTCAACCTTGCAAATATCGCCTGAGTAAACTTGTTGGTTCAAGGTTGTGTCTGTGTAAATTGTGCACCGGGTGATGTGCTGTCAGGTTGGTGCGTAATTACGAGCCAAAATGACTGCAAAGGCTTGCTCCCGGTGTGTGTGCAGGATGTATCAAATGCAAGATCTAACCCTAACAGAGCGCTTCGCAAATTACTTCAAGACAAAATCGTCCTGCAACTGATCACGTTATCCCGCTGCCTGCACAAATATGTAGAAGGCATCAGTTTTTCTTCTAGCTTCCAGTGTCCGTTCTAAGCTTGACTTCTGAGATGTTTTAGCTTCATTGCATATTGTTATCGTGCAGCGAAATGCAGACGTCGTTTGTGTCTCACATCCTCTTCATCTATCTCTGCCTCAAGAGACAAGTTAATTTGTATTTAATATCAGCAACCTGGTTAAGTAAAGGGCAAGGCAGTGATTCACTTTTTACTGCATCTTGGTGAGGTCGGTGATGATAAATGATGTCTAGGGCGCAGGCATTCTTAGTCAGTCTACCTGCGGTATATAACTGAAGATTTTAAACTTGACTGAACCAAGCCGGAAAAATTGCAAGATGGAATCGCCCGATAATAAGGGAAAAGCAATTGTTCGAGTAGATGACTGTTATTTGTTAAGGAAAAAAGGAGGGTGATGACTAGAAAGAAAAACCGAAACTGATGCGCCAACAATTATTGACTGCAGAAAGGACGAAAAGAAGGGAGACGTGAGTATTGAATGATAATAATTATTGTAGAAATAAAGGAAGGGCAAAGAAAGTGTTGATAGATGTGGATGTATATGTGCGCCACATATGCGTGAAGGAAAGTATTAAATTTTTTTTGTAATTGTTATGGTTTTGCAAGATGGAGCTATGGAAAGGAAAGGTAGCACCGAATCCTCTGCGACTGATTGTGGGAAGTGAATAAACGGAGGCCGAGGAGGGGTGGAAGGAGGTTGTCGATTGGTAAACAAATTAACTGAGTGAGCTGCTAAGGAATTGTAAGGCGGGTGAGAAAATAGGGGAGGCAAGTCTGCTGAGTTTACGCAAGTAGTAGCGATAGAAACCAAAAGTTAAAAAAAGATGCGGCACATATATGTGACGGTGAGGGTGATGAAATGAGAAATTGGATATTGTTGGAATGAAAAGCATTGATACCACTCTTGGACTTGCCTACTTTTTATAGTTAGCATAATATTATGTATGTGGAGGAGCTATGAGAGAAATAGAGACTAAGGGGGAGAGAGGAAGAGCCTGGCCTTGAAAAGGTGTCCGTTTTACTGCACATACAACGAATGCGGGAAAAAAGAAGGAATGAAAGAAAGGGAGGAAAGACAGGTGCATACGTAGTGGTGAGAGAGGCACTAATATTAGTAGGGCATCTATGGCGTATAAGGGAGATAGAAAGAGAAGGCATGAGAAATAGAGGTGGACCAGAGAGAGGGGAAGGACGTCTACTAGCAGTCTATAAGTGGTTGTGAGAAAGGAGGCGATAGGTCTACTAGCAAGTTGTGGGTAGTGCTACCGATGGTAGAGTTGTGTGAAAAAGAAGACGGAGTCGTTTGTGTGTGTTGAATGACGTAGATGCAATGAATGAAGGACTGGCAAATAGAGCGAATAAAAAAGGTAAGAAAGAAGGAAATAAAGGAGAAAAGTAGAGAAAAACAGTTGCTGGGGGACAAGAAGGAATAAACAAGTCAGGCAAAATAAATAAAATGAATTCTGCATGAGTGATGATAAAGTTAGTGGGAAGTCTATCAGCAACTCACTTGTAGTTGTGATGGTGGTGGTGCCGAGGTGGGGAAGGTGTGTGGGAAGAAAAAAAGAGCAAATAAAATCAATAGATGACCAGGAGATGGGGGGGAAGCAAAATGGAAACTTACCAAAAAGAAAATGTTTGGAGAGGAAAATAAGCAGTAGAGGTAGAGCAGAGAGAAGATAAGGGCGTCTACAGGCGGCTTAATAATTTGTTGTGGTGGTTGGTGTGAGTGAGTAATGAGTGCAAGCAGTAGTGCTGGCAGTATGTGCATGCGTCTGGGTAGGTGGGTGAAATGTGGAAGAGGAAGTAGAGGGGATGAATTGGAGACTGATAGGAAAGATTGAGTTAAGAATTTGGCAGGGTAGCATAGAGAATGAGTAGGAGGTGTGGACGAGGTCAATGAGGCCAAAGGAGAGGGAAAGTAGCGTGCATTGGTGGGTAGGCGTAGATATCTAGGTAAACCGAAGGGTGATAACTGCGTATGATTCATTTTCAACTAAGTAAGAATAGCTATGCCTCAGTAGTTTAAAGAAGAACTGCCTGTGTTTAACGCATGTGGAGTAGTGTTTGGGACTGTACTTAGAGGCACTAAATTTGTGTAGTAGCATCCAAATCCAAATCCAAATCCAAAATCCATTTTTCCCTCCCTCACATTCGCAGATTTCATGTGTAAAGCGTCAAATTTATTTTGCTAAAGATGTTTATGATTGCACTCATACATAAAAACGCTAAAAATCCCTTGCGAAAAGAATTCACTCTTTGTTCAGAAGGTACAGAACCACCCGATGGGTTAGTGTTGGATACAATATGGGCGAGTCGAAGGACATGTCAACCATGCCATTGGAACACGTGGAACAAAATTCGATCTAGAGATAAGCATGCTTGATTTAGGTACATCTTGTAAAATGTCTGAGCAGGTTCGAGTTCTGTGAGCAGCAAAGAATGCTAATCATGCTTTGCAACGATCAAATACAAGGCTTGAATATTGTTTACTGCCTACTACCACATTAACTGGAGCAGTTCCATTTTGGGTACACCAGAACTGCGCAATCACTGTTACTGTAGGTCTTTTTGATGCCTAATGTAACAATGTTGATGTTTCTATATGCTTTGTAGGTGAGAGGCGGGAACACAATATACACATGGTAGAAAGCCAGCTAGCGTGTTCTCCCCCAGCGCCGGATACCGCGACCCGGTAGTCTGGACTTCTCCACCTACAGTTTCTCCTTAAATAGACCATGCCCAGAAAAGCTCGGTTATCTTCTAGTAAGGTAGTAAGAGACGAGGAGGAGGAAAAGAAGAACCCTGTTACACTGGTGGCAGCGTCGGCGAACCTCCCCCCTTCAAAGGCGATATCGACTTTGAAGATTGGATGCAAACCGCGAGGTTTTACACCCACTGGTACCCCCAGCAACAGAGAGTGCAGCTTCCCCTCCAGGCTCTTCCGCAAGAGCTCCTTCTCTCAGCAATAAGAGCAGGAGTCACTCCCGACTCCGACATTGACCATTGCTGTGAGATCCTCTCGCAACTGGCCATTGACAAGCGTGAAAGTTCTCTGGCCAAAGAGTTCTTCCGCCAAGATCGAAAGGTGGGTGAAACCGACGAAGACTACGCTCGGAGCCTACAACTCCTGGCAGAAAGAGCCTTCAAAGGTTGCCCCCAGCCAAAGTGACCAGCTGGGTGGCCGTCCAGTTCTGCGAAGGAGTCCTGGACAGTACAATTTATTATGTGTCCAGAACTAGTATGTGATGCGGTACTGGGCGTCGACTTCTTCCGCCATACTGGAGTAATCCTGAACTTCGCAGGGGGTACCTTTACGACCCAGCAGCACAAAGCAGTAAAGTCGGCCGAGCCTTCCCTGGGAAAGGACGCTGACGAAATCTGCAGTGCTCTATCCGAAGCCGCGGGTATCCCTGTCAACAACCTAGAGGAGCTCTGCTCACGGTTCACAAACATCTCCGACAGCGAAATGAAGGAACTGCACTCATTGCTGTGCAGATGCTCTAGAATGTTCTCTTGGCAAGGAACCAAACTTGGTCGGACGAGCATCATCAAACATGCCATCGACACAGGTGAAGCTAAACCAACATGGCAGCCCCCGAGACGCATTCCTCTGCCCCTCTTGGAAGAGGTAAACCGTCTACTGAACGAGATGATCTTCGACGGCGTGATACGGCCATCCAAATCACCGTGGACCTCCCCGACTGCGCAAGTGAAGAAAAGTGACGTCAGCCTACGGCTGTGCGTGGATTACAGAAAACTGAACGCCGTGACCAAGAAGGACGCTTTCCCACTACCTCACATCTACGACTCATTGGATTCCCTGCACGGGTCAAAGTGGTTTTTTATACTCTGGACTTGAAGTCCGGGCACTGGCAAGTGAAAATGGCGGAGACGGACAGAGAGAAGACAGCTTCCATGGTGCCAAACGGACTCTATGAATTTCAGACAATGCCGTTTGGACTATGCAACGCCGCAGCTACTTTCCAGCGCTTGATGCAGACTGCACTAATGGGGCTTTTTCCAAAGCACTGCATAATCTACCTTGATGATATTCTTGTCTTTGGCAGGGACATGCAACAGCCTCACCTAAGTGGGCGATCGTGTAGATTGAATGTGGCGATCTGCGCTTTGTCAACATGCTTGAGCAGAAGAGTATGTGTGTATGCAGGTGGCTTACAACAAGCTTTGTCTTTGCAAAGGCGAGGGTGGTGGTTGCTTTCTAGTCTTACCTCATCTGCGGCCACACGGTCAGACTCAGCTGTGTGCGTTTTGAAACGAGCTGTGCAGTTCGCTACGTTGACTCATCGTCAGTCGCCTCTGACCTCAGGAATACGTAACATAGTAGTCACTGCAGTCACGTTTGTTAAGCAACGTGATGCAGCACCGCCCTTTTATCACAAAGCACAGCTGTTCTTACAGGACTCAAACTCAACCTAACCATGTTGGTACCAGATGTTTGACACGGAACATCCAAATGGGTCTCGAGTTGAAATCGCGCATCTGTGGGCATTTGGTGTCGAGGTTTTCATTTCTGGCCCATAGATCGGCCCCATTGTAATCAGTGGTACCATGTACGTGATATTTAATGGCAGAAAAGTTGAAAGCTTCTGCGTCGATACAGGTCGTATCGCATTAGAAAGGAGTGCGTCGCCTTTCAATGCTGACTGCCATGCTGATCTCCTAATGAGGATTGACGCAACACATTTTAGCCTAATTCTACTGCCACCAAATTTATGCAAACACTTGCATTAGAACTTTGGATTAAGGGAGGCCATGGCACAGATGCAGCTAACCCCATTTTGAGCGACTGGCTAGGACAGTTGAATCAACTTGAAGACATGCCGTTCTGATCCAGCTTTAGCTTCATCACCTTATGGGGCGTGCCTGCATGGAAAGCTGCATGCAGAGACAGAGCCAGGATGCAATTATAATATAGAGGTGTCTCCTTACAGCAGTTCATTCACCCTGCCTTTTCCAGTAGAAAATAATGCAATGCTATGCAATGCTCCTTGCGTGTCCTTACCGATTCTCCACAAATGCATCCTAAGAAGCGGCACTAAGTAGTGCTGTCAGAAGTGCAGAAGTGCTTTGGATGATTGTGGGTTTGAGGACAGGCTGGAAATCCATTGCACTTTCCTTTGAGTGCATAAAGCAGCCTTTACAACACCGCGAAGGAGATTGAAACTACAAAGGCGGTAATTGAATGCACAAATAAAGTGTTAAAGGAAACAAACATGATGCGGGAGGTGGGAGGCACACTTGCTCCTTCACCGCCTTCTCCTCCGAACGCTAAACAAGCTCTTTCCATCTGCAGTTTTGGTTTCTGTCTGCTTAGATGGGACGAGAGTTCTGTTTACCATGTCAATTCTATTAAAATAGGACACTGTATAACACTAAACACCATTCTACAATGCGCTCATTGTTTAGACAGTGTGGCAAGGAGAGTGGGAATCTTTTGGGTTCCATGACTGGAGGTAGTGCAACCAGAGCAAGTTGAGCTTCGCCAACTACCAGGACCGATGACAAGGTGTGACAGACTACTCTAAGTGCGTTCAACTGAGCTGACAATGGTCTCCTTTCCACAACTGATTTTCCGGGCACGACTTAGTTGTTTACAAACGGAGGCTTTGCAGACTACTAGGATAGAAGGCATGACAATGAAGTCAAACTGCAGAACTTGAGACACTCAGCATCAACCTCTCTACCCTTTCCTTACTCCTACTTCTAATAGGGCACGCAAATTCAACACTGGCACTGTGCCTTCCATTTAATAACGAGAAATCGTCACCGAAAATGAGTTCACGCAATCCAAATAGGCGGATTGCTATTGACGCTAGGAAAGGAACAACTTTAAACACTCTGGCTTCTCTGGAACGCGGCATTTGTTTTGATGAAGTGAATGACTAAGAGCTTCGCCTACATGTGGGTGAACAGAGTTATTTCGTCTTAATCACGCATTTCTTAGCCTTCACAACTCGCCGACCACAGTCATCTTCTACGTTTCTGGTGAACAAGTCATGCACAAATTCGGATGAGCTTACTCGCAGGTGTTGACGATCCTAGCACTCCGCCAATGTCGCTAACCATTGACGACACTGTGGTAACAAGGGGAGTAATGTTAATCGCAATAAGCTTACGCAATTACTTTACACTCGCCTTCCTTCATGGCTAGTGCTGAAATGCGGCAACCTTAACTTACAATGCCCAAATGCGCCAAACCTAAATCCGAACTCACAAACCTCCTCCCAAGAAAACTAAAAGTTTGCCAGAGCACATCACATTTAATCGCCGAACTCCACTTTCTGGGACATTTTCCACTACACATACTTCAGCTTCCACTCCACAGCATCATCGCTTCAATCATGTTCATCCTAACCTTCACTCCGGTCCTCCCGCTCTTTACTCTTTAGATCCTCCTTTACTCCCACTACTTCGCTTTCAAGCGACCACCTGCATCTAAAGTTGAGGAAAGTAGGCGCTACTGCAATCAAATCGCTCACCTTATCATTTACTTTATCCCCAGGTAGGTCGCAGATCATTACATCATTGGGGTAAATAGCAACTAGCCACTCAACCATTGGAAGAAGCTAAATAGAATAGAGTAGAATTGACGCCTTGAATTTCATCTGCCTAACTTTTTGGGCATCTCCAAATAAGTCTTCTCATTTTTAAGCCTTGAATCACAGGAATTGCAGAGAGTGTACCAAAGACAAAAGGATTCATCATCGTGTCTGTCCATCAGGCTTAGTACAGAGCGACGAGTAAGGCGAATGCTTATCGTGGGCTCCAACTCTAGCTCAAATTTGTTATGGCCTTCCACATGCCGATTAAGCAGACGTTCAATCTGCGATTCTGAATAATCGTTTGTGTCACCCAAAATTGGTCCGAACAAAGCAGCGTGTCCCGTCTTTTCACCTAAAAGGTAGTAGCAACCACGTAAACCGAACCGATACACGCACTGGTTCATCCCGATTTTCGTTCCCTCCACCCACACTCCTATCCTCTCAACTTACTTCTCGCTCATTCCTCCAAGCTCTAGAGCAATCTGAAGGATGTCTAAAAAACTCCCACTTCACTCCAAGTTACCAAGGTTAATGATAGGCATCAGATCGCCGCTGTACGTTTGCTGGATAAGTAAGTGGCGCCACTGTCTAGCGAGTTACTATCGGGAGAGGAAAAGATGGCATTCGAGGGGCAAACGCCACCAAAACCACCTTGGCCAAAATAATCTAGGTGGGGGGATCCCCATGCATCCTATTTTAGTCCATAAATTCGATGTTCTACACACCGCTGAAGCTACTCGGAGTTCCAAAGAGGGTAGCTCTCCTCCTTACTAGGACGGTAAACGTACTGCGACGTTGCCCTTATCGAAGATATCTGCAACGTCCTGCCTATAAACACCTGTGACATTCCCTTCACACCTCATTCACATTACTGCCAACGACTAAACGGAACCGCCCAAGTGCGCACGAATCATCGCATGCGAAGGTTTTAAGCTGGAATGACCTAGTCACGTAAGAGGGTGACTCAGTACCCACAATCGTGTGTGCGCTAACGATAATCACCTTTATTATCGCAAATGGAAATCCTTAACTGTAAATCGGACAGGAACATTCCCTACTACCACCCAGGACGGAATGATACACTCCACGTCAGGGGGGGGAGCAACCACAAACAATATGAACCACCTATCGTCCTCCTTTCATAACCTCTACAATTCAATCCACCCCACTTGCACCAGTCATTCACTCCTAAACTAGCACCCACGTTCTGAGCTCAACACAAGCAACGAAGTATAGCCAGCAGCCAACTAAAATCGCGGCCTAGATAACGCACAAGCCGAGCTTAACTCACTGGGATCCAATATCACAGCTGGCGTCCGCGTCATAAATCGCACTCGCAAGTCGTTTGTCGCATAACAAATATCTTGCTTCTTGATGCCATTCACGCCCTTCAACCACCTGCGGAAAATAAACTCCACTCCCTCCTCCACGTTTAGATCCTACACAAGCGTCGTCGTCAATGGCCACAATTGCACAACTCACTATATAGAGAATATCAAATGCATTCTTCGGATTATTGTACGTGGACATTAGCAGCCTGCGGAATAGACTACACTCCTCATTATTCGGATCCTTCCATTTAAATACCTAAAGGAACAAGTTATGAGTAAGGGAGGGCGTACTTTAAGAATGCGTTCCCAGCATTCCTTAACCAATGCGAAAGCACGGTTGATAACGCTCAGAACAACGGCGTAGGAGGTTTTGCACTCGGAGAGCTTTGCGCGGTGCTCGAATTGATGAGGAATATAGACCACATCACCAGACACACACACTCTCCTTATCTCACTCTGCGTCTCCTCACATTCAGATGGATAGACGTCGATTCCGAGGGAACCCTCCAGTACGATAATGAAAATATCGCCAGGCAACAGAGCAATGCTTCTGACGGCGGGATCGACAAGAGGCCCGACGAATTCCTTGTTTACAAAAGTAACGACCGAGTATAGGGGGCCGTTGATGACCTCCTGTAGGAAGCCGAGGTGCATGGCAAGTTTGTGGTTTAAACGCTCTGGGAAGTGGACACGAAAACTAGCACCCATCTAGAAAGAGATGGAGAGGGAAGAAGGACTTGTTGATCAGAAAATGCAAGTCAATAACATGAAAGGGAATGCACATCAATGAGTGGCCTCCTGCTGTTGATTTTTGGGGTGGATCGAGCTAATTAGGGCGAGTATCAGCACTAATTGAGGAATGTCGCTGAATGAGATTAACGAAAGGGCCAAGCATAACCTTAAGCCAGGGTTAGAAACATCAAGTAATTGTAATAAGCTTAAGCAGCATCACAATGGCAAGATGGGATGGAATACTAAAGGGTGGACAGAAGCAATAAGGATGTAGAAAGACGAGAAATACAAAATCAAAACTCCTTTCGAATAAAAAATGCTAGAATATAAAGTGTTTTTCCAATCATAGCATGGCAGTGGGAAACTTTAAAGTGCAACGAAATGAGGTTGCGGCTGCATCGCTTTTCGAGAGCTACGCGACGGAGTCTTCTAGAAGTTTCCCTAAACTTAAGGATGAAATATCCCGCAGTTGTAATAAAGGCCACTACAACTCACACAGTTTAGGCTCAATCCTTAGGATTACAATGTGCGACAATCATTTCTGTTTCTTTCCGTGTCATAAAGGAATTTCCTTCTGTTAATACTACTGCCCAAGCAGTGAGCCACTAACACTTTCGGGATCATTTATCAAACAAGCCGCAAACCAGGATAAAGACACTGCACTTCTGCAGTAATACAAGTCGGATGAATATAACTCAAGGATTTCAAATTTTTGACAGTGCCACGACTAGTCGCCAAGTTTTGAGAACGCAAATGGCAAAAAATGAAGGCAAGATACCTCATGCGAAGCACACAGCATACGCCCAATAATGCAAAACAACTTGGTATTCGGTGCATTCTGGCAAACGCCTATACATTCGAGCGAATCCCAGTCACTCTATCATCACTCGTGCGCTGAGGACATCCCATAACCCTACTAACTTCAGTTCGACAGCCACTTTAACCAAATGAGGCATTTATAAACGCAAGAAGGGTGTCAAAAAAGCTCACTTCAAATTGACTCCAAACAATCCATCGGTAGGCACGACACAAGCCAATTACTTCACATTCTGCACCAGGGACCGGAATAATGTCCACGTCATAATCAAAATACAATTCTTCTTCAGCAATCAATTTGTCTATCATTTGAACAGGGAAAATATGGTTAAAGCTCCATCGCATATCCCTACAGGAAGAATACATTGGTTGCAGCCAGTAGTAGCTACTGAAACAGGAGATAAGAACTGGTGAACACCTACTCTAGGAAGCCCATAAACGAGACTCCACCGAGAAGATTCCGCATTAGATTCTCTCCCATAGCAAGCGCATTAATGGCCCTGCCACCAACAATAGACGGCTCGTGGGATATAGACCCTTCTTTTAGTTTCACTGGATCAGGAATCGTTTCATGATCAGCAACCTCCATCACCGAGTTCGGCTTCACCTCCACAACCTTGTTTATGGCTTGAAGAGAAGAGGTGGAGGGTTTAACAATTTCCCAACAGGTGAATTGGAGCATGTTAGGCCTGATTGATTTACTTGGTTTGTTGCGAATTCGCCTCCTTTTCTTCCGTTTATCCACAACAGCTGGCAAATTCAGTTTCGCATCTCTATCTGCAGCAGATTTTTCAACCATTTAAACGACGCCTTAATAAACCGCCTTTTCTTTCTCGATCTAAGAAATAACTTTGTTGGCTTAAATAATCATGAGATACCCCAAAAAAATGTCAAGAGAAGCGTATCCTACTCTTCTTCTTCGGCTTATAGAACTTAAATGCGAGGCGCACCCAAAATCCCGAGACAGTCTCGCGGTCGCGCTTAAATGGAGTGCAAGCGGGGCGATTGATTTAAAGTCCAATGTCTTTAAAATCACCGTCATATCAACAAAACTATGTCTTTTTCTAAAAGCAAAATCCAAACTAATGGCTTACAATGTCTGTTTAAATGCGCCTGAAACAGTCGGTCTTACTGCTGAGAACTCGTGGCTTAAAAAACATTATTTTGTTTTTAAAATTTACAGATTTAGCTTAAGGTGCTGTACCTTGTGCAGTTTTTGCCCATTCCTAGTATCAAATATAGGCAAAGCTGCAAATTTGCGGTGCCAGCTCAAATGTCAGGTCTCACTTTAAAATTTTTGGTTCGATTTGTGTGCTAAAATAATTAGATCTTTACAGACGCTTGTACAAACCGTAGCATTGCCATCTTCTGCCCTGTCTCCATGACTAATTCTAACTCCAGACAAAGTGAGTTGTACTACACTTTCGCAATTCCAGAAAAAAGAATCAAATAGCCTGCATAGTTGCGCAAGCTCTCAGTGTTTGCCTGTTGCTTGATACAATATATCTGCAAGTCTTTGTGTGACATTAGATGTCTTCCTTGTGTCTTCCTTAGGACACAATACACACTCCAGATCATCATGAGTTGCCACTCCCGCATGTGGTAGGAAGATGTCATGAGGGACTGCACCCAGATCTCAGTCCTTAGATTCTTGTTCGTGTCTTGGTGATCTTAAAGGACGTACACACTCCACTTGGAGTTGGATTTCGAAGCTGGAGTCTTGATTGCTATGGACCAAATCAGCCACTCCATGCAGACAAATCCACCGAGTAAAGAAGGTTGAAGTGGTCAATTCGACATAATGCGGCTTCGTGAGTTCTGCATCAGTTTCCTCCCCTCGAGGAGGAGAGTGCACCAATGCTGTCTATACCTACTCTTTTCTCTAGGAGCCCTGTGTTACTTTATCTCCCACATTGATGTTCCCTACAGCCACAGCCAAATACTCCTACAAATGTGGAGAAGCGTGCTCTGGAGAAGAAGGAGAGAGCAAGCGATTTTCGCATCCCACACGTACTTTATGTCGCTTGCAAACTGCTAGCAAATGTGATGCATGACTACTTCCATCACTTATGGGTGGGAGAGAATGAAAATGATTCGCGACGTATCAGATGGAAGCAACAAACTGGCTCCATTCACTTACGTGAAAGAGTTGATTCCATCATCGGAGAGTCTGTTTCGCATTTTATAGACCAGCATAGTGTCACCTAGCCCGGTGGACGGCCAAGCTAGGTGAGGATGTACTCACAAATCTCGGAGGGCTTTAATGTAAAACTGTTCATTTTAAATATCAGTCTACACTGCTGCATGCTTTCTCTCTACAAGGAAAATCAGCAAACGATGGCCTCTCTGGCATACTCGGATGCGTTGAAAGCGAAATGGCCTTGCAAAACTGAGATTGGATCAGTTATCACAGTCTAGGAATTACGTTAATATCGGGGAAAGAGAAGTCGCAGACTGCCAATTCTACCCCCCCTATATGTTTCTTAGAAGCTGGTGTGTGTTGACACAAATCCTACACCCACCTGCACTCCAACCCTGACAACCTAAAATGCTTAGAGGGCAGGGACTATTTCACGCGCTTATGGCACAAAAGAATTGGACTGAAGTGTCACGCTGCTCCACCCGTTGACGGTGCCAAAAGCCACACCTAAATGTACTTGTAAATGTAAATAAGCGCAACCTTGCGATTGCAACTTTTGCATACACTAAAAATGGGAATCAGGAGGGATGCAGATCACGAAATCCATTTGTAATCCTTTCCGAATTACTGATAATAAATGGGAAGGGGAAGAGTCAAACAGACCTCTTCTACAGTAGGACACCGCACATTGTCTACAGCCTTTGAAGTATTGCTTTTATTTGCCACCACCCGACGCATATTTGCTGACACGAATGTTGATTCTCAATTTCATTAGTTCTCATGCTAAAACATAAGGCCTTGGATTTGCGGACATTCTACGGAAGATTTGGGCCACGGCCTCATGCACAACGTGACACCTTCTTGTGGGCCTCAAAAGGATCCCATTTGACCCTGACCATCGATTACACACAAAATGGAACATTACCTGAAGTGGAGGAATGCAATAGTAAGTTCTACACAAAATATGATCTCTCTTAAGTAATTCTACTCTAAATAAGCTGGACCACTTGAATCTACTGCAACACTTGCCGCTTATGCTTGCTTTTGGACACTACCACTACTTGGCTAACTACTCAGTATCCTCATTGTTGCGTCCTGCCTTTCAGAGTATGGAGGAGCACGAAGTAAGTCAGCTTGCCAACAAACACAGTACGCAAGCAATTTTAAAGGAAGGAAGGAGAGAGTATGTCTACGCTCTACGGATGTATAAGTTTACTCCAGCTTGTCTTAGAGCTCAAACGTTTCAAGTTCTGAGTTTGCACCGTCCTCAATTCATATCACAAATGCTTTGTAGGCTTTTAATAACTGGCCACAAACACGTTTCACAGCCATCAGCTTAAGCAACCAAACGGCTACCTCGCAACGTTCGTTTATCAACTCTTATGGCAGTGAATGCCATTTACTCAACACTTACTCCAGGAGAGACAACTACGACAGCTGCCATAGTCCCATAGCCAACCTCAGCACCTTCTTTGGTAAGCGCCTATTGCACCGAAACTTATTGACACCGTCGGAACACTTGCGTCCTCCTAACCAAACAAGCCCATGCGGCTAAGCTTCCACTTGTGTGTTAGCTTCTAGCGAAGGGGCATTCGCGTCTAATCGTCAAAATCAACTCTGATGCAAGTTTGAACAGCAAATGCCCGATTTGGACCATCTGCGCAGACCACACCCATTTGCGTAACTTACTGAAGCTTCTTTTGATTTCCATTTCGAATGCGTAATTGCTGCGCGTCTTACCTTTCATTTGCCCACACCCGCTGTACGTTAGGGTCTTATCTTGATTCCGCTACGTTTCTGAACTTTCACACAAACCATAAACCCACTTGTTTCTACTCACACATAGTATTTGTTGCAGAATAAATGACAGTTTTTGCCCTTGAGTTGGATTTGAGTTCGTGCATAATAACCGCCCTTGTGTGATTAAACAGAAACTTTGTTTGGTAGATTGACTTGTTGGATTCAGTTTGGGCAATCTTACCTTAGTTGCATCTGCCAATGTCCACGTTATCTACGCTATTTTTTCTTTATTTCTAAACATAGAACCTACCGTCATCTGTTTGGTCGTTTTTAGCATAGTAAATGGCGTTGGCAATGACCGGCATCACTTAGTCACCCTTCAAGTAGTTAAGCATATAAACTCTAAACTGCAATGCATCTGAGTCCACTTACCATTCTTAAAACCCAGGAGTTTCTTACACCGACACAAATGGCGAAAGCAGAGCAGTACTGCAGTTGCTTTCAACACTGCTTTGCGTAACATGACAGATTGAAACCTTTTCTTTGCATTTTAGTTGTGCTCGGGTTGTTGTTGATGTTGGCACGTGCCTGTGCACGATTCCGTCGACACCTGTAGCAACTTTCCTTAATAATCATGTGTTTCATTTATCCCGTTTAAACTTGCGTCCTCTTGTCTGTTGGGAAGCATCCCTTCATTAATCGCTAAATTACATCTCTGTAAACCTGCCACACACTCTCGAAGATAAAAGGGGCACGATTTTGCAGTGAGAGGTTGCAATAATTCACTAATCCACTGCTGTTAATACCGTGTCGCACATCCTCACCTGCAGTAAAATGGATGCAGATTTGGGCGCCTAAGCACCAAAATTCTCCGAAAGTAGAGGCAAATGGGATTCCGGGTGGACCCCAGGCAGGTGTGATAAGAAATAGCAAAGCCAGATGCGAAACCCAAGTAGATGCACTTTACAATGCGGATAGTAATCACACTCCGTATCTACTTCACATCTCCCGTCAGCTGATGCGTTGTGTGACCCCGCCAACGAAAGGGGCTAAACGACCTACACTACTGATAAATCTGCTCCTAGATTTAGCCAGATGGATGAACTAAAGATAATAGATGGAACACATACCTGCGACACAGATGGCAAGAGGCCAATTCAAAAGGATCCACATAACCCAATGTTCAGTCGTCATCAGAGAAGATGCACAAATAGCAGTTTCCACAGTGTAGTCGAGAATGATGAAATTCCTTTCTGTTGGGCTTTCCTGATTTGTCGTTATAGTGGCCGATAGAGATAAAATTTGGTTATGGCATTCCATTGGTTGGGATGACCTAGGGCAACCCACTCACCAATCAAGACCTGTATCTGACACCGGATTCTCGAGAAGAGAACTGATTGGATGCAAAAAATCTAATTCGCCATTTATTGGTGTGTCTGCATATGCATAAAAGAGAGGAGAGCTAGCTCATTCTTGATTTGGTCAACAGCATCTCACGCTGCATTGCCATTGGTTGGTTGTCACTATGTGTGACATGAATCAGTTGGCGTCTCGCGAATAAGAGACTGTTCAAAATATTATCCATGTCATTATTATTGATTCCTTTCATGTTTCATTGCATTATTTGGGCTAAATGAATACCAAATTAATTTGGGAGATTTTCTCAGGCATTCGAGTGAGATATAGGAAAAGCCAGAATATAGAGGAAGATACTTTGCTTATTTTATGGACGCAAGCAGCCACAGTGCACCTCAATTTTCAGAACTACTTGACAGCTGCGACGAATGAATGCGCGCGGACGACTCGACGAAACAGGGATTCGCAGGTGCATTTGCTGGCAGATGATACTTTAATAAATCGCAGGCAACTTTTCGCCTCCTAATCCTTTAAGATTCCAGCTAAGCTTTTCACCATTGCCGAAAAACCGTCTTTCTCCGGCTGTGCCAATAAATGCACCCAAACAGGTGCTTTATTCCTGTAGGAAATTTCGGTAACGAATTTGTAACATTCCGAGTCCCGTTTGAAAGGATTCTGGAGTAAAATTGCGGCAGCTATTAGGTTCATTTAAAGTGCGGTTTGGCACTGAGCAGCCGAAAGATGGTCATGGATATGGGCGAAATCACCAATCATTTTAAAGCAGCTCCGCACGTCACCACCACCCACCACTTTTCGCAAATCGGTCTCAGGAACTTTTGCTGGAATTTACACCCAAGCTGAGGAGAAGGCGGCAGTTGACTTGCATAACTGAAGGACCAAGCTGGAGGTTAAAATTCCGTCTTCAAATAACTGCTTTTATTTCATAACCAATGGTTTTCTGCTAATTTTATCTGCATAATGTGCATTGCGTTGCACTCCTTCTTTGCGATTTACATTTGCCCTCTTTGTTGTCCAAAGCATCAAAAATCATGCTTAGGCTTTTATCATGGTCAATGCGAACGTTTCCTACAAATAGTGGCATTTATAGTGGAATGTGCTGAGGGACGGTGAGGAATACGCTGCAGTCTGTGTAGAACGGTCGATGCATTTTGGTATTGTATGATCAGTGCTTTGTCCAAAGAAATTGATTGAGGCACGCTTTAGTCACTTAGGAATCAAATATATTTGTTTGTAGTGCTTAGGGTGCCATTCGTATTCTTGTGAGGTATTTACCGAATGAATGGGAAGTTAGTAACCAGTAGTTGAAATTAATCCCACTATAGCAGCTAGATATCAAGCAGTATGGCATACGACCGAACTGAGTTGGGAAGTGCTCAGAGGCATCGCAAAGTAATTAGCATAAAAGGATTTATTCAAAAATTGGTTTGCAATATAATGTGCTTTCTCTTCATCATTGAAAATTTCAAACGATGGTTTTTAACATACTAGTGCAATTCAGTAGCGTGGACCAGATGAGTTAAACAATGGAAGATGTAACGAGAATAATTAGGAATTTGATATTGGTTTCTGCACATTTTGCAAGTCCACAAATATAAAATGTATGAATAGATGAATATATGCAATCACACTATGCGCACTGCAGTCTCATGAAAAATTCCCACTCTCACTCCACCCGTTTTGCAAGCACATGATGCGAATTCACAGAGACAGAGCATGTTATGCCTACCTCCAACATCCACACTATACACACCCAGCTAAAATCAGTAACGATAAATCATCGCTTTTATCCCATTCCGTCTTCGCTGTAATTACGTGATCAAAATGGATAAAGGCAAAGCAAACTATTTTCTTTTAGCCCATAATGAACGCGTCACAAAAACTGACGAAGACGAAGCAAAATTGCGCCTTTCCATCCAACTGAACTGCAGCCACGGCAGCGAACTAGATGAAGCCAAAGTGAAATTCCTCCTTCCACTCAGCCATTACTGCATTTACTTGAGCGGAATTGATGAGGGCAAAGCCAAATATGCCCTATTCATCCAATGGAACAGTTGTGACGTGAGCAAAATCTGTAGAGCTATATCTAAATGTTCCCCTTTAACTTACTATCACTGCACTGCGTGGTAGAAACAGATAAAGATAAGGCAAATGACTCCATTCCAAAGACCCTCATTTTACTATCGTAAACGAAACCGATTAACTTAAAGCTGAATTTCTACTATTCATACAAACACTGCACCCACGTGTGTGATATAAATGAGGATGTTGATGTGGAGGTCATGAGACGAGACCACGAAATTCACTACATAGATTCATCTTTAGTTCCCCTCTGACCCCAGAGAGACACGCCCCGGTGACCGCTGCAGTCACGATCGCTAACAGCTTTTCGACGGGACTCCATTCTAGTCTGCGCATATTGATGCCAAATGTTTGGCTTTGGACAGTTAGACGGGTCTCTACCTAAGTTCTTACAGCTGCAGACATTTGGTGCCAGGATTATTGCGCTGATGGTCATCAACTCTGGCTTCATTACCAGTTGTATTGTAATCAATGATGCAGCACAGTTAAAAATTATAGGTGTAGCAAATGATAGAGTTGTGACTGGGTTGCAAGACAAATGCATAGGAAAGGATAGGTTTAGTTAAAAGCGTTAAGATCAGTTAAAAGCGAGTGTTGAGCGAACGCAGGCGATGGCTACTTAAGATGTGACAGCCATGATGTAAATGCATATCACCTTATTTAAGGTGACAAATAAAGGCTTTTATTGGATTTAAGGCATGCCTTTTGGGCCAGTTTTCCCTTTAACCTCTCACGGGACAAACTGACATGAGGAACTGCATATGTGGGCGCAAAACTGGATGCAATGACTATGAAGCGGTGTTGAGCTTAAAGTAATTTCGCACCCTAACTTTTCTGAGTGGATTAGCAGCGTTAATCCTTCCTTATTCACCTTTACTGATCTTTACTATCATACCCTAAGAATCCCTGCTAAGTGATGCAGTGTACTTGCCTAGGGGTGTAGCTCACAGGCAATGTTACTCGATAAGTATTCTGAAATAAATCGCGGATCATTATGGAGGTCCATAATAACAAATAACCCCTAGAAAGTAGTAGTCACAATAGACTGTGACTACCCTCAGGCTCTTGTTCGGTGCTCTCCTGCAAAATATTTGCTAGCGCACCACCAAAATTGGGTGCGTCGTTGGGCTTCGAAAGTGATTTTTATATCAAAAAATTAGTTTTATTTACAGAAAATTGCTCACGATATCAACGAATTAAACGATTGTTTTTTTGTTGGATAATTGCCTGCGATGCAGGTGCTCACCACATAATACCTTTGGATGCATAGAAAATATAAGATTACGGACCATCACACGCATTAGATAACCTCAAAAAATTTTGCGCCTTTCACAGAGGGCATTGGAAGACATCCATGACACTAAGAACGAGACTGGCGGCTTGGGCCGCTGCATGAGTAAGGCGCTACAAGTGCAAAATGATGAAAAAACTTAACCAAATGCACTGCGCCCCAAGTGTTTCTCACTTTGATTTGGAATTCATCACTAGTAAGACCTTGGCTGCCAACTTGCTACGGTGCCAAATAACGCGTCCTCTGCAAAACAATGGCATTTTGCAACAAACAGCTGCAATGAGATTCTGCTACAACAAATGAGCGGGAACGCGAACTTCCCCATTTTAAGCAATTTGTTAAAGTTAGGTGTCAAATGTGAGATTACTTCCCTCACACTGAGGCGCAGCACAAATGTAAGATATTTAATGTTCAGAAATGTCTGCAAAGCTATCCAAATAATCCCATAACAAAATTTTGGACCTGGGCTACAGCTAAGGAGCCTGTCTGGCAAAGAAAGCTAGGATAATGCAAGCGTATAGTTCTACGCCTTGATCCGTCCATTCAGATCGAGAATGGATTGAGATTAAAGCACAGCAGGTTATTCATTCAGTAATTACTGCCAGCAGTTCTCGTATCAAGTTGTAAAAAGCAAGGTTTAACGAATGATAGGAGTACCCATGTTGACACAGATAATTGATGTTGCCGGGACGAGCACTTCCTAACGATTGGGTCCCTTTGTGACCAAAAGTGATCTAATTCGAAAGCTGGGTGCATATTTTATTCTGTAAATGCTGGTAGCAAGACTGTAAGGCATAACATTATTCCTTTCTTTTATCCCAAATTGATCTGTAACAAAACTTAGAATGCTCCTTCCTTCTGTAGCTGCTTGCGGATGTCCCTGTCCAAAAATCTAACTATTTGGGTATGTCTGATGTTCTGAGAGCATCTCTACGCAAAGAAAGTTTCCGTAGCACAAATGTCTGCAGTTTTGATCTAGGACCGGTCAATATTATGGCAATAACAGCTTCCCCTCTGTAACAGCTCGCGGCAGTTTTCATTTTGCAGACTAATACTTCCGATTTACCTGAGATCTGATAGTGACACTTTGGCGAAGGTGCAGAGCTCTATTCGTTTCATTTACAGCTATCCAAATTTGGCCATAATTGGGATCTAGCAGCTCGTTACATTCTACAAGAGATAGCAACATTCTTGTTTCATAATCAAACATAGTAGGTGTGGCCAAAATGTGAGTGTTTATTTTAACGAGGTGAGCTGGGACACTAGGAGTATGGAGGAGAGCTCGTTCTACAGCAGTTTTGATCAAGAATTGCATAGAATCGAGCTGTAGCAGCTTTACCACTTCTCTAAACGTTTGTGGCACTTTGCGCTATAAAATCGAAAAATGCATATGTAACTGAACATAAAATAGTCTTTGTCGGCAAAGAAAGCTGAGTGTACATTGGTTGAAAGAAAGACGTGAAAAGAGGGAAGGGTCTCTGCATTATATCAAAGCGTAACTGATTCATATTTGAAGGGTGAGGATGCGGACGTGCGTGAACATGGAACAAAGCAAGGGTAGTCAAAGTAGGTGAATTGGGTGGCGAATTTTAAGGAGAAGAGGTTGCTTAATGGGTCAAGAACGCATGCTATCTTTCCCAACCAGCATTGCCTCTTCTTAGTAATTGCAGTATGTAAATAATTTTAGCTTTTTACATTAGGCTTTGTCTCCTCTCAACTTCTTAGCGATCTACCCACGTGCCGCCCTCAATACAGATCTCTGGTTTGCATATTTGCTGTTCCTAGCTAAAATTGTCGCCTCATTACAGGGCTACTGCAATAAGAAGAGGATTGTATCAGGACGAATTGACATCACTGAGAGCAATTAAGTACCGCCTTTTCCTATCCTCTTTGTTCACTCGCGGCCTTACGCGACCACCAATGGTAATGCAAGCTTCTACATTATGCTGCCCACAAAAAAAGCAAAAAGAGTGGCTGCATTTCCAAAAACTACTCTAAAAAATTATTTAGACACTCTAAAGAGCATCAATAATAGGGGAGGAGGTATGCTCCTAACTAACAACAGGCCAATTAGGCCTCGAGATGCTTCTTTCACATTGCATTCTAATCGTTGGTTGGAGTCAGCAAGAGTGTCATGCACAAGTCTGCGTGCACGTTCACGCACATGTCAGTAGCATCGCAGTCCTATTACCTGACTCCAGTCGACCCTACAAAACCTATTTGATCCCTACCCGTTTGTTGTCTTTATGCATTAGTGCGCTGCATTCAGCAGGGCAATATGAGCTGCCATCCAGGTGTTATTTAGGATCTCAAGTCGGCTTTTAATCATTAGTGTGCCCTAGCCAATCGTCCTCTCCAATTATCGTATCCTCGCACTCAATGCATGCTGCTATTATTTTGCTGCATTATAGGTCTGTCATTCAAGAAATCCTCACCTGCACTGTGTTGATCCCATTCAGTGAAAGATTCATGACATTGGTCGAATTGAAGTACAGATTCACACCTTTGGTTAGTGTTAGGGTGTCTCCTCTAGCTTAGCGACCATCTTTGCAAGACTTGATAGACATTGATCTAGCCAGTGTGAAATCTGTCATTTTTACTGGGCACTGCACTTTGGCACAATCACGACCACGGCTGCCTAAACCAATCCTATGTCAACGTGCACCTTAACTGCTTTAACTTGTCACCTCATTTCGCATAGTAGGAGTGCATGTTTCTGGCTCAGCCAACCTCATATAACGCAGTTCTGATATGACAGCTAGTCCACAGCCGCTTATCTGGGTGCAGATGGGGCGTTAAAATGTTATGGCTTAAGTCTAGTGGCGTTGGGCTAAGAGAATGGAGCGCTCAGCCCGATGCAATATGAGACAGCAGATTTGCGGCTTCAGCAGTCAAAACACACAAGCTACTGAAGCGCGGCCAAATAGGTAATTAGCTGGAGAGCACAGCGCCTGCATGCATATTTGAGGTGCCCTTTGGTGTTGTGCAATTAGAAATGATGGAAACATTTCCACAACTCCTTGTGTGCACGCAGTTCTAATGGGAAAAGGACATAGACTTAAAGATCGGAAATGCAAAATATATCCACAGGAAAATTAATTGGTTAGTACCAGTATTACACGTGACGTCGGCAAGTCGGAACAAGGGCATCGTGTCGTTGTGTGCGCTACTACCATCAAAAATAATGCTCCATATCTTCCTATGCTTACGATTACGATCATTGAGAATGAATCGACAATACTTTTAACACTGCAAATAAGATTATTAAAGCCGAGGGTCGTTTCTAACAATAAATTAGGCTTTAAGTCAGCTAACAAAGTCACGCGCAAAATGAAGCTCTTTTAACCCCCATCTATACCGAATGCACCATTCAATAATCTTCTAAATTAGGTGTATGCTGCGTCCAGCCAAATCAGCTTTGTCAAGTTAGTCACTAATGTGACATGCCATTATGCTCATGGGAATACCCGTGGGTATGCACCTCCCCCATTCCCAACCGATTATAGATGAACTTACAGGAGCATTAAAGTGCACCCTAAGCACATTCCAACTTGACCCACAATCCAGATGATTCTGACATGGCGCTGGAAAGTAGTTTGTCTGACACTCAACTTCTACCATATTTTCACAAGTCTTTATTGCATGCGTTGCCTTGACATGTCATGGGTATATTTGATTCGAATTTTGGCAGTCCACTCATTAAAAGGCCTGCTGAAGGCATAAACTTTCCGCTATTGTCCAACTCTTCCCCTTCGAATTTCCCTTCTCTTCTGTTCTAGTTAATGTCACCTGTTTGATTCGCTGGCAGACTTCAATGCTGACCAGGGCCTTAAAAGAAGTCGTAGCCCATCTACTCCTTATTGTCCTTCTCCCATTATGCGAACATTGGGCGTAGAATAATGAGCTGCCTGTTCAACACCCTGCTCTGCACCACCTTGCAAATTCAGAGCGTCAGAGGTGGTATAACGCACACCCTACCAATGTTTAAGTCGAATCCACACTTGCATCTGTATTCTTCGAGACGAAGATGGACTCCTCCATTATAAATTGATTGCCCACCAAGACACTTAGGCCAAATCCACATCTGCTTGCCTACTCTAGGGGGTGAAAATGGGCTACTCCTCATTTAATCGGTTGCACATTTATGTACGTCTTTCCTTCTGTCGAAATTATACGCACGCTTACTGTCATTTAGCCTGTATGCGTGCTCCTTCTGTTACTCGAATAAAAATCACTGTGTGCTTATGCGAAGCGTTGGGCACACAATGCGTGATGTGCTGATGGGATTACTTAGACAGAGAATTAGTTGTCAGGACAATGTTGCATTACCATCTGACACATCGTCTCGTGGACCCGCAATCAGTTAGTAAGATCTAGTCATGTGGGTAGCGACTGCGTCCTTTGTTGGGTCAAGCCAACTGCATAGAGGTTTCCTGTGTGAGGCAGTGTTTTAGGCGTGTTTCAAATCAAATGCACCAAATTATCTTGCAGATGATGTGTAAATAAGTGGTCTTCAACATGACAATCCAAGCTTGCCGACATCTGAAACCTATAGGTTAAGTTTTCAGTCTCTCACGATTCCTGGCATGAAGACACTCATTTCAGTAAGGTTGTCCACCTTTGGGACCTGCTCCTCTTATATTGTCGTGGTGGTAACTTGCCAGCTTCTGGTAAATGCACTAACTTTTCTAATATGCAGTGGTAAAAATGCAATGCTCGAAAGCTTTGACGTTTTACGAGCTCAAAATAAAACAATTTTTCCAACAACGGGGTATGAGGCAAATCAAAGGGAACCGGGTTGTTATTCTCTCGGCAAGGAAGATGAATCACCTAGCTGTCCAAGTTTATTGACTACTGTGCAAGCAAATGGCAGAGCTGAGAAAGACCACTTCGACTGTTTGCGCCAATTCGCTATTGGTCATTTTCTTGCCAGTATCAAAGCATTCTATTTTTCCTGAGGCTATATATTGTCCATAGTGGTGGTTAAGTGCCAAAATGAGAGACCACTAAGGTGGATAGCAAGGTGATCTTCTAGCTTGACTACTGGGGAGGGAAAACATGAATTGCAAGTTTCAAACACATTTACGGATTGATGGTAGTAAATGAAGAATTTTTATGGGAACCGTACAGTAATAATTGGAGGACGTTTAGGAACCCCTATTGAATCATTTATAGAGGCCTTGACCGACTCCTCCTGCTCCATTACTCTTAGGCTCTCAAATACAAAATTAGGGAAAACTGCATTTACAATGAAGCACTATGTCCTCTCCTAAATAAAAGAGCAAACATCGGACACTAGTGCACCAGAGTGAAGATGTTTTTAATTCTGGTATCATGAGAAGCCAAAAGACATAGCCCTTTATAGTACACATGGAAAACTGTTACCCGCAATAGGTGACTTTGGAGGAAATAAAGACAAAACGGAACATTCTCCCTACAATCACACTTTGGTTTACTTATTCGTAGGACACTGTTTCTTTCAGAGATGCAAAATTAGCTTCCTTAACATTTCCCACTCAATTGTGGTGAAAAAGTCAGAAAAGGAATGCGAGTCACACCATAAAGTTGTATTCATTTAGTAAATTTCCTCCGTTGGTGTGTAAATTTATAACGCTGCACCGCTCTATTGAATACGACAATTTGAGTACACGCAGTAGGCCATCAGTGAGTTTGTACCCTATAATAAGAAATTGTTTCGCATGATTAAGTGCGCTTACACAGGGTGGATGTATGTAAGATTTACAAAATATAGGCGTTAACATTGTGAAGGCAATTCTTGAATTTCACCATACACAACCTGTGAATTTTCAGAATTTTTTTGCATTATGCCTGCTCTTGAAGCCTCCCACATCAAGCCGCCATGTGCTCAACAGTGCTTTAAAGCAGCAAGGAAGACTACCGCATTATTTTTTGACAACAGTGAGTATGCGAAGCGCACTGCAGCAGCAGCATTGCAGGTGAAGTTGTACAGCGTCATTTCGGACGCACAGGCAAGGTCAGAAACGAAAGTGTAGACAATGAGATAACAGTGTTCATTGAATAATTCTTCGTTTCTTAAACCGCATGCGTCTGACAGTAAAGATTAGGAAAATGGCAATAGAAATTATCACTCCTAAATTCCCTTTTGAAAAAAACAAAGGAAGCAAAAGGTTTAGCGCGAACCATGCAATATTAGATGGGCGAAATTGATTGGAAAGGCCGTAGAGAAATTTAGGTCTTGCGTGACGTTGTCGTGCTAAACGCATTGAACAGCTTAAATGAAAAACAGGTTTAGGCTGCCCATTACGTGACTTGTTCCGACGGGCGGGGTTGACTCCATATTACTTCTCATGTGATTGCCCTATAGCGGCCTTAGGACTCAGAAAAGTTTTGCCTTCACGGATAATAATAACAGACTTTATACCTTTGATGGTGCAGCGGCGTTAGCTTTGGCCAATTTGGATGTTGGATTTGATGAGAGCTCTGAATGATTTAATGCTTATATAATGCTAGCCATACACGTAAAATAAATCGAAAACAATTAGTTAAACATAATTAGTATTCAATCAGTAATTTTGTCGCAATTCTGACTGTCATCTCCCTGTCTCTGTTAGTTTACATCCGCAGTATCGAAAACATATTCTTGAAGAGCACGAAGTGTCCATGTTATTGAGAAGCGATCTGTATCCCTCCTTCGCATGCAACCATTCTGGGGTACGGATCTACTCCCAAGAGCAGAGCCCTTAGCAATGTCAAAGGAGACGATTCGCACTTATGCCGCATTCGTTAATAATAACAGCGTTTCCTTCATCCAAACTTCCAGTTGCGTGCCCTATATGACGTTCCGATCATGTGTGTTTAGATAATTGTGACTTGATGAGCAAACTGCGGTCTTCTAATTAGACAAGAAGATTCTTTTATTTGGACTAAAGTTATACGCAAACAATTTTGGCAAGGCACAAATGTTCCATAGCTGTGACTTACTTAGAAATTTGCACCAGGAGCACTGCCATCGCATCGGTTTAATGTTTTTATCCTCTAACATTAGTCAGGTCATGCTTTTTCCCCATATTTCAATCTAGGCTTCGTTCTGTGCCTTAGAACAGGTAGCATGCGTGTGCATTCATTTTACCCTTCATGCCGCATTTCGTCACTTCCGCATCTCAAAGTGCCTCATTTGGCATGTTCGGGTAACAAGTAATAAAATAACGGCAATCTTAGCTTTATTCTCTTCTACCCACTATTCAAACCACCGCATGTAATCAGAAATTCTACTAATTTTGCAGGCAAAGAACGTCTTTTCTTACTGTCATTGACCAAAGGTAGCGGCCTCGATAGTGGGATCATTACACGCACGTAAATACATTCTAGACTATGGGCAAACATGCTAACGTTGAGATTTGTGTAGAAATCACTTTTCACCACTCAGCCTAGATCGTCGAATGCACCACGTGTTGTTCACAGTTTGTGATATGATCCATTTCAATTATTGCCTTTTTCCCACTGACCGATTCAGCCGACATGGTGGTGTGCTGTCACAACCCACATCACCGGTCTGCAATATTTGGTCTTTGATTCAGTCAATCAGGTTGCTGCTTGCGAATCAAAGTAAGCATTGAATGACTCAACAGTGGGGAGCAATTGATGGTTATCTCTCGAATGATATACAATCGCGTTAGGCCCAGGTTACCTGTGGTCACACAATTGCAAGACATTGCTGCTGCTGCCCAAGCTCCAGTTCTAGCCCTGAAATGCATCCACGTTCATGACGGACAAAAATTCCATAAATTCGAAGAGATGTCACAACAAAGATAAACCTACGGTGGATGGGACGAGTTTATTAGCGCATAACTCTTGCCCTAGTGTGACTATGATGCGTCAATATATGAGGTGCATTAAAAATGCAAGTCTTCACACTTCCAAGGTGTTAATGTACGCAAATCTTCCTTTTTACCATGCCTGATATAAAACAAGTGGATATTATAGACAGCTTTGTTAGTTAGACAGCTGATAAATATCAAAAAATATTGGCGATAACAACATCACCCACAAAGAGGAAATGGCTGAATGGTCTTAACTTAGCAATAGATTACCTAGTTAGTCAAGCTGTGTGCCACTTAATTAGTGTCCCAGGCTACGCTACGGTGTTCTAGGTTCAGACACCATGATTCTTAAATACGATCTCTTCAGGCAAGTATGCTAAGGAAAGTAGCCTTTATGTTTCTTTCTGTTGTCTCTAATTGCCTCAATAGCACGCCTTTTCTTTGAAAGGCAGGAACAGAAGGTCCACAAGAATAAATGTGTTACGGTTACTTAAACTGAAGCACATAAGGCATAATAAAGTATCTGTTTCTGAATCCCTCGTCACAATTTGCCAATGTCGCAGCACTATTGACCGCTATAAATCTGTGTGTAAGACAAAAGATAGAATTAAACAAATGCAAATATATTTAAGTCAAGTGACTTCTTTTTTAATGCTCATGTACTGGACCTTATAACCTAAGTTCAGTTACAATTTACTTGGCTAAACAGTACCGACTCAAAATGTGCGTGAGTATTAATTGTTGACGATTCTAATCATACAGTATGGCATTTGACAAAGTGTCTTTATTTCAAAAACCTTTTAGGCATTTACTTTAGATTATGCCTGCTTCAGCTGTTAGTTGTTGTGATACCAGGAATATTCTGTTCGACTGTTTTGTTAAACTCATCGCCCATGCTACTGGATAGTAAATAAAACAGAAGGCAGAGGAGGAGAGGGTGAGGTGAGAGAGGTTTGTATGTGAGCACAAAGTGGTATTGTGCCAAGAAGGTGGGGTCTAAATAGATGGTAGGCAAAGTAACATCAAATCAGTAGAACTGAAAATAGTGACCTAGTGATAGTGCTGGCCAACGAATTACTAGCCCATCGACAAATTTTAGCCATGCTCATGATAGATTTGAATTTTAGATCGTTCAAAAGGGGCTAGAGAGAAAGATGGCATAATCGGACGCGCAAATCAAGACCGCTCACACAGGCGCACAATTGTACTTGGCAAATTTCGACCAAGAGCTAACAAACGATGGGGATAGTATGTCTTGGTAACCTTTTCTGCAGCGTGCACTTGCATTCAATGTCTGCGTAACTGCTCGGGCACGCATTCGCTATCACTATATAAAGCAGTTTTTGCTTTGTGGTGACAATTGCTCGACACAACACGTCAGTACCTCCTCCTTCAGTCACTTTGCAGTTCTGTTTAGCATTTTCATGCGAAGCTAAACTGCCTTGGTACTGTACACGCATACAGACAATGTAAAACCAGCAACATACAATGAGCAACTGCAGTTGCATATAAGGAGAAGCATCGGCACTGTTAAATTAATACGGGACTCGAGTGCAGGGGCATACTAATTGTCTTGGCGCAAAATCCTTCCCATGTAGACTAAATTTGCCTCCAACTGTGCACCCGACTGATCTAAATTTCACCTTTGCCTCATTACAATTAAAAAGTGAATTTCCTTTAAATGTGCTGTAACTCAGCCATTTTAAAACGCAAAATGCACTTCATAAACGCTAGATAAAAATACATTGCCACCAACCGCGTACAGAGGGAAACAAAAGGAAAGAATGCAGCGTTAAGTAAGTATCTAGGTAAATCTAAAATGAAACGTCTGCTCCTACCGCCTGATATTCCGGCATGCTGATGTATGCTGCCTGTAACCGAATCGATCACTGTTTGAACCGGTTCAGTGATTTATTAGGGTCAGCCTCTAATTCAGCTCGGTGCTTCTGCTATATTGAATGTGAAGGATTTGCTGCCGTGACGTAATCAATAAAACTTCTGCCATCCTTTCAAACACAACGCAATCGTACCAACATTCATGAGGCCTTGAAAGCAAATGCGCAAGATGGCTGATAATACTAACTCATCCATATTTTTTCCATTGTTAAGCGATTTAACTACCCATCTGTCGAAATAATTGTTATAGGTACAAATTAGGCTGTTTTCAATAGATGAGCCTAAAATTACTTTGGGCTGCTTCAGCAACCCGGTGCCCTTCACTTTAGCAACGTTCATAATGCCACGTAATCGCCCATCAGTGCCTATTTTATTCTACACTGCCTTCTTTCCCGCAAACCAGCTCGATTGCTTCCGTCTTTCAAGGGAGAATATGCTAGGTAATTACGAGGAAATAGCATTAACGCATTGGTACTTAAAGCAGTTAGAGGTGCCTAAGTGTACAGTAGCACACGGAGGTGAGATAAGTGCCAAACTTGTAGAACTAAATTATCACACACCTTGTTTCTGCACTTAGTAAGATTGGATAGCGATGGAATGGAGTGAGAAACATAAGTTATGCTAAGCCAGTGAAGATAAAGTGTTTTAGTTTTGAATTTTCATCTTCTGCAAATATCTTGATCACGCTTCCTCTCCACCACAAATAATATGCCTTAGTTTCCTTTCCAATTCTGCGTCCCTACTAATGTAACTGTGCAAAAAAGTTGATAAAAAGAGACTAGTGAAATGACCCGCAAATAATTAAAGGCTTATGCTCTGCTCAATGAACCATACCGGACAACTCATTGAAAAACACAAGCACAATGTTTGGTCTCCATGGATTAGCGTGTGTACTAATAGCAACTGTGTTTGTTAAGAGAGGTTCTTTTCACTCATCCGCTTCTGCCACAGCCGATAAGAAAGACGTTTGGCCAAAATTTAGTTATGATCTACAAATTGAAGAGAAGCACGTAAATTTTATCACACGTAAAGAGTAATGCGAATGCCAGCTATGACTGCCAGTAGGCGAACGGTAGTGTTAAATCCTGTCTTATCTCTGATTTTGGTCGCACGTGTGGAAATCGCTCAAATTTATTCTTTTATGTTCTACGCGTCAATGGGAATGATTTGTTCCCCGAGAAAAGGAAAACTAGATAAAGGACTTTAAAAGTTTTCACCGTCGTAGTAATGGAATCTGGGCGTTAACGAATTGAGATTGAGTGACGATTCTCAAGCAAGTAAATGGATAGGAAAATGGTGCATTCACTTGGCGAACGTGACTGCGTGCTCATTATAACCCAATTGGCTGCAATTAGTAGCCCTCAAACAGTTTAGGCACCTGTGCCGCGTGAATCAGGTTCTTAAAAATAAGTCTGGGTGCAATGCAGCGGTTGGATGTTCTCCTCCGAAACTGGAAATTAAAACTAGAATTGCAATTAGGGTAGTGTGCATAAAAGGGGCCTCAAAGTCAAAGAATTAGGAGTGACTGAAACTGCTCTTGGAAGTCGATATCCCTGCGTATAATGGATTGGCTTCTTGCCAGCTCTCAACAAATATGATGGGTTGACAGGGACTGTGCAACTTTACAGGCATTTTGAAACAGTAAGATCAATCGCATACGCACGGTCATATATTCACACATATTTCCACCAGCAATAATTTCATGATCGCACAATACTTGCGCGCGCACAAGCGCTAGCATGCAATTGTTTGATCTTGCTACAACTTGCGCAGTTCTACGACTGCAACGAGCTACCGGGTATACATGTATCTATGCACTTGTATGTATGTATGTATTTACTAATTCAAAAGCCATCCCCACAATTTCTTACAGCCTCTTCGTTCCCTGTCCATTTCCATGTGCACCACCTCAAGCGCAATAGTAATTTATTCTTCCACCGATTGATTCCAAGGCTTCTTTCCTAGATGTTCACTGTTTGCAGCCTCCTGCAACCCGTCCAAGATCTTACAGCTAAGTTGAACAGATTTTGATGAGCACATGCAGTTTGACATATCCTGGGAAATTGAGTATCGTGTTCGCCATATGAATGTACAACTGCCCTATCCACTTGCCTGTTTAAGTTGTGCCAACCACTTCCAAGCTGTTAACGCCCAGATTCCATTAGTAAGACGATGAAAATTATAAAGCTCTCTAGCGAGTGTTCCATTTATAGGGCAATGCTCATTTAGGCTGACGTGTAGAGCATGGAAGATATTGAGTTTGAGGAATTTGTACACGTACGACCAAAACCAGGACTTTCACTAAATGTTAGTCGACGGATGCCTTCGCAGGCTAACCAGGCGTGCCAGTACCTGCAGAAGAGGTTTCGCAGAAGAATGGGTAAGGCATTGAATACTAGAGATGTGGCCGAGCTTACCTGTGCTGTCGTTCTCGTGGCCGTAACTGCTGACATCTTCTACACCCTCTGCCTCAGAAAGCGCAAAACTGTAAGACCTCAGGAGTTGTAATTTTACCTATTTATATATCATTGGGAAATAGCAGAAAGTAGCCGATAAATCATTACTTTTCTTCTGATTTCATCACTTTGAACCAGTTTTATCTTTTCTTCTACGTTCAGACCAGTTCTGCCATATTTTTTCTTCTAGGAGAGGTCCAATTCAGTTTTATTATTTAGCCTTTAGCGCGTTAGACTATGGTTATTGAAAGAACTCGCTGAGCACATCTATTGCGACACGACCAGAAATTACTAGCCTCAATCATGACATGCTCCATAAACACTCGCTTATAAAAGCATTAATTTCTGCTGTGGAGCATTTGCATATAATCACGATAGGCAGATGAGATTTTTGTGTAGCTAGGGCAAAGTGTGCTTGCCGTTCTGCAACTGGCTTTAGCATGCATTCACTGCTCTCTTGTCTTGGTTACAAGTCGCTGCAAGTGAGATGATCATGATATTCGGTATTTCTGTCCGATTGTGTGCATAAAGGCAAGACTAAAAGGTAGAGCTGCTATCACGATTATAAGGAAATGCTGACTAGTGATTTGGTCTCAGTCTTTTAGTGCGCATATTCCTTTGCACTATCTCTTATTTTTAATATGGGTTTGTATGCTCCAAATATAGAAGGGCTTATTCATAACTCATTCCCTTAGCACTACTATGCACACTCCTAGGCATCCGCTTGAATAGTTAACGAAATGCCTTGACTGCTTCATTTATTTTCAGACAAGGGAGCAAAGGGGCTTTCTGAGCGCTTCCGATAGATCTCATAGTCTTGGTAATGTCATCGCTTCCTTCATGGTACAAATTACATGGCCGACGTCAATTCTGGAGGCGGTGAGAAATGCGGAACTGGTAAAACGCCATGTTTTCGTAGCATTCTGTGTAATTTATATAAGACTTTATGCACCCATGTGCGTTAGTTTGTATTTTAAGACAATCCGCAACCACTAAGCATCTAAATTGACACTCTGATAGCGCACTGACGGGAAAAGGAAAATCGGGCTTAAGCCACCTTGCAGAGTTAAACAAACTTGTGCTGGCATGTAGAAATTGTAAATCTAATAAAAAGCATCGTGTTGATGCGTCAAATGTGTTTGCTGCTCATTGCTGAGGCAATGAAAAAGCCGTGTTACTATGAGCGTGCATACTCTTATTTTTTGTCGCTTCGGCTATTCTGTTCTAAGGAATGTCGCAAAGAGGTTGACCGATGGGGGTGGTCACACGTTGGCCATAATTTGGCTCATAACCTGGCAAGATGTGTTTTTTGCAGGAGGTCAAGCAATTAGTCTTCATAAAATTACTGCTACAGCATTAAGCAAAGAAGCGCACCATTTTTGATGCCACGACTTTGCAATAGCGGAACGATGTGCGCGTAACACTTGCAAAAATGTGCTAACTTTTACCAGCGTGATTCATACCATTCATTTGTCTCGAAGGCGCAGCATTTAGCTTTTATGGTGAAGCCTAATTATTACGGAAAATTACGTCGCCACGAAGAGAATTGACAATCTGCAAATGACTGCATTGGGAATGGGACGGGACCCCGGGAACTGGTCGTGTCAATTCGCTCTAAACCTTGTCTGTCAATGCGTCACTTCACAGGCCTGTGATGCCAAACATATCAACCTCTTTTAACAAATAAAGCCCAACACACAATTTAATACTTGGAGATGACTCTTAACTCACCAGTGCGTGTCACATGATTTGTTACTGTTTTGTTGAAACGTACCGACCATGTGCAGATGCCACATGCTATCAACACTGACAGACAGTGCATTATTACCATAAGTAGGGCAAAATTGTAACCTTACACTTGTGGTTTTAGTACGGCCTTGCCGGCAGCAAATTCGTGCCAGCAAACAGTGCACTGATACACACCCTCTTCATGCTGCTGCTCCTGGAATTCCGCACCAAGGCACCGGGAGCCCAAACAATTGCCCAATTTGTAGGCCATCGCTTCGGCCTAGTTGCCCACATTCTCACCATCATCATTAGCCTTCTCGCCAGTCTCTACACTCTCACTGTCAACATCACTAGTAAGTATTTCCTATCCATCTACTAACGTTTTATTAGCCGTGTGTGCTGCAACTAGTAGGGTTATCGTAGACGCCTAATGTATGCTTGTATAAGTGATTGTCAAACAATCGCCTTATTGGGAATGCAGAGATTATGATGGAATTCTGCGCCAAGCGATCGCGATGAGAGGTAAGAACTGACGGCATCAGGCATTGAAAAATTACTAACAGCAGAAGAATTAAGCGGGCCTTTATGCGATGAGGATTTAATTTTTATTGAATGCTTAAGTCAGTGATGCTCTTAATACATAAGATCCATTTAAATTAGTCTAGTAGGATAGTATGAAGTTCCTAGACTCTAGGACAATGATGCGTGAAAATTATTTGTCATATATTCCTTGGAGGGTTTCGGTTCACCTAACAACACCGATCGTAAATCATTATTTTATGTTTTTTGGAAAAAGAAATCTGTTACGGTGCATCATGCATGTATGGATTACATAAGCCTGTGCGCATTGAAATTTTGAGTGCTTTCGGAAGTAAAACTCAAATGTGAAACATGCTTGCTGCAATTGTTTTGCTCGAGATAAAGAAACATGGGTCACTTAAGCAGGAATACTTGCATATGTGCTCCCTCTTTCCTTTGGCAGAGGGTTCGATGGTGTTGAATGCTGTGACCATGAATGTGGGCGAGGGCGCCATGGTATCACTAGTCCTACTTCAAGTCGGTGCCTTGCTGGTGGTAGCGCGGCGCCGAAGCTGCAGTCTCATCCTCTTCGCCATTCTTACTAGCATCCTCCTCATTTGTGCCACTCTCACGTTCACTGTGCTGAATTCGCCAGTCTCGGCAGACCTTGGTACGTTTCCTTTCATAAAACAATTAACTAAATTTTGAAGGTGAATTGATTTAAATCATTCGCAAGAGGCAAGCCACAGTGATGCAGCTACGGCTATGGAATTAGCACCGAATTGAAAACAACTATTGCTTGACGACGGCTGTCTTCTCGGCATGCAGCCCCTTTTTCAAAATATTCTGGACAAGAGCTGAATTAGATTGTTAAGGCGATTCACAATCCTGCCCATTTAATCAAATCCTGTGTGTTCAACTAAGCATAGAGACTTTTGCACTTAGAGTACAATAAATGTTAAATTTAACAGGGTTGTAGTAGAGAGGCTCCTATGACAAAAAGCTGCCTGCTAAACTCAAGTCATTTAAAATCATTTAATCCTTGTCTGCACAACGTGAATGGGTTATGCAAACCATTTTATGCAAATGCTCACCTTCATGTTCTGGTACCTCCTCTGTTTATAGCACAGATGCCAACAATTTTTCGCCCACAACGCACACTCAGGAGTAGGTTGGCGGGTGTTTACGCACAAAAGCATAGTGGTATAATCAAATCGACCCCAAAATAAAAACTACGAAAGGTAAGGAAAATACTATAAAGGCAAAATCCAAGGCTGTGTTTCAGAAGCAGAAGAACACAAATTAAGGCTAGTTGGTCACCATAGTTTGTATGTGCTGTGCTACATTATGAAGTCGTAAATGGATGCATTATCACCTAAATCCAAAGTAGTACAAAAAGAATATCACCTGTGATTAAGTGCTGATGTGTGTGCGCAATTTTGGGCTTTTCGTAGGAAACATGGGTAGCCTCTACAAGTTATTGATGTGCTACAACAGGACGGACCATAAACTCGAGGACGAACTGGCCAGCGGATTCGATGTTGCACTCCTCAGCGATGGCTTCATCAGCTTCATTCGTAAGTTAGCGCTTTTGACCACCTGTTGGTGTCATTAATGTGCCAAGTAAGACTGCAACCATCCGCCTGTAGGGAGTGTGATTATGACCATAATTAATGCTTTTCTCAAGATCATGCAGTGCGGGTGCTGCTCGATCAAGCGCTATGGGAGACTGCAATTAAGCTGCCACCAAATCATGGAGTGCTTGGCCTCCTTTTGGCTACCATCATGGCTTTCTGCATTCCTGCTGCTCTCAGTGTCATCTGTGGCTTGGACTTTCGAGCACTGGAATCATCCTTTCACAATGCAGCTCTTCTTAACGCAACGAATAGAGCACACGGTAGGCGTTTAGTCTATCTGTCTTATTAGTTGCAATGTTTTTAATTTCTAAAACAATAACCTAGGTGTTGACCTGAGTTCTGTACTTTAGGGTGTAAAAGAATGTCATGCACATAAAACTTGGCTTCTGAACTCAGTAGAGATTGATTAGTCCTCTTAAGCAATATGGACGATTTTGAGTTGTGGAAATGTTTCCATCATTTCTAATTGCACAACACCAAAGGGCACCTCAAATATGCATGCAGGCGCTGTGCTCTCCAGCTAATTACCTATTTGGCCGCGCTTCAGTAGCTTGTGTGTTTTGACTGCTGAAGCCGCAAATCTGCTGTCTCATATTGCATCGGGCTGAGCGCTCCATTCTCTTAGCCCAACGCCACTAGACTTAAGCCATAACATTTTAACGCCCCATCTGCACCCAGATAAGCGGCTGTGGACTAGCTGTCATATCAGAACTGCGTTATATGAGGTTGGCTGAGCCAGAAACATGCACTCCTACTATGCGAAATGAGGTGACAAGTTAAAGCAGTTAAGGTGCACGTTGACATAGGATTGGTTTAGGCAGCCGTGGTCGTGATTGTGCCAAAGTGCAGTGCCCAGTAAAAATGACAGATTTCACACTGGCTAGATCAATGTCTATCAAGTCTTGCAAAGATGGTCGCTAAGCTAGAGGAGACACCCTAACACTAACCAAAGGTGTGAATCTGTACTTCAATTCGACCAATGTCATGAATCTTTCACTGAATGGGATCAACACAGTGCAGGTGAGGATTTCTTGAATGACAGACCTATAATGCAGCAAAATAATAGCAGCATGCATTGAGTGCGAGGATACGATAATTGGAGAGGACGATTGGCTAGGGCACACTAATGATTAAAAGCCGACTTGAGATCCTAAATAACACCTGGATGGCAGCTCATATTGCCCTGCTGAATGCAGCGCACTAATGCATAAAGACAACAAACGGGTAGGGATCAAATAGGTTTTGTAGGGTCGACTGGAGTCAGGTAATAGGACTGCGATGCTACTGACATGTGCGTGAACGTGCACGCAGACTTGTGCATGACACTCTTGCTGACTCCAACCAACGATTAGAATGCAATGTGAAAGAAGCATCTCGAGGCCTAATTGGCCTGTTGTTAGTTAGGAGCATACCTCCTCCCCTATTATTGATGCTCTTTAGAGTGTCTAAATAATTTTTTAGAGTAGTTTTTGGAAATGCAGCCACTCTTTTTGCTTTTTTTGTGGGCAGCATAATGTAGAAGCTTGCATTACCATTGGTGGTCGCGTAAGGCCGCGAGTGAACAAAGAGGATAGGAAAAGGCGGTACTTAATTGCTCTCAGTGATGTCAATTCGTCCTGATACAATCCTCTTCTTATTGCAGTAGCCCTGTAATGAGGCGACAATTTTAGCTAGGAACAGCAAATATGCAAACCAGAGATCTGTATTGAGGGCGGCACGTGGGTAGATCGCTAAGAAGTTGAGAGGAGACAAAGCCTAATGTAAAAAGCTAAAATTATTTACATACTGCAATTACTAAGAAGAGGCAATGCTGGTTGGGAAAGATAGCATGCGTTCTTGACCCATTAAGCAACCTCTTCTCCTTAAAATTCGCCACCCAATTCACCTACTTTGACTACCCTTGCTTTGTTCCATGTTCACGCACGTCCGCATCCTCACCCTTCAAATATGAATCAGTTACGCTTTGATATAATGCAGAGACCCTTCCCTCTTTTCACGTCTTTCTTTCAACCAATGTACACTCAGCTTTCTTTGCCGACAAAGACTATTTTATGTTCAGTTACATATGCATTTTTCGATTTTATAGCGCAAAGTGCCACAAACGTTTAGAGAAGTGGTAAAGCTGCTACAGCTCGATTCTATGCAATTCTTGATCAAAACTGCTGTAGAACGAGCTCTCCTCCATACTCCTAGTGTCCCAGCTCACCTCGTTAAAATAAACACTCACATTTTGGCCACACCTACTATGTTTGATTATGAAACAAGAATGTTGCTATCTCTTGTAGAATGTAACGAGCTGCTAGATCCCAATTATGGCCAAATTTGGATAGCTGTAAATGAAACGAATAGAGCTCTGCACCTTCGCCAAAGTGTCACTATCAGATCTCAGGTAAATCGGAAGTATTAGTCTGCAAAATGAAAACTGCCGCGAGCTGTTACAGAGGGGAAGCTGTTATTGCCATAATATTGACCGGTCCTAGATCAAAACTGCAGACATTTGTGCTACGGAAACTTTCTTTGCGTAGAGATGCTCTCAGAACATCAGACATACCCAAATAGTTAGATTTTTGGACAGGGACATCCGCAAGCAGCTACAGAAGGAAGGAGCATTCTAAGTTTTGTTACAGATCAATTTGGGATAAAAGAAAGGAATAATGTTATGCCTTACAGTCTTGCTACCAGCATTTACAGAATAAAATATGCACCCAGCTTTCGAATTAGATCACTTTTGGTCACAAAGGGACCCAATCGTTAGGAAGTGCTCGTCCCGGCAACATCAATTATCTGTGTCAACATGGGTACTCCTATCATTCGTTAAACCTTGCTTTTTACAACTTGATACGAGAACTGCTGGCAGTAATTACTGAATGAATAACCTGCTGTGCTTTAATCTCAATCCATTCTCGATCTGAATGGACGGATCAAGGCGTAGAACTATACGCTTGCATTATCCTAGCTTTCTTTGCCAGACAGGCTCCTTAGCTGTAGCCCAGGTCCAAAATTTTGTTATGGGATTATTTGGATAGCTTTGCAGACATTTCTGAACATTAAATATCTTACATTTGTGCTGCGCCTCAGTGTGAGGGAAGTAATCTCACATTTGACACCTAACTTTAACAAATTGCTTAAAATGGGGAAGTTCGCGTTCCCGCTCATTTGTTGTAGCAGAATCTCATTGCAGCTGCTTGTTGCAAAATGCCATTGTTTTGCAGAGGACGCGTTATTTGGCACCGTAGCAAGTTGGCAGCCAAGGTCTTACTAGTGATGAATTCCAAATCAAAGTGAGAAACACTTGGGGCGCAGTGCATTTGGTTAAGTTTTTTCATCATTTTGCACTTGTAGCGCCTTACTCATGCAGCGGCCCAAGCCGCCAGTCTCGTTCTTAGTGTCATGGATGTCTTCCAATGCCCTCTGTGAAAGGCGCAAAATTTTTTGAGGTTATCTAATGCGTGTGATGGTCCGTAATCTTATATTTTCTATGCATCCAAAGGTATTATGTGGTGAGCACCTGCATCGCAGGCAATTATCCAACAAAAAAACAATCGTTTAATTCGTTGATATCGTGAGCAATTTTCTGTAAATAAAACTAATTTTTTGATATAAAAATCACTTTCGAAGCCCAACGACGCACCCAATTTTGGTGGTGCGCTAGCAAATATTTTGCAGGAGAGCACCGAACAAGAGCCTGAGGGTAGTCACAGTCTATTGTGACTACTACTTTCTAGGGGTTATTTGTTATTATGGACCTCCATAATGATCCGCGATTTATTTCAGAATACTTATCGAGTAACATTGCCTGTGAGCTACACCCCTAGGCAAGTACACTGCATCACTTAGCAGGGATTCTTAGGGTATGATAGTAAAGATCAGTAAAGGTGAATAAGGAAGGATTAACGCTGCTAATCCACTCAGAAAAGTTAGGGTGCGAAATTACTTTAAGCTCAACACCACTTCATAGTCATTGCATCCAGTTTTGCGCCCACATATGCAGTTCCTCATGTCAGTTTGTCCCGTGAGAGGTTAAAGGGAAAACTGGCCCAAAAGGCATGCCTTAAATCCAATAAAAGCCTTTATTTGTCACCTTAAATAAGGTGATATGCATTTACATCATGGCTGTCACATCTTAAGTAGCCATCGCCTGCGTTCGCTCAACACTCGCTTTTAACTGATCTTAACGCTTTTAACTAAACCTATCCTTTCCTATGCATTTGTCTTGCAACCCAGTCACAACTCTATCATTTGCTACACCTATAATTTTTAACTGTGCTGCATCATTGATTACAATACAACTGGTAATGAAGCCAGAGTTGATGACCATCAGCGCAATAATCCTGGCACCAAATGTCTGCAGCTGTAAGAACTTAGGTAGAGACCCGTCTAACTGTCCAAAGCCAAACATTTGGCATCAATATGCGCAGACTAGAATGGAGTCCCGTCGAAAAGCTGTTAGCGATCGTGACTGCAGCGGTCACCGGGGCGTGTCTCTCTGGGGTCAGAGGGGAACTAAAGATGAATCTATGTAGTGAATTTCGTGGTCTCGTCTCATGACCTCCACATCAACATCCTCATTTATATCACACACGTGGGTGCAGTGTTTGTATGAATAGTAGAAATTCAGCTTTAAGTTAATCGGTTTCGTTTACGATAGTAAAATGAGGGTCTTTGGAATGGAGTCATTTGCCTTATCTTTATCTGTTTCTACCACGCAGTGCAGTGATAGTAAGTTAAAGGGGAACATTTAGATATAGCTCTACAGATTTTGCTCACGTCACAACTGTTCCATTGGATGAATAGGGCATATTTGGCTTTGCCCTCATCAATTCCGCTCAAGTAAATGCAGTAATGGCTGAGTGGAAGGAGGAATTTCACTTTGGCTTCATCTAGTTCGCTGCCGTGGCTGCAGTTCAGTTGGATGGAAAGGCGCAATTTTGCTTCGTCTTCGTCAGTTTTTGTGACGCGTTCATTATGGGCTAAAAGAAAATAGTTTGCTTTGCCTTTATCCATTTTGATCACGTAATTACAGCGAAGACGGAATGGGATAAAAGCGATGATTTATCGTTACTGATTTTAGCTGGGTGTGTATAGTGTGGATGTTGGAGGTAGGCATAACATGCTCTGTCTCTGTGAATTCGCATCATGTGCTTGCAAAACGGGTGGAGTGAGAGTGGGAATTTTTCATGAGACTGCAGTGCGCATAGTGTGATTGCATATATTCATCTATTCATACATTTTATATTTGTGGACTTGCAAAATGTGCAGAAACCAATATCAAATTCCTAATTATTCTCGTTACATCTTCCATTGTTTAACTCATCTGGTCCACGCTACTGAATTGCACTAGTATGTTAAAAACCATCGTTTGAAATTTTCAATGATGAAGAGAAAGCACATTATATTGCAAACCAATTTTTGAATAAATCCTTTTATGCTAATTACTTTGCGATGCCTCTGAGCACTTCCCAACTCAGTTCGGTCGTATGCCATACTGCTTGATATCTAGCTGCTATAGTGGGATTAATTTCAACTACTGGTTACTAACTTCCCATTCATTCGGTAAATACCTCACAAGAATACGAATGGCACCCTAAGCACTACAAACAAATATATTTGATTCCTAAGTGACTAAAGCGTGCCTCAATCAATTTCTTTGGACAAAGCACTGATCATACAATACCAAAATGCATCGACCGTTCTACACAGACTGCAGCGTATTCCTCACCGTCCCTCAGCACATTCCACTATAAATGCCACTATTTGTAGGAAACGTTCGCATTGACCATGATAAAAGCCTAAGCATGATTTTTGATGCTTTGGACAACAAAGAGGGCAAATGTAAATCGCAAAGAAGGAGTGCAACGCAATGCACATTATGCAGATAAAATTAGCAGAAAACCATTGGTTATGAAATAAAAGCAGTTATTTGAAGACGGAATTTTAACCTCCAGCTTGGTCCTTCAGTTATGCAAGTCAACTGCCGCCTTCTCCTCAGCTTGGGTGTAAATTCCAGCAAAAGTTCCTGAGACCGATTTGCGAAAAGTGGTGGGTGGTGGTGACGTGCGGAGCTGCTTTAAAATGATTGGTGATTTCGCCCATATCCATGACCATCTTTCGGCTGCTCAGTGCCAAACCGCACTTTAAATGAACCTAATAGCTGCCGCAATTTTACTCCAGAATCCTTTCAAACGGGACTCGGAATGTTACAAATTCGTTACCGAAATTTCCTACAGGAATAAAGCACCTGTTTGGGTGCATTTATTGGCACAGCCGGAGAAAGACGGTTTTTCGGCAATGGTGAAAAGCTTAGCTGGAATCTTAAAGGATTAGGAGGCGAAAAGTTGCCTGCGATTTATTAAAGTATCATCTGCCAGCAAATGCACCTGCGAATCCCTGTTTCGTCGAGTCGTCCGCGCGCATTCATTCGTCGCAGCTGTCAAGTAGTTCTGAAAATTGAGGTGCACTGTGGCTGCTTGCGTCCATAAAATAAGCAAAGTATCTTCCTCTATATTCTGGCTTTTCCTATATCTCACTCGAATGCCTGAGAAAATCTCCCAAATTAATTTGGTATTCATTTAGCCCAAATAATGCAATGAAACATGAAAGGAATCAATAATAATGACATGGATAATATTTTGAACAGTCTCTTATTCGCGAGACGCCAACTGATTCATGTCACACATAGTGACAACCAACCAATGGCAATGCAGCGTGAGATGCTGTTGACCAAATCAAGAATGAGCTAGCTCTCCTCTCTTTTATGCATATGCAGACACACCAATAAATGGCGAATTAGATTTTTTGCATCCAATCAGTTCTCTTCTCGAGAATCCGGTGTCAGATACAGGTCTTGATTGGTGAGTGGGTTGCCCTAGGTCATCCCAACCAATGGAATGCCATAACCAAATTTTATCTCTATCGGCCACTATAACGACAAATCAGGAAAGCCCAACAGAAAGGAATTTCATCATTCTCGACTACACTGTGGAAACTGCTATTTGTGCATCTTCTCTGATGACGACTGAACATTGGGTTATGTGGATCCTTTTGAATTGGCCTCTTGCCATCTGTGTCGCAGGTATGTGTTCCATCTATTATCTTTAGTTCATCCATCTGGCTAAATCTAGGAGCAGATTTATCAGTAGTGTAGGTCGTTTAGCCCCTTTCGTTGGCGGGGTCACACAACGCATCAGCTGACGGGAGATGTGAAGTAGATACGGAGTGTGATTACTATCCGCATTGTAAAGTGCATCTACTTGGGTTTCGCATCTGGCTTTGCTATTTCTTATCACACCTGCCTGGGGTCCACCCGGAATCCCATTTGCCTCTACTTTCGGAGAATTTTGGTGCTTAGGCGCCCAAATCTGCATCCATTTTACTGCAGGTGAGGATGTGCGACACGGTATTAACAGCAGTGGATTAGTGAATTATTGCAACCTCTCACTGCAAAATCGTGCCCCTTTTATCTTCGAGAGTGTGTGGCAGGTTTACAGAGATGTAATTTAGCGATTAATGAAGGGATGCTTCCCAACAGACAAGAGGACGCAAGTTTAAACGGGATAAATGAAACACATGATTATTAAGGAAAGTTGCTACAGGTGTCGACGGAATCGTGCACAGGCACGTGCCAACATCAACAACAACCCGAGCACAACTAAAATGCAAAGAAAAGGTTTCAATCTGTCATGTTACGCAAAGCAGTGTTGAAAGCAACTGCAGTACTGCTCTGCTTTCGCCATTTGTGTCGGTGTAAGAAACTCCTGGGTTTTAAGAATGGTAAGTGGACTCAGATGCATTGCAGTTTAGAGTTTATATGCTTAACTACTTGAAGGGTGACTAAGTGATGCCGGTCATTGCCAACGCCATTTACTATGCTAAAAACGACCAAACAGATGACGGTAGGTTCTATGTTTAGAAATAAAGAAAAAATAGCGTAGATAACGTGGACATTGGCAGATGCAACTAAGGTAAGATTGCCCAAACTGAATCCAACAAGTCAATCTACCAAACAAAGTTTCTGTTTAATCACACAAGGGCGGTTATTATGCACGAACTCAAATCCAACTCAAGGGCAAAAACTGTCATTTATTCTGCAACAAATACTATGTGTGAGTAGAAACAAGTGGGTTTATGGTTTGTGTGAAAGTTCAGAAACGTAGCGGAATCAAGATAAGACCCTAACGTACAGCGGGTGTGGGCAAATGAAAGGTAAGACGCGCAGCAATTACGCATTCGAAATGGAAATCAAAAGAAGCTTCAGTAAGTTACGCAAATGGGTGTGGTCTGCGCAGATGGTCCAAATCGGGCATTTGCTGTTCAAACTTGCATCAGAGTTGATTTTGACGATTAGACGCGAATGCCCCTTCGCTAGAAGCTAACACACAAGTGGAAGCTTAGCCGCATGGGCTTGTTTGGTTAGGAGGACGCAAGTGTTCCGACGGTGTCAATAAGTTTCGGTGCAATAGGCGCTTACCAAAGAAGGTGCTGAGGTTGGCTATGGGACTATGGCAGCTGTCGTAGTTGTCTCTCCTGGAGTAAGTGTTGAGTAAATGGCATTCACTGCCATAAGAGTTGATAAACGAACGTTGCGAGGTAGCCGTTTGGTTGCTTAAGCTGATGGCTGTGAAACGTGTTTGTGGCCAGTTATTAAAAGCCTACAAAGCATTTGTGATATGAATTGAGGACGGTGCAAACTCAGAACTTGAAACGTTTGAGCTCTAAGACAAGCTGGAGTAAACTTATACATCCGTAGAGCGTAGACATACTCTCTCCTTCCTTCCTTTAAAATTGCTTGCGTACTGTGTTTGTTGGCAAGCTGACTTACTTCGTGCTCCTCCATACTCTGAAAGGCAGGACGCAACAATGAGGATACTGAGTAGTTAGCCAAGTAGTGGTAGTGTCCAAAAGCAAGCATAAGCGGCAAGTGTTGCAGTAGATTCAAGTGGTCCAGCTTATTTAGAGTAGAATTACTTAAGAGAGATCATATTTTGTGTAGAACTTACTATTGCATTCCTCCACTTCAGGTAATGTTCCATTTTGTGTGTAATCGATGGTCAGGGTCAAATGGGATCCTTTTGAGGCCCACAAGAAGGTGTCACGTTGTGCATGAGGCCGTGGCCCAAATCTTCCGTAGAATGTCCGCAAATCCAAGGCCTTATGTTTTAGCATGAGAACTAATGAAATTGAGAATCAACATTCGTGTCAGCAAATATGCGTCGGGTGGTGGCAAATAAAAGCAATACTTCAAAGGCTGTAGACAATGTGCGGTGTCCTACTGTAGAAGAGGTCTGTTTGACTCTTCCCCTTCCCATTTATTATCAGTAATTCGGAAAGGATTACAAATGGATTTCGTGATCTGCATCCCTCCTGATTCCCATTTTTAGTGTATGCAAAAGTTGCAATCGCAAGGTTGCGCTTATTTACATTTACAAGTACATTTAGGTGTGGCTTTTGGCACCGTCAACGGGTGGAGCAGCGTGACACTTCAGTCCAATTCTTTTGTGCCATAAGCGCGTGAAATAGTCCCTGCCCTCTAAGCATTTTAGGTTGTCAGGGTTGGAGTGCAGGTGGGTGTAGGATTTGTGTCAACACACACCAGCTTCTAAGAAACATATAGGGGGGGTAGAATTGGCAGTCTGCGACTTCTCTTTCCCCGATATTAACGTAATTCCTAGACTGTGATAACTGATCCAATCTCAGTTTTGCAAGGCCATTTCGCTTTCAACGCATCCGAGTATGCCAGAGAGGCCATCGTTTGCTGATTTTCCTTGTAGAGAGAAAGCATGCAGCAGTGTAGACTGATATTTAAAATGAACAGTTTTACATTAAAGCCCTCCGAGATTTGTGAGTACATCCTCACCTAGCTTGGCCGTCCACCGGGCTAGGTGACACTATGCTGGTCTATAAAATGCGAAACAGACTCTCCGATGATGGAATCAACTCTTTCACGTAAGTGAATGGAGCCAGTTTGTTGCTTCCATCTGATACGTCGCGAATCATTTTCATTCTCTCCCACCCATAAGTGATGGAAGTAGTCATGCATCACATTTGCTAGCAGTTTGCAAGCGACATAAAGTACGTGTGGGATGCGAAAATCGCTTGCTCTCTCCTTCTTCTCCAGAGCACGCTTCTCCACATTTGTAGGAGTATTTGGCTGTGGCTGTAGGGAACATCAATGTGGGAGATAAAGTAACACAGGGCTCCTAGAGAAAAGAGTAGGTATAGACAGCATTGGTGCACTCTCCTCCTCGAGGGGAGGAAACTGATGCAGAACTCACGAAGCCGCATTATGTCGAATTGACCACTTCAACCTTCTTTACTCGGTGGATTTGTCTGCATGGAGTGGCTGATTTGGTCCATAGCAATCAAGACTCCAGCTTCGAAATCCAACTCCAAGTGGAGTGTGTACGTCCTTTAAGATCACCAAGACACGAACAAGAATCTAAGGACTGAGATCTGGGTGCAGTCCCTCATGACATCTTCCTACCACATGCGGGAGTGGCAACTCATGATGATCTGGAGTGTGTATTGTGTCCTAAGGAAGACACAAGGAAGACATCTAATGTCACACAAAGACTTGCAGATATATTGTATCAAGCAACAGGCAAACACTGAGAGCTTGCGCAACTATGCAGGCTATTTGATTCTTTTTTCTGGAATTGCGAAAGTGTAGTACAACTCACTTTGTCTGGAGTTAGAATTAGTCATGGAGACAGGGCAGAAGATGGCAATGCTACGGTTTGTACAAGCGTCTGTAAAGATCTAATTATTTTAGCACACAAATCGAACCAAAAATTTTAAAGTGAGACCTGACATTTGAGCTGGCACCGCAAATTTGCAGCTTTGCCTATATTTGATACTAGGAATGGGCAAAAACTGCACAAGGTACAGCACCTTAAGCTAAATCTGTAAATTTTAAAAACAAAATAATGTTTTTTAAGCCACGAGTTCTCAGCAGTAAGACCGACTGTTTCAGGCGCATTTAAACAGACATTGTAAGCCATTAGTTTGGATTTTGCTTTTAGAAAAAGACATAGTTTTGTTGATATGACGGTGATTTTAAAGACATTGGACTTTAAATCAATCGCCCCGCTTGCACTCCATTTAAGCGCGACCGCGAGACTGTCTCGGGATTTTGGGTGCGCCTCGCATTTAAGTTCTATAAGCCGAAGAAGAAGAGTAGGATACGCTTCTCTTGACATTTTTTTGGGGTATCTCATGATTATTTAAGCCAACAAAGTTATTTCTTAGATCGAGAAAGAAAAGGCGGTTTATTAAGGCGTCGTTTAAATGGTTGAAAAATCTGCTGCAGATAGAGATGCGAAACTGAATTTGCCAGCTGTTGTGGATAAACGGAAGAAAAGGAGGCGAATTCGCAACAAACCAAGTAAATCAATCAGGCCTAACATGCTCCAATTCACCTGTTGGGAAATTGTTAAACCCTCCACCTCTTCTCTTCAAGCCATAAACAAGGTTGTGGAGGTGAAGCCGAACTCGGTGATGGAGGTTGCTGATCATGAAACGATTCCTGATCCAGTGAAACTAAAAGAAGGGTCTATATCCCACGAGCCGTCTATTGTTGGTGGCAGGGCCATTAATGCGCTTGCTATGGGAGAGAATCTAATGCGGAATCTTCTCGGTGGAGTCTCGTTTATGGGCTTCCTAGAGTAGGTGTTCACCAGTTCTTATCTCCTGTTTCAGTAGCTACTACTGGCTGCAACCAATGTATTCTTCCTGTAGGGATATGCGATGGAGCTTTAACCATATTTTCCCTGTTCAAATGATAGACAAATTGATTGCTGAAGAAGAATTGTATTTTGATTATGACGTGGACATTATTCCGGTCCCTGGTGCAGAATGTGAAGTAATTGGCTTGTGTCGTGCCTACCGATGGATTGTTTGGAGTCAATTTGAAGTGAGCTTTTTTGACACCCTTCTTGCGTTTATAAATGCCTCATTTGGTTAAAGTGGCTGTCGAACTGAAGTTAGTAGGGTTATGGGATGTCCTCAGCGCACGAGTGATGATAGAGTGACTGGGATTCGCTCGAATGTATAGGCGTTTGCCAGAATGCACCGAATACCAAGTTGTTTTGCATTATTGGGCGTATGCTGTGTGCTTCGCATGAGGTATCTTGCCTTCATTTTTTGCCATTTGCGTTCTCAAAACTTGGCGACTAGTCGTGGCACTGTCAAAAATTTGAAATCCTTGAGTTATATTCATCCGACTTGTATTACTGCAGAAGTGCAGTGTCTTTATCCTGGTTTGCGGCTTGTTTGATAAATGATCCCGAAAGTGTTAGTGGCTCACTGCTTGGGCAGTAGTATTAACAGAAGGAAATTCCTTTATGACACGGAAAGAAACAGAAATGATTGTCGCACATTGTAATCCTAAGGATTGAGCCTAAACTGTGTGAGTTGTAGTGGCCTTTATTACAACTGCGGGATATTTCATCCTTAAGTTTAGGGAAACTTCTAGAAGACTCCGTCGCGTAGCTCTCGAAAAGCGATGCAGCCGCAACCTCATTTCGTTGCACTTTAAAGTTTCCCACTGCCATGCTATGATTGGAAAAACACTTTATATTCTAGCATTTTTTATTCGAAAGGAGTTTTGATTTTGTATTTCTCGTCTTTCTACATCCTTATTGCTTCTGTCCACCCTTTAGTATTCCATCCCATCTTGCCATTGTGATGCTGCTTAAGCTTATTACAATTACTTGATGTTTCTAACCCTGGCTTAAGGTTATGCTTGGCCCTTTCGTTAATCTCATTCAGCGACATTCCTCAATTAGTGCTGATACTCGCCCTAATTAGCTCGATCCACCCCAAAAATCAACAGCAGGAGGCCACTCATTGATGTGCATTCCCTTTCATGTTATTGACTTGCATTTTCTGATCAACAAGTCCTTCTTCCCTCTCCATCTCTTTCTAGATGGGTGCTAGTTTTCGTGTCCACTTCCCAGAGCGTTTAAACCACAAACTTGCCATGCACCTCGGCTTCCTACAGGAGGTCATCAACGGCCCCCTATACTCGGTCGTTACTTTTGTAAACAAGGAATTCGTCGGGCCTCTTGTCGATCCCGCCGTCAGAAGCATTGCTCTGTTGCCTGGCGATATTTTCATTATCGTACTGGAGGGTTCCCTCGGAATCGACGTCTATCCATCTGAATGTGAGGAGACGCAGAGTGAGATAAGGAGAGTGTGTGTGTCTGGTGATGTGGTCTATATTCCTCATCAATTCGAGCACCGCGCAAAGCTCTCCGAGTGCAAAACCTCCTACGCCGTTGTTCTGAGCGTTATCAACCGTGCTTTCGCATTGGTTAAGGAATGCTGGGAACGCATTCTTAAAGTACGCCCTCCCTTACTCATAACTTGTTCCTTTAGGTATTTAAATGGAAGGATCCGAATAATGAGGAGTGTAGTCTATTCCGCAGGCTGCTAATGTCCACGTACAATAATCCGAAGAATGCATTTGATATTCTCTATATAGTGAGTTGTGCAATTGTGGCCATTGACGACGACGCTTGTGTAGGATCTAAACGTGGAGGAGGGAGTGGAGTTTATTTTCCGCAGGTGGTTGAAGGGCGTGAATGGCATCAAGAAGCAAGATATTTGTTATGCGACAAACGACTTGCGAGTGCGATTTATGACGCGGACGCCAGCTGTGATATTGGATCCCAGTGAGTTAAGCTCGGCTTGTGCGTTATCTAGGCCGCGATTTTAGTTGGCTGCTGGCTATACTTCGTTGCTTGTGTTGAGCTCAGAACGTGGGTGCTAGTTTAGGAGTGAATGACTGGTGCAAGTGGGGTGGATTGAATTGTAGAGGTTATGAAAGGAGGACGATAGGTGGTTCATATTGTTTGTGGTTGCTCCCCCCCCTGACGTGGAGTGTATCATTCCGTCCTGGGTGGTAGTAGGGAATGTTCCTGTCCGATTTACAGTTAAGGATTTCCATTTGCGATAATAAAGGTGATTATCGTTAGCGCACACACGATTGTGGGTACTGAGTCACCCTCTTACGTGACTAGGTCATTCCAGCTTAAAACCTTCGCATGCGATGATTCGTGCGCACTTGGGCGGTTCCGTTTAGTCGTTGGCAGTAATGTGAATGAGGTGTGAAGGGAATGTCACAGGTGTTTATAGGCAGGACGTTGCAGATATCTTCGATAAGGGCAACGTCGCAGTACGTTTACCGTCCTAGTAAGGAGGAGAGCTACCCTCTTTGGAACTCCGAGTAGCTTCAGCGGTGTGTAGAACATCGAATTTATGGACTAAAATAGGATGCATGGGGATCCCCCCACCTAGATTATTTTGGCCAAGGTGGTTTTGGTGGCGTTTGCCCCTCGAATGCCATCTTTTCCTCTCCCGATAGTAACTCGCTAGACAGTGGCGCCACTTACTTATCCAGCAAACGTACAGCGGCGATCTGATGCCTATCATTAACCTTGGTAACTTGGAGTGAAGTGGGAGTTTTTTAGACATCCTTCAGATTGCTCTAGAGCTTGGAGGAATGAGCGAGAAGTAAGTTGAGAGGATAGGAGTGTGGGTGGAGGGAACGAAAATCGGGATGAACCAGTGCGTGTATCGGTTCGGTTTACGTGGTTGCTACTACCTTTTAGGTGAAAAGACGGGACACGCTGCTTTGTTCGGACCAATTTTGGGTGACACAAACGATTATTCAGAATCGCAGATTGAACGTCTGCTTAATCGGCATGTGGAAGGCCATAACAAATTTGAGCTAGAGTTGGAGCCCACGATAAGCATTCGCCTTACTCGTCGCTCTGTACTAAGCCTGATGGACAGGCATCAATGTGGGAGACAAAGTAACACTTACACTCAGTTCATATGTTGCGCCAACACAAGCCATCGTGTAATGCCCCGAAGAACTTCAGTGTAGTGAGGTGACAGTGTGGGTGGATCTGTGTGCTTTCATGCAATGGCCTAATGGAAACGCGGGAGCATGTGGAAAGTGGGTGAACATCTGCGCCAAATCACCAGCCTTGGTTGCTGCAGTCAACACAAATTGCACCCTAAGCACTGTTAATAAAACATAACTCCCAAATCAGTGATTGTATGCCTAAGACCATATTTACGGCCAAAGTTTTAATCATGCATAATCAAAACATGCTGGCCGTTCCACACAGACTTTTCAAATCATGCACTGTTCGTCGGTACATTTTGGACTAATTGTCTCTGCTATTAGACACTGCTCCCATTAAACACGTTGTAAGCCGAAGCTTAGAATGGAGTGGTATGAACTTGAATGCACAAAAGTAGAAACTAAGCGACCTTCATAACCACATCCCATTCTCTTGTTGTTGTTGTTGTATTGGCAGACTTTTGAACCATAAGGGAAGGAAGTTGTACCTGTCTCCCCGTTTTAAAGAGCACAAGATGATGTGAGCAACCAAGTGAAGGAACAACAAGCATGACATTACTCCAGTGTGAGGGTTTCCACAGCACCATGCATCACTGCAAAGTAGATAAATTTGCCTATTTCTAAAACTGGCTAGTATAGTAAATTTTTGCTTGTTGTGCATACCTTTGTTTTCATTGTGACTTCGTCGACCTTACTCTTTCTTGCTCCCACAACCTACACAGAGCCATGATCCTGTGGTTCTCTAATGTGCAGGCATTTTGATATCGTTTTCCTTTATTGTTTGGATCTTCAGTGCTACTTTCTATTTTCCTATTCACACCTCTTGCATCGTACCGGTAATCATCAGAAAATTCAACAATTTTATAGCCCGCGTCAGTTCCTTCCATAATATAACACAGGAAATTTCCTGAAATTTCTCACATGCTTGCCCATATTTTGCTTTGGATTTCTATCCTTTTTTATGCTCATTTATTTGAACCACCTTGTGAAACCTTCCGTTTTGTCGATGTGTGCCAATTATGCTTGAATTGCGGTGCTTGGGCAAAGCGGAACACCATGCTCCCTGATCAGCGCAGTGACCACAGAACCACTCACCGACACAAATAAAAATCTAGGCTCGCAGGCATTATTGGCAAAGATAGAAGAGGAAATTTGAAATGCGAAACCTCCCTCTTATTGTGCACATGCCTGTACATAGAGCTTACGCTCGGGTATGCATCTGTGGTGAGCAAATGTTCACATTTGATGTGGGAGTTTTAAAACACAGGCAAATCAACCTGCGACTGCTTTGTTTGCGCTAAAACTTAAAATTGACTTGAAATGAACCCAAAAGCCTGTTAAATTACGCCTACACACATTGATTATGTGATATTGCTGTGGCATCAACCCCATTCAAATGAACGATGGGACCTGATGCAGTACCGTGTGCCTTTTGTAACTTACTTGGTAAGTTGCCCAGGAGGAACTTCGGTCAACATTATAACCAGCTGTTGGGTCTGTTTTGACACCTGTACTTTTTTAGCTATTTGCCCACTAACCTCGATAACTTAGTTTAGACTAAGCACAACAAAATTGCCATTTGTACGAGATTCCGGTTGGGATGGTTGGAGTAAGCGAAACACGAGCTTTACCATTTATACAAAAGAATTGGCATTCATAATTTGTGCGATTAGGTGTTCTCTTATCTGAGTTGTGATAGAAAATGCAAGATGGAAGGAGTTGATAGAGGCCGCAAGATGCCCGCGCATCAAAAGCTCTAAGTTTCAAGAGGTTTCATCTGGCACTGTAGCTGGGCATGCCGCTATTCTTCTTCACCCTCAAATGCAGACTGAATGGCACACAAAATGAGGTGAGAGACCCTCAATGAAGAATTACGGTATGTGATCGCCACCTTGTCAACAAGCACACTTTTAGGCTTGAATAATTTGATGCAAGAAAACACTACCATCAAATGCTGCAGAGGCGGCTAGACTAGATTTTTACAGTCTGCACGGTGGTAAGCAGTTCGTGGTGAGACTCAACAATTGTCCGTTTGCATGCGTTTCAGCGTGAAGACTTATAACAGAAATATTGATGTGCAGAAGGGACTGCATCTAAGTGGCCAGCTGCACAATCACCGGGCCCAAAAGTAATGGGATAATCTGAGGAGTGATAAGCTCAATGGACGGCGATACTCGTAATCATAAGTAAGAATGAACTGGAGAGGAGTGGGAAGAGCCATCACCTTGTGGTCGAAAGCTTGCATCTGCAGTAATAGCTGTTACCTGCGTTTTGATGAAAGGTATTATGACCACACCTTCACTTTGAAGCTGATACCAGCGAGTTATCAAAAATCTCGTCCCCACATTTTGTTAGCCACGATGCAGACAGCGCAGGGAATTAGGATTGGCCCCCTTTCCAACACGTGATGGCATTTCCTTCTTGCACCAAATCGGTCAGACTTAGCAGTATGCTTGCTGGTAGTGCAGTGGATCACATGTCTTCGCCCTTTACTGTGGCACTATTTCTGCGACTCTTGTGTTTTGAAGCCATAGAGTTTGATGATTTTTCCTCCTGTGATGCGAGCCAAATCAACTAGTGACGCTGTTTGATGATGACCAGTCACTTGCCTCACCTGAAGCAGCAAAACATCGACGAAGGTAGCACCTAGGATCTATTCTGAAGCACGTATTACTTCAAATATTTGCCTCCTGTAGTGTTTGTGGCGCGGCAAATTCATTCGCTAAATCTACGATAAACAAGGCCATCTTTGACTCTTCCCTCCAAATTTGGTGCTGACAAGAGTCAAGTGAGTTGACTAATGGCAAATAATAGATGGCGAGCGCAGCAACGTGGTTGGATGTAGACAAAGATACACACGTGTGCAACTTTTATCTTTAAAGCCAAACAAATGCGCAATGTACTAAAATCGGTAAAGTTGGCCCATTTTGACACCGGCCATAATATGGGCAATGGTGACGTGCTTGCCAGCAGCATTTACAAAAGCATCCTGTGAGCAAAATCGAGAATTGGAGGAGGAGATTAAATGGATTATGTGCATTGTTGGCCCGATGATTGTTTCATTACTTCAGCCCATTTGGGTTTTTCTTGACACCTTGTCTATCTGCTGATCAATGTTAAAAATGAAGGCTTATCCATTAATAGGGGGCACGACACTGAGGTGACTGTTAATCTTCACACAGCATGCCATTGGCTGTCTCATAGGAGCAATGACATTTAGATCAGCTACAATTATAGCAAAGAACCTATCACAATTCATTCAGTACAATCAGTCTTGGCCCAACCTCGTTGACACGCTGTGTGAGACAAGCCCATAGAAAGCGAGGTCTTCTTTGACTGCACCACGCATAACTATTTATTGCGGTGGTGCCAGCTCTTAAGTTATGCCATCCACCGCAAGAGTGAGCCGCAAGTGAATGCGCTATATTGTAACACCGGAACGTGCGAATCCTTGCGTCCAGCACATTTGTTAGAAAAATAATATCTTATGCACGTTTATCCTTGTCTCCACAAAAGTGAGCTTGAGTTCGATCCGAAATGAAGCAATCCCGGATGAGGAGCTCAGTGCGAAGAATGTCACTGTTACAGGCGAACCAAGGAGAGGGAAGCACCGATCTCTGACCCCTTAAAGCGAGCCACCCCGCGTGGTGCAGCAACTTGAAAGGAATAATAATAGATTAATCCACTTTAATTATCAGAACCACTTGCTTAAAGCCGCGATTTCTTAGGGAACTCCTTATCTGTAAGGATGCATGCTTATCCAAAAATAGTAAGGAATGCAAAATAATCTTGGCGCATGCCTAATGCATTTGGAAAGAAGCAGATTGGGCCTAAAAAGTATTCGTGTTGTTGATAAGGATGCTTTCTTAACACTGCTTTTAACAAAATGTCTTGTGACAATGATGTTATTACCGAATCTGAGTAAAAAGGAAAAAATAAATCGTAATGGATACAACGCCAAACAATTGGAACACTAATGCCCCTCGGTAAATCATGCAACAAGCACAGAGTCAGCACGTGCCATCTCAGGCTATTTTTGTACCGTTCTGGACCTTCTAAGCGCCATTTACAAGCAATCCTCTGTCCAAGGCTGCGGTAACTCTAGAGTCAACGTCTTCCTGAAGGGGTAAGGACGGCATATAGTGAACAATGTGAGCCAATTTTTGTAGGGGATTCCCTGGTTTAGGATGCCTTATTGTGAATAATGTGCTTTATCCAGTCATATCCTGCCAAAAATAAAGTAAATTTTTTCCCAAAGATGACGATAGATTGTAGCACAATGAACGGAAACTTGGTAGTCGGAAGTCTGTGCCCGATTGCAAAAAGTGTGCCAACAAAGTGTACATTATTTTCTGAAACACAAAGAGCTTTAATGGCTTCATTGTTGTTTGCGGTGCAGTTGGAATTCTGCGGGCATATTTTCGTAATGCTGCTCGAGTGTTCATTCTGCATGATAATGAATTCTCGCGGTTACTGACAATGTATGAAAAGCATAAGTGCATAAACAACATGTAACAAACAAAATTACCAACAGTATACAAGCAAGTATGAACTCTTGTCAAGAAGCTGACGAAGTCCAAATGCTTCAGTTTATTTAATCACTTAAAAGTGTCTTCAATCATGTAAATTTGCTTAATCCTAAAGTTTTGGAAGAATCGGAATATGCTGAAATAATACAATATTAAGGTTGTTATTTGCACTGAACACCTAGAAAGAGCAAAATCCTAGTATTATTGTTACCCACTAGTCACTCTACCTATAACTTACCGGTGAGTTAGGACCATGTGCTGCAGTGAAACGCAGGAATACACTGGGGTCAACGCAAGGCACTGGTTAAGCCCATCTTACTTTCTTCATTGTTGTCAAAGTCTGCGTACCTCTAGCAAATTATAGGTCCGCTCCACACTGTCGGCGATTTTAAGGCAATGCTAGATTTGGGAGACAAATGAACCTTTCAAATGAATTTGTAGGTGATCTGCAAAGAAAACATTTGACTTTATAATGGATTTACCCATTGTTTAACGAGGCGGTTATTGCACACGAAGGGAGGAACACAAATTGAAGTATTATTTATGGCCTTCTTTTATGGTACATGCAATTTTTTTGCTGTATGACTGTGGTGATGCGCTGTTGCGTCCAACAAGCTTCTATTTGTGTGTAATAAGGAAGGAAGGCAGGTTTTCACCCGTCAGCTGCATTACACTATAGTCCTACTTCAAACCCTTTAACTTACAAATGATTGTAGAGCGACTTGTATGAATGTCGGCCGCAATCTATAGGTTTGTAAAACGCACCTGTAGCTATGTGCTGGAAAGGGTAATGAGTTGGGGAGACAGCCGAGCTTTGTGCCGGTGCACATTTCAAACGCATGCGTGCTCCAATTCACAAAGTAACTTAAATGCGAACTGTGAAAATTGTAATGAGTCATGGATCCTGGCTAAAATTGGGTGAAATCTGGATGTCCACATAATAATGAGCTGACTTTTGGAGCCACTTCGAAGGAAAGGTGGAAAACTTGTTGCGTCAAACATCTTAGTTTGGCGGAATTAAAGCGACTGATTTTTGTAAACTAAGCACTTATAAGCATCACTAGCAGAATTATTGGTAATTGCTGAAGCAAACGAGAAATCTTCCTCGCCTCTGCTGAAATCCAAGTCGACTTCAGCAGACTGAGTAACACTCACTTAGCAATGTTCCATCGCACATGCGATGAAGTGTGTTCCTACAAATGCGCATCTCACCAAACGAAGTTTTCAGCCTAAAACAGAACTCTCGGAGCGGACTCCAAAATTGAGCTTCTGGTGGAAGTAATAATAACTTAACTAGTGGTCTTGATTCACACTTTGTCTTTAAGTGTTAGTGCCATATTTCTGATGCAGATATTAGGTTGCTAAATTTCAGTCTGCCATACTACTTTCCTTTAACGAAACTTGTCACTTTAGTGGCTCTTGGCAATAATGTTGGGAGTAAAGGTCGTTTACCGCAAACCTAATGACTGAATACGGAGAGGCCATTTGTTGATGTTACCAGTTTGCCAAAGCATGAGCATGTACTCCAATGACAGGACCGCTTGTTGCAAAATTTGTCTTGTATCTTGATGAGGGCGTGTTAGTTGGTGGTGGAGGGGGCGGGAGATATGCCTCGGAGGTGGCAGTTAAGTGGATCTTTTAGTATCACTTTCCTCAAATGTTACAATCAAATAATGGTGCTGACTCACTGGTTTCGATGGAATTGCGCAGCGAACATATATGTGAGTGAGCTTTGAGACCGTAGGACTTGATCGTCAGCCGCGTTGTACTGTGAGGGAGAGATGTGTGTTAACGCGGCGCTGCGAAGGCACACGAGTACGAAGATAAGAGTCAAAGAGAGATCAAAGGGATTAATTTTCGGCGCCACTGATGTGATGTTTGCTTAAGCGAATTAAATTGAGGCTTTTCCATTCCTTAGTTGATGTTTGTGTGTAAATTCCACGTTTGGCTGCACCAATGAGAGGGTCTGCAGTGCTACGGCAGGAAATTTAAGAGCTACACGTGAAATCGCCAGAATTAGGTACTATTAGACCATTTATTACTGCTACGTGGTGGCCATGATCTGCGCGACCGTTTGGAGGCGTGAACACGAGGCGAAGAACGGTCTATTCAAGACTACTACCAAATCAGTGGTGGAGCATGTATTTAATTTTTAACGTGCAACAGAGTTTCCTTTGCCATCTGAGCTATCGGTACTTCGCACTCTTCCACCAAAAGCTCAGTTTCGAAGTCCGCTCCGCGAGTTCTGTCTTAGGCTGAAAACTTCGCTTGGTGAGATGCGCATTTTTAGGAACACACTTCATCGCATGTGCGATGGAACATTACTAAGTGAGTGTTACTCAGTTTGCTGAAGTCGACTTGGATTTCAGCAGAGGCGAGGAAGATTTCTCCTTTGCTTCAGCGATTAGCAACTATTCTGCTAGTGATGCTCATAGGCGCTAAGATTACAAAGATGATTTATTAAAATGGATAGCTTTAGCTAAATCAAAGTATGCAATATAGCTTAGAAGTGCCCATCCAGCGCAAGTAGCATCATTTTCGGACACTATTCTTGGCAATGTTTGGATAATAGGATCAGTGAAACAGTTACCATTAAATAGAGACAATCAACAGTCAACATTTGGTTGAACAGTGGGCTCGAATGACAGCGGGAAAGAGGAGGCAAGCTCGAAGAAACAAGACAAAAATGCAAATGGCGACACCTGAGTCCAGCAACAGACAAATGGTGCTGGTGTTTCCGCACAACCTGACCACATCTGGGGTCCACAAGTGTGCACTCTGCGATCCAAATGAAGTTTAGAATCAAGTTAACGGTTGGCGCAAGCATATGCTAAAGTTGTAGATAAGAGTCATATAACAAAATGCGTTCCTTTGAATGTAAAAATTATTCTTTAGAGTGGAAAGACGAAGCAACTGTCGAACGCTCGGCATCTAATTTCTACAATTGTTAAGGCCATCATCAACAGTGACTGTGCCACTATGAGGCAGCAAATGATCCAATGGTTTATGTTTACCGTCTCCACTCTCGTGCTTCTTGTAAGGAATGGCCGTAGAAGACTGAGTAATTGGCGGTAAGGGCGTGAGAGAGAAAAAAACACGGAATAAATTACAGTCGAACTGGTAATTGTCCTGACAATACCATCTATTCTGGTTGCTGTTAAAGACGTCCAGCGATAACACTACAAACCCTCTCATTGGTGCATCCAAATGCAAGATTTACACGCAAACATGGATTAAGGGATAGAATAGCCTCATTCTGATTTGCTGATGCAAATATTACATCAATGCTTCAATGACTCTAAGAATTAATCCTTTTGATCGCTCTTTGACTCTCCTCTCCGTACTCGTGTGCCTTCGTAGCGTTACACTAACCGACGTTTCTCCTTTATGGTACATCGTGGCTGACAATCAAGGTCTGCGGTCTTTAATCCCACTTGCATAGATATTTGTAGCACAATTTTGGTGGAACCAGCAAGTCAGCACCATTATTTGATTGTAAGACCTAGGAAAATGACATTAAACGATCTACTTAATAGCAGAAATAATGCGTAAGGATGTCAGGAGAATCTGAAGCATCTCTGTTAAACATGGACTTTGGCAGGTTGCTCATGCTTTGAAATCTTTTTACCTAGCTGGCAAAACTGTAGCAAGGCATCAGTCCTAGCGTTCAAAAGTGCTTAGCATAACAAGCCAAAATAAAGCGTAGTGATTTTAACCTTCATGCCTGTACTGCTGAAGGAATGCTCCTTTGCGTTTCAAGCACGTGAGGTGTAAGAGTGATCTATGGATGTGCCTAGTTTCTCATTGAATTCAGAAAATCTGTAGCAGATTTATGCAGTTTGGCTTTGGGCTTTTGGGTTACTTGGAACGACGGACCTTGGATTTGTTTTATTTTTATGCTTTGTTGATTAAAAAACAGTTTCTTGATACCTACTGCCGAAAGCTATGAGGTATTGGTTCGAGCATGCTAAAATGGTCCTCCAAAGTGCCTGCTACTCTAGACTGCCTTTTTGGCAAGTAGCCTCTCATTCTCTGCAAAATATCTCAGGCTTGTTAAGAAGCCAATTAATAGGGACGAATGACGAAGTAGCAAAGTACTTGCAATGGACATATATGTGAGGCTACGTCTGTTAGCCTCTGATTGAGTCCGGTGTGTGCTCTGATGCTTAACCATATATTTGGTGGCTCATGCAGGCTCTTCTAATCTTTGCTTTATTGTGCCGCACTGTAAAATTGAGAGGGGAGAGTCCAGGAATGCAGCACAAAATTCGCTGTGTTTGAGGCCTTACCACAACAAGTTCATAGGTATTGCTTAATCCATGTTAATTTACAGTAAAGGTGGCACCGATAAACGCAGTGTTGAATGCTTAAATCATTGTCTAATCAATAACCGTTTCTTTTGGGGCGACATGGCACGATGCTTAGGTCACCAAAGTACCCGAATAAATACGCCGAACAACATGCAAATACCTCAGCTTTGTTGACATAGCAAGCATTTTTATGGCAGTCCCTGGGTGGAAATCGATTCTCCTCTCAAAATCCTACATTTGGATATGAGCAAGTTTAAATGGGTTGAATATCATGCCTGCGAAACTCTAACATTGCATCCACAGAGGTCGCTCCTTTTAGGACTAGCGAACGCATCAGACAACATTTTAAGCTGATGAAATTTGATCTTCGATTTCCAACTATTCTAGCCCCCGCGAGGAGTTTGAATAGAGTCGCCCACCTCATAATTAGGCTTACAATAGATTTCTGCAAAGCTATTCCCTTTGAAACTGGCGCACTTAATGCTTATGGAGTTATCCATGCCAGTGGTTGATTCCACTTTCACTACAGCAGTAGCTGTTGACACATTTCGCGCCTCAAATTGCAATTTAGAGTTTCGACGCATTTTGGCTTCGATTACCGTCAAACATTAGGCAAGACTTAGAAGGGGGAGGAATTCATTGGCTTATTATGACTGCGTCCTCTATATCGCTGAGCTCTCATTGCCTTTGCAGCAGAGTCTTAGTGTCAAAACTGAATTTACGGACCACAGTGGCGACCTTGACTTCTAAGCAAATGTTTGGAATTATTATTGGAATCGAAGACGTGGAATACAAGAAGGAGAGTGAATTGGCCTTTTCCCGGACTTTTCCGGGAAATTCTGCCTCGTGCGTGACGCGTTTCTGATGTCTGCATCAATAAATTGGCGGATGTGGTGCGCCCAGAAGGACGAATCATTGCTTGCTGATCGCAGGGACTAAGTTGAGTGAGCTTGTCGAGATGTCGTTTGGAGGCTCATGCAAATACCTTATCCTACGGCCTGAAAAAACTAGACGCGCCAGCAGTGCACTGCTCGTACCTCGAATGGCGAAAATAACTTTAAACGACTACAAGCTTTCGACAAATCGTAAGAGAGGAAACGACGTCTTAAGATTAACTTGCTCGCCATGCACAACGATTTAAAAGGTCTTTCTTACAGAACTTATGATGAATGTACTATAAAGAGTATGGATATGCATGCTGCCAGAAAATGAGTGAATGCAAAAGGCATTCATTGTAAATGCTAAACATTACACGTGATGTTTCATTGCAGAATTGCACTAACAAATATAGCTAAGGCATAGCAATGCATTGTTATATCGCTTTGCCCAAGTTGCCCTTCTAATTATAATTATTGTTTTCAAGCATATATAGTTAATAAGATAGCATGATTGGGGCGAATTACCGCAAATAGGCCGCTTTACTTTGCACTGTGGCACAAAGAATGTTGCTAAATGGAGTTCTGAACTGCGGTCCGCCAGCAGCGAATCCTCTTGCACATTCACACCATTCATTTTGATTTTGGCGGAACCCAGGACGTAGAAATCGACTACCAACTTTGCCGCAATATACAGTGCAAAAATTAAAAAAACACCATGCTGAATAAGCTACGTAATTATTATTAGTAATTGATGCCGAAGACCGTCGCGTTCTCCATTTTTCAACGTAGCGTAACTCCCTTACCATGCACGTGGAGACAAGTGACACTGAGGAGAGGCGAAAATTACACCTTTATTCTTTGCTCCCCAAGCATAAACTTAAAAGGCTCTGGTTGTACCCTCATAAAACCACCTATAAAGTGTACGCCTAGCTTGCTTAAAGGGGATAATAAGGAGGATTAACATAAACTAATGCTTTTAACACTTCAGAACAAAGACTAGTGCGCGCCCTTCTAACCCTACACTAAGATATGTTCTGATGTTACCTGCTTCGCCTATTATCTGCAATGTTTACCAAGGATAGGCGGGCAAAATACCATGCACTTCAAAGAGATTTTGGAGCAATTCAGGAGAGTAAAAGCAAACTTCTGCTCCTCTTTAAGTGGGCGCGAGAGAGTTTGCAAATTGGTTTCGCAATGACATATTCGAGCATGAAATTTCTCCTTTTCCTCATAAAGAGCTCAAGTTTGCTCAAATTTACCACCGATGGTGGCAATATGTGCTTCATCAGCGACAGCGCGACAGTAGCGCAAATGTGTTAAGAGAAGCAAACAAGTAAATAAACAGGAATTAGAACTGTTCTTTACAAGAAACTCGCTGCGATTAGTACGGCTGAGGTCTATAGTCATGTAATTATGAAGAGCACATTTGTATTAACAAAAAATAAACAGGTATTTTTTTAAATGGAATCGTGTTAAATGTCTACTATAGAGGTGCATTTTTAAGGAATTTGAAGGATACCGGATTAAATCTAGTCAAAAGCAAAGGAATCAAAATATCTGCTAGTTAAATGCAAATCTTCCCCCAATCGGACTCTCGAGCAGTTTCTTTTTAAATCCGTGTTCATGATGGTTGCTATTTCCAGCCACCAACCCTCTCTTCTACCCCAGCCAAATTATTTGCATTTTTAACCTCATTTGAAAAAACGTGACGGACATCAATCTCAGCGACCAAAAACCATCTAGTATAGGTCGAGGACAATGCGATTATATTGGTAGAGAATGATGAATGGGAAAGCGACTTGTCTGACCTTCTGGCTAAGACAAGCCAGCGACAAGATTTGAGTAGGCGGATGCGCTGGTGACACCTGCCACCCTCTCAGATGGCATCCGTTTCCATAGCCTTGTTACCTCCAACAGCGCCTATGCTGCCGCTAAAGAGGAAAACATCAACCACACAAGGGCTGAAAAATATAATTGATTTGGGAGCAGGGACTGAAGCAAAGACAGATGAGGAGTGAGGGGAAAGGAGAAGAGGAGGCGAATGTAGTATGTTGGTTGCGGGAGGGAAACTGCAAGACAGTTTACGCCTCAAAACATCCTGGTAAGCCACTCAAGCAATCTTGCCATTGCACGCAGAAGCAAGTCAATTGGCCAGCCATTCAAGCTGATTCAGATCTCAATTTTCTGGCTGATTCATTTACTTATGATTTGGCAATTTAACTGACCGAATGATTAATGGGTCAATTAAATGATGGCTTGTTTGACAGATTCTTTGATTACTTCGCCCATTTTCTTAATTATTAACTTTCGTTTTGTCTAGTTTGTTGTTTTCTAGATTGTCAAAATGACTTTGTGTATAAATGGGTGCCTGCAGTAAGTAACTAGAAAGGCTGTTCTGGTTCTAGCTACAAGCTAATATGAGTGGCGGAACAATATTGCAATCATGGTTTTAGTACACATTAGTTTTACTTCCTTTCCTCGTCCTTCCACGCGCTCCTGAATTCCAAGCCTTATATATGGGCGTAGCGAATAGAAATCAACTTTTTGAAAGGGATACTAGTTTACATAGCATGGCGCACTCGAGGAAGCTGCCAATTGCCTTACATTTAAGGCTCGAAATCACAAAAAGCTACCAGTTTTGACAACGCTTGCTCAAAAAAACTAGCTAAAGAAGAAGAAGTGAAGCAGTTAAGGAGGAGAAGTTGATTATACAAATTACACCTAGTTTTTACTAATTTCATCTCTTCTAGCACTGTGGCATCGAAGCGTTGGAGTACGCAGCTGGGTGGCAGGGAAAGGCTGAGAGCGGAGCGAAGGCAATAGGGATTAAAAGGAGACCAAAAGTAGGTATCTAAAGAAACGGACCTGAGCATCTGATAGAGAGCCTTACATTGAGGGCAATGACAACATGGGAACCAAGATGAATGGCAGGAGGCAAGAGGACGCGTTTACTGTGTGGCATTCGGCTATGTGATGAACTCATTTTTGCTCGACCGGTGACAAATAATGCTCAGTGGTCTCAAGGAAGGAAGCATCATTTTTCTAAATGCTTCCTTACCTTGGCTGACACTCGTTCCTCATAGTGCACGTCAAAGAGGCGGAAGAGAATGAGATATGCTAATACTAACGTGCTTTAACATGCTCCGCGCTATCAAGATTGCCCAATGTTGGTGTTTTAGCACATTGCCCTTAAGCCAAACGTCTTTACATTTAAATTCTTCTCTGTTCCACCACGAGGCATTTGCCTCCATTTAAGGGAAGATAAAGAGCAACGGTGGGCAGGCAGGTAAATTGTAGAATGCTAACAAATGAAGCAAAGAAAGTAAAAAGCAGCTCGGCTTTCTTTAAGTCCTTTTGTAAGGGATGAAAATGCATTTTTGTTAATGGGCTCTACTAGGTTTGCAGGAACGCCTCGGTAAGTTATACTGGTGCACCTGTAATATAGTTACCGATTGCAGTGACGTCCAATAGGACAGCGTTGATGACGTTATCAATAATACTACCAAATAACGGTAACTTCGGCTAGAATCGGCTTACATTGATGTGACAGGCCACTACATTGCTAGCTGGGAACCACTCTTCAAGGAAACTGAACATGAACAACAACACTCTATTGCGGCTTGATTTTTCTAGCACATGTGAAGTTGATCCTATTGTTACCCTAAAAGAACTGCGAGGCCTTAAGTACGAGGGAGTGGTGATGAAGGTTGCAATTTTAGCATCTTTCCCAACTCATCACAGTTCCGCCTCTCCTTTTTGAGCCTTGGCGGAGTAGCTTACCCTAGACAATGGTGCAAATATTGGTAGAGAACAGGTCTCCCCTTACCTCCGTTGACAACCAGAGAATTAGCCATGTGCAAACGAAATTGTACTAATACTAATGTTTTACTGTTCGTAATAAACCACACTATTTGCCAAGTCTACTTACCATATAAAAGAGTTCTTAAATTTTCCACCAAAAATGAATGGTTGCTTATCTGGTTTATAAGAAACTGCAGCTAACTTTCTATTATTTTATTCTTTTTGCACTGCTCCAATTAACAGGTCCAATGAGTTACTACCAGTCAATCGCATGATCAAAACCTCTAAGTCAATCAGGTTCTCTTATAATGAGGACTCAGAAAGCGGGTTTGTGCTCAGCCTCTTTTAGCCTTCTGTAAGTCTCTCGTCGTCGCCCCTCACATGGCTGTCAATTTGTCACTTTCAGCAGAAAAATTATGCTGCTTTGCCTATGATAGAGGGATTTAATCACCGCCATTGTCCTGCCTAGAGCAAGGCAAGGATTGGCCTGGACATGCGATTAGGAAAAATCAGCGGAAACGCACCTTCGCCAGTTCCAAAAAAATCAATGGGTGTCCTTCCCAAAAATGTGGACTGAAAAGCCGAGGATAAGAAGTCTCAAAGAAGCAGTGCATTTAACTCAAAGCGCATAAGTCAGCCACCCTTTTTAATTACCATCTTGCCTTCTTTGCACGCACTGTGATACAAGGCATTCGCTTAAGGTGAAAAAGCACAAGGACAAGTGGTGTTTGCTCCTACAAAACCACCTGCAGGAAATACTGCCTAAAGCTCACACTAGACGGTACTGAGAGACACCACGCAGGGCGTGCCACCAATCGATTCACCCGCGTCAGATTCGGATGGATCTATCACACAGCAAATCGTAAGGCATGCCCATCTACGTGCTGTATCATCTGCGATCACTCATCTTGCCTCGACGCGTTATCGTTCTTACCAATCCATTATTCGTCATTGTCCCCCTCCCACTTTGATTTTCTTGCCTGCAGTCTTCTCCTCTTCCACTCCTATCGCAGCCGCGTCTATCTCCTCGTAAAATCAAGCCTATATACTTGCTGTTTCAGAGACATCTGGGGTCCAAAATAGGCAAAAATCTTGGAAAATAGAGTTAAGATGTGCTTCCAACCCCTTTCCTTCCACCCTTTTTATTTGCTTGTGTCAATTCAATGTCGCTACCTAGAGCATTCAGTGCAGATCATACAGAAATGAAAATCTATGATTGGCCTCTTTGAGTATGTCATTAAAATAATTCAAATCTCTTTCTCTGAGTCAATTTCTTCATATCTTACTGAGTCATGCAGCCAAATGAGTGGGTTGGGAATCAATTTAGAAGATGAAAATGACTAAGGCACGCTGAACCACACCACTGCGCTAAGGCATCCCACAATGCCCCTTTCCCATCCTCTTTGGTCCGTCCCTGCCCTAACTCCTTCCATTGCAGATGCCTCTCATTTCTGCACCTCTGTCTCAGTCATATCCCTGTCTAACTCAACTGAGCATTCAGTTAACTTAGCTTCTGCGAAAAAGAGCATAGACCACCATCGCCTATTGTAATGCAAAATAACAGTTATTTTAAGCATTTGAAGAGTCATACGCATCAGAGATTACTTACAAACTCTCTTTACAAATGCACCTTTTGTGTTGAAATTCAAATCCACCCGTCTAACTAACTCCACACAACTCCATACAGTATGAGTTAGGGTCTTCTTTTTCACGGATATTAGAGACTAGGTGCACACATAAGAGTGTGTGGTTACCTCTTTGAAATAGGTTTGTAGGAGCCCCATGTTTGCGCCTATTTCCCATGTCCCACTCCAACGCATCTTCGGTGAGTGTTTGTCTTCATTGCCGCCCACTACGCTCTATCTGCTCGTACGCATTGCGCATTGTAGGGGACAAAGTGGTGTGAGAGCTTTTGCTAGTATTATGTGGTGGATCCATTTTAATTTAAAATAAGGGAAGTAGAAGAGAGACAGGAGAACAGTGGTTAAGTGGAGTTAAGTGAGTTCGTGGTTGATAGATTGTTGACAGAGTGTGGAATTTGAGGCCAAAGGGACAACGAGCTAGCTGCCATACAAAAAATTTGAGGAGCTTCTACTTTAATTAGAACAGAACTGCCGATTTGATAGGCTAGACGGACAAGTTAGGGGAAGAGGATAAGATGAACTTGTTTTCCTACCCACAAACACGCAAGCACTCAAGCAAACACGTTTCTATTTTTTTTCAAAACGCCAATATAGGTGACACTTTGAATGTACTAAAATAAGTGTAGGAAAGGCGACACACACAAACCTGTGAAAATAGGCAGACAGAAGCTGATATATAGTGGAGCCGGAGCAGGCAGTCCAGAGCTAGAAACACACATTCATATCCGTTATTATGCAGAGTAAGGTAGAGGGATTCTCTGTAAAGGGAAAAAAGCATCGAGCAGTGAGATAAGTAGGCAGGGATTCGAGCGGCTTACAAATTACAAAGTAAGAAGTAGGATCAGTGGCGGAAGTAGGAGATGGGATTATGACAAACTGGTGTTTGACAAGCTAAAGTGACAGAAAGAAAGCTAGAAATTTAAAAATAATTGTGCTCCAATCTAAGCTGTACCAAAAGAAGATTGGGTTTTGGGTAGGGTGTGGTTGAGTGAGACCCAGTCTAGTCTGTGCTAGTTGGATTCAGGTTATGAATAGTCACGTTATTTCAACAAGTCATAACCGAGGTTAAGGCTAGTAGAGGGACGAACATGAAATTAAAAAGAAGGCGCTAACAGACGATGAGTTAGGAGGGGAAGCTGAGAGAAGCGTAAGGGGCAGAGGAGCTAGATGTTTCGTGGCACAAAGGCAGAAAAATAAAGGTAAGAAATGGATTGTGAGAAAACCAATCCCCCGTTCCTATTAAATTGCATGCGCGGGGTATAAGCAGTGAGATATAATGCAAGTCATAATCTCTGAGAACCTATTGAACGTAGTGGGGGGCAAAGCATAGAGCATGGCATGAGGAAGGAGGCTTTGACAGGAGGGTTCCTCTTCACTCATTTTAGGAAGTCATCAGACCCACTTCTTATGTGCACACCTTGATCCCCAACATCTGCTAGAAAGATTGAAAGAGAAACCTTATTCACATGGCATGAATTCATGTTAAGTTGTTTTTGCGGGTCAGAATAACGTGTCGGGTTGGACTTCAGTGGTAACGGGTAAAGCGCCTATGTGGATGAGGCATGTACGATAGATCAGATAGCCCTGTATACGCTCTTTGTTCTTATTTGACCTACGTTCGTCATAATCTAGTCAAGGTGGCTCATCTTGTGTGTTCCAACCCAGTCCAATCCGGTCAGATTTAGTTAGACCCAGTCTTGAGCACCGTGCTGCAGTGCGACAATGGCGGGGTACAAATATTGAGCAAGTTATAATGTGTCAGTAGGTCTATCGGTGCTACTTATTTGGTGGATATGAAAGCACGTGAGAGAAGTGTAAGGCAAGTTATGCACAGCAGGTGTAGTGCAGGATAGGGAACTGATTTAGAAAATCTGCGACCCACCCCAAAAGATCGCTATTAGTGTACCAAAGATGCAAATCTGCTGCTCACCCTTTAGTTTGTACCTGCAAACATTGTCTTCTTGCATTAAAAGTGGTAGCAGTGGTGCATGCGTTCCTTCAGAAGGAGCTGTGTGTCATTAATCTTCAGCTGAATGAGACAAGAGAATGATTGAGACAGAGGCGAAGAGATGAGATGTCGCAGGCATGAAGCTGTGGTGCAGCGTTCTTCGTTTCTTTCCCTCTTTCTTCCATCTGCTCCTAAACCGATTCAATTGCCTACTCACCTAATATTATGGCTGCGTATATTATAAAGAAATGGCTTGATAAAAGGAATTTGATTCCCTTTTAGAATAGCACGCTCGAAGAAACCAAACATGGTTTTCCCCTTTCATGTGATTCACACTGGATGCCAGATGTAATAATGCTAAAATTACGCACGCAAGTAAATTAAGGAGTGCGGAATAAATGCTTACCCACTGTTTAGATTATTCTATTAAACCGGGCAAGCCGTCAATCTAGGTATGTTAAAAACCACTAGTTTTGATCATGGTTTTGTGCACCGCATAACGCATGGCCAAGCGAAGCTTTAAAGAACGCAAAGGAATTAGCCGAAATAGGGTTTGAACGGCAGAGATTTATACGAGCGCTTGTAAAAGGAAATATTTAACCCATGCATAACAGCCTTGATTAGTCGGAGGATGTGGCTCAGTGCTCCAACGGGTATTTTAATAGCAAATTGACATTTATAATCGTTTCGAGCTTTCGGTTTTGAGTCGCAGAAGAGCGTGTGCTTATGATTGACTCAGATGGCAATTTTTGGAAAATGCACTAGAATTTTGGCGAACGGGAATAATGGTCAACAATAGCTCATGAGTTGCATAGTCAGGCCCAAAACAATGCTATGCATGTCGACCATCTCATTGAAGCTGAAATAAACTGATTTTACTTTAAACATCCCCTAAGGGCTACAACCGTATTTCCAAATGCTGTTTACTTGTTACTACTACTTACGTATATTTAGCAGCAAATAATTTAAAAATAATTGTTGGTTTGTTAGATGTAGCCAATAAAGGCGAAATGCATTAAATATCCATTAAGTAAAACACGAGAGGGCGAAATCTACTTCCGCCTCCTTGAAACCAATCCTCCTTTGCTCTTTTTGAGTTCGGTTCGAATGCATTCGGGTATCTTGCCCTATAATTAAGCATTTTCGTGTCTATAGTCAGTAAACATGCACCGGCTTCAAAGTTTCGCACGTGAAGCCTTTAATTGTACAACATGCTCTTTCGTCTTAGTGGCACCTCGCTCTCCTTCATCTTGGTTAACTCTTATGTATCCCTCTTTCCTTCTTTGCGTTCCTACTAGCACGTATTTTGTCGCCTTTATTCAGCGTACAACTGTTCTTCCCATCGTCAGCAATGGCTTTTGACCTCTCCACTCAGTTGCTACCTCTAAAGTTCCGTTCTTTTATTTTCCTTGCCGTGCTACTATTACTAACAGGCGGTGTAGCCGAGCCCTTATTTACCGGTAAAAGGTCTGATTTTATGCACATTAACTAAGGCCTATTCTTCACTTCGTCTGCTAATTAAATACCCAAAATTGCTATGGTGAAAACACAACGAAAAATCGGCTAATACAATGGTCACAGTGCATTTATGCAACTTACACAGCAAAGTTCTCTTAATAGTAAAGTGTTTGCGTAAGGTATGTGTTTTGTTCGGCGACAAGTAAATAAGCTCTCTTGATTCACGGATGGACTGCGAGACTGTTGCTGTTAATATCCAGGCAAGATGTTGTTCACTGGCAGCAATCATGAACCTCTTGCCGCAAACTCTTCAGTCAAGGACCTCAACTACCTCAGCTATGACAGCGATGCCATTTTGAAACTAACTCATGGTCCTTATCAGTAACTAGATGTAATCGACTGACGCGAGTTCGATTGCTTCGGCGAATTATATCCATTATACCTTCCGTTTGTACTCGGCCATCACTAGGGGAAAGTCAACATGCCTTCCAAGCAGCAATTTCCACACATTTTAAAGCAAGTAAGTAAAAGGTGGAAGGTGGAGAATATTTCTGGGGCAACAAATTCAAACATCCACTGCTTTGCTTTGAAAATCCTACAAAGGCGAGCGAATAACCATATTTACTAGGCGTCACAACTGATACGTCAAACAGGGATGAGTGGCGAAATGATTAAGATGAAACTCATCAAAGGCTGCTGCAAAACAGGCTTGAAACTTAACTCAGAGCATTGGCAACGCCTTATTCCCCGCGTGATTTTGACTGGCGTTGTGCCACTGCTCCTACTCCTTAGGAGTCGCATGAGAACAGAACACCACCTTATTAGGGCACCTCTTTCTCGGGCACGTCACGTGTCGAAAAAAAGAACTGAAGTTTACCCATGGTCCTAAATGAGGAAACTCGTATTTCTTGTTTCCCTCTGCATGCCAACTCACTCATAAAACAAAAGCTCTCGCATCGAATTTACAAAGTCATGATAGCTTTACAGCTAGATGATGTTCACTGATGTCAGTATGAAGAAGTGGCAGTCAGCTTTACAACAGATATGCAAAACTGTAGAACTAAATGTTGATTCAGATAATTATAAATCGTTCTGCCAGCAACTTAGTCAGTAACACCATATCAGATGATTGTTTTTCCTTCAACTAACCGCATAATGATAAATTGTTTTACTTTTGCTTCTAAGGCAAAGTGTTATAAAGTGAACTTGCAATAAAGACTAGAGAAGTCTACACCCTTCCATAACGGACTAAGGATAAGGATCGACTGAAAGGACAAAAGATAGATATCGGCGAAGCGGTAAGTAAAAGTCCAGCTAGAATACTAATTACTACTTCATAATGAAACGATGAAATGAGGCCCATTCATCTCAGCATCGACCATTAGCCGTTGTCGCAAATCCGAATAGTCGATCAACCAACAAACTGATTTCACTTTATTTCTGCTTTAAGGCATTCTTTCGGAAAGCATTGTAGGAGAAATGACTGCTTGTGCCACTTATATGGCCAAAAATAAAGCTTAGCATTTCACTTGTAGAGCCATCACCATCTTTGTCAACTTTACTGCCGTCAGCGCTGCAGTACGACACAAGTGCCTATATACAACCATTCGCAAAGTGGTCACTGTGAATGCTGAAGAAAGGCTGACAGTGCGAGGGCGAGAGTTTTCCTACTTGACATGTTTTGGGCTAAGTTATAGCTGGAGTGAACTAGGCACGCCACTTAAGGACGAGCCATAAAAGAATGTCTTTTGACATGCTGTAAGGGCAACAAATGTAAACGGGTTTTGGCGCCGCAATCCTAAACGATTAGTTGAACTTTTTGTTGACAACATATTGCGGAGCAGGTAAATATGCACGTTTGCCTTCTTTAGTTATTTTGTTGGACCTAACAGGCTCCCCTTTTAAAAACTGGGGGAGGGGGCATTTGTAGTACCCACACTTTTCAACTTGCATTGCTTCTGGCCAGCACCCAACATCTTTGCTTCACTGGACTCTAAGGCGTAACAATGACGCCAATGAAACGGATACTCAGAGCCACTCATTTGCAAATCAGCACACGTGTAGGCATTAGTAGGTTCAAGTTGGCAGTCGAGCGTAGTGCAAACACTACTAATGCGGGTGGTTTTCATTTAACCAAGGGACAGCCAATGTAAAAGACGGTTTCAAAGGCCAAGACAGATTTGTAGCAATTCAAAGCAGTTGCCTGCGCAGAAAAGTTTGTAGTCTGACCCGCTTCTTTTTCAAACTTGCACTGCCTGCATTTGCTCACACTGCCTCCTCGTAGCCGGTTTGAAGTCCACTGATTATTTTTGATGGTATCTCTCTCGATATTAGTTGTTTGAGTAGCCACTACACTGCACGATAGCCGAAAAGACAATCGGCTAAAATCCATTGAAAGCCATGCTTGACCAAAATCGTTTGCGTAAATCGCGCCGCCCATACAACTGTGTAGCCACACAAATTACACCCTAGGTGCCTGGCATCAGCGTTAAATCTGTACATGGCATCCATCCATTTAGCTGGAGAACGGATGCAAACACGAGCAGAGAATCCCTTTGTTTTGACCGATGATGTCTATGCTACCTTGCGGCACCTTTCCTTGCGCTGTGGATCGGTCTGTCATATTTTGGGCTTCCATGGCATTACCGGTGCTATCATATAAAGCGAATTTCACTTAAAAGCCATGCATTAACATGCGGCTGGCGTTAGCCGCCAAATACAAGCAGCTTATGTCGCTTTATTTCGGTAGGGTCTTTTTCTTGCTTTCAAGGAAGAATCGCGTTGCGCACGTCCAGCTGTTTGAAACTACGAAATTCAACAGGGATTCGACGCTAAAGTTTTAACCTTTAATCAGACTTTAGAGCAATCATGCATCAAGAATTGCCATTTATCATCCAAAGTTCGTGCAAAACTTGAATTTAGCGACCACGCACGGTCTATACCTCTTTCAATGTAAAAATTTTGTTCTTTACTTTTCAAAGCGAAATGCTTTAGGTAAACGGAACTTTGCACCGCTAAAGAGTCACCGTTAATCCCTGAGGCAGCCAAGCGTTCTAAACACTCATACATTGATTCTATTAACTGCCCTGAACACTGCCAACAGAAACCCTCACTTACTTTTCTAACTGCCTTAAGGGCAGGAAGGAAATGAGGGCTCCCTAATCAAACCACTGGCCGCGATTTCGTGCCTTAGAAAATAGCAATTTTATTCATCAAATTCAAATCAGCACCTGCCTTCTCCGTACTTATCATGATAAAAAAATGGGGTCCATCCTATTCCCTTAACTAAGCAAATATAGTGGGGTAAGTTGATGATAACGATTTTATTTAAGCCACCAATACTGAGTACTGCCAAGCCTTTCCAAATAACACGTGACCTACATTGGATTCGCCAAAGGGTCAATTAAGTGAGTTACTTCTCAGCCAGCATGGAGCTGCCGTTGCAACCACCCTCAATCTTTTTAGAGATCACATCCAAAAAGCTCCAATTTAACAGGTCAGACCAGTTGATGAAGCTTCCCTCGTTATATTTGACGCACCATAATCGCCAATTCGTTGGCACAGCGGCCAATGGTGAGCTATTGAAGTCACCAAGGCTCTGAAGGAATTTTATTAGGCATTCCATCCCGCTTGACTTATCCGTCGTCCCGTTGACAAGGACTGCAATAATTAGCGTTTGATGCGGTGCAAGCGAATCTAAGGCGGCTATTAGTTCATTCTTGCTGAATTGTGAAGGTATCACAAGGTAGACTACACAGTCACAGCAGTCATGTCCTCGCCGGTTCCCTACAATTGCGATCTATAAAATAATGCAAGCCATACCTCTCTTCTTTAAACCACCGGCACTTATACATCCATGCATACCAAAAACAAGTATGCTCTGGCGATACTTGACTATTGTAATATGATCGAAAAATGGAGCGCGAAATGCTTCTAAATGTAGCATAAGTTCTTCAACCGACATCATTCTTGCATAGCGTTTCGGCAAAACGCGCAGCTGCACTGAATTGCAGGCTTTACTTTGCAAAGGTGACGAAAAAAATAGCCGATAGGAGTCAGTTTGATTCTTCTGATAACAAATGGCTTCTAGAGAATTTTTATAAGTAGTTGGAGATGGTTGTGGAAACAGTAGTTGGTACAGATGCTTGTCTAGCCACGTCCACTGGTTGATGTGCTGCCACAGGGCAGTGGCGAAACGTAGTGTTGAAGGGATCCACTGCCAACATGGGATACCCAGGCTAACATTTACCAAGTCCGGAGCATGAAGATATCCGCAAATTTTTGGCGCCATTTCGGGTGGTATATCTGTGATGGTTCGTCGGGAATTACTTTGCGCCTAAAGAATTTAAAAAGTATCATCACTGATGAAGTGGAAGTCGGATAACTGGGAGTTGGGGCAAAAATAATGAATAGGCTGATAGTCAGGGAGAAGTACAGGTCACGAACTGCGGGAATTTAGTAAATGATTTTAGATCTTACCATTATTGGGACGTGCCAAGACAGATGAATAGCGTGATGGTGATGTCGTGGTTTAAATAATTTGCGTTTATAAGTGGGAGGAATGGAATGAACCCACCTTGGCATGAATACATTGGCTCTTTGCGTATCGTCCAATCCGAGCGCAGAATATGCTGTTGGTTTGTCCCAGATTTTGGGACTTTAAGCCAAAAACGTGGGTGAGGTGAACCTCTGGATAAATACTTAGCACCACTACTTAAAGCCTCTGAATGTTTTAGGAGCGAAAGGTAACACTGAACAAGGAAAGCATTGCTTTTGGTTCGAGCTAGCCGAAAATAAATAAATTGACTTAAGGACCATATGATACTCTAAATTGGTCACATATAGTTGGTGATGAACATCTGCACCATGGTCGTCTTTGTTCATAAAAGCCAATTCAAGCGTTCTCACTGTAATCTCATCCAATCGGCGTTAATGATGCAGCATAACGCTTAAAGTAGTGTGTGTCAACCTACATGAAAAGGGGATCAGCATGACAATTGGCAGTAAAACAAGGAATGATCCTTCTTGATGTACTTCATCTTACATCCTTACCAAAACCTCACCACTTGCCCGCTAAATACGCCCAAATGTATTGTTTCATCAGTTACAACGAAACCGATCTTGAAGCCAGATGTGATGACCACTGGCTAGAAACCATCAACATTACACGACGACAGCTGTATGACTTTAGTGAGAGACCCAGCTCAATCGTCGGTATGTTTGGTTGGAATTGGTTCCTGTCAAACAACTCGGCTTTGACCCGACAGGGTGTCATTGCGTCATGTTCGGTTACTAGGGCTATTCCATTATGAGTTCAGGGGGTTAGGGCTGAGTCAGCCCAGTAAATTTCATGACTGCGCCCCATGGCATGTATAGTTGTGTCCAAATAGTGATCTCAGATTTGGCAAACTTTGAAGCAGGCAAGGCTAATGTTTTTTTGTAACGGCACAGTTTATTGTAAATTATCCATTTTTGTTTATATCCGTGTGCTACTCTGTGAGCACATACTACATATTGTGTCTTTAAGGCAAAATGCAGGGCAGCCTTTATGGAATGAGCTGGACAATCGCCAGTCTAAGCCAGGCACCAAACAAACCCGAGACCGCCTAGTGCCTTCCAGTAAGTGATGCCATTTTAAAGGGTCAGCCCAATGATCACAACAGATTGCGAGGGTTTCATAGAAACCATTAGGAGATGAGATGCAACTCATGGTGACGCAGAGTTGACCTGAAAAATGTGATGGCAAAGGAGTAGGATTCGCGTGGCAGTACACCTTGTTACATTTTCCATCTAGTCGCTTTAAACATCTATTCTACCTTTAAAAGTTCAAGGCAAGTGTCTTCAAATCTGATTTTATTGAGATGCACTTAATGAATCCGATTAATTTATGAAGACAAGAGAAATAAATGTTGCGGGTAATTTATGAGTGGGTTGTAGTGCCCCTAAAATAGGTGTTTTGAGCCAATGCAAGTGTAGGGATTGCTCAAAAGCTATGAGCCTTCAGTGATGGAATCTGCTTATCTCAGGGACGACATTCATGCTTTAGCTAAGCGAGATCACCCAAATATTACAAATCTTAAATTTGAGAAAGATTTGATTATCATTGATCAGACACTCTATAGAACAATCAAGTCAATTCTTTAGCATTTGCTAACGCTGTCCTTCTAAAATAGCCTCATTGCGTTGCTCTCGATTGCCACCCAAATTTGATCGCCATGCAAAGACCAAAGCGATTGATTGGCTGGTTGGGAACAAGGCAATGATGGTTTAAAGCAAACTGATCAAGGCCGCAAGACCTTCATTTCCTCTAGAAACTAAATGTCCCCTTCACAATAGCAATTTGCGCCGCATTCTACTCATTAGTACAACCTTGGTCATCTTCATGTGACCCACTGCTTCTACATAAAGGATTCAAATGTCTCAGATTTGGGTGGCAATAAGCTACAGTGAAAAGCGAACTTTAATGCCGGAAACAAATATATTGAATTCACCGTCCTTAACAAGGGGCTTATATAAACCAGGCACGAAGTTAAATGCACTTATTTCACCTCGAATTGGATTTGCAGTGTCTGCCGACACTACGTTGCATTTGGTAGTCCCGTCATCGTATTACACCAAATCCCTTTGATCACTCCGGTGGTGGAAAGGGGATGTGTGTGCTCCGTCGGCTACCTTGACTTTGCAGTTCATGGCTGCTATTGTAACCGCTGCTCAATGCACTAACGAGGTCAAAGCTGCTGCTACTTTTTTCTATCCTACGTGCCGCTCTACTTGTTATGCAGCATTTATGGCATCTACAGCTGTGCGAATTGAGAGTGCGCATTCCTCACTTCTTCAAAGCTTTTGAGGTGCGTTACGGTCCGCGAATGACAAAGAGCGCGAAAAGGCAATATGAGTGCACACACACTACCTGCTTCTTAATTAGATATTCCCGGTTCCATTGGCTCCTGTGCATGGAATAGAGCCCAGGGTGCAGTGTGAGGAAATCTGCTGTGAAATCTGCATGACCGACTAATGCTGAAGAATGAAGCCAATAAATCACCAAGAAGACAGTGCTGAAATTAGTTCCGCTTAGCTTTGTTTCAAACACAAGAATTTCGTCGTTCATTTATAAGACAGACTCTTCCTTATCAAGTCACAAGTAATCGGGGCGCAAACAGGCTACACACCATATAGGGCAATCAGTTTGAGATAAGAGAAAGGAATAAGGTTATGCTTCGCACCCTTGCTGCCAGCATTTGCACAGCAAAACACGCATCCGACTTTCAGTTTGGATCAATCTTGAACACAAAGGAACCCGATCGTTAATGAGTGTGCGTTTTCGCAGCACCAGTTGTCTGTGTCAACCTAAGGACTCCCATTACCCGTTAAGCCTTGCTTTTGCAATTCGATACAAGAACAGCTAGCAGTAATTATTGAATGAAACAGCTGCTGTGCTTTAATCCTAATCTATTCTCGATCTAAATCAACAGGACAAGGCGCAGAACTATACGCTTACATTATTCTTCCTTTTTTTGCCGGACAGGCCCCTTAGCTGTCGACCATGTTAAAATTTTCTTTATGGGATTACTTGGATTACTTTGCAGGCATTTCTAAACATTAAATATCTTACATTTGTGCTGCGGCACCTAACATTAACTAATTACTTAGAGTGGGAACCTCAGTGCAGCTGTTTGGTGCAAAGTGTTATTATTTTAAAGGGACGCGTTGTTTGCCACCGTAGCAAGTTAGCAGCCAAGGTCTTATTATCGATAGATTCCAAATCAAAGTAAGAATCACTTAGAGCGCAGTGTACTTAATTTAATTTGCCATAGTTTTGCGTTTGTAATACCTTATGCATGCGTTGATCCGAGCCATCAGTCTCATTCATAATGTCATGGATGTCTGCCAATGCCCTCTGTGAAGGGCACAAAATATTTTGCTTTGATTTACTAATGTGCGTGATTGCCCGTAATCTTATATTTTTGTGCATCCTAAGGTATTGTTTGGTAAGCACCTGCATAGCAGGCGATATTTTAACAAAAAGAACAATCGTTTGGTTAGTCGATATCGTGAGTGATTTTCCGCAGATAGAATTAAAAATTTGATAGAAAAATCTCTTCCAAAGCCCAATAACTCACCCAATTTTGGTGGTGCGCGAGCAAATCTTTTGCACGAGAACACTGCACAAGTGCCTAATAGCAGGCACAGGCTATTGTGCCTACTTCTCAGGAGTTATTTGTTATTCTAGAACTCCATAATAATCCGCAATTTATTTTTGAACACTTATAGAGTAACACTGCTTGCATGCTACACTCCTAGGTAAGTGCACAGCATCACATACCAGGGCTACTTAGGGTATGATAGGAAGAGACCAGTAAAGGAGTAGCGTTGATAATCCATTCAGAAACACCAGGGTGCAAAATTACTGTAAGCTCAACACCGCTTCATAGTCATTGCATCCAGTTTTGCGCCCACATATGCAGCTCTCAATGTCAGTCTGTCCCATAAAGGGTTAAAGGTAAAACTAGCCCGGAAAGTCGTGCCTTACCTCCAACGTCACCACCTATGTTTGTCACTTAAAATAAGGTGATGTACATTTGCATCATGGCTGTCACATCTAAGGTAGCCATTACCTGCGTTCGCTCAACACTCACGTTTAACTGATCTTAACGCTTCTAACCAAGCCTATCCTTTCCTATGCATTCGTCTTGCAACCCAGTCACAAATCTATCATTTGCTGCGCTTATAATGTTTAACTGCGCTACGTCATTGATTACAACTAATTTGCGCTCATAAGGGGGAGGAATGGAACGACCACACCTTGGCGTTAATACATTGGTTCTGTGCGTATCGTCCAATCCGAATGCAGAATATGCTGTTGGTTTGTCCCAGATTTTGGAGCACTAAGTCACCCATATGCAGTATGTTGAGTACACTGAGTCAGACATGGCTTACCTCATTATAACATGACCTCGTTTGCATGAAACAGAGGTTTATCACGCAGTCCTTGGAGCACTCACTTCTGGCCTCATCGGAAACACAATGACGTAATTGTTATGCATTAGACGACATGATGCAGTCGACCATGCTCCAGGTCAGTCGCTTTCCGTAGTAACTCTGTCTTAAGAGCAACGTAGAGATAAGGATGTCTAATTTCATGCATTACAGGCCTTTGCTTTCAAAACTGGTCGATGAGGCCTTTTCCCTCCTTTCCAATGTTTAGAGCAATGATCAAATTTACTACCTCTTTTCGTACCAAATACACCTGGGCCATCCACGCAAAGTGGTCATTTTTCAAATTGCCAGGTATTTAATGCTTGATAACTGACTCAAAGAGCATCCTTTCCATACTTTGCTACATTTTCTTTACCAAAATTACATTGCACACCTGATAGATGAGGCTACTCATTGGACTAACATGTTTTAGTTTACCACATGAGCGACTGAACGAAATCTAGTCCACGCCATTCCCAACGTTCCTTTGTTTAAAAGGTTTCGTTTCCTATGTCACATTCGCCTGTTGAACTCATAAATTGCTGTTGATGGGTTTCCTTTAAAATCGACATCAAAATGCAGTCATCTGTCTCAAAGGATATCGATTGTGGTCATGTGAAAGTGGCATTTTTGAGCAGCAAAACAAGCAACGACATCGATGCCATCGTTGCTGCAAGTTGTCACTGTGAGCAGGGTGGACTGCAGCACTCATTGCTGGACTTAGAAGAATCAGCTAGGCATCGTGATAGCGTGAATATTAGACAGGACCATGCGGAGGTAACCCATGTGCTGACACCGCGGAGATATCAATGAATATCCCGTCAAATGCATGACGCATTTAAAACTTGCAAATCTGTCACGCCATCAGTCTGTGCTAATGTGAGGAGAGAAAACGCTTAGAGAGCAGACACGCGGGTGAGGCGAACCTCTGGATTAATACTTAGCACCACTTCATAAAGTCTTTTAGAACGTTTTAGAAGAGAAAAGGCAACAATGAACAAGGAGACCGTTGTCTTTGGCTTTAACTAGCCAGAACAAAATAAATTGCCTTAAAGTCCATCCAGTGCCCTAAATAAGCTACTTAAAGTTGTGATGAACAACTTCACAATCGCCTTTTGTACTCAAAATAGCCATTGCAATTGTTCGCACAGTAATCTCATCCAACCGGCGTTAATGATGCGACACACCACCTATATTAGTGTGTGTGGTGACCTTCCTAAAAAGGAGATCATTGTGACAATTAACAGTAAAAGAATGAATGCTCCTTCTCAATGTACATCATTTTGTGTCCTTACGAAAACCTCACCGTTCACCTGCCAAATAAGTTTAATTTCATTGTTACATTAGTTACATTAAAAACGATCTTGGGGCCAAAAATGATGACCATTGGCTAGAAATCATCGACATTACATAACGATAGCTGTAAGACTTTAGTAAGAGGCCCATTTCTGCGTTTCATAACAAACATCTAGTTGGTGAAAATCGAGTCCTATGAAACCGTTTTGCTTTAATCGATCAAGGTGTCATTGCAGCACGTCCGGTTACTAAGGCCGTTATATTTTGAGGTCAGGGGGATAAGGGCTGAGTCAAACTAGCGATTTTCGTGACTGTGCCTCATGACATGCATAGCTGTGTCCAGATTGTGGTCTCAGATTTGGTAAATCTTTGTAGCTAGGGCAGCCCATGTCCTTGTAAGGGCACAGTTTATTGTAAATCGTTCTCTGCGAGCACGTCTTACAAGTAGTATCTGTAAGGCGAAATGCCGATTAACTTCTATGGAATAAGCTACACAATCGTCAGTTTAAGCCAGGTACCGAAGGAGCTCGACACCGGTTATAGCTTTTTAGTAAGTAATGCCAATTTGATGGGTCAGCTTAAAGATTACAACAAACTGCGTTCTCGTTGCTCTCACTGCATACAAGTAGGGACCAAGTCTGCCTTGGTTGTCATGAGACAGATGCAGAAAGTGAAAGTTAAGCATTAACTTTAGTCCATAGACTGATTGTTGCGTCTTCAAAGAGTAATATGACCTTGCTGTCTGCGTTAAATGGCGATACGTTTTACAAAACGGAGCAATTGAAGTTGCTTCGTAGAGCGCATTCACTAAATTTTAGAGAATGAAAAACTCTCTTCCGCATCGATGCATTTGAGCGCTGCTACGATCAACTTGAATTGGATGCAAAAGTCATGCTTTAATGTGCAAGGCGCCCTTTTCACTGTGGTCTTCTCTGTTTTCAAGCGAACTTCTATTAATTAACTATTCTTTGCAGGAACGCGTTTATAAAATGTTCCATTCAAGTTTTATTTCCAAAAGTTGAAACAAATCAACAGGAATTCAATTTTACTTTTTACTCCTTAGTCAGAATTCACAGCATAAATCCACCAGGCATTGTCATTTATAATCCCATGATTCACTCTACATCACTATTTGACTCTATGCAGTGAACCGAGTACTTGCAAAACATAAATTTGGTGACCAGGCGCAATATCCGTTTCTTCTTCTACCATGAAAGCTTCAAGTTCGTTTTATTCCAAAGCAGAAGCCTTTTGGCAGAAACGAATTTCCGTGGTTCATGAGTCACCATAAATAGCTAAGGTAGGCAAACTTCCAAAACACAAATCGCTGGTCTTCATACCTGTTCTAAACATTGTCAACAAACAACCTCTGCGTTTTTATCCTACCTGTAGCAGGGCCATCAAGGTAAATAAGAAAAAGCTATCACTTCAACGCTTTCTAATCCGAACATTATCTGTGATTTCCGTAGCCTAGAGAAAAAGAGCCTTTGTGCAAAAAGCTATACCATCATCTGCCTTGTCTGATGATGCTAAGATCTACCCATTGCTGCGTCCAAGCAAATGTAGTGAGGCAAATTAATGACGAAGCCAATATTTGAACTGGCAATGCTAAGCATTTTTAAGCATTCTCAGATAACAAATCACTGAGATTGTGTACACTAAAAATATGGTAAATTGAGCTGCTTTGTGAGGAGCATAGCGCCACCGTTTCTATCACCCTCAATTCTCTTGGAGAACACGTCGAAAAGTCCCCAGTGCAGCAAGTTATACCAGTTGGCAAGGCACTTCTCATAGTACTTGATGCACCATATCCGCCAATTTATTGGCGCAGCAGCCAGTGGAGAGCTATTGAAGTTGCCAAGACTTTGGAAGAACTTCAAAAAACATTCCATGTGACTTGACTTATCCACCTTTCCATTGATAAGGACTGCAATAATCAACGTTTGATGAGGTACAAGTAAATCCATGATGGTGATTAGGTCATCCTTGACAAACTGCGAAGGATTGAGGGCTCGAGAAAGTAAAGGGACTATGACACTGAATTAGAGCTGCTCTTTGAAGCCCAAATGAGTTGTTAGAATTGAATCACCTCAGTAAATACGCCACATCTTAGTGCTTCAGATCCGCCTAACGTTCAGTAACACTACGTGTTTAGTATGCTAAAGTATACTGCGGCGGCACTTCGCCACTATCTTTTGCTGGTGAAAGAGGAGGAGTTTGCCGGTGGTGTATAAGCTCTCTTCTACTTCTCTCTTGATTTGGACGCGTGATAAATACTACTAACGCCGATGACCATTTGCAATGGTATTGTGAATGATGAGGTTTCTATAACCTTATGACGTTTCCTTTAGGGCGGCTACCTACCGGGAATGTGTCCGATTTGCGAAGCAGCGCGAGAAACCATTGGAATGGTCTTAGTGCATGAAAGGTGTAAGAGGATTTCAGGGGGCTCTTAGTGCCATTTTGTTGCATTCGCATGCCCTTGACAGCAAGGCAGCGGTTTCAATTCAACTCTTTTCCTAGATGCGAAACACACTGCGTGTCCCATGTGTCTCGAGAGGTTTGGTGGCTTCGACTCACTTATGAGACATTTTTACAAAACACATGTTGGTGAGTGTGCAGGTGCTCTAATACAGTCGAGTCGATGTCGCTCCATTGCTCTACCTTAATTTGGCTCGCGTTCGCACCACCCATGAACTCATACTTCTTTGTCACATGTTGCAGCTCAAACTACGGGGTCATCTGAGGTACGCTTTTACTGCATGGACTGCTATGAGAACCAACCGACGTGGGAGTCATTTAAAGCTCATTACTGCCAATTTCATCCCAGTGCGCATTTCTTATTTTTACGACTCTATACATTTATGGTGGCCCACCCTAATCCCCTTGTCCTTGTTCCTTAGATGTTTGGCTCAGTGTGTTCGCTCTAGTGGAACTGGGTAAATTCAATGCATAGTCAAAGTGAGCTGTCGGTATGCTTCTTCGAGGTTGTGGTTCGCCATAAAAGAAATGATTGTGTAAAACATGAGGGTCCGTTTTGTGCTGCTTTTAAGTGCTCTGCTTTAAGCATTTAAGGAACCAGCATTTAAATAGTTGTGTGTAAGATCAAAACAAAGGCAAACCAACTCCGACTTGTCAACAGCACACTTTAGTCAGTAATTGGGTTTGTCCAAGACGTTACTTTTGTTTGGCAGAATAAAGACAGCCTATGTTTGTCCATGCTTCAGTTGTGGCCAAGGCTCTATCTCCATTTACCTTCGCGGGCTACTATTCGGGCATGCGCTTTGCAGGAAAAACTGCATACAATCAGATCTTTTCCATCCCATGCTGCTCTTTGTAATTAGACTTGCAGTAAATATGTTGATAGTGGTTTATTTTTACAATTTCTCACGATTGCTGAAGGAGTGCCCCAGAACTAGACTGGAATATGCGATCTGTATTTTTCCAATTCGGACTACTTTGCCTGACTTTATAATTGGTGAGACCTGCAACCCTTCACTTTGTGTAAAGATGAGCCTTACGAACTAGGAAGCAGGCTACAAATGGAGGCAATTCTTATAAGCTCATACGGATTATTGCAAAACGCTGCATCCTGAAATGTGCGTGTGAAGTGCAGTAGATTCAGTTGTCCATAGCCACCACAGCTCGACTGCAGCAAAGTATAAAAAGATCCGGTGCGCATTCAGTAAAAAACACTTAGAATATTATGCAATTTGATCGCTCCTTAGAGGCCTATTGTTCGACTCCCTTTTGAGCATAGAATCACTAAATTTTTCGCAAGAAGTGTCTTTTAGTCAAAATGTAATGCTAAGGTAGTGTTAAAAATAAGGCGTAACCACTGGCGCTCCATGGAGTCACAAATGGGCAAGTTGCCATATGGGAGAAGCGCTCTACTATGGACACCCGAGATTGTGGTCACGAATGGCAATCTAGCAGAAAAAATTTCAGCCCTCAAATGACAGAACTGTGAGGCAAATATGGCACCATGGAGAAGATTTGGATAGGAGACCATGTAAGAAATCTACCCTTGTAAGAGCGGAAGATGGTGTTAGGTCACTTGGTGGAACGCAAAATTAAACAAGTTTGGAAAAGCGTAGCACTGGTGTCACGACTATGATGAGCGCTTTTTGAAATAGAAGGCGTTTACCTCCTAAGAGTCTTTAGTAAGACTCGGCTGCTTTCTCATTATTTGTAGGTTACTCTTCGGTTTTCCTATGTTATAATTCAGTGGTTCAATCGGCGACCATTTGTGCCAAATTTATTGTGTTCCCACCACGTTGCCTAAGCGAGAGTCACGATCAACACGATGGTCTCAAAATAAAGCCAAATTAAACAATACCTTTTGCGGATCCATCTCTTTAGCCCTTGTGGCGATCTACAAAGCCTAATTCTTAAAGCCGCCCATGCTTTCTACTTTCGTGAGGAAATCGGTGTTTAAAGTATCGCAATGTATCAAGTCGGAGTGGATTGTGAATTTTGTTCACATCAGCCCAAAATCTATTCGAAATTGAAGCACTAGTTCACTCAAACTCTAATTTTCGTGCTCTTACCACGAATTAGCTATTAATCGTCGAATTGACCTCCCAGTGAATTTCGATCGGCTCCGACTTCTTTTAACACTGCTCAAAATTCTGTGGAAATGGTAAATTTTTATGCGCACATCATTTTTCTACTAGTACGTTACAAGCTTTTAAAATGGTGTAAGATTTATCCACGGAAAATGGATAAAGGCTGCGAAGTGGGCAAACCTTTTGACTTCGCCCTTCCTTTCCAATTACTAGGCAAATTGGCTTGGTGATTTTTGTTAACTGACAACAACAAACTTCATTTACAGTCTTGCTTCGTGGGAATAATGTGACATTTCGTAGCATCGCCACTCCTTCTGACCGATTTAGCAGTATCGTTGTGAGTCAACAGAGCTATAGCCTAGTTGGAACTCTCATTTATGCAACAGTGAGGGAAAAGTTCCACTTGCTGCACCCGGCCCTTACAACAAAGGAGATGCATTGCGATTTCGTAGATAATGAGGAAATGCATGACCCATGTGACAGTGGTCCGTAAGGTGGATCGGAAGGCGATTTTGAGGTCCTTTTCGTTATGTGGATTTCAGTAGTCGTAACTGTAAAGTGCAGCTCACACTCAAGCATTGATTGACTCAGATAAAGGAAATGAGAGAAAAGAGGAGTTCACTGATGTGGATTTGACTGAGTACCACTCGTGCACAGAAGAACTGATTGCTTTTCTGGGCTATTAAATTGGATATCATGTCTTGTCTTGTGTTAGCACGAATAAATGTTGAGTTTGAGAGGTGGCGTAAATAGATAAAGCCTATGTCATTTTTCGGGTTAATCAGCGTCATTGTGTGAAGAATCATGGGTGCAAAGCTGACATTGCTAGGTCTGAAGATGAATCCATCAAAGGGTAATCAAGTGCTAATACACCTCTTGAATGGCCACCAGTCAGTAAAATAGGTGAGTCTTATCTGTCCACTACTACAAAGGTATTTATTCATTGTTGAAAAGTAACGGCCATTCCAAGCAATACCGTATGTTCTTAAGAACCAATCAAATCGAATCACACACTAAGTATCCGACGGTGCAGAGAACACTGCTTACCAAGAACCATTTTGTTCACCATTCAGATGCGCATGGAACAGTTTCCTGCGATCCTGTGATTGAGCTGTATTGAGGATGAACAACTGAATCTATTGACAACTAGGACTTCTGCCAACCCACGCTGAACTGGCGCTCCCTAACGCGTCAAGTATCTCAGTTTACACAATCATATTGCTCACTTCAATTCAGTAGAAATTACTTCACGAAAACGTGGTGTGGCCGGAAGGAAAGTGAGCGACTTCACTTTCCTCTAACATGGCATAGGTTTTGGTCACGTGATCGCTTAGCGGTTTGTTTCATTTAAACTTCACCAACTACGGAGCCGATTGCAGTAGCCTGAAAAAGTTCTCTGAATTCAGCATATGAAAGGCAGAGTGACCCGTTGCAAAAAAGGCACCATCGAAATCGACACATATTCCACTGGGTGCGATCTCACCCTCTCTTTTACATAAAACACCTATTTGAGGCAGTCTAACACGCGAACTCGAGGACCGTGGTAGAATAAAAAACAGTAGTAAAGGTATGCAAATTCCCTCTCACTCCCCATGAACAGTGAGAGAGGATGAATGGGCTTGGTATGACTCAACCCAATAAACCCCATGCACTAATTTGTGTTTACACTGCCAACATGATGACACCGATATCAACAACACAGCACCTGGAATCGCAGCCTCACCTCTCAGGGCAGCGGCAGATCTAATATTAATGAACGGTAAATGACAACCACAAGGCCACATTTTCTGCTGAATAATCACCCACTGAAATCGCTACCTGGCAGAAAGCTAGCGGTGCACCTATCTACAACCACCATAATTGGGGGATACACCTACCGCCATCAATTCGTGCACATTCGAGAACAAAATGCTACCTAACTCTCTTTCAAGCAACTATCAGGATGCTTAGCAATAATTTCACCTCCTCAGGGCCCTTAAATGGCATAGTCACAGCCACTTATAACTAGCGCCACACCTGAACCACGAAGATATTTTACTTCCCAGAAATAAAGTGGGGTTGTTACTCACAGAACCAAATAACAAGACCTGGAGATGCACGCAAATCAACGTCTATAACGTGTATCCTGATCGAAGCCTGGAGGCCACCACTTCATCTGCAAAACACTACTGACGCAGCCCCACAAATACTAACTGAAAGGATAACCTTTCCAGGAACAGTTGACCAAACTGTCGTGAACCATACCTTCTGACCTTTCACGGGACTGTTCAAAAGTGCCAACAGCTGACAGCGTTAGCACCCTTAAATAAAGATTAATCTGATGCTAGCTCCGGATCCACCGTGTTTCTGTGGATGAGTAAGGCCCCTAAAGTCCCGTTCAACCCGGCAAGTTTAGACCAGATTCCAGTTGATGGACAAAATATCTGCTTACGATCTTCACCGCAATAAAAAAAAACAGCAACCGTCATAGCCAGCCACTGATAAAACCTCTTAATTCGCAGAAATGATGCAGACGCGAAGTGAACAAGAGTTGCAGGAATCTCGTCACGCTCCATCGGCGAGCATGGCGCTAGCCAGCGATTGCAAAGGTGTTGGTGTCCTCAGCCCCCAAAATCTGAGTCTGGATATAGGAGAAAATGTGCGTAAATAGCCAAGGTTTTCGCTGATCCTAGCAGCTACTTTATTCAGGGTTGCAGACATCCCAGCTGACACTCTTGGGCTCTCGTCAACAGTGACGCTGACTTGGTGCGAATCTCACTGTACCAGGTGGTTGTCTACTGAGGTAACAGTCAAATTCTAAGCACATCAGATTCTGCACCACCTGTGTTTCCAACTTATCATTCTTGGTTTCCTGTAAGATGCGTTGAGGTAGGGAGAACGTGATGCCATAATGATAGGGTGGAAAGGGAAGGATGGGAATAAGGTAAAACTGGTAAATAGCGGAGGCTGAACCCTTTCGCATCTGCTATAGCAAGGCAACCGTCACTGCCACCTTGGTTCCTCTGCATGCTATGCACTCCTTTTTATTGCTTCTGTTCAATAAGTTTCATTGAAGCCTTATAGTTTTTTGTCCGTTGGCTATAATGTTATATTTCATAAGATCTAAAGTACACGCTGGTTTGAGATCTGAGCTTTATGCAGCCTTGAGGCGCAGTAGGTGGTGGAAATTCCCTAGACGATGAGTATTTTAGTAGGACTGTTTGGTTTGGCATGCATTCTACCAAAAGGAATGTAAAATAGGCAACCGAAGTAGCTCTAACATTCTAAATTGCAATCTTTAAAAATGCTCGGTGCATTAAAAGCCCTTCCTGACAAACGACTCTTCAGTCCCCGAACAAATGCTTTCTTTTAAAAGATATGTAATTAATGGCATATAACGAAGAAGTACGCATTTGAATTTCACTGAACTTTGCTCACTTGACCCCATTGCTCATGATTTCGATTCTTTACGCAACTACTGCTCTTTTGCACTTTACTCACATGTAATATTGAGGACAGATCCAGAAGGTCCTCTTGCGATTCCCTTAAAGTCATCACAGGCTCTTTTGAGGAATCAGTGCAACTTAACATCCTCTGCGGTAAAATGGATAGCTATAGGTGTCCAAGGTGCTTCGCTTCATTCAAAAGCGTCGTCTTAGGACTTGCACATTTGATTCACGACCATCATGGTAAGCCTATGGAAATTTGTGCTTTTGGGTAGGTGTATTGAGTCAGCTTATTAAGAGGTGGAATGCGTTGAGTTGGAATACTTTTGGTTTAATCCAAATGATAATAAATGGCAAACTGTTGGTTAAGTGGGGACAATCGTGTTACGATAAGAGAGTCTTATTCTACATGTGCTTGGCGTGTTTCAGTAATCGTGGATCTACGCTGTCCGATTTGCTTAACGTCTCACAGAACATTCAGGATGCTATTACATCATCAAAAAGGTGCGAAAAATTGCGAAACCTATCCATTATTCTTAACATGTGCCCTTCCATTTGCCCAAAGTTGCAAAAGCACCTTCTTTTTAATCTAAAAACAGTTTGGAGTCACAACCTGTGCTGTCTGTGCTTCGCTCCATTCGCAAACTTTGACTCACTTTGCATGCATTTCTTCGACGTACATTTCTGTGAGTGTGCGCTCATTAATATCACAGTCCAGTGGGTATACAGCTCCACATGCCTTGCTTTGACACTCCATGCAAACTCCTAATAAATTTGTGTATTTTTTCACAATACTCTAGTTCAAATGTTGGAAGAACCGGAAATAGGCATTTGTTGTAGAGAATGCTTCGCAGGACATCCGACATGGGAGGCAATGTTTGATCACATGAGTTCACAGCATTTGTGTATGTATTTCTTCGTCTATGAGACTTCTTCTACTATGACAGCTCATTATAGTGCCTCGATCTCCTTTAATTACAGATGTTTGGCGCAGAATATTCGGATAGAATGCGAACAAATGCTATTGTATTCAAAACTTGTAAGTTTTGGAACATTTATGTCAGGATGTTGCATCTTTAGCTTAAAACTAGTGATCTAGTAAGGCAGGATCATTTACTGCTCAAAGCTTGTGTGAATTGTGAATCGTCTGATTTATAGAGGTCTGATTGTGCAAAATTGATTGATTGAGCGTTGCTTGGTGGATCGAATTGGACGAGCATTGCATCGCATAGCGTCGCGTCACATTGCTTCGTTTTTCTGGATACTTCTAACAATGATAGAGCAATAAATTATGATTGATAATAAGCGCATATTTTTGGGCTACCATGTTCTTAAAGGAATCACGCACAGTCATAAGCTTCTATTTTTGCATTTTAGGGCTCTCAAACTAGCTGCCTTAGCTTACCGCCTACTGACGTCAACATATCTGTTCATACATGCGCTTAACACAAGACGAGAGTTTGGCATTTGTTACAGCTTTCTCTTTACCTTGGTCACTGTTACATACAAGGGTAGGTTCTCACGAAACTTTTGGGCTATTAAGATAAAAATACAGAATCACCAAATGCACTGAAATGAATGCTACGAGGAGAGTGGAAGCATTGCCATTTTTGAGGAGCGCAAAGCATCATACCACGAGCAAATCATCGCTGCCCAACAAGATCTGGCATAAAAGTGTGTGAGATTATGCTGCAAACAGTGAAGCATTTTTACTCAATCTTTTCATTAAAGTTATATCCAGTATTAAATACACAAGCAAAAGACAGGCCTTTGTCATAAGCGTACAACCTAGTCGTTTACTGATCGCTGGGATGCCTGCTACTTTCCTGTGCGGTAATGATTATTGAGATAGTAGAAGAAATTAAAGGCGCATTAGAGGTAACAAGACATCAGATACGGTGGCCTTAAATGTGGAACACAGTTGCCCAAGAGGGGCTGAATGTGTGATGTGGGTCAATTGGTGCTAAAATGCGAGGTGTCGCTAAAACAGATGAGGCGGTCAATGAGCATTTAACCAAACAGAACCTGTTTTGAGTATTTTAGCGTTGACATTGTCATGACCAAATATTTCCATGCTATGCCTCGTTTATTGGTCGCAAAACTTGAGCATAGGCAGTTTATGTAAAAACGTGGCTTCAAATTCTGAAGCAGCATATGCTATTTTGAAAGTTAATTGATAATTGCAGTTTTAGCCTAGTAAAAAGATGCAGTAAATGTGCTGTAGCGTCCCGAGGCTCCCTTTATAGTAAAAGAAGGCGCAGTACTAGGGCAGAGTATATATATTCCGGGAACAGAGGACTTGGGGGCTGTTGGCACGGCTCGGAGGCCGACGAACCGGCTAGAACAAGATGGCCACCCAAGTGACCTACACCGGTAGTTCGAACAGACAAAGTATTACACAGCCCCTCTCTTCTTCCGAGCGTCGTCCCCGATGCTCCCCTCAGCCAGCCTCTCGTGTCAGCCATCACAACGTAAGTAGTGCTGCGAGAAGCACCTACGAGCTAACCGTCCCAGTCGTCGAGGTTCGAACGCATGTGTTCCTGTAGTGCCATCCATTCCGCGTAGCACTCAGTGCAGCAAATGCGCGCCTCTTGGCCCTCCTCTGGGCTTGGAGTCCATGGCTAGTGTCGCTTCAGTTGTTAATAGCTTCCCTGTCGAGCACGAGGGCGAGGGAGATGTCGAAGATGAACGTCGATCTTGACCCTTCTGTTACGAGATACCAAAGGTTCTCCCCTTCGTAGCACATGTACTTCTTTGACAACGCCGACGCTTGCCAGAAGCGGCATGGAGCAGGATAAAATCCATCAAAGTCGGGTCCGCTTTCCGCTGCCACCATTGTAGCGGCCCGAGACTCCCCTTAAGGTAAAAGAAGGCACAGTACTAGGGCAGAATATATATATTCCGGAAACAGAGGACTTGGGGGCTGTTGGCACGGTCCGGAGGCAGACCAACCGGCTAGAACAAGATGGCCACTTAAGTGACCTACACCGGTAGTTCGAACAAACAAAGTATTACAGTGCTTTAAAGCAAAGACAAGTTCAATTACCTAAAGAGTGGTTAACATCAATTTTTTGCATGCATTAGCACCAGATGAAGTTTCGTTTCCCTACCCTTTTTATGGGCAGTTTAAATTCAAAATCCCGTTAAGAGTTCCACTGGAATGAAGTCCTAAAACACAATAAATGTCATTCGTTACTGTAAAATGTACGTCCATTACAGATTTATTAATGGCTAGAGCAAACGAATTGAACAAATTACGTCCTAAGTAGTCAGCATTGAAAGGGTCGCACGTTTTATGCCATTATTGGTAGCTGTAACCCATAACACAGGATAGATTTTACTTAAGGCCGATTAAATCTAAAGGATGTTGGATACATTCAAGAAATGTAGATGTAGAACCCCATCAGGTCTTAAATCGAGGATGGGATAAGCAGAGTTTTGTTAGACATTAGTGCCATTTGTGAGTAATTTTTACATTCTTTTTTCACAAGCACATCAGCAATGGCATTTTATTAGTCGAAATGTATTCTTAGTTCTTTGAATACATCTGTCACGCTCTGAAATACTTTGCAAAACTCTCACAACCATACGATCTAAAATAACGCCACAGTTGAGGTTATGGCAGGTGCGTCGTACAAAGGCCTGATTCTTGCCCAGCGGTCGCATTTGGATTCGAACAGGTTTAAATCGAAGTTCTTTTCACGTCACGTGTCTTTCACTAACCAACACTAACATCACGTTTAGTGATGTGCAGAGGTTGAAGGAACCGAATTGTGTCTAAATAGTTCAAAGTGTAATATGACTTCATAGCTATACAGGTGAAGGTTTGATTCAAGCTACTGTTGTCACATTACGCACTCTAATTCGAAATCTTGTGCAAGCATTTCCATGGGTCGCTGGTGCAACTAAGCAGATCATTTCGTGCCTATCATGAGGGCTAAACTTAACGCACAGAGGAGAAGCATTCTTTTAGACGTCACATCAATGCCTGAGACGGGATGATCCGGCCATACATTGCATTCTTTTCATCTGCCTTTCGTTAAAAGGTATGGCTTCAAATTGATTGATATATCTAGTAGATATCTACAACCTAATCGCGAAATCATTTATTATCGCCGAGTTGCACGGGCTTGAGTTATAATTTGCACATTTGCTTCAGCGATTTGATTTAATCATTAAGGTAAGAAATTCAGATGACCATCTGTCAAAGTACCAATCTCCTAAATTGCTTCATACAACGAATTGTTTGGTAGTAGCATATTTAACGGGCGGGAAAATAAACCATCCCAAAAATCATTGCATAGTATAAAAAATTACCTCTAACGGAGTTATCTTTCAGACTCAATACATGCATTTTCTAGTCACGCTAGATTATTTTTATGGATTAAAGTCATTTACATTTATCAGCATTATAGCCTTGAGTATTTTGAATGACAAGACTCATGTTGCGTAAAATTCGTTCCTTTTTAAATTTTAAAACCTATTCCTCTATCTCGTCTCCATCAATAGGGATGCATGAGTGGTAACAGATAAGTGCGATAATAAAACCACAGCAAAGCCACTTTTGGAGCTGCACTTCAAAGCCTGACGATGGCAAGTGAATGACCACACTCATTATACACAGGAGGAAGATAAGGGACGCTTGTAATGGTAATCAGTGCATTGGCGTTTGTCTTATTTCTGCACATATCGAATGCCATCTGTCTCACTTCCAAATAAAATTCAAAAGGCTTGTTTGCCACCTTTTTTTGGCGAAATCTTTCTAGCACACCAAATGTCTTTCGGGAGGCTGAGCAAAAAATTCACAGAAATGTCTTCCGCTCGGGAGACTCAAGCAGGAACTCAAACTTTTTCAGACAGGATGGCATATGATCGTCTCCATCACTTGGTGTACTAGCCGCAGTTTTATGTACAAAACTTGTTAAAAACAGATGCTACCATTTAGGTTTCGGCTTCTGTTCTACAATCAGGATGGCATTGAGGCATGCCAGTGTATCGGCCACCTGTGGGTGTTAGGAAACGCTTACCACTAAGGCTCATTTACGAACACAAGAAAAGTATTTTGTTAGCGGTGCCAAGATATTGCTGCATCTATACACAATAACATCTTGTGGGTGCTTTACACATTTGGTGGTGAACAATGTCTGTGACCCATAGAACCCTTTCGCACTAAGCCATAAAGTCCCAAGAGATCGGCAGTTGTTGTACCACATTTTAAGCGCATACACCTACCGCAGACCTTATTACATTATACTTGTTTTAAAGTTTATTAATGTCAGTGAGGCGAGATAATTCATAATGCCTCAATTTGATCAGCTAATAATAATGTGGATGAAGATGGCATGTGTTTCTGTGAATGACTTCATTTGTAAATGGAAGCTCATAGGCCTTAAGTGCTTCCAAGCCACTGTGCAGACTGAGTGACATAAATCAGCTACGACGCAAAGGCTCTAACTGCACCTGTTTTTAGAGTGTCCTATACAATTTGACTTTTATCTCCAAAGAGGGCTAAAATTACCCGAACACACCGAAGTCTGTGTTTTTGAGAACAAATACTGCGGGAAAATTTATATTCTAAAATGCTGTAACTCTTCATTTAAACTTTGCGTTGGGTGCCAAGGTGTCATCCACGCATGTTGGTGTGGTTGTGGAGGTGGCTAAATAAGGCCTACATCTTCTAATTTTCAGGGTTTACTCAAAACAACTCAGCTAACTATTTAGTGGGATCAATGAAGCCAATGCGCCATGCATTAGAGAGCCCAAAAAGCATTTCGCTACTTATAAATGTTGTTTTGCTGGGGACTACTGCAGATATCAATTTCATTGCCCATTTTTCTGTTGTGCACTCACCTAATTTTGCAACATCTGTAAGTAGCAGTGCTATCATGTGCTATTACCTTATTCACGGAGCGCACAGATTTTTAGCGCGAACGCCAATGTTTGCTAAGACGAAAAGTTAGGGTAAAATCACTCGTTACCTTTTTATTGTGTTGTATACCACTCTATATAAATCTAGGGTTTTGACTTGCTATGCGTAGATTTGTACCTGCAAGATGGCAAAAACCTAGGGCGAGTGAAAATAGCTGTTCATCATAAGCCGAAATCACGTATCTGAAGCAGCAACGGTAATAAAAAATTAGACGATTACTTATTCTGCTGTTGCGAATGCCCCTTAGCACCATGAATGTGTTCTACAGTCCAACCAGCATAGAGGATTAAGAATCTAGGTGCAAGGTGTAAAGACCGCACCATGTGCGGAAGCACAAGCCGCGAGTTATTCAGCGCTAGTCTGTTCCACTGCAAGCTAAACAGTCTGGAGCACCAAACGTGCTTTCACTTTAAGCAAGTTGTTTTGGATGTAGACGAACAATGTTTCTCAGCATATGAATGGAGTGTTCTGAAGTCTGCTGAACAGAAATAACAAAGCAACTCAATGCGGAATGGCCGCATCTTCAAAGCATTCAAGCTCAATAAACGACGAAAACTGTGGCAGCTATGGTTTGCTAATGCATCCTCCATGCTCAACAAGAGAAAAATCAATAAGGGGACTTGTGTGAGTAAAGGTAGAGACGTTTATTAACCTATGAGGTGATTGCAGGCTATACTCGGAAATGACGGCATGCGCTACGCGTTCAAAGCAAGCTAGAAGTGGAGGAGAGCTAGCGCCGAAACCTTCCAGATGATTTGCACAGTGTATCAGTGAGGCTAAACAAGGAGGGCTTATAACTCCTTCAAATTTGGCTGCAAAAGTTCTTCGGCTTACCACAGGTGATGTAAGGTGAAGGCTTAATATCCAAAAAGAGAAAATGTTACCTGGTGTGACTACAAAGTATCTACTTTAGTCAAATTTTCTAAAATACTATTAGACGAATCCATACATGGGTATCAGTAAAGTCGGGTCGAGAATGAAACACAAATTGTAAGGTCAATGCCAGAGGAAGTAAATGCCTCGTCTAATACAACGAATTCTTTCTTACTATTTAATTCCATGCATTTCAATTGTGTCACACAAAAGTAGGCGTCAAAACAAGCGGCACACATGTATCGAAAGGCAGTTCAGATCAGCTCAAAGTGATCGAAGCTGTACCAAGGACTAGTGGAATTTTGTGGGGCGAAAATGCCTAAGCACTTGATGTTCTGCAGACTGATGGTCTATCTGTCGTGATCGTTGAGCAAAAGCAGGCAGTTTTTGCTCTAAAAGACTTGGCTAGGAATCGGCAGATCCACGGAAGTGCCAGAATGTCTAACACTTAGGGCTGATGTCAAATGCTCCACAAAATCAAACTGACCAATGATTTCGCCATTTTACCATATAGACAATGAGACGGAATTTATGTCCACCCTGATCACATTATTTTTCGCAATGCGAGGCAAGGTAACGAAGTTGAGTGCCATAGAGGGAGGATAAGGTTCAAACTTGGAACTTCCTCAGCAAATATCTGTTGCGCGGGTCAACAATCCAAGGCGGAGGGACAAAAATTCTATTTTATACCAATGAGATGCAAACGAGTTAGTAGGAAGTCGTTTGAGAATCAGAGAGAAAAAGTATGGAAATCATTGCAGGGAAGAGAGACGTTTATTCCGTTGGTTTTGCGTCTGTAGGAGACATGCACCAAATGAGGAGACTTTAAATGTTTACTTCAATAAACTATTTGCACGGATGGCTGCTGCCATCTTTGAGCAGTACAGCAACGGCGCCATACCAAGTTTGGAAATTGTATTAAAAATAAGGCACAGAAATCAATGCTTCAGAAACAGAACTGTATTAATTATTGCCAAATATTTATAAATGCTTCAACATTTAGCCACTGCACCATTTCATCAAAGTTAAGCACGCTCCGTGAGGGGATGGCAGATCTTTAAGCTATACCTCTGAATTGGCTTGTTTATCAACCTGCGTAGGGTATTACTATTGTTTGGACCATCAGTCAGATAATGGAAGGATAGAGACTTCATTGGAGGTTTCTTTCCTGACTTAATGAGTGAGCAAAAAAACTGCCGTCGGTAGGCACGGGACTGGTGGCTAGACGACAAAGGCTACTTGAGTATAAGCCTGTTTGTTAAGGACTTTAGCTACAGGCAAATGTGGCCGCTACTTGGCCTCTGCCCTCCAACGGTTGGCAGTACAATTAGAGTACCTTTCGGCTCGATGTTACCCACTAAGGCAGAGGAAGAAGTAACTAAAAGTTTTGGAGAACCGAATGAACAAGTGTGTATTAGGTCGCAAACAACTCAAGGACAAGTTTCTCATTGCATTTGCTGCATCGCATCCAAAGGTATGGTATGAAGTAAGGCAGTGTGCCGTCTGAATGTGGGTGGGTGAGTTGAGCGGGGATAGGTGCTTCATTTTGAGGCAGATTCTATGCTTCTCAACATTAGTGATGGAAGACTGCATTGCCGTTGATGCTCTTCAAACAGTAGAAAAACCTGAGGATGACAATATCGGGTTTTTCATAACGTGGGTAGTGAAATATTTTAGTCTGCATCCGTAGAGGCTTTGAGGAGGGCGATCATGGACGCACAAATGGATGCTACAGCCTATCTTCTATTCATATTAAAAGATGATGGGGAGTAAGCTCCAAGGACTTCCAGTTCCACATTCGCTTCTTGCACTGATGTTAGAGGATTTGCCGTAGTGGTTATCTGGCAGGCTACCCAACTTGTGACTGCAATTGGCACATATTTTGCTATCAAGGCATTGCTCTATCCACCTGTCTAGGGTGTGTACCACACCGCCACCACAAGACCATTCTTGGATTAGATGAGGGTGTGCTGGCAGGTGGAGCTGTTAGCGGTGAATCAACCCATTGATGAAGGCCAAGCAAGTGTGTGTGATAAAGATTTGGGTGATTGTGTCGGTCTTGACTATTTATTAGGGACGCGATCTCTTTTGCGAGATTCCTGAAACTCTTGCCCACTTCGAATCTGCAGCCCTTATTTGAATAATGGGATTTTATTGGTGGTCGGCTGTGATGGAGACCGTTTGTCTTGTTCGTGATGTGAATTCTTGGCAGCCACTTTATCTAAAACTGGCACCTCGTCTAGGATTGCCCACCTGCTTGGTATTTGAGGCGCCTGACTCGCCCCTGGAAGCAAGGTGAATTAGGAGGTGGCTCCAGATTGGTCTTTATTTAAGAGTACAAGTGTTGCTAGCTGCTGACACTTTTAAATAGACTCGTGAAAGGTTAGAAGGTATGGTCCACTTTGGTTTGGTCTGCGACTCCTAAAAGGATCATCGTTCTAAGCAGTATATGTGAATGAAGCGGTGACCTCCAGGTTGTGACCGGGCTCTCTGACCTATTATGACTGGTGTATAATAGGTCAGACAGGCTCTGTATTACAGGTTTGTTACTCCTAATCACTCCTATTTCACAACGTAGGGGCAATACCAAGTCATTCAGTAAACAAAATTACTCATTTCGCTGGTGACTGTGAAGGCTTTACATTTATTTTGGTGCCAGTGGGACTGTGAGCGTTGGCTTGTATGCTGATATGTGTGTGTGATAGAGATAGCGATTTGAGTGCGATTTTATGTTCATTGTAACGCAAAATTTTCGCAAATTTTGTACGAATGATGATGGGCATAATAGAACACAGATCAACATATTCAGGTTGATCGCACTGGGCGTCAGTCGATGTTTTTTATAAGGCAGAGCGCTAGCAGTTCCATTGGCACCGAGAGCAATGTGAAGCTCTTAAAGTTATCAGCGGAGTGAGTAATTTTGTTATTCCTCCACTTGGTGTCAGAGTCATTGACTGACTCGATTGCGTGAAAGGGGGCATAATTGGCTGTGTAGCACACAGGAGGGTGGGTGAAAGCGTTGGTGAATACACGGATGTGTAAGGGAGAAAGGAAAATTTTTATCATCGCTTTCAGCTGATAGAGGTGATGTCCACTCAGTCTTGAGAATGGCGCAATTCGACATTCTAGGCATGATGGAAGGAGGAACACATGATACAAATGCACTACGCCTTAGTCATTTATCTAACCTGTATCGACCACTATTGGCGCATATGTCAAGCAATGCCTCTGATGGATTGTAAGAGGTTCCAATACTACTTTCACCCTATATTGTTGGTATTTTAGCTGCCTTTCTTCCTGTGGCATCGTTGCATCTCTCCACGCTGTTTGCTAGGCGCTTCTGGAGCAAAGGCGCTTAATGCTCAAGGAGTTTTAGTGCAGCTACTAATATTGCCTTTGTGACGAATGCAGTATCATCGAAGTAGCAATGCACAAACAATGTGGCAGTCGATTGTTCTTAATGAACCTTATATTTGCCGAGCTATTGGTGGTGCAATTCATCTGTGAGTGTACCTTGGGTCTATGTTTAATCTCCTCTGCCCGGAACTTTTGCTTCCCGACCTAACATAACCAATCCACCACAACTTATTTTTACTATTCCACACCCTTCCACCTAGACACTGTGAAGTCGGGTGTGCATTTTGTTGCGTCAAGTCTGTGCGAGTTATGCTCTTCTTACAGCAAGTATGTGGGCAATTCGTGCAGTGGTGTAATCGCTCACATGTAAGTGTCCATCTTCAACCTTGCAAATATCGCCTGAGTAAACTTGTTGGTTCAAGGTTGTCTGTGTAAATTGTGCACCGGGTGATGTGCTGTCAGGTTGGTGCGTAATTACGAGCCAAAATGACTGCAAAGGCTTGCTCCCGGTGTGTGTGCGGGATGTATCAAATGCAAGATCCAACCCTAACAGAGCGCTTTGCAAATTACTTCAAGACAAAATCGTCCTGCAATTGATCACGTTATCCCGCTGCCTGCACAAATATGTAGAAGGCATCAGTTTTTCCTCTAGCTTCCAGTGCTCGTTCTAAACTTGACTTCTGAGATGTTCCAGCTTCATTGCATATTGTTATCGTGCAGCGAAATGCAGACGTCGTTTGTGTCTCACATCCTCTTCATCTATCTCTGCCTCAAGAGACAAGTTAATTTGTATTTAATATCAGCAACCTGGTTAAGTAAAGGGCAAGGCGGTGATTCACTTTTTACTGCATCTTGGTGAGGTTGGTGATGATAAATGATGTCTAGGGCGCAGGCATTCTTAGTCAATCTACCTGCGGTATATAACTGAAGATTTTAAACTTGACTGATCGAAGCCGGAAAAATTGCAAGATGGAATCGCCCGATAATAAGGGAAAAGCAATTGTTCGAGTAGATGACTGTTATTTGTTAAGGAAAAAAGGAGGGTGATGACTAGAAAGAAAAACCGAAACTGATGCGCCAACAATTATTGACTGCAGAAAGGACGAAAAGAAGGGAGACGTGAGTATTGAATGATAATAATTATTGTAGAAATAAAGGAAGGGCAAAGAAAGTGTTGATAGATGTGGATGTATATGTGCGCCACATATGCGTGAAGGAAAGTATTAAATTTTTTTTGTAATTGTTATGGTTTTGCAAGATGGAGCTATGGAAAGGAAAGGTAGCACCGAATCCTCTGCGACTGATTGTGGGAAGTGAATAAAAGGAGGCCGAGGAGGGGTGGAAGAAGGTTGTCGATTGGTAAACAAATTAACTGAGTGAGCTGCTAAGGAATTGTAAGGCGGGTGAGAAAATAGGGGAGGCAAGTCTGCTGAGTTTACGCAAGTAGTAGCGATAGAAACCAAAAGTTAAAAAAAGATGCGGCACATATATGTGACGGTGAGGGTGATGAAATGAGAAATTGGATATTGTTGGAATGAAAAGCATTGATACCACTCTTGGACTTGCCTACTTTTTATAGTTAGTATAATATTATGTATGTGGAGGAGCTATGAGAGAGATAGAGACTAAGGGGGAGAGAGGAAGAGCCTGGCCTTGAAAAGGTGTCCGTTTTACTGCACATACAACGAATGCGGGAAAAAAGAAGGAATGAAAGAAAGGGAGGAAAGACAGGTGCATACGTAGTGGTGAGAGAGGCACTAATATTAGTAGGGCATCTATGGCGTATAAGGGAGATAGAAAGAGAAGGCATGAGAAATAGAGGTGGACCAGAGAGAGGGGAAGGACGTCTACTAGCAGTCTATAAGTGGTTGTGAGAAAGGAGGCGATAGGTCTACTAGCAAGTTGTAGGTAGTGCTACCGATGGTAGAGTTGTGTGAAAAAGAAGACGGAGTCGTTTGTGTGTGTTGAATGACGTAGATGCAATGAATGAAGGACTGGCAAATAGAGCGAATAAAAAAGGTAAGAAAGAAGGAAATAAAGGAGAAAAGTAGAGAAAAACAGTTGCTGGGGGACAAGAAGGAATAAACAAGTCAAGCAAAATAAATAAAATGAATTCTGCATGAGTGATGATAAAGTTAGTGGGAAGTCTATCAGCAACTCACTTGTAGTTGTGATGGTGGTGGTGCCGAGGTGGGGAAGGTGTGTGGGAAGAAAAAAAGAGCAAATAAAATCAATAGATGACCAGGAGATGGGGGGGGGGAAGCAAAATGAAAACTTACCAAAAAGAAAATGTTTGGAGAGGAAAATAAGCAGTAGAGGTAGAGCAGAGAGAAGATAAGGGCGTCTACAGGCGGCTTAATAATTTGTTGTGGTGGTTGGTGTGAGTGAGTAATGAGTGCAAGCAGTAGTGCTGGCAGTATGTGCATGCGTCTGGGTAGGTGGGTGAAATGTGGAAGAGGAAGTAGAGGGGATGAATTGGAGACTGATAGGAAAGATTGAGTTTAGAATTTGGCAGGGTAGCTAGAGAATGAGTAGGAGGTGTGGACGAGGTCAATGAGGCCAAAGGAGAGGGAAAGTAGCGTGCATTGGTGGGTAGGCGTAGATATCTAGGTAAACCGAAGGGTGATAACTGCGTATGATTCATTTTCAACTAAGTAAGAATAGCTGTGCCTCAGTAGTTTTAAGAAGAACTGCCTGTGTTTAACGCATGTGGAGTAGTGTTTGGGACTGTACTTAGAGGCACTAAATTTGTGTAGTAGCATCCAAATCCAAATCCAAATCCAAAATCCATTTTTCCCTCCCTCACATTCGCAGATTTCATGTGTAAAGCGTCAAATTTATTTTGCTAAAGATGTTTATGATTGCACTCATACATAAAAACGCTAAAAATCCCTTGCGAAAAGAATTCACTCTTTGTTCAGAAGGTACAGAACCACCCGATGGGTTAGTGTTGGATACAATATGGGCGAGTCGAAGGACATGTCAACCATGCCATTGGAACACGTGGAACAAAATTCGATCTAGAGATAAGCATGCTTGATTTAGGTACATCTTGTAAAATGTCTGAGCAGGTTCGAGTTCTGTGAGCAGCAAAGAATGCTAATCATGCTTTGCAACGATCAAATACAAGGCTTGAATATTGTTTACTGCCTACTACCAAATTAACTGGAGCAGTTCCATTTTGGGTACACCAGAACTGCGCAATCACTGTTACTGTAGGTCTTTTTGATGCCTAATGTAACAATGTTGATGTTTCTATATGCTTTGTAGGTGAGAGGCGGGAACACAATATACACATGGTAGAAGAAAGCCAGCTAGCGTGTTCTCCCCCAGCGCCGGATACCGCGACCCGGTAGTCTGGACTTCTCCACCTACAGTTTCTCCTTAAATAAACCATGCCCAGAAAAGCTCGGTTATCTTCTAGTAAGGTAGTAAGAGACGAGGAGGAGGAAAAGAAGAACCCTGTTACACTGGTGGCAGCGTCGGCGAACCTCCCCCCTTCAAAGGCGATATCGACTTTGAAGATTGGATGCAAACCGCGAGGTTTTACACCCACTGGTACCCCCAGCAACAGAGAGTGCAGCTTCCCCTCCAGGCTCTTCCGCAAGAGCTCCTTCTCTCAGCAATAAGAGCAGGAGTCACTCCCGACTCCGACATTGACCATTGCTGTGAGATCCTCTCGCAACTGGCCATTGACAAGCGTGAAAGTTCTCTGGCCAAAGAGTTCTTCCGCCAAGATCGAAAGGTGGGTGAAACCGACGAAGACTACGCTCGGAGCCTACAACTCCTGGCAGAAAGAGCCTTCAAAGGTTGCCCCCAGCCAAAGTGACCAGCTGGGTGGCCGTTCAGTTCTGCGAAGGAGTCCTGGACAGTACAATTTATTATGTGTCCAGAACTAGTATGTGACGCGGTACTGGGCGTCGACTTCCTCCGCAAGACTGGAGTAATCCTGAACTTCGCAGAGGGTACCTTTACGACCCAGCAGCACAAAGCAGTAAAGTCGGCCGAGCCTTCCCTGGGAAAGGACGCTGACGAAATCTGCAGTGCTCTATCCGAAGCCGCGGGTATCCCTGTCAACAACCTAGAGGAGCTCTGCTCACGGTTCACAAACATCTTCGACAGCGAAATGAAGGAACTGCACTCATTGCTGTGCAGATACTCTAGAATGTTCTCTTGGCAAGGAACCAAACTTGGTCGGACGAGCATCATCAAACATGCCATCGACACAGGTGAAGCCAAACCAACATGGCAGCCCCCGAGACGCATTCCTCCGCCCCTCTTGGAAGAGGTAAACCGTCTACTGAACGAGATGATCTCCGACGGCGTGATACGGCCATCCAAATCACCGTGGACCTCCCCGACTGCGCTAGTGAAGAAAAGTGACGTCAGCCTACGGCTGTGCGTGGATTACAGAAAACTGAACGCCGTGACCAAGAAGGACGCTTTCCCACTACCTCACATCTACGACTCATTGGATTCCCTGCACGGGTCAAAGTGGTTTTTTATACTCTGGACTTGAAGTCCAGGCACTGGCAAGTGAAAATGGCGGAGACGGACAGAGAGAAGACAGCTTCCATGGTGCCAAACGGACGCTATGAATTTCAGACAATGCCGTTTGGACTATGCAACGCCGCAGCTACTTTCCAGCGCTTGATGCAGACTACACTAATGGGGCTTTTTCCAAAGCACTGCATAATCTACCTTGATGATATTCTTGTCTTTGGCAGGGACATGTAACAGCCTCACCTAAGTGGGCGATCGTGTAGATTGAATGTGGCGATCTGCGCTTTGTCAACATGCTTGAGCAGAAGAGTATGTGTGTATGCAGGTGGCTTACAACAAACTTTGTCTTTGCAAAGGCGAGGGTGGTGGTTGCTTTCTAGTCCTACCTCATCTGCGGCCACACGGTCAGACTCAGCTGTGTGCGCTTTGAAACGAGCTGTGCAGTTCGCTACGTTGACTCATCGTCAGTCGCCTCTGACCTCAGGAATACGTAACATAGTAGTCACTGCAGTCGCGTTTGTTAAGCAACGTGATGCAGCACCGCCCTTTTATCCCAAAGCACAGCTGTTCTTACAGGACTCAAACTCAACCTAACCATGTTGGTACCAGATGTTTGACACGGAACATCCAAATGGGTCTCGAGTTGAAATCGCGCATCTGTGGGCATTTGGTGTCGAGGTTTTCATTTCTGGCCCATAGATCGGCCCCATTGTAATCAGTGGTACCATGTACGTGATATTTAATGGCAGAAAAGTTGAAAGCTCTGCGTCGATACAGGTCATATCGCATTAGAAAGGAGTGCGTCGCCTTTCAATGCTGACTGCCATGCTGATCTCCTAATGAGGATTGACACAACACATTTTAGCCTAATTCTACTGCCACCAAATTTATGCAAACACTTGCATTAGAACTTTGGATTAAGGGAGGCCATGGCACAGATGCAACTAACCCCATTTTGAGCGACTGGCTAGGACAGTTGAATCAACTTGAAGACATGCCATTTGATCCAGCTTTAGCTTCATCACCTTATGGGGCGTGCCTGCATGGAAAGCTGCATGCAGAGACAGAGCCAGGATGCAATTATAATATAGAGGTGTCTCCTTACAGCAGTTCATTCACCCTGCCTTTTCCAGTAGAAAATAATGCAATGCTATGCAATGCTCCTTGCGTGTCCTTACCGATTCTCCACAAATGCATCCCAAGGAGCGTCACTAAGTAGTGCTGTCAGAAGTGCAGAAGTGCTTTGGAACAAGCAGTGAATCGCTGTGGAATCAGAAAATGAGGATGTGAATGCCCTCCGACGCTTGTGCTCTGCACTTCCCTACAACATTGATACAGACACCACTGAGTATGGACCCGCTTCAAGCCCTGTGCAGCAACACATTTATCATCCCACTATTTTTTCTGTCCTCCTGAGCATCGGTAAAATTGATAGGGAAAGGGACGTCTTCGATGCAGGCGTTGGAGTGTTTGAATGATTGTGGGTTTGTGGACAGGCTGGAAATCCATTGCACTTTCCTTTGAGTGGCATAAAGCAGCCTTTACAACACCGCGAAGGAGATTGAAACTACAAAGGCGGTAATTGAATGCACAAATAAAGTGTTAAAAGAAACAATCATGGTGCGGGAGGTGGGAGGCACACTTGCTCCTTCACCGCCTTCTCCTCCGAACGCTAAACAAGCTCATTCCATCTGCAGTTTTGGTTTCTGTCTGCTTAGATGGGACGAGAGTTCTGTTTACCACGTCATTCTATTAAAATAGGACACTGTATACACTAAACACCATTCTACAATGCGCTCATTGTTTAGACAGTGTGGCACGGAGAGTGGGAATC
>CM010312.1:31626103-31742361 GCA_001923025.3 Taenia multiceps | reverse complement strand
TAATGCTATTTCCTTGAATGACCTAGCATATTCTCCCTTGATAAACGGAAGCAATCGAGCGAGCTGATTTGCGGGAAAGAAGGCGGTGTAGAACAAAATAGGCACTGATAGGCGATTACGTGACATTATGAACGTTGCTAAGTGAAGGGCATCGGGTTGCTAAAGCAGCCCAAAATAATTTTAGGCTCATCTATGTAAACAGCCTCATTTGTACGGATATTAATTATTTCGACAGATGGATAATTAAATCGCTAAAATGGAAAATATATGGATGAGTGAATATTATCAGTCATCTTACGCATTTGCTTTCAAGGCCTCATGAATTTTGGTGCGAATGCCTTGTGTTTGAAAGGATAGCAGAAGTTTTGTGGATTACGTCACGGCAGCAAATCCGTCACATTCCATATATGTAAACACCGAATGACTTAGAAGCTGATCCTAATAAATCACTGAACCAGCTCAAACAGTGATCGATTCGGTTACAGACAGTATACATCGGCATGCCGGAATATCAGCCAATAGGAGCAGACGTTTCATTTTAGACATACCTAGATACTTACTTAACGTTGCCTTCTTTCCTTTTGCATCCATCTGTACGCGATTGGTGACAAGTATTTTCATCTAGCGTTCATGAAATGCATTTTGCGTTTTAAAGTGGCTGAGTTGCAGCACATTTAAAAGAAATTGAATTTTTAATTGTAATGAGGCGAAGGTAAAATTTAGACGGTCGGATACATAGTTGGAGGCAAATTTAGTCTACATAGGAAGGATTTTGCGCCAAGACAATTAGTATACCCCTGCACTCGAGTCCCGTATTAATTTAACAGTGCCAATGCTTCTCCTTATATGCAACTGCAGTTGCACATTGTATGTTGCTGGTTTTACATTGCCTGTATGCGTGTAGTACAGTACCAAGGCAGTTTAGCTTCGCATGAAAATGCTAAACAGAACTGCAAAGTGACTGAAGGAGGAGGCATTGACGTGTTGTGTCGAGCAATTGTCACCACAAAGCAAAAACTGCTTTATATAGTGATAGCAAATGCGTGCCCGAGCAGCTACGCAGACATTGAATGCAAGTGCACGCTGCAGAAAAGGTTACTAAGACATACTATCCCCATCGTTTGTTAGCTCTTGGTCGAAATTTGCCAAGTACAATTGTGCGTTTGTGTGAGTGGTCTTAATTTGCGCGTCTGATTATGCCGTCTTTCTCTCACCCCTTTTGAACGATCTAAAATTCAAATCTATCATAAGTAGGGCCAAAATTTGTCGGTGGGCTAGTAATTCATTGGCCAGCACCATCACTAGGTCACTATATTCAGTTCTACTGATTTGATGTTATTTTGCTTACCATCTATTTAGACCCCACCTTTTTGGCAAAATACCACTTTGTACTCACACACAAACCTCTCTCACCTCACCCTCTCCTCTGCCTTCTGTTTTATTTCCTATCCAGTAGCACAGGCGATGAGTTTAACAAAACTGTCGAACAGAATATTCCTGGTATCGCAACAACTAACAGCCCAAGCAGGTATGATCTAAAGCAAATGCTCAAAAGATTTTGAAGTAAAGACACTTTGTCAAATGCGATACTGTATGATTAGAATCGTCACCAATTAATACTCACGCATATTTTGAGTCGGTACTGTTTAGCCAAGTAAATTATAGTTGAACTTAGGTTTGTAGGTCTAGTACAAGAGCATTAAAAAGAATTCACTTGGTTTAAATATATTTGTTTTGTTTACTTCTATCTTTTGTCATGCACACAGATTTATAGCGGTTAATAGCGCTGCGATATTGCCAAATTGTGACGAGGGATGGAGAAATCGAAGCTTTATTATGCTTCATGTGCTTCATTTTAAGCAGATGTAACACACCCATTTTTAGGTTTTCGTTCCTGCTTCTCATAAGAAAAAGCGTGCTTTGAGGCAATTAGAGGAATCAGAACGAAACATAAGGGCTACTTTCCTTAGCATACGTGCCTAAAGAGATAGTATTTAAGAATCATGGTGTCTGAACCTAGAACAGCGTAGCGTAGCTTGGGACGCTAACCAAGTGGCACACAACTTGAATAACTAAGTGATCTGTTGCTAAGTTAAGACCATTCAGCCATTTTCTCTTTATGGGTGATTTTGTTATCGTCAATATTTTTCGATATTCATCAGAAACTTAGAGTTTACAACCGCAGTACCATCCAAACAAATAGCGGCTAGCAGAAACAAGTAGCAGTGCTCTTTAAAAATAACTAACACCAAAACCACAACCACAGCACTTTCCTCTAACCACGAAATAAAATATCACAAATTACCATATTAAAGGTGCATGATCGGTTTTCTAATAATCATGACTATCATTCAGCGAATCATTTTAGCAGCAATTTGCATACCTCTGTACAGCTAGATTGGCTGGAATTCGAGCACTGATTATTCACTGTCTCCTAACTGCCATGCCATAGCGACTGGAAATGCGCCTAAAATATAATAAAATCTATATTTTACTTTTTCGAAGTCCCTATGGGTAAATACTTCACTATTTTCCATGAATTGAGCATTAAATGAAGGAGAAGTAGATTGCCTCCGAAGGCCACCTATGGATTACGTTCGAATGAAAATGTGCGGCACAGCTGCTGATTACCACTTGCTTGTTCTTCCTGCTTGAAGCGATGTTGCGGTGAAAACAGACACGTTAAATAGAAAACAGATTTTATAGCCTCGACCAATTGCCACTACTCCATCCATGATGCCAGTTGGTCAGGTCTGATGCTATGTTAGGGAAGTAATCCTAATACCGGAAAACACTATTCCTTCATAACTACACTGCCGCATTATTAAGAAGATGAGGCCCCTCTCCACTTGCCAATCTGCTGATGGCCAGATGCGGGCTTAAGCTTAAGATTGCTAAAGTTGATTTATTCGTTTGATTTTTCGTACCGTATTCTGGGTGTGTCGACCGCATATGAGTAAATACTGCACTCTCTTGATAATTCAGGCTCGCCCTTGTTGAACTGAAGCACTTGTTCCGATTTTGGCCAATGCGAAGCCCAACTGCCTTAAGAGCAACTGTGATGCCTACGTTATTTCAAAACGACTCAATGGTCGAGAGGCGAGGGACAATTTAACCTGAAAGCGGACGAGCAGTGTGTCCTTCCATGCACCGAGAAGTCCTTCCCTTGATTACCACTGCTGTTATTACATATCAGCTGTCTAAGTAACAAAGTCGCCTATAATTTCCACTTGTTTCATATCAGGCATGTTAAAAGGAAGAATTGTCCACATTAACACCCTAGAAGTGCGAAGACTTACATTTTTAATGCACCTCATATAGTGGCGCATCATAGTCACACTAGGACAAAAGTTATGCGCTACTAAACTAACCCGCCCACTGTATGCACCCCTTTGTTGTGACATCTCTTCAAATTTATGGAATCTTTGTCCGTCATACACGTGGATGCATTTCAAGCCTAGCACTGGAGCTTGGACAGCAGCAGCAATGTCTTGCGATTGTGTGACCACAGGTAGCCTGAGCGTAACGCAATTGCATACTTTTCGAGAGATGACCCCTAATTGCTCCCCACTGTTGAGTCATTCAATGCTTACTTTGATTCGCAAGCAGCAACCTGATTGGCTGGATCAAAGACCAAATATTGCAGGCCAGTGATGTGGGTTGTGACAGCACACCACCACGCCGGTCAAATCGGTCAGTGGGAAAAGGGCAATAATTGAAATGGATCACATCACAAACCATGAACAACACGTGGTGCATTCGACGATCTAGGCTGAGTGGTGAAACGTGATTTCTACACAAATATCAACGTTAGCGTGTCTGCCCATAGTCTAGAATGTATTCACGTGCATGTAATGATCCCACTATCAAGACTGCTACCTTTGGTCAATGACTGTAAGAAAAGACGTTCTTTGCCTGTAAAATTTGTAAAATTTTGATTACATGTGGTATTTGAATAATGGGTAGAAGAGAATAAAGCTAAGATTGCCGTTATTTTATTACTTGTTTTACGAACATGCCAAATGAGGCGCTTTCAGATGTGGAAGTGATGAATTGCGGCATGAAAGGTGAAATGAATGCACACGCCTGCTACCTGTTCTAAGGCATGGAACGAAGTCTGGGTTGAAATGTGGGGGAATTGCATTACCTGACTAATGTTAGAGAATAAGGACATTAAACCGATGCGATGACAGTGCTTCTGATGCAAATTTCTATGTAAGTCACACCTATGTAACATTTGTGCTTTACCAAATTGTTTCCGTGTAACTTTACTCCAAATAAAAGAATCTTCTTGTCTATTTATAAGACCGCCGTTTGCTTATCAAGTCACAATTATCTAAACACATGATCTGCACGTCATATAGGGCACGCAACTGGAAGTTTGGATGAAGGAAACGCTGTTATTATTAACGAATGCGGCATAAGTGCGAATCGTCTCCTCTGATATGGCTAAGGGCTCTGCTTTTGGGCGTTGATCTGCCCCTTATAATGGTTGCATGTGAGGGAGGGATACAGATCGCTTCTTAATAACATGGACACCTCGTGCTCTTAAAGAACATGCCTTAGATACTGTGAATGTAAACCAAGAGAGACAGGGGGATGAGAGTCAGAATTGCGACAAAATTACTGATTGAATACTGATTATGTTTAACTAATTGTTCCCGAATTATTTTACGTATATGGCTAGCATTATTTAAGCATTAAATCATTCAGAGCCCGTATCGAATCCAACATCCGAATTGGCCATAGTTAACGTCGCTGCACCATCAAAGGTATAAAGTCTGTTATTATTATTCATGAAGGCAAAGCTTTTCTGAGTCCTAAAGCCGCTACAGGGCAATCACTTGAGAAGAAGTAATATGGAGTCAACCCCGCCCATCGGAACAAGTCACGTAATGGGCAGCCTAAGCCTGTTTTTCATTTAAGCTGTTCAATGCGTTTAGCACGACAACGTCACGCAAGACCTTAATTTTTCAACGGCCATCAAAGGGGCCGTTGAGTCTAAATATTGTATGAAGCGCACTAAACCTTTCGCTTCCTTTGTTTTTTTCAAAAGGGAATCTAGGAGTGATGATTTTTATTGTCATTTTCCTAACTTTTACTACGTCAGACGCATGCGGTTTGAGAAACGAAGAATTATTCAATAATCACTGTTATCTCATTATCTACACTTTCGCCTCTGACCTTGCCTCTGCGCCCGAAATGATGTTCTACAACTTCACCTACAATGTTGCTGCAGCAATGCGCTTCGCATACTCACTGTTGTCAGAAAAAATACGGTAGCCTTCCTTGCTGCTTTAAAGCACTGTTGAGCACATGGCTGCTTGATGCAGAAGGCTTCAGGAGCAGGCATAATGCAAAAAATTCTGAAAATTTACAGGTTGTGTATGGTTGCATTCAAGAATTGCCTTCGCAATGTTAACACCTATATTTTGCAAATCTTACATACATTCACCCTGTGTAAGTGCGCTTAATCATGTGAAACAATTTGTTATTATAGGGTACAAACCCACTGATGGCGTACTGAGTTTGCTCGAATTGCCATGTTCAATAGAGTGGCGCGGCGCCACAAAATTACACACCAATGGAAAAAATTTACTTAATGAATATAAATTACGGTGTCACTTACATTCCGTTTCTGACGTGTTGCACCACAATTGAGTGGGAAATGTTAAGAAAGCTAATTTTGCATCACTGAAAGAAACAGTGTCTTAGGACTAGGTAAACCAAAATGTGATTGTAGGCAGAATGTCCCGTTTTGTCTTCATTTCCTCCAAAGTCACCTATTGCGGGGAACAGTTTTCCATGTATACTATAAGGGGCTATGTCTTTTGGCTTTACATGATACCAGAATTAGGAACTTCTTCACTCTGGTGCACTAGTGTCCGATGTTTGCTTTTATCTAGGAGAGGACATAGTGCTTCATTGTAATTGCAGTTTACCCTAATTTTGCATCTTGGAGCCTAAGAGCGTTGCAGCAAGACGAATTGGTCAAGGCCTCTATGAATGACTCCAATTATTACTGTATGGTTCTCATAAAAATTATTCATTTATTGCCATCAATCCCCAAATGTGTGGTTGAAAGTTGCACTTAACGTTTCCCCTCTCCAGTGGTCCAGCGAGAAGATCACCTTGCTATCCGCCTTAGTGGTCTCTCATTTTGGCACTTAACTACCACTATGGACAATATATAGCCTCAGGAAAAATAGAATGCCTTGATACTGGCAAGAAAATGACCAATAGCGAAGTGGCGCAAACGGTCGAAGTGGCCTTCCTCAGCTCTGCCATTTGCATGTGCAACAGTCAAAATCTTAGACAGCTAGGCGACTCACCTTTTCTCCTGAGAGAATAACCACTCGGTTCCCGTTGATTTGCCTCATTTCCTTTGCTAAAAATATTTTTTTATTTTAGAACTCGTTAAGCGATTAAGCTTTTGAATGTTACATTTTTACCACCGTGTATTAGAAACGTTGATGTTATTGCTAGAAACTGTCACGTTACTACCACGATAATATAAGAGGAGCAGGTTCCAAGGATAGACAACAGTATTGGAATGAGTGTCATCGTGTCAGAGGTAGTGATAGACCGAAAACTTAACCTATAGGCTTTAGAGGTCAGCACGCTTAGGGCGTCATGCTGGAGGCAATGTGTTTACACAGCAGTTGCAAGATTATTAGGCGCATTTGATTTGATTCACACCTAACCCATCGCCTCACACAGGAAACCCCTATGCAATTAGTAATAAGTAACAGGTACACAGTTCTTTAAGGGGATAACCACGCTATCTGACCTCTGAATCATTACAACTGGGTTTACATCCTTCTTCTCTGCTCGAAGCTATCCAATCTACATGAACTTGAATGACGATCTGATGGAACATGCTACTGTCGCATGTTAGCGTAGCAATCATTAAGTCCGACTGGGCAAAAGTCTTGGCATGCTACACTTTCCATATCGTTTGTCTGTTCTTTTAAAAGTGCTTCTAACACCCAGTTTGCCATCATGGGGAACAATGCGACCGTTATGCAAGTTTTTTAGTTGTGCCTGCTCAAGGTCAGGCTCACGTTAATGAAGACCTGCAATCCTCGTCTGTCTACACTTCAGCAATCAAACCGAATGAAAGATGTACTCGCTGGCCTGCAGCACATTTCATGGCCGGCATTTTTTCCAAAACTCGATATTGTGCGTCCACTCTGATTCACTTGACGCGAGAGCTTAACTTTGCAAAGGTAAAATCAGCGTATACCTGATAGAATGGTAAGGCAGAATTAAGCGTTGAGGCTTTTAAAGGGTTTTGACCTTAAGCCAGATGCTTAATATGGCGTTTGAAGAGGCCCTCCTCACAAAATTGACCGACTATAATATTCTCACTTGCAAACGTGGATCAGAAGCAGCTATTGATTTTTAGCAGATCAGGCACGAAGAGTGCGATTCAAATTTCAGACGACGCCTTTGAAGTGTCGATGAAAAGAAACCAACTGCAGTTGTCAAGACAAGCAGTACAGGTCAATGGAGATTCGCTATTTCGTGTGGCAGTCTGCGAAGCAGAGTGCAAGGGCGAAAGCGACATTTGAAAGTGGCTGTTAGCAAATAGATTGCCAGAGTGGTGTGATTAAATGCCGACTCCTTAACAGGTCTCATGCATAGACGTGATCCATAGATTGTTCCTAAGCCCTACAAAAATGTGATAGGTCGAACATTCTGACGGTGCATATTATAACACTCATTATACATGCTGCGTTCGAATTTTCTCATTATTTTGGGAGAGATTCGTGGGCCGATGGAATGGTCGATAGTGTGGCACTGGCGGCATCGTTGTTGCCTGTGAGGGTGTCTTGTCAAAAGGAAGGTGATAAGCGCCTCTTAAATCCGTATCATGGTAGTCGCCTTCTAGTTGCCATTGACGTTTGGCTTTGGTCAGATATTAGTATTTTTAGGAGGTAGCTCGTACTTTCGAGTTGCATAGATTTGATTACTAAACAAAATTACACAGTCTACAGTGACCACTTTCACGGATGGGAGCATAGCCAACTCCCAAATCCTGTTTCGTTACCTATCTCATTGCTTTGTTTGTGGCTGACTTGCGTGCTAAAATGCGTCTGCTTTCACACTCTTCTCATGATTTCCAAATTTTCGCGCAATGTTCGTGCGCATAGCACATTTGGTAATGCATTCGTGCTTACCACTATCTACCAACATTCGTGTGATCAATTTCGGCAATGGTTTATGTAATATTAAGCACCTGTTTAGGCATGTGAATGACTTTGCGTTGTGCATTCTACTTGGCTGGTAACTTTAGCGAAAACGCACTATAAACAAACCTTCCTACTTTGGAATAGCTCTACTGCACAATTCAATATCTCGGACTAGTTAAAGCGACGTTTATGGTGATGCTAGGAAGCTGGTTAGGCATGTGTCTTGTAACATCATGATTTTGTGCCAAACTTTGCATTTTCGCGCCTAAGAGTACTGCCACTAATTACACAATACTGACACAAAGGCAGAAGTTTTCGCCGTAAGTCAAATCAAGCCTCAAGAATTTGTGCCCATTTAGCATCTGTGGGTGGCTAGCACGTTGCTGCAAATTTCGTAAAGCGAATGCCTAATAGAGTTGAGCGCATGCTTCACTGAACGGATCCTTCAAATAAGAAAGTCTGCAAAGAACTCAGATGCTTTCTGATTTGTAACTCAGCCTGGAATGTGTAGAGTGCGAACATGTGGAGTTAAAATATATAAATGAAACAGTGCTTTGGAATTTTCGGTTCACTTATGGAGCGCAAAATGATCCTCGTGCAGCTATTCAAGCTATCATTACTGAGGACTGCAATCAGTTTAGTTAAGTTCACAGAAGTACACTTAAAATCATTATCGAGGCGTATTTCCTAAGTCACGTCACAGCATGGGATCGAGGGTCAAAGTATTGTGCCTAAGAATGAGTTGGTGCGACTTAAGAAATTTCTTTGCTTCTATCTATTTTAAATAAGGCATTAGGACCAAATTTTGAGATTCCATTGGCACATTTAGGTACATGAAATGGGGAAAAAGCATGATAGCGTTTTAGCCTGTACAAGTTGATCTCACAGTTTTTGCATCGTTGTTAGATATCAGCAGGTTTATTTCTCCTGCATGTCCATTGATCTTTTTTATCCGCGACTTAGAGTGCAGAGCCACAATTTATGTTGAATGGAGGTCTGTTGGATTAATTCAAAGTGGCGGATAAAGCATCAGCCAGATCGACTGTATTAACAAGATGTCAAGGCAGATCAGAGGCGAGGGCCTGCTCGTCCTGTCTGAGCGCAATCAGATGTGGGCGCCTAGCTTAATATAGTTTAGTGCAGTGTGAATTGGCTCATCATGACTTAATGCATTGCATTTCTTCCAAATTGGGATGGGTAACGGGCAATTATACTGAGAAGGGTATTGCAGGCTTGCACGACTAGGAATGTTGCCGCCGCTATTCGATTCGGCAATAGATAATGCATATGAGTTAGGCATGAAGAAGAAGTCTTTGCCACCAAAGCTTTCGAGGCCGATGGCCGATGAAACGATGCTGAGCCAACTGCAAAAAGCTGCAAGTTCTTCAGTTAGCGAACTTAACGAGTGAGTTTTAGAGAAGCTCAATCTGTTCTGGTTAAATTACAAAGTGGTCTGGGAGAGCATTTCACCCACTGGCTTTGAGTTGTATCAAACCAGCATGCATAAAGTGTCGTTAGGTCACATGCCTCTGCTCGCCATTGTCCGGGTGTACGTGATTGGCCTAGACTGCTTTTCATTTTAATCAGGTGGATGTGCAATTGATGGAAGATCACCTTATTTGCCGACAAATTGTGCGCGGTTACCAAATCTAATCTTTTATAGGCTATTGATGTTTTCGCCTGTTGCGTGTTCGACCATGAAGTTTGCCATAAAGCGCTAGCAGGTGTGATGTGAGTGGTTGCGAATAATCAGGAACGTGTCAATTAATAGTTCAAGTTGTGGCAAATTTTGCTGCTTTTGCTGAGGCCGAGTGTGAGATTGATTGCATCAGGATAATCAACATGGTGAGTGGAGTATAACCTCTGCTTTGGATAAACAAGTCCACACTGTTTGTATTTTGAGTGCCTTTAACTGCTGAGAGTGACCTTACCAACACACATTTAAATGGATAGATCCATTGGCGGGCGTACCATGCATTGATTGCGCCAGAGCGTTTACGATGAAATGTACCGCAAATGCATAGGCAGACCAATAAGAAAACATTCACTTAAACGTAGTTGAGTTGCATACCCAAAGGCAGACCTAGGGCGTGCCAGGCGTCGTCATGCATAGGTCATATTTTCACCCCAAAATGTGATGCAAATCAAAGGCTGTACTTATGAATTTCAAAAAAAAACAAAAAATGAAGCATATAAGAACACTTCTACCTGTTTTACAATGGAGTCTCCAATTGCAAGCTTTCAAAGTACTTCTAATCTGCTGATGCGTAACATATGCGCAAAAAAATAAAACCCCAAAAACATGACTCGAGTGAGTTAATGTAGAGGTACCCAATGATATATTAAGTAGCTGCACCCAATAACAAGAAATTATAGCATTCTTTAGGCAATCAAAGCAAGATAGAGGCTTCTTCATGAGCGTCGGTGTAAGCACAACCTCGGCTGTGCTTGCTGTATACCACCATTGATGCGACCGACTTCCACAGCTGCACACACGGCAATCAGCATTGCGTCTTGTGCTCGGACCACCATGCCCACTTCGGCTCCCAATGTGAACTCTTCTCAAACTCATCCCACGGTGCCACTTCCACGGGTACGAACATGGCCAACTTCCCCACTCCATTCCTTCACTTGTCTCTGCTTTCTCTCAAACTGACTTCTGTGTGGAAGTGCGTCCACTTTTATGCTAGTCGCCTTATCTCTAACTATTCCACGTTACGCTCATTCTCACTGTACTTGTGGCCCTGCATTAGTGCCTGCCGATGTCCGACAATGCTCTCGTAATTCCATCACTTTCAGGTAGAGTTTTAAGTGATATCTGGCCCGTAAATGACATGCTCCTGACTTAGCTTAGCACTTTTTACCAAAGTGACTGCCTTCATCAATGTGCAGATCGTAGAATGCAGGCTAGCGTCGAGCTGTACTGCACCACTAAGCCTACCGCATCAATGCGCCTGTAGGAAATAACCCACTAGCAATGAATGCTCTCTTAGCTGGTAATGATTTGTTCTACCTCCAACTATGGAGCGATTTGCCCTCATAGCACTCACTGCACAGCAGGAAAATCATGTTGCTGAAATCGGCTTTTAGTATAACTTAGCATTGGAAAGATAGCAAAGTTGATCAGTCAGCCCACTTGCATATAAATTATAAGCTCATTGCAGGATGGCGATCACGGGTAAACAGCATTGGATAGGTAGTAAGGGAAGGTTCTGAGCAAAAATTGTGTTTGCCTTCACTTTTACAAATATTTGTCAGTAAAGTGGGCTATAAGTCGTGCATATATTGCCGTCGATCGCAATGAGATGAGTGGTATTTTGTTGGCTTCAATTATTGTGGAACACTACCAATGAAATTGCCATAATATTGCTGCAAATAACCCCCTCTAAAGAGCGTGACTGAAGTCACAAAAGCAACGAAGTCATTTGTTTTGATTAAACCGTACGCCACATACCTCTTTGTTATAGCGCTTCATTAAGTGTGGTTATTTGTCGCATTAAATCTAGAAACACAACTCACCTCTTCGCTTTGCTGATTCTTCAATGTAATGGCAGCTTACTTCACGTTGGTAAAACTTTTGACTAGTTGCATTCCATATCTGACGTTGCAGCTGACTAAAGCAATAAAGCCATACGAATACAAGCCTGCTGGTTCTAGTTAAGACTCTGAACTGAGACTTTGCACTTAAATCTCACTAAATGCGCTGTTCGATTACGTGCCTAGCCGTGGCTAAACGAAAATCAGCCTATTAAGTACTAAAGTACGTCCAACTCTAAAACACCATAATGTATTAAAACTGGGCTGCGTTTCTCGCGTATGTATTTCGGAGCCAAAAATTCCTGAAGATATCCTTGAAATGTCCCTTGACTTTGTTCACTTCATTTGATGCTCGAACATAACCCTTAGCTCCGGTCTAGATTTGCGCAAGGGCCGGTACTGGTTCGTGGCTGTCTAATAATTAGAATCCAACTCTCTAGAAAGATAGTGATAAGAAGCAGAAATGGTAGAATGCAGCAAGCACATGTGTCAGGGGTGCTCAATCCCACAGTCAAGCAGCTGTCAGCTGCGTGTATCTTAAGTGGAATACAAGTTATCAGCAGTTGAAGAAATATCGGTGACTGCGCTAGCATATGGTGAATGCGAGACAAGTTAGTAAAGCTAAAATGTAGTTCGTCGTGAATTGCTGCCTGCTTGTTTAAGAGCGCTACTTGGTAAAGTCATCCTTCTCTCTCAATGGGATGTGAGAGAACACGAAGAAGAATGGTGATTTCGAAGTCATCACCTTATCACAGGCTAAGAAATTGATTTTTTGGGAAAAGCAGAGTAGAGAATCCACCGACTAAAGAGCACTAAACACGTCTAAGCTCGCTCAAATGTGGCTTAGTTTTTCTCATAATCCAATGGCGAGCAGTCTTGCAAAACCAAGGAATGAGAAGAAGGGCTGTCATTGATTGCGTTATCAACCACACGATCGCCTTCAACGCGGTTCGCAAAGGAGACGCCACAAGTAAATTATAGCGGTCATTAGGTTCGTTAATCTGCTGAACAAACTAACAGCTACCATTGAAAAGCATGACAGTCCTCCACCAATGTGCCTAATTTAGGCAACTACATCAATTTTCTTGAATCAGAAATCGAATGCAAGGTTGCGGTATTTGTTATATCTATGGCTAAATGTCCTTCAGGAATAGGGTTTAAGAACCCGGCCTCGTGACTGCATCGACTAAAGACTCGGATTCCAGTAACAGCCTCTAACTCACTGCATTGTCTCGTCTTATCCAGCAAACACTAATGTCAATGGTTCTTCTTAACACTACATGTGCGTGACATTATGCTTGGTAGAGGAACGCCAAAGCAGATGATTTGTGGTTTCACATAATCGCCTGCTAGGAATGCTGTCTAACGCAACGCTACAATCTACCATAAATTCCATGAGATATGCCATTAGCCATTTAACACGCCTAATAATCGTGTAAAATGCAGTCACAACACCAACAGTCAGACATGCTTATCCACACGTTTCAACGTCTTCTACTACTCGTCCTTCTTCTCGTGCTAATGTTCTAACTGCGCGGTTCATAATCAACACTATCATTCAGCTTCGTTTCTTCTACGCTCACGTCCCCTTCCTTATTTTCTACCTACTCTTTAGTTTGCTTCGTCTCCGACGCACGCACTAGTCCAGCTCTGTCTCAACTGATAAGCCAATCACTTGGAATTGTCAGAAGAGAACCAAGAGTGTCCACTTCAAATGTGTCATTGAGTGACATCAAACTTCCTCCAGTCTAAGCTGAGTATTTTTGGTTATACTGCATGGAGGCTGCCAATGGTTTTGCTTTGTCTTCTCTCAAAAGTTAAATGCCCGTAATTTTGCTCCTTGTATAATGTAGCCTTTAGAAGTAAGTTGCCGTTTCCTTGTACCCAGTCATAACTTACTCTGCAACTGCTGCGCCACACTTCTCTTTTATGCCTACCATATATTCATTAACTATTGCCAAATCGGTAACGGCAGCAACATTCTTAGATGTGCAAGCTTGCAATACCTTTCTCAGCGTAATTATCGGATACCCATTCCACTTTTGAAACATTGCAATGCACTAAATTGGGCTAGACTAATTAAGACTGGGCCAAACTAGCCTAAGCTAAGAATCCACATCAGATTGTGCTCGCATGGAACAGACAGACCTCCTCCTTTGACCTGATTTTACACCCTGCTATTAGGTTTGATCTGGCTATGGCCCTATTCCCGCATCATATCAGTCCAACAGACTTCCATGCAACATTAATTGAGGCCTTCCACTCTGTTTTGCGGATACAAAGGACCAGTGTACGTGTAGAAGTAGTAAATTAGCTAATACCTGACAATGATGTAACAAATCGTGAGATCACTTTGTGTAAGGCAAAACACCATCACACCTGCTCCTCACTTCATATTTTAAAATGGATTAGTAGAACGTCACAACTTGCTTTTATTGCTTAATCAGAATTAGATAAAAACAATTAGTGAAATCGTACCCGCTCAGTCTTAGGAATAATGCTTTGGCTTTCGACGCTATGCTGTGACATGCCTTTAGACGCATTACCTAACCTAATATAACGCTTTCATATGTATTACCTAAAGCACTGCAAAACAAACCAAAGTGCTTGCTATCATCAAAGGTGCTAGTGTGGATAGCTAAATGACTGCACGGCGCTCATTGCGCGTTGCGTAAGCGGACCGGAGATTTCAAAGCACTTTGCCTCATGTCCATATTGCAATTCCATATCTTTGCATCGCATACCTTCCAGGCTGAGTTACAAATCAGTTAGTATCAGAGTTCTTTGCAGACTTTCTGATTTGAAGGATCAATTCAGCGAAACATGTGTTCAGCTCAGTTGGGCTTTCTCATCCGGGAATCTGCAGCGACGTGCTACCTACTCACAAGAGCTAAATGGGCATAAATTCTAGAGGCTTAAGTAGAATTACGGGACGTGCTCTTTTCTGCCAGTAATGTGCATTTAATAATAGTGCCTACGTTCGGCAATTTTTTTATTAATTGGGCCATTTTGCCGTTACTTTTACCTAACAGTTGATGTTCCATTTCTGCTACCGAAACGAATTTTAATCTGATTTAATAAGATACTCTTGATATAGCTGAAAATACTCAATAAAATGTAGGTCTTAACAGCTCACAGGGCGGCTCCTTTAATTTTTGGACATTAATTCCTTATGCGCTGTCAATAATACCGTGAATTCGGGTTAGGTGCTGTAATAACAGGCGGTGTCAGGTGTACCACATTTTAGCACATTCATGGGCACCATGTAAGGGTAAATGAACATTCGGAATTATCATAATTAAAGACGCAACATGCAAAGAGGGAAGTGGCTTGACCTTCTTCATGGACTTCTCCAAAAAACTCAGTTTCTTGCGCAATTTAATCCTGATGTCTGCACTAGTAAATTGGCGAATGTGGTGCGTCTAGTAGGATTTTGCCTTGATTGCTGACTGGAGGGACATCTGAGTGGAGCTGGCAAGATATCATTTGGAGGCGCACGCTTTTATTGGTTAACCACAATGATCTATAAAGTACTCAAATTTCCTGACTAGTTGTAACAACCACCTCACTACATTTGCCTTGCTGCTTATGTCGCGCTTTGCCTTCTCAAGCTCCAAATTTGCTGTCACTAATTCGAAATGATTTTGCGCACACATAAATTGCAAATGAAGTCTAGTTGATGCATTTATTTGATATTTAATGACCTTATTAAACGGCAATCTAGACAATGCTAAGTCCCAATTGAAATAATTTTTCTGCGTTATAAAACAAAGTCTATTTGTAACATATGCATCTTATCTTTAATGAAGAGAGGCGTGGTCATAAAATCGTGGGACACCAAATTACTTCGAGTGGTTACTTGCAAATGCAAAAATGTTACTACATTTCTATTGACCCTTATGAGCTCCATGCTTTCGACAGAGTTGATTTCCTGCTATAGTGTTGGACTACTTGGGGACTGAACGCTGAAAATGATAATCAAGCTTTACTAGTCAATGTGTTGAAATGATAAGGTTTTACGATATTTGCGGAGCGAAATAACGCAAAAAACTAGCCTTAATCAAATCCCCCGCATGGCATGCTACTGTGCCCACGTACGAATCTGTTAAAATTTGTTCCTTTTAGTTCGGAGTAGCCCCATTTTTAAGTTTACAAGTTAGAGTTAATCGCAAATTTGAAAAGTGAGAAAAATGTGCGGCTCCCATTATCCTGTTGCACGAAATTTGTGTCAGCGTGCTTAGGTTTCGCTTATAAATAATATGACTACATGGTGAACTGGGGGAAATTTCGCATTCGTATAGCAAAGACTTGACTTCCTTTTAGGTGGGGTGTGGTTGATAGTAGAATAAACAAGTTTGGCTAAACTAACAGACTAGGATTTGCTTTACACTTGCATACCGCTTGAAAGCCTGCTGATTCAAGTTGTGTGCTAGCTGAGGAAATTGGATGACACAAACTGCTGTGCTGATAACTCCTACTTCATTTGCTCATAGCTAGTTCGTTTTAACATGGTTGCATTAAACAGGAAATCACAACTTACCCTTGCTCGGCCTCAACTTCTGCACATTGGAATCTACTTGAAATATGTTTCGCATTGTAAGCAGTGGATGGCTTTCCTCGCATCTCATGAAATTCCGGTTTATAACATCTCCTGCATTAGTACCTTCGAGCACAAAGCAGCTGAATAATCGCTTACGATAGGAAAGTTCAATCCGCGAATCAGTGGGCCAAAATTAAAAGTCCATCATCAGACAGTCAGATGTTTCACCACACACTTATATGGATCTTGATGGCTTAAGACTTTGGCAGGCTTCATATTGGCCGAGGTGTAGTCTTAAGCGTCCTATGGTAGGAGGCGCCATGCGATATGCAGGAAGGACTGGATAGCTGAGTGATGTCCGCCTCTTCCTCCTCCTCTGCAGCATTGCCAATGCATCGATACTGTAGTTAGTCATCAAGCACCTTCGGCATTCAAACGAAATTCTCCACATTTTTCCTACGTTTAAACTCGTCATCAGTCATGAGACCAAAGTAGAAAATCTGTGCCTGCGCTCTCCCCTGAGATTAGATAAAATGGACGAAAGTTTCCTCTACAACATTGATCGTCACTAGGACGTTGCAGGCGTTCGTTCGATATCCGTCCAGCACATTCAACTGCTCTTTGGTCAAAAGTGGTGCAACAGGGTTAGTTGGAATGGAACTGATGGAGTTCTGTGGCTTCGATCCAGCATAGAGAAGTGCCACTGCTGAGACGTCCGTGATTTGATGGGCCACTGAGAGGGCGGTGATTTACTCCCTCACCAACAGCAAAGCAGGGAGAGTCCCGTTGTTTGCTTCCACTACTTCACGTGAATACAGTAGCACTGGGAGCAGTGAAACCATCCTGGACCTCATGAGAAGGTGCACCAGCATTCATTCTCTTAGGATCGAAAGCCAGCGGCTAGATGGGTTTGGTGTTGGAAGACTGACGGACCTGTCGAATAACCTCCAGCGCCTTTTTCAATGTGGATAAACAGGTCTGAATGGTGCTGCCACACTGAGAATTCGTAATGACTGTGGTAGCCATGTTGTACGACCTGGGCTGTCGGGCTGGCTGGTCTTCGGGCCATGCCTGCGGCCCCATTATTACTGTTCACGGAACATATATGAATGTTCCGTTCTAGTATTTTGTCTTCATTCGCATTCAAGGAAGTGTCAGAACGCCACAATGTGAGTGCCCACGCTGAAGGGAATTTCATTCGTTTAATTTACGCATGTTCAGAAGCATGGATTGTAAGGAAAGTGTGCTAGATTTGTAGGTTTTCTGCATTTGTTGTTTCTGTGGTATCGTTGGTGGAATGCTCGAATTCTGTTGCCTAATTTAATCAAACACTTGCATCGACAATGTCCTTTTTGGTAAAAGTGCGCAATCAAATTCACTGATCCTATTGAGCACAAGTACTTTTCAAATTTAGACAAAGGATAAAGGTTTGGACCCTCCTTGATGAAAACTTTTAGACTCTTTTAGGCGATTCTAGGGTAACGTTCTAGGTCCTGCAACATTTGTTTCAAAAAGGCACAAATTTGAGGCTAAAAGAAAGATAAATTCGTTGAGAAAAATTGCTAACTAATGCAACACTTGTAGGCTATTGCCCCTTGCGCCCATGGTGGCCCCCAGCGCATCAGCGATTTCAAAATGTAAAGCTGTAATTACTCTAGCAGTTAAACGTGAAGCTTTGCCCACAAGAAACTGACTTATGATGCTTCCTCTGCTCCGGTTCAGGTGGCCGTTTTCAGCTTTACCGAAAATCAGGAGGGAGAGCAGGCAATCGCGTGCTGATATTGATGAATGAGTGCAGAAGTTTAGAATTTTTGAGAGCCCTGAACAGGTTTTAATGCGACCCATGGATTTTTCCTTGATTTAGAAACAAATAGAAATGAAGATCGTGCAGCGCTTGGGTTTCAGAAGAGATATTATAATCCAGTCTTTAAAATGCCAAAGTGTAAATTTGTACTTCATTTCTGTCCTCTTGTTCCATTCAGCCTTTTTGTATAGGGGTTTGCCTTTGGCATAGGTAAATTTCACTCCTCCAACAGCAGTTGGTCAGTACTAAGACATAGTTGGATGTGCCTCGACATGAGGACACCTTCCTCATCCCCTTGAAAGGTTTTCGCTCTCCATTTCTCAGTTGCAAAGATTAAGGCGGACGTCTCCTCCGTACGCTATAGTGATCGACGTGTCGAAAGTGTCTGTGCTCTTTGATCGTCTACCTCGATATCATGCGATTCATTCGACGCCCCTTACATAAGACGGAGAACCGCAGTCGCATAACAACGAGCACGTGAGTAGAGGTGGACAATCACATGGCTGCTTTTTGACGGAACTATACTCTAGGTGTTGAGCTACAGTGCCTCTTTACCTCCCCACCAGCACAACATATTTAATGTCCTGAGTTTCTTAAAAAGACTCGATGTCAATTCCATATTGCTTGTTCCTCACCGGTTTGTAATACTTGGCTAAAATTTAAGGTATTAAAGTAGACATATGAGCTGTTTTTGATAAACAGATGAACAAGTTTTTTGTGGTAATGTGATAATTGCGCTTCAGAGCTGTGGTAAACCTGTTAAAATTGGGCAGTTAAAGACATGCTGCACAGTTGACATCAGCACTTGATTTTTCTGTGTCTTTGATAATCTCGTCCTTCTTAAGAGAGTTGAATGCAGGAGGACGAGTCTTAAAAAGGGGCACTAATTACCACCAACATCAATTTGATGCATTAAATTGATGCTTCTCTCTGACTACTGGTTGTCGTGCGGTTCGGCCTAGACGATTACTGCAAGGTGAAGATGGCTACAAGATTCGTATTTACAGGTTGGAAAAAACAGAGTTTGCTAATGCCGGAAGCGCGCCCAATCTTGGTCATCATGACCACTGAGTGTGGGTTAAATTTCGGGCTCTTGAGTTTACAGAAAAATGGTAATGAAAAAATAGGCACGGCCGATCCGAGATGCTGTTGACACCTATATGTTTCTGTCATCTCTCACTAAGACTGAAATAAGAAACGCCAAATCTCACCATTACACAATGAGGAGGTTAAGTGCGAATGCTAAGCCAGAGTTTTTTTAGCGTTTGACTTATTTGCCCTTATCTAGTTTCTCCATTTTTTACGATCAGCGCCACAATGTTTTTTAAGTTGGTACTAACGTACCCGCCAGTATTGTGAAATGTCTGCGCTGTTTCAAACGTCAAGTGCGCATTGAAGCGTAAATTGTGCAAGCCGTTTCAGCTGCAGCTTTCGTTCACAAACCATAACAATTAAAACAGGCTTTGTAGAGAAGGATGTCAGTTGAGTTGTGGAATTTTGCAAGAAGTAGCTTAGATTAGGTTTGTACTATTGTCTCTACGTTATTACGTTACGCAGGCTATATCTGGCGGCTCCCACATGGCGCTTGACATGGGAGGTGACGCCGCGGAGCATTCACGATGGTATGGAAGCGGCGACTGCTACTTCTGACTGCCTTATCTCTAACTCCAAAATGACTCGATTATTCGCAGATTAAGACAACCCCAGCATCATTGTGACCATCTTTGGTGCACGCGGTAGGGTTAGTGTTGTTGGACATGGTAATGGGACAAGTTTGAGCCATTCTTCATTCCTTATTGCCCTTATCTTCATGTTTCCTTGATTATGTGATTGCACAGTCATCAGTAAAATGTTCTGCTACCTGCTGGTTCCATGCGTTCGCTGTGCGGGTTTGAGTAGCTTTGTCTGTCAGGTTGAACTTGGTGCTAAATTGGGTGAGCTGTCAGGGGTTGTGGTGGATTGGTATGGTATGGATGGGAAATTCAACCCCGCCCTAACAAAGCTAGACTCATCAGCGAAACGAGAAACAACTGTAGTTAAAATCCAGAATTGTAAAAATGATGACTTGGAAAGATATTACGGCAAAAACATTGGTTGTTCGCTATTGGCCAGTAATATGTAGGCTAAGACGGTCCAGAAATTGACACCACTTAACAAATGTAAATGTCTACTCCCATCAGTGAGTTGAATAGTTGAATAGACAAAGTAGGGCTGGGCAGTTCAATTGAGGATAAATCGAAAAACAGGAATTGACAGATGGGTAGATTCAAAGCAAACAGACCTCAGTTGGATGATTTGATGGAGCAATGAAATGCGTCGAACAATCGAGGGGACTCAGTCATCTAGCTAACTATACCGCACTCACTCATGTTAATTTGATCCACGTAGAAGGGAGATGACGAAGGGCTGCGGAGCGTCAACGCACTTGCTTGCATAGTCATCACCTATGTTTCGACACTTTATAGCCACATGAAGCTCAAACGAAAGATCACTCTCATTTTTCACGGTCTAGGTGCAAAGATAAGTTAAATGGGTACTGGGGAATGGTAACCCTAGAGCATGTCTTCCAAGAAGATCACGAACACCGTCACGGATCAGTCGCTGATCAAGTGATAAGTAGTGGATTTTCTTCAAACTATCAATCCCTTGTTCCACTTTATGCCGCCAAGGCTGCATTAGCCATAAATATTCATCTATCAACCAGCACGAAAAGTAATGTGGATTTGGTGAATTTTAGCTCCATTCCATTAGATCAGCTGCGTGCACTTGAATCCCAGAACCAGTACGGCAGGCTTCCACCTCAAATAGTTGGGAGCAGAAACAGAGGCGTCAATGCTTTTACGGTAAATTGTGCATAAATAAATGCGCAAACCCATAAAAGTGAGGATTGCTCTTTCTCTCTTGGCATCACCTTGCATCCTATCATCATGTCAGATTCTCATTAATTCCTTTGGTTCACTTTTCTCCTTTAGTATCCACCTAACAAACTGCATTGCTCCTGGTGACCCGGAATTGAATCCAGAACCATCAATCAGTCAGGAGTTGTTTTGACCCTGCCACAGCTCACATGAACTCCACTGACATTGGATTGGATGCTGAACTCCCACTTATTCTGACGACCTGTTGCGTCCACTATAGTCCGTCCACTTATCCAACCTAGCATCTAACTGATCGGCAGTCCGTGTTACACCGCTCAGGATGGTCATTTCGATAATGCTTAGCTATGGGAGTACCCGAATTTTCGAAGGCCACTTTCCCGGGTCTAGTAATAGAGCATTACTTATTCAGCCCAAAATGCTATTGCATTTTAGAGGATAAATCCTGCAGAACATCAAAGTATACCACGAGGTCTTTCTGAGACAAAACGCAGCACCGAGTGGCAAGATATGGCCGAAATGGATGGATAGTAGAGTAGACACATTTGTGCGTGAGTACGAACTATCCCTGACCGAGATCTATTACTGCTAAATGCTTCTCCTTTAAGGAAGGTGAATAGTTATACCAACAAAGTCATGGTAAAAATGTGTCGATGTGTAATGTTTTTAATAAAATTTTACCAGCAGTTAGCTAGAGCATGTCATGCATCAGACGCGAAGTAGATTTGTTTCCCGGAGACAGCATGCTACCTCGATGGACATCGTCAAAGAAGCATTTGACAAGGAGGATATCGTTAGCTCCGCAACAACTTGTAAATCAACAAGAAAGTTTGCCGAGCTGAAACCGTACTCTCAGCATTCATTCAAATTAGCACAACCATTTGAAACAGCGTCACATGCTTCTCGTATTTTACAACAAAGTGGGGAATGTACGTTGTGTCCTCGGCTGCATTCGAAGAATCCAATTGTACACACTTCCGATTGCTCTTCTGCTGAAGGAAACCGTCGTTGTTGGGCCCTAAAACATCGCACAACTATTATCAGCACTAGGCAGCACATGTATTTTAAACTTCTATCATCAATTTATCCAACACTCTGCGGATACAGCCTATCGGGATTAAGAATAGAAAAAAGTAGTCATTATTGGAGAGAGCAAGAACAAAGACTATAAATGTCAGGTTCATTCAATTCACATTTATGCTTGTCTTACACTCCCTACTCGCTCAAACCCCCTTCTCGTGAGGACATAGCGCAGTTGTCATTGGACTGCATTCTGTGCAGTTGGTTGCTTCCTTCACAGCCGGTGTTGAGGAGTTACGTCAATGCCCACTTGAAGGCTTCAGGCATGTTGACGTAAGCCCATCTTCTCGTTGGAGACGCCACACTCTCCACCAGTTGCACGGACCAACATTCAGTTTGCAAAGACTGGTCTCAAGGCACCCAAAATGGTCACAAGCTGCCATCGTCCTGCCTGTCTCTTTCGACTGCGCATCCAGGACGAGCAGCAATGGAGGGCGATGGGTCGCATCGGAGGAACTGCGAGCGATGATGGCCATGAGACAGTCCATTTCATGCTGCAGGCTGCGCCTACTATGACGCTGTAACAAGTAATCCATCTCAAAAATCACCATGCGGAACCAGTGGATGCTTTCTTCTTCATCCAAATCATGGTCATCGGAACGTGCTTCGTAAGCGGTGGCGTATTAATGTAGGCGCTGTCCACGCGCATCAAGCCACTGTTCGAGGTTGTCGCCAGAGGGAATGGAGAATTCCTTGCTATCTATGCACACGCAAAACGTTAAACAGCTAAAGACTCTGTCGGAAGTGGGTGGTTTCTGGCCCACACATTTAGTGCAGGTTCGGCAATTCAGCAAATTGTATCGTTGGTGAAAGAAGTGCTTTAAAAATGGCGTGACATGCAAATAATGAGGCCGTGTTGTTTTGTCTTTTCCATACATGAACGCTTAACTTTGCTTAGCCGTCTGTACAATTTGTCAAAATAGATCAATCAAAACTAACTCGCGACAACAAAGGCAACTTATGGTCGTACGTACTGAGCCTTGACGCTCTCACAAGGCAGCATATTGCTGAGTTCGTCAAAATTGTATATATCGGGTCTCACATTCCAAATGTGGTTAGCTGATTTGAATAGACTCAGACTTAAATAAAGCGTTGGTCCAGCCAAGTGAGATCGTCATCGGTATCATGTAATTTATCCTTCCGAGTGCACATGCTACTGTAACAGATGTCACATGCGTGAGACAACTCACTCCCCGCCTGCGCTGAAGGCCTCCACTTTAATTAGAATAAAGTCAAATGTTAAAATTTAAAATTTGGAGTTGCTACTGGATTACTGTTACGTTTGCCATGATTTCTAGAAATCTGTGTAAAGTACAAATTGCTGCAATCGATTAAAATATTTTACCAACAGCGCTGATTCAAGGACTCAAAAATTCAGTTTAGACAATACTTATTCGGCAGCAAACTTGGATTAGCTATGCGTGGAATCTGTTTACATACAGTAATGGGTTGTGTCCGAATTTTCAAAACCATAAAACCAAAGCAGGCTGTGCTATGGCAGTGACATTTTGTGAAAGATTGACAAAAGGAATGGCGAGCACTTTATAGAACTAAATTTGCTAAAGCATCTCAACATCATTGTAGATATTGATATTTGGGGCAAAAGTATGCAGTCAATCTTCAAAATGGGCTAAATTTCGGTATTTTTGACCAAATTGTTTTTTCTTTTTAGGCCAAGAAGAATCGAACCATCCGCTCCTGGTATGAGCCTTTGTTCTTTTGCTCCGAAAAATGGCTTTTAAGTAATGAATGCAATAACATTTGGAGGACGAAAGATGATAAAACTGACAATAGGCATAAGTTTCTACAAAGGTTGCACCATAAAAGTGGAGATTTATGCAAAATTACGGTTTGCATGCAACAATTTTGCATAGATTTTACCGACCACGGTGTGAGGAAAATAGAAGTTAAGCTGTGCCAAAATGAGTCACTGCGTTGCAAGTTTTCTCTTTGACACTTTATTGCTACCATCTGCTGGACAAAGGTTTTGCCTTAAGAAGGTTGAGCACATCACCACCCAGACATTTACAATGTGGTTACAGAAATCTTAAGTGCTGGGAAGGACTGCAGCCCATAAATTACTCTTTTAATGGGTTTGTCAAACACCAAGCATGTACATTTTCGGAACGTTCAGGATCACAGGCCAAACCGTATTTACGTTACTCTCCTCATTATTCGTATTGTGCTGCGCGTTACATCGATGGCAAGATTTTGTCGACCAGTCTAAGATGCATTAAATGGTTTAGTATATGTGGTAGTGCGTGCTTTCTAAGCGCTATTAAGTGTTTTATCATCTATTTTGCGGTCATGTGATAAGTTGCACCACTGCGCATCAGAAACACCCACTATGTATTGTTTTGCGTTTTGCATTTATTGTGCAAAGGTGAAGGCAATCGTATGAGTAGTAATGAAGCCTTTTTTTCTTAACCACAACTGTGACTTCACCGCATTAACCAAGCATCTTAATGATCCCTTCAGTCAAGGGGCTACAGCTGCACACAATAAATATCACGCTGACAATCATCGCTGTTCTCCTTTTGCAGGATTACCCTTATTTTCACACTATCTTTAAAGCATTCGATGTGTTAATTCTTACAAAAAATCATTATCCAAATTAGGATCTGCAGAGCGGCAACTTAGAAGCTCTTCTTTAATTGACAAGTGCGTTTCCGTTTTTTTGCGCAAAGCACATTGGCTCAGGGATTACCTTTTCTTTTAGAATTGTGTGTAACTCAGTGCGCATACAGTCAGCGCAATGTGGTAGTTAGTGGTAGGATAAAGAGGAGTAGCGCTAGCTATTTATACGATCACTAGTTCCGTATTGATAGTAGTTAAACCAAACTGAAGAAAGTGGCTAATATAGAATAGGATCTACCCGATAAGTGTACACTTCACACCCTTAACGACACCAATGCAAGATCAGAGTGTTACTGAGAAATGTAGCGCGCAAGTAATTAATTAGCTTAAACCATCCTTCACGAGCTTTATAACTGCTAAAAGGTATCAGCAATTAGGTGCTTGACCACAACAACCACATAGCATAATCTTCACAACTACAAACGATGCAGAAGAGTCTCTTAGTTCGGTGTTTGTTTATGTCAATAAATTCGAATGTCGACAAGTTCCGATTTAACTACGATGGGCGGGTCTTAGTTCAGGAAGCGATGCGACTATAATTTGCGAACTCTTAAAAAGCGTAAAAGCGAAGTTGTTACACAAAGTTTAATATTGGTTTCACATGGGTACTCATAGATACAAGCTCCTTTTCACAGCTAGATCATCTAAGAGCTCCAAAATAATAAAATGCGCCATTGAAAGTTCATTTAAGTACGCAAATTTTACATTTGCATTCATATGTGTAATCTCAAACCCATTATTTATAAGTCGTAGGGCATTGCCTGCTTACTGCGCTACAAACAGCCACCACAATAATTTATGTGCTCAAAGTTGCTATTGGCAAACTAGAAGACAAAAAACCACTAAACGCCAATTTTCACCTCAGTTTACCTCTGAATCCACAAACTTGAACCAATATTGCTTTTTAAGAATTGGTCCACCAGCATAAGCAAAAATAAAATTCATCCAATTTTCGGTCCTGTAAAAATGCGTTCAGATTTTTGATAACATCTGTGCGAGTAAATACTTCGTAGAGTATTCTCCCTTAACACGCATCTCAACTCCACTCATCTATTTGGGCATCAGCAGTTGGTCCTCTGACACTGTTAGCTCTCCTACTCTCAGGTTGGAGTGCACTACTGGCAGGTTAACCAATCAATGTCCCACAACCTAGCTCAGGGCCATATAAATGCACACAATCTACCTGGCTAGCAGCTAACAGTTACGATGAGATTTATTGCACTCCTTACTTTTGTTGCTTACTGCTCTGGTAAGTGCCTACCACTTCATTTTCACATGACCTATTTCCTAACTGCGCAATAGTAAGGTCTATAAAACACAAACGGAATGTTTCGTCGGCTTGAGTGTTTGAACCCTTATTAAAATGGCACATTGGGAAACCTATTTGAAAACAGGGTATCAAGGCCCACTACTACCACAATTAAGGTTGAGGTCCAAACTAACATGTTTCCATGCCTGATTTCTCAACATATTAGGATATGAAACTGTTTTACTGTTCTAAAGGCGCGATCGCTCTTAAGTTATGGGGATCGAGAGTCGTTTCAAAGGCATCGGGACCATCTGACACCATGAATTATCAGTTTGACAGCGACTTTGTAAGTTTTCTAGCGCAACGTTTTGTGCATGTAGCGATTTCTAAGGAATCTTTAAAACAAAGCATTTGCTTGTTTTCTTATTCAATGTTAAATGAGTTAAACGATGCATAGTCTTCGTTAATGAAGATGTGACATGTCGCATTCGTAAAGGCGTAGGCAAATCTGCAGGATTGCACACGCAAAATCTTTCCTTTTAGGGTGCAATTATCAAGCAAGGCTCAATAGTCAGTGAGTTGTCAATTAGAGATGGCAAGTGCTTCCTCAACGGCACGCAGTTTTGGGGTAGTCCTTGTGGCGGAACTCCAGGTGTGTTGTATTCTCTTCAACTACGTTCATTAAAAATCACAGCATGACAAAGTAATTGCACACAAGCGGTATGTTTTGCTAAATATCTATTTAAAATCGACCTTTTTTACTTATGCGCTACTAGGTCGTTCTAGGGTAATTCATTGCATCCATGCCGACTATGGTCATGATCACGCAGCAGTTCCACAATAACACTACAAATTTTACGTGGTGAGGACGAGTGGCTTTTAGTGACCCACTGCATGTGATACGCAACAGACAGGGTAGATAAACGTGACGTCCCGGCTAAGGTCTAAAAGTTGAGCCGATATCTGTCTACATGGACCAACCTAAGATCTCGTTGCCAACTGCCGTATTATCCGGCAACCGGCGTTTGAGCATTCAATACTTTGAAAATAAACGCGTGACTGTTAAAATGTAATGCCTTTTACTGGTTCTGTATTTAAGTATTCAAGAGCTATGCAATACGAATCGATATCCACTAGTTTGTTGGATAACAACGATCACGTTACAATGAAGAAGGTCAGAGCGTCACATTGGCTGCATCACCATACCGCAATCGCATGGTGAGAGTCTTTAATTTCATTTTTCCCTACTTGGAATGCGATTAGTGCGCGTGAAGAGCAAGTTTACAGACATGCAGATCATCAGAGCTCTTCTATTCTTTGGCAAGCAGCTACGTAAACGTTGCAAGTGGAGCTAAAACTGCAACTAAGTTGTGGCTACGAACAATCCGAATCGGCATGATCAGCAAACATCACCCCTTCCTTTCATTCATGACTTGTCGCAATTTTAAAGCAGCCAGCAAATTATCGGTTAGTCTGGACATCGTAGCGCCTTAATTCCAGTTGCATGTCTTCCGATCTGACTCTTCTGATTGAGCTTTCCCATTATGGCGATCAAATATTCGAATTCAATGCATGCATGTTCAAGTATTCCTACCTAATATGGACGATGTAAGCAGATTTGGTCGTTGACTACTGAGCTTGTTAATTCTGTACGCCTATAAGTCCATCAATCTGATGGACTGATTTGAATCTGACACGTGTAAATCGATCGGCATCACGTGTCGTGTGATAGCTTTCGATGCTGTCCGGTGTGAACCTTGGAGAGCATCCTTTTTAGATGGTTCTGTGGGATCGAACATTACTTGCCTATGTATCTTATTATCTTGGCAGAATTTGTGCATCGTAGCGCAAGTAAAGGAGGCGTAGGGGAATGAATGGGACCATCGATATCATTGTTCTTTCATTAAAGCGCTGTCTTGTCAGGTCTACTTGACCTTGACCTACTGGGCATTTAGTGGCAGGAAGAGCGAAGCGAGGCATAAATTGCGCAAAGAAATTGACAACCTACTCCCAGTAATTGTTATGGAGCAAGTGATAGTTCGATTATGCCCATCATTTTTAATCCCATGCCTGGACCAACTGTTGTCCTGTACTTCGGGGAAGGATAGAGATAATTACACCTCAGCTGAAAAGGGGTGACAGAACTATTCAGTCTAAAGGGACGGAAGACTAGTTGTAGAAGAAAGAATGGAGAAAGTTTGTTGTCGAATATCCATGCACAGTTCTCTATCATTTCGTTCATTATCCTTTATACTCTTTCTTGCATACGGTCCTGAATTCATTCATTTAGTCATTTACTTAGCCACGTATTCAAGCAAAAATTGTAAGAATCGAATTTGCGAAAGAAACACAATTTTCCATCGACTGATACAAGCGAAGACTCAGCTCACACTTTACCCTAATAAAAAATTGCACTAAGACACCGTTCGCGACGATGCCGAAACGACGCATGCAAATGAGGTAAGGAAGAAGGAAGGGAAGCTTAAGCAGGTGCTGAAGGGAAGGTCATGCCATAGTTCAACCCTAATTTCTACGATTTTTATTTATGCCCTTTGCCCATGCCCACGTAGATAAACGGACATGGTAGTTGAGCCAGAGGAGACATATTAACTCTATTCTATGGTGCAAACATCGTTTCCAGATAAAAAGATTTCCTCATGGCAGGTCAAAAAGGCAGAAGAATGCGTAACGGACTCCGTTGAGTAAACAAAATCACCTGTTAGCGAGAATGATCCAACAGGACACCTTTGTTTGAAATCCATCAGGAGAAACCTAATTGATGCTCGGAGAACATACTCTATCGCAAGGTTGATTGCAGTACTTAGCTCATAATGCCGACAAAGAGAGAGGCGATAGAAAACGTTATGCAGAGTTAATCGGGGTCAGATAGCAAGAAGGCGATGCGGCTGACTCGCCGATCAGTGGATTTGAGATGTTCTGAAATTTGCGTGCGTTTGAGCATTCAGCAACTGGATCACGACGAGAAAATGACTATAAATATAAGGTGTTATGGGTTGCATGGCAGCGCATACATAAAAAGGTCTTTTGACTTTTGTTCAACCATTCTTCCAGCTAGGGAGCAGAAGGCAGCGTGGGAGAGGTGTTTAGAGGCTTTGTCGCTGTTTTGTGTTAGCAACGAGTCCCTTCTCCCACTTTCCGTACCGTGTAGCGTAATCGGATTATTTGGCAGAGATTTCCAAAAATAAGCCTCCAATCTCATTCCTCCCGAACAGCATCGTACAAACAGTGGTTGTCTTCACGTTTTTTAAGATGGGCACACACAAACAAAAAAGCGCAAGCGCATAAGCGAAGATATGAACGATAGTTTTTGCTAGTAGAGGAAAATAACTACATGTGTTCGATGTTTTGCGTTAGCCATAAATAAAGCTGCTTCGAGAATGTTGACCCGCCTTAGTGGGCGTCAATTAATCAGCTTTCAAGGATCCGACTGATCTATTTTTATATCATCACTATCTCACAAGCAGCATCGCAATGACACCTGAGGGTCATTCGTGATCTGTAATGTTGGAGAATAAATATTTTCCTGTAAGGTTTTATTTAGAAACACTTTATAATAAGCATGGTAGGTGAATGCAGAGCATGGTATTATAGTGCAGCAGTGGATCCTGCTTACCAAGTAGGCAGAAAGCAGTTACCGCTAAGGACCTTGAAAATGCTGGACAAATAGCTTTTTATATTTGGCAGTAGAATGAGAGGGTAGTTAGGAATACAACTCTAGCTCTACCAAACATTCATGAATCGACACTACCTCTTTTGAGCTTACCCTTGATCCTTTCATTTAATTTTTAACTGCGACAGTAAGGAGGTATTATATTAAAACTAGCTTGATCAAAAATGCGGTTAACTACGTGACTTAAGTTTTTTTGCTGTTTAGCACCCCTTCTATGGCCAAAGAGCATGTGGCAGAACATTCGTTTTTACTTTCTTAGTTTTCTTCAGCGCTGTTATACAACAAAAAAGGAACTCCATTTTCATGACATTATGCCAAACCCCTCCTAACATTTCAGCGCTTTACCACCTTCAGCACAAGCCTTGCCTTGCATCTGAGAAGCTGTCGCAGCAGAGGAAGGAAGAAAGGGAAGATAATAGTAACCTTGCCGAGTTTTCGCATGCGCCTGACCTTTGGACCACGAATTTTGTCCATCTGTTAGCGGTCTCAAACAATCTACGATAAGAAAGTGAAAGGGCCACAATGATACACATCCCTCAAATCCACCGCAATTTTATTAACACACTGCGTATGGTTTGACCTTCGATGGAAAATGCTTTAGGTTTACAAGTGCATTGCCCATAACTCGTTACAAATTGCCTGTCAACTTATCGTTAAAATGAACCCGATTTAAGTTGCGATTAGGAGATTAGGCTGCCTAATTTCGCTGCATAAGAGTTCACAACGGCCCTTCAGGCAAACCGATTTAGGTCTCCTGCAACCCCTACCTTCGTTTATGGATCGGATTCGGACACTAAACCATGCCGTATCTGAGCTTAGGTTTGAGTGGCTTTTCAAAAATGAGCACATTGAAACATTATCGGATAAAAAGTAGCAGCAACTCAATATTTGAGATTCGTTCCCACCTTGGTGAATTTCAAAGTAATGATAAAGGCAGGAATCGTAATTCGTGCCGGTCGATAGCGTCTCCACGCTTTAAACAAATGCTCGACCAAAAGGAAGTAAACTCCCGTCAATTAAGAGTGGTCAACGTCTTTAGCAGGTAAATCCAAATACTATGTGCATTTTCAGCAATTTTCAGCAAATTGGGCCTCATTTGTCGAAACTCACCGTTAATCGCTTAAATTACTTTGCATCGTATATGCAACAAATAAACCCAACAGTAAATTGATGCATATAAAAATGGATAAAATAGTACTTATACGTAAAAATAAGCATCTTTGAAAACGTATTAAGGTGAATGTGAAAACTCAATATATTTCCAATTTTTCACATGCCTAAGCAACACTCATTAAAATTCATCGCTACAAAAAATAACAAACCACAAGCCGCAAATAATGGCATCGGTTATTTTTTCTAAAGCAAATGGTTGTTAAGCACAACAGTTAAATAGGTAACAAATGATCTCGCACCGAAAGATCTAAGACAAACTGCGAAGCACTTGTGCACCGAGTCGTGATCACTCTGTATGCAGCAAAGGATTTAAACGCAGTTGATATATCTGCTCTGCATTATTTATTAATAATCCCACATTTTCAAGCATTCGTTTCCACTACCTCGACACTGTGATGCTACGAATACAGTTAAGCCTGCATATATTTTCGTGACCCTATTGGCAGAGGAGTCAGCTGACTTTCTTCATTTCTTTCTCAGGCCCCACTGTTGCAAATATCCGCTCCTCTTATTAACTAAAATGGACGGGAACGAATAAGCATATAGTTGGAGCGAATTTATAAGATTCCCATGAAAAGCCAATGTATATTGGTTTTATGCTTACATAGGTATAAGCACAGCTAAGTCTTTGCTAGTCCCATGTAATTTTGTTCAAAATGTTGATTGATTGTATTCTTGAAGTTGATGGCAATGCTCACGACTACGTTTTCTTTTTATGTAGCGATTCGTCTTTGCAATTTCAAGCTGTAACTTTGACGGCTACATTGTACGAGCCGGGTAGGCTCAATCACTCTGTCTATGGAGCATATATAATCCGCTCTAGCAATGTGTCGTCTCTTGCCCTCAGGGAAGGCTGGTGACGCCACAATGGTGGCAGCGGTGGGATGAGCATGTGAACACGACAACCACCAAACTCCTCCGATACTGAATACAAGATCAATAGAGGAGGAAAGCTGTTGGTTTTTAGTAGGGCTGTGTAATTCATGAGTACGAAAGGGAAACCAGTGACGGAGATTAGTGGTCCGTCAATGCCATGGGACATGTAGGAAGGATTGGGTAGCTGCCACAGCGCCAATGCATTGATAGTGGAGCTAGTCATCAATCACCTTTGGCATTCGAACAAAGTCCTCCACATTTGTCCTAGGTTCGAATTCGTCATCAGTCAAGAGAACAAAGTAGAATGCCTTCGCCTGCGCTCTGTTTTGGGATTGAATAAAGTGGACAAAAGTTTGTCAGTCCGTTTGCCTTAATCACGACCTTAGAGGATTGAACATGGAGCCCTTTCCCCACAATATTGGTTGTCACTAGAACATTGCAGGCATTTGTCCAGAACCCATTCAATACATTTAACTGCTCATTGTTCGAAAGTGACGCTACAGGGATACTTGGAATGGCATTAATACAGTACGATGCCTTCGATCTGACATAAAGAGGTGCCACAGGAGAGGCCTATGTAATTAACTAGGCCACCGGGAGCGCGATAATTCTTCCTTAATCAACAGTAAAGAAGAGGAAGTCTTGTTGTTCGCTTCCACTACTTTGCGCGAATACAGCAGCAATGAGAGCAATAGGATCATCTTGGAGCTCAAGAAAAGTGCACCACGATCCGTTCTCTTTAAGCATGGCTCTTGGAATCAAAAGTTAGCGACTGGATGTGTTTGGTGGTGGAAGACCGGCGGACTTGTCAATAAGCCTCAAGCGCCTCCTCCAATGTGACTAAACAGGCCTGAACGATGCTGCCACACTGAGATTTCTTGATGACTGCGGTGGTCATGTTGTACTGGCTAGGCTAACTGGCTGGCTGGCCCCCGGGACATGCCAGTAGCCCCATTCCCTCTATTTACGGGACATATGTATTCTTTTCCAGTGGTAAGTCTCATTTTGCTCTCAAGGAAGTCTCAGAAAGCCACAATATATGTGTCCATTTTGAAGGGGATTTCAGTCGTTCAACTTACGCGTGTCCAGAAGTATAGATTGTAATGAAAGTGTGGCTAGGTTTTAGGCTTTCTGTATCCATTGTTTCTTTGATGGAATGCTCGAATTTCGTTTCCAATTTAATCAAATACTAGTAACGACAATGTCATTTTGGTGAAGGGTGTCTGTTACAGCATAATCAAGTTCGCTGGTCTAATGGGTGCAAGTTCTTTTCAGATGGCAACAAAGAGTGAGGGTTCGGATTCTCCATGATGAATTACTTTTGGACTCTATTAGACTATTCTAGGGTAACGTTCTAGGTTCTACAGCAACTGTTTTAAAAAGGCACAAAGTTGAGACGTGGGAACTGCAACCTTAGTCTCTCATGCTACAAGTAAGGACACTTCTGTTGAGAGACTAGCAGCTAATGCAATGGTCGTAGAATACTATTCCTTGCACCTCATTTTGGCCTCTAGTACATCGATGAATTAGAAAATGCAAAGTTGTAGTTATTCCAGCAGTTAAACGTGAAGTTTTGCTCACAAGAAAATGACTTGTGATGCTTCCTCGCTCCGATTTTAATAGCTGTTGTCAGCTTTAATAAAGAACATGAGGGAGAGCAAGCAACCACGTGCTGATTTTGATGAACGAGTGCAGAAGTTCAGATTTCGGAGGGCTTTGAACAGGTTTTAATGCAACTCATCAATTTTTTCCTTGAATGTATAAACTAATAGAAACGAAGATTGTACAGTGTTTGGGTTGCAGGGGCGGTATTATAATTTAGTCTCCGAAATGTGAAAGTGTAGATTTTAACTTCTTCCCTTCCTTTTGTTGAATTTAAGATTTTTATTCAAGGGTTTGCCTTTCGCCCAGTTAAATCTCATCCCTTAACAGCAGATGGTCAGTGCTGTCATAGTTGGATATATCTCTGCGTGCGGGCACTTTCTTTGTCTCCTTGAAAGGCATTCTCTCTCCATTTCCTAGTTGCAAAAAATTAAGTGGTACGTCTCCTCCGTACGCTCAAGTGATTAAAGGGTCTACTTGGATTTCATGCAACTCATTCGACGTTCCTTGTATAAGGTGGAGAACCGCAGTCTCATAACAGCTAGCATGTGCGTAGAGGCAGACAATCATAAGGCAGTGCTTTCTCTTCTTGTCGACTTTACCAGCAGGTCCGGAGCATATCGAACAATTTTAAAGCTTATGCCTTCTTCTTGGACGCATTATAAAACTAAATTTTTCGAAGCTTCATATCACCGTTACGACGCTCTCAGTTCTTAAAATGTCTACATAAAAACAGAGTAATTGGGATCAAAATAAGGTTTTTGAAATTGACATCAGTTTGCAACACTAAGTAGACTTTTAAGCCATAAATTAAGCTAAAATATTAATTTTTTATGGGCTGGTGATGACTAGATGAATGGTTTCGTGCTTCATTTTTGTTTTGTGTGAAAAATACATTGCAGATCAAAACATGTGTGTAGCAAACAGGTTGGGTATGTATGATGGAGTAGCTACATCCAACAGGCAATGATCTGCAGCTGCAACCATGAGCACAACAGTCTGGCAAACATTATATCAGCTAGCAGTCTTTGGTTCAACTTGCAAATCTTAGGTCGCTTTATGAATCGTGATACGTGATTGTAACATGCGGTAAAAGCACTCATATTCCTTCTCCTACTTCTCATTAGCTACTTCCATCCTTTCTCGAGATAGACTACTATACTTGGATGTTTACTTCTGCGCATTCTGTTTGTATTTTGAGAAGTGAAAGCACTTGAGGAGGAAGTCAATCCAAATAAGGGAAGTGCTTGTCTTACATTCCCTCGAGTTGATGAGGTTGACTCTGCTTAGGTGAATTTCTTGAGAGTACCAATAATTTTTCCATTTTAGTTATTTTTGAAATTGGATAATGCTTTTAGATATCCCCAATTAAGCTAATGACGCTTTCTTCTCTACATCAGGACAGTGCTTTAACCATATACGTGCCTTTATTCACTGTAGGCCTCACAAGAAGATAGGTCTCCTATTTAATTAAGCTTAAAATAATTTGAACAATCAGATCCTCGGAGAATAAGAGGATTTAAGCAAAGGTGAGAGTTGTAAAGTTATAGATTATATAAGCTGAATTGTGTAACTTAGCAGTGCAATGGTTTTTTAGAGCAAGCGTATGAAAAATTGGATATTCATTGGGGAAAAATGCCAGTAAGACAGTTTGGGTGGTGCAAATTGCATCGATTTAAGAGTCGACGACCACGAATGCGTATGCCATGTCTTCAGTGGGAACATGTGCCTCACGCACATCCATACAAGTCCCATCAATGTGCTGTCCAACTGTGTCATGGTCTTGCATTGACATGCAAATTTAATTCCAGCTTCAACGAATATTTGACAATATTCGTTCTGCATTTATATTTCACCCTAAGGTATGCAGCTGCACGAAGAATTAGGCTCTTGCAGATTGTGCTGTTGATCTGACGTATAAGATCCAGCTATTCCTTTCCCTTCATGCAGCTGCCTTTCTCCAGTGCTTCCTCCGTAATGATTGGAACGTAGAAGGGACAAAAGCGACTCGGAAGAGGGTATCTATTTTATGAACGCAACAAAGCAATGATTGAGGCTGCACTGCTGTGCCGGTCTTTGGAATAAATATGGCTAACTACAAAGGGTTTTAAATGTGCCGCAAATCAAACGAAAAATCTCCTTGCAGAAGATAAAGATAGAGGGGTGAAGCCGCACAAACAGTGGCGCTTAGCACCCTAAGACTGGGATCATTTGCACTCCCTTGACTGAGACAGTCTTGATATGATTTGCCATGTCAAGAGGTGGTAAAGTATTGCCGTGTTTTCTATCAAGTGCAATAAAAGCATCTTCTTCCTTAAATAAGGTAGCTTAATTGGGGAGCTTTGGACAAGTTCTGGGGCTTGTACTATTTAACATACACTGTGAGAAACAACTGACCTGCACATATGCTGCAAATTGGCAGTTCTCTAGTGTAGCGAAAATAAGGAGGAGTGGGTGAGGCATCGCATGGTTAGAGCTGTTATCTGCAGCGCGTGGTGAATGGGTGGGATTGTGCCTGTTAGTGGTGGATATGATGTGGTGGGGGAACATGCGCCGACTTCCGCATCTAGCCACTCATTTGACCAAGCGCCTAACACTTCATTACGCCTCTTCGTCTTATCAACTTGCCCTTATCAGGTCCTTGCTCATTCTAACTAAATAAAAAGTTGCGCAATACATTTTACTGACATCGTTGAGGTGATATGTGCAGGACTGTCATCACCAGAGTCGTCGGCGACAATGTTGCGAGTGAAGGAGCCCGGGCGTGTCTCTCGCCTAGACTTGCCTTAAGAACGAAACAAATCCTACTAATTGGGTGTAAGTAGCAGAAGAAAACGACAGAAAATTAGGTTCAGAGAGGCATTGCATTTCACCTTCTTATACAAACTGGGTTAAAACTGCTTCGTACATCTTAATAACTTTCTATGCTAAAAATGTACTTACACTTTGGAAGCCAATAAAGAGGAGAAGATAAATGTCGGGTTCAGCAGATTGGTTAGATGCAGCGGAATTAACACATTTTTGTTAACAAAATTTCCCAAGTTTGAAGTAGGCTGTCTTTTAATACAAATGGCTTGGTGCCTAAATCTTAGTTCCATTAGCATCTGTTCAGTAAACCCAGTAGCGAGGTTTGTAAATCAAGATGAGTTAAGAGTAGGAAGGACAATATACGCTGTCCAAATGCCTCTTCTCATCCTCATTCTTTTCATAGCAATTCAAGGAATGACTGTCGCGCCATCAGTTGATAGTTAAGTTCAAATGGAGAATAAAAGGAAGCAACGGATCATTATTAGATGGACGAAAGTAAGGCGGGCGGCGTCAACCCAGATCGCTCATTTCGAGAGGCCAAAATTCTTGGATATAAGTAGTTGTTCACAGCATCCTGGTGTCTCTTGATTAGCTCAAAGAAAAAACATCCTTTCTAAACTTAACAGTGTGTTGTTGTTTTTGCGTTTCTTTTAAATCGCATCCCTCACAGCAGAAAGACATCGGAAGGAATACCTGCGCAAACACCTCTTGTAGTTCCTAGTGTCAGTGCGGCCAACATCAACGACCCATGCGCCAATTTGGCGGGAATCAAATTCCATGGCGGCGACGCCGATGTAAGCTTTTGATATTGTTGCGGTTCCGTAGGACTTAACTCTTCTTGTTCTCTAAAGCTGCAAACACTCTGTGCGCCTGAGACGGGACTCGGGCCGCTTTCAGTGGTGTCGGTAGGTGGTGGAGAGCCATAAACTTTAAAAGAAGATTTGATTACCCACAGGCACTGAGGATTTGCTTAGAAGTAGGCATGATGATTAGATCTGCTCCATTTTCACTTACCACTCTCGTCCTGACTCAAGTCGAGTGGCATTTCTTCAACGAGGGTGCAACCTTGTAGCGGAATTTTGCCGTTTCTCTGAGCAAAGGAAAGGAAAAGTGCAAACCAATTAACATTATTTGGGCTTGCTTCTTCATAAAGCTATGCATTCGTTCTTTTAGACGTTTTCTTCTTCATCTGGTTCCAGAGAAACAGTTGATAGTTGTCTGGATACTGTAGAATGTGGATTTCACAAGCTGTAGGGTGGCGGGTACTACTTATTTGGTGATTTGCATCTCTGAGTCACTGCAGTGTCAATTGAACCTGATGTGTCACAAGCTTGTTAGACGCAAACATTTAAGTGCTCTCGGTCATAAAACAGTAAAATTTTCTGAGGAAATTTGTCAATTATATGAAGTGAAGTGAGATAGGAGAATGGCTAGGACCCAAGAGAGGGGCACTGTTGGCTGAACCAATAAAGCTTGAAGTTTCAAGATCAAAATGGTTTATGAAAACGTCCTGACTCGGAAGCGAAGCAATTATCCCTTGCTTTCTTTCTCTGTTTGTGTCAGGGGAGCGTGTGTTTTAAATGGTGGTCAGCTATGTATAGGTGGTATAGATGGCTACCATGTGCAAGAATGGATACAAGGTAGAAGTTTCTTCTTCGGCTGTTATTATAGCAAGTAAAATCCTTTGGGCATTTATGAGGATAAGTGAATTAGGAATGAGCACACTACGGTTGGACCGATTGATACCCGTGCTTTGTAGTGCACGCCCTCATACGATCGTAAGATTTAGAATTCCATGAGGAAAGTCGTTAGAAAGTGTTACTACAAAAACGACACAAAAAAGAATGACCTTTTAAAACAAAGTGCATCAGATCCAATATTACTATTTACGTACGAAAACGACACCTCCATTTTTACGTATTTATTAAAAACGGAGAAGAGCATTAAGGCTTCTCTTACAAACGAATTTTTATATTAAATTTCATAAAGTAAAAGTAAAAAATCTAATGGAAACCTAAATGAAACTCGAATTTGGAGTAGATTAAAAGAGGCAATGTGCAACTTAATCCATTTTGAGTAGGTAAAAACGTGATATTAGATAGCGTAACGTTTGTCTTGACAAATACACAAAATATATGACTAGTCCACAACTGGTCATGACTACTTGCAGTGAAATAAATAATGGCTTCTTCAAAGTCGTTTAGTTGACTTGTTATTTACCTTAGCCAATTTGAGTCGCCCGGAATTTATCCTCGTTGCGATGAGAAGGTGGTTGGTAAAGAGGAAGACCTGCCTCAACCTCTCCTTTTTTTACATGATGAGGAACTAAGTTGAGTGATTCGTGGGCAGGGATAAATTGCCTTGTTCATTGTCACCTGCACTAGAGTACCTGGCGCAGACCAGCAAGATACAAAGCACATGAATAGGTAAAGCAAACCATAACCTGCTAGTATTATTGCTTGCATGCATTTAAAAGCGCGTGTTTACGCATAAATGCTAAACTTTAGATTAAATTATGGGGTTATTTTCCTCATAATTTAAGGTGTGTTCCAAGCTCCGCTAATCCCAAGCCTTCCCAACATGACTTAAAAGCTAGGGTTAAATGCGTTCGACATATTCCAGCATGAGCAGGGCGGATTCCGCGCTTTGTTGCTACCGATTGTTTACATTAAAGATCAAGCTCTCTTGAGGCACTCGATACCGTCCGTGCATGCTAAACTCACTCCAGGTGCAACCCTTTTGCTCTAGGATCATTAAAAGTAAAACGAGAAAACAAACAGAGGTAAAAAATGAAGTGGTTAGAACGCTGAGGGCCTAAAAGCAACTAACTACCTATGAAACAAAGATTGTAAATGCATTTATACTTCTAAGGACAGTTCATGATAATGCAATAACACATGTACTACTCATGTAGCAGAAGTGGACTCACCCTGTCTCACAAACACCTGATTTGCATCGAGAAGTATATCACACCCATCAGAAATCATGCGTTTGTTCTCTGTCTCACTTACCTCATCATGAATCACCTTCCAAAGAAAAGTAAGTAAAATGAGTTTGTTGATGCAATCGAGCTAAAGGAAGGGAACCTACTTGAGACCGTGTCTCCAATTTCCTCTTTGCATGCTCCAAATTCGTTCTATCGACATGTTCGTGAGGTGTGTGGGCAAGAATTTCGTGCAACGTGACGAGATAGTGGGGGATCCGTAATTGGATAAGAGCGAGGAATACGTACTACTAAATGCATTAGGCAGGGGGTTTTGCTCTAGAACAATTAAAATGAAGCAATTGATTCTTTTGCTACATTCAAAGGAGTTGCAGAAGATTGAACACTGCCAGACATTGCAGATTAAATTTTTACACACGAAGGAATCCCTTAATCATCCCTCAGCTGACAGGACTTCCTTCCTTAGTGTATGCCGATGGAGATTCATTTGTGCTTCTAATGCGGGCACAGCTCTATCCACAACAACTCGTGAATGGTCAAATGCTAATACCGCCTCCCTAATCGACAACTACAGGCAATTGTGCAGTAGACTTTATCAGTGAGTGAAGACCACTGCCTTGGCTTATCGATAAACCATTCCCTCAATCTGACGCAGCGTATCCAAAATACCTCACTCTCTTCTGAAGAAGCAAAAAGCAAAATTTTTGGGACTGTTTTAAGTAATTAAGATATGCAAGAAAAGTGTTATTTACCCAACACCTAAAGATGAGTAGCAGTAATCAGGGATTACGGAAACCAGACTTGGCTTCACAGTGGTATCCTTAGAATGCAAAACCCTAAGCACATATAAAAAACTTCGAGTCTGTCACACACACTTGATTTTAGGTTGTGCATCCACTAAGCGAAGCTGGATCGTGATTTCCTTTATTTTTTGCCTTTATTGGATGTCTTGACCTTTTAGTCACAGCTGTAACTCCTTAATAAATATAAATGTTCCTTCCTTATTCTAGTGCATGGCATTTTTGGGCGGTTCGCACAGCTTTGCAGTACATTTTAGAAACCAAAATCAGTAAAAATGGCAACATCAAACCTAAATAACTATAAAGGAACATTGGACTGCTGTTTGTGAGACAGTGGAAAAAACAAGTGATTCAGGCGAACGAATGATAACTTTCTTAATTGCAAAGCGGCTGAAATGATTTATTTGAGATAGTTGAGCAAATGTGAGGTACAAAAAGCTGGTGTTAAGGAGGTGGCATTAAATGAGTTTTCGGTATGATGATGAATGCTTCATTTATTCATTGTGCACCTGCTTTGATTAATGCCGATCGGTGCAACGACTTGGTGCATGAGGCCGAATCGTTTAAGAACACCCTCCATACCCCATGTTGTAAAATGCGTTTGCATATTGCAGTTAAGTAATAGGAGCAGACATGTGATTAATTTGCAACAGTTTACGCAGAAGTTTGACATAAAGGGCCATCGGAGATGGCAATCGAGAGAAAAGATGAGCAATTTATTAAGCAAAGTTTTAGAATCTGTTTTAGTATCCTGCATTTAGCTTAAGTAAAGATCTTATCCACAAAAATTTAAATAGATTTGGCCAAAGAAAAAGAACTTAATCAGTGTTGCCTAGATCCAGTATACTACTGAAAGTCTATTTAAGAAGGTAATTCAAGCTCACCTGACACATAGGAGGGGTGAGGAATGATTCAATCGACCTCCCTTCACATTGCAATTTCTCCTCGCATCGTTTTAGCATTCGAGTGAACTCCTCCTTCATTTTATACTCGGCCAGGACTTGAAGCGAATAGTGATGGTTGCGGACGTATTCCTGGTAGACGCCAAACAATGGCAACAGCATGTCAAAGAGATCGCCTGTAAAATAAAGTGGTAATAAGAAGGCACCAGTGACCAGTTAATTTAGACGATTTTACAAAGTAATTTACCAAGTATTGATTTATTTGCCGCTCAAGAGGAATTATTCTCGTGCCCAATGCTGTTGCCATTCTCCGGGTGCAAACGAAACCACAAATGCTTTTAATCTGTGAACTTTTAATTTGCAGACTCTATAAGGTCGGATATTTTCCCTTTTATGCGTTTTCTATTGCTTTCTATAAGGGTCATAAAAAAGTGGAGTAGACAGTCACAAATTCTGTGACAATCGGAGCGGGCGCAAAAACTTCAAAGATCACCCGCTACATTGAGCATTCCCAAGCGCCGAGGACGCCAGACTTAGGTACGATGAAGTAGTACCGGCGGAGGCACTTTTATTAAGCACCGAATCCTCAGTCGCAGTGGACGACATTTCTCCTTGCCTGCGCACTCACTCGATTACCTAGTTGGCTTTGAATTAGCTTCTGCCTTGTTGCAGAAACTCAACTAACTTTGTTACAAGCTGCTCAAAAGATGATGTTTTGCCCCTAATCAAAGGGACAAATGATTCTCTTAAATTTAATTTTTAAAAGCTTATTATTATTATTATTATTATTATTATTAGCAGAACGAGGGCAATTAAAGACGTCCCCTGAATGGGAGGAATAGGTGAAGTAGGAAGCGCTGTGAATGCTTCTCCTTAGGCGTGACTCTGGCAGGTAAACAATTTGTTAGCCCTGGATTAATCCAGCCTACAGTCTTCCTCAAAGGAAGCATATTAAACTCCGAATTCTGGTCAGGAATGTCAAGTTGTGATTTGTCGCTCTAAGATGCCTCCTTCTTCTCAATTATCTCATCTATTTAAGCGACTGTCCCACTTTCTGATGTGATTGGCTGATGGCGGGGATGAAAGGGAGGCTGAAGCGGTGCCATCCCTTCCCCCCCGCTCCCCCCAGCCAGGTCCCATTCTCAGGTGTTTATCCACCCTTACATCAAGGGGGAACATGAAGGTCATTTCACACCATTAATCGGTCAACTACCAATCATGGATGAGTTGGGGGCGGGGAGGGAGGTGTAGGGGTGAAGACCAGCAAATTGTTAGGGTGTCTATTGTTGATGCACGTGGGGCCAATTAGTGCTCCCTCCTGTCATGACTTCTTGGTCAACACAGAGGCATCACCTAATTACTTAATTGTCGCTTGTGTTAAAGGCAATTAATATTTATTCTTCTCACTCTTTTTAATACCTCCTTCTTCTAACTAATCCTGGCATCTTAATTTCTTGTAACGGAGTCCTCGCACAGGTGAGATGCCTTCTTGGGGCAATGATTTGTCACCTCAGTCATTTCGCTTCCTTGCAGCGTGCTCCTCTTTGTCCACCTTAGCAACAGGATTAGACTTGATGTGGATAGGCAGTACGCTCACCTTATAGAGACCAGACTTATGTGACATGTGATGACATGGGGAGGTCAAAGTAGGCAGGAGGTTGGAGGAAGGGGAACAAACTGTAAAGATTAGCGCCTTGTAGCGACCCACATTATGCAAACTGTAAGGCGAAAGACAATTCCGGTAGATGTTTGCAATTCTCGGTAAAGTAAGAAGTCTTCGGCTGTTAAGTGGGATGAAGCCCAACATGAGACAGCTCGATATATCGTTTCTGGGCAAGTGCACTTTCGCTTAGATCAACACATCTTAGCCCCGTCTTGTAAATTATGTGCTCATTCAATGGATCATTCACAACCTTTGAACATGCACTGCAGATCCACTCCCTCTCACATCACCAGTTTCGGTCAAGTAATGCGTGTTTGTCCCAAGCAATGGAGGTAGGATGGTCCACTTCTTGGAGAGGGAGCAGTTGAGCCCTGGGTTCACTCCACACAATCATCGCGATACCATCCCAAGTTGGGAAGATAACCTCTTTTATAACGCTATTAGCAGTAGCCAATCAAGTGAATGGAGGTCATATTGTGGGAAAACAACTTGCATTGTAGGAACTTGCGTGCAAGGAGTGCTGATTGTTGTATTTCTTGACCTGTAACAGGGTTGTTGTAAATTACGAGTAGAACAGAAATGAAGGAGACTGGGCTTGAGTGCGCCATTGTGCTTCAAGAAGGTCTCTCGTACCTCCTTTTTGCAAGAGAATTGTAAAAACTTTTTGGGAGACTTGTTTACCACTACCCAATGGGTTAACTAGCATTTCTGCCTCCTCTCTCTTTTTTCCCACCACCTGAAGTCCCTGTGTTTTGCTCAACAAAAAACAACAACAACTTCCTGCCTGCCTTTTGCTGGATTTTTAGTAGTGAGGGGAAATGGGGTGGACATATGATTAGCCTATTCAAGTCGATTGGGTCTATGGTTTTTACCTCTCCGACGAGATGTTGTAGCTTTAGACAGAGCAAATTATTAGCAGGCTCGTGCATTTTCAAGAGAACCAGTTCAGAGAGGCTGTGCGAAGAGGCCTTTCCAGGCTCCGCTGTAAAGCGAAGGAATGTTGCTTAAGGCCGAGTTGACTCGCAACCTTATTACCACGCTTTCCCAAAATTTGGTGCTCTTCAGCTGCGTTTGATTGCACACTTTACGTGAATCCAGTTTTGCGTAGACAAAAAGGGGAACTCCACTTTGCTGTCTTCTGTCTGTCCATTCAACTCCAGTGCTGCCCACAAGAGCATAAATCAAGCTGTTAAAGTTGCCTAAAACTTGGGCTCTAAAATTGACAAGTCTTCGTGTCACTCTTGAAAATTGAAAAATAAACACTTCTTAATGGATACCATAAAGTGTGATTCTCCGCCGAAATTGTATCAAGCCACTGCAGTGATGTGGGGTGCATACCGCTTACAAATGCACAGTAGATTTGGGAAACGGATAGCTTGGTCCAAAAGTCAATCCACAGTTGATTGCACAATTAAACAACAAGTGCCCAGCAATAAGACGTGAACAGAATAGACATACTTCAGGCCATCCAAATATCAAAGTCAGTGAGTTGCATTAACTAAAAGCGCTTTCGTTGATAAGATCTAGCGCCCATTTATGGCATCTCTGGGGCCATTTAATATTAAAATCTACTGTTTTACCCACTCAGACAGTTTATTTCATGTAGCCTGTACTCTCACACACAATAATGCCATCTCGCCCGTGACTACGATGCAATGGGGTCTTGGCTGCGTTGAAGGGGGGAGAGCCAGCGTCCCTCTGACGTGCGTCATTACGCCTTGAGGCAAGCCGCAACACCACAAACACTCTTGGAGGCGAGTATTCTTTCATCTCCAAATAAGTAATAGGGTGCCGTTCTCATACCCGACAAGGCTTTGGAGGTGCTGGACACCAAATGGTATGCACCGGTTTAGTAAAATCAAAGTCAGTTAAAATCGCTTGACAGGAGGGTTAGAAAGACGGTTTGTGTGGACAAAATAATCACAAAAATAGGCCTACCCAACTTGAGAGTTGGCCAATTCTCCATTTTGCGTCGTAGGCCCTGAACGAAGATTTGGTGGAGAAACATTATAGTCTCCCTAGAAAGGCAGAAAGGAAGGAATTTTAAAGAAAACTGAATCAAAGGTGATGGGCTTTACCGACTCGAAGTTGCACATCTTGTTGCTATTTTCCAGTGCGATCGTAGGCTTTCTCATCCTCTCTTCGTAAACAAACGAAAGAACCAAACAGTCTGGAAAGTGAGGCATGATTAAGTTGGGTAGTGATCGTTATGAACCTTTTCACGGAGGGTTCACATATTTCAGCATCTCAAACACTTCAGGTGGAATGTAACGGCGAGGAGAGTAGCTATATGTAAAAGGGCTTTCTTGACAGCTAAAAATGCGTGTTTATTGTAGCCATACCTTTTTCTATGCCCAGCCAAAACCAATGACTTCTTGTATGCTCTGACCTCTGGACCATGTCACCGTGTCCTGTGAAACGTGCCCAATCGTGAGGGACAGGTGCGTGGACTCCCATTCGTTAGGCTTCACTAATCATGCCAATCCCCTGTTTCGTAGGAAGCTATCAGCCACAGAAGTCACACTTGCCACGAACCACTTCGAAAATCCGTTACGGGGCTCCATGCTCCACCATCTCCCTCTACTCTCGGGTAGAGTTGCTCGACCGTGAAGTTAAAACAATGTGGCAGGGAGGAAGAAAGGCAAAATCCAGTCCCTTGAAAATTGTGCTGTTGTTGTTGTCATTGTGTGACTGCTGACTATGGATTCGCATGATGGGTAGCACAATCCCTCTTCTCCCAGTCTACTTCACATACAGAACGCATCTCCAAGTCCAGTGCATTTGTCTGGGGAAATCAGTGACTTTGCGGGTGGCTATCATCATTGCTGCATGACAGTGTAATTTATGACATGTTTCACCCAGGAGAGTTTCTCGACGACCACTGATTAAGAAACGATAGCTGAAGTGTAGGGTTAACTGATTGAAGCACCAAGAATGACGCTTCAAGGCACAAAAGGTGCTATGCAATGCTCGCGTTGGACACCAAACTCTCAGGTCTTTGTGATTGTCTCCTCGCAAGATGACCTCTCCTACGGGCTATGCCAGTAGTCGCACTCCTCCTGTCCATCGAATGTGCATAGATTTTGCCCTGCATCGTTTCCACCAACAGGATGACAGCTGCAAAGTCAAGTCCAGACTATGAACTTGCCACCTAGTCAGATCTAGATAAACCCGTAAATCGTTCTGAATGTTGCGCCTTAAATTGGATGTTTTATGCAAGCAAAGCGATGCCTCCTAGCCCATATGTCTAACCGCGTAGAATCCAAAATTCTCCACCTTATGGCATGTCCTTCCTTCCATCCTATTTCTGTCCACATCAACACGACCTCCCTGTCCAGGCAGGTAGGCACAGAATTTGGTTTCTTGGTCCAGTTATTGGATTCGGATTTGAGTTAAGAGGGAGAGGAATAAGTGGTTGAGGGCGTACAACCACAAAGGCTCTAAAAGTGCTTTCATTCATTAGTGAGGGCCGAATGTTGAGCCTTGAAGTAAGTGTAGAGTTGACTGACTCGAGAGTTCGAACCAGTGGCATGCACAATAGTCCATTACAAACTTATTCATGGAGGCTGAACATCTGACACTAGCGTGGTTGATGGGACTGAAACGGGTGTGACGAAAATTCCCCCAAAACAGTAGCCACCAGTCATTCAGTCTGATTGAGTCCTATTCTCGCGAGACTGCACAGCCCATGGTTTGGCATTGCGTTATTACTTTCCTGTACCAAAATGGTACACTGCTTGGTGAAACCAAGAATAAACTACTCACCCGAGAGAACACGCTACTTACACATTTAAGTAGATGGAGATCACATCCTCATGTGTTATTATGGGCTTCTTTGAGCTGGCCGCCATTCTGAATGGTCGGAGGAAGCAAGTGACGAGTGTGATTAGATGTTGAACATATTCCGCCTCCACTTCAAACAGCTTGAAGACGATGGAGTTGCGTTTTCGCATTGATTCAGCGTGAGGCGAAAGGAGGTGCTCATCCACAATGTGTTTCCATCGGCGTCGGCATAGCCAACCGCGAAGAAATGAGTGCACCTTGGTGCAAAGAAGATCAATTTAATTTGCTAGACAACTTAGAGTGCTTCAAGTTTCCCAAGATGTAGTTGGTGGTATTTAGGGGCCCAGCCGCCCAGTCGCCCTTTACGTTCCCGCCAAATTAGTTCACCATTCGTTGTCTCAATAGGTTTTTGCAGTCAACCTTGTAAATTTCACTGCTAAACAAATCTTCTTGGCACCAAAAGGCCAAATTCACAGCAGTTCCTTGCTCAAAGTGTGAAGCATGTCATCCCCAACGAAGACTGCCGCGGTGTTTTGTGGAGGAGGAAGAAGCGAGCTACCGCCACTTACGCTGTTTGGATGATGCCACTGCTTGACGCCTCGAAGTACGTCATGCTGTTTGCCAGAAAGACAAGTTTGGTCGGCTGTTTTTTAAATTTTAATCCGCCTTCGTCATTGAATAAGAGGAAATGCGGGATTGAACAATTTGCGCATTCAAAAAGTCCACGCTTCCAAGAAAGACAGATTTATACTAGTGAAAGTGGCGGATATGAATATGGAAATTGATTTAGTCGTAGCTGTATCGCTGTATCATGCAGTAAGAACCTCAAAATATGTGACACCGCTGAAACAGGTTAAAGCGGCAAATCATTTAAAGAAGGTATCGAAACGAATTCAAATTTGAACACTTTTAATTCTTTTACTTGACAAGTTTATTAAAGGAGACCCAGCTGTATGGTTAACTTTCTCCTCCTCCTCCTCCTCCTCCTCCAGCTCCTCCACGTTCCCCCCACAGTGGTGGAAGTGCTTGTCACTCCTCCCTGACGCCAGTCCAGCGGACACCCAGTGAGGCGATTGAGGAGGGAGCCCAAGTGAGCTGCCAACGGAGGCGCTCAGTGTCTGCCGCTTTTGTGTATTTGCTGTTGTATTATGTGCGTACTTCTGTTTCCAGGGCAATTTATGTTCCTCCACCTAATAATTATTCATTTTCTCTTAGTTCATTTAAATTGTCAAACTTAAATCCCACAACTCTTGATATCTGGCCGAGGTTTACTACTTTGAGCACACACCAGGCAAGTAATTTTTTGTTAAATAACTAAAGTCTATGAAAGGAAACAAAAGTAGATGCTAATGAAGCCGAATTGAATAGGCGACACTACTGCTCCTCTTTGTCTGCTCAGTTGCAAGAAGTGATACACCCTTTGTCCAATTAGTCGCCTTTTTTAATGCTCTAAAGACATCTTTTTGAATGACATTGTTGTGCGACTGTTTAACGTAGGTGGATGCGTGCACAGCGTGGATACGCCAGAGCTAATAGTCAGGCTTCTCGTCTAGGCGTTGTATTAACACTAAAGTAAGAGTCTGGACAAATGCCAATGCCCTGATTATTTGGCTGTCAATCAGTCGCCTTGTTGACATCTGGACAGAGAGGGGGGGACGGAGGGAGCTTGCGCCCCCACCACCACCGATGGATACGAAAGTACCGTTGAAGGTGGGTTCGTGCTTCCAACATGAATCCCAACTCCAAACGCACCCGCTCCTTACACTTTCGTTAAGACCTACATATGATGGTGACAATCGTTTGCATTACATTCATCAATCCTACTGCCAATCTGCAAAGTCGGTTGAGGGGTTGAAGGGGATCTGTCACCCGACATCCACCTCGCCAAGGGACAGCATTTACAGCCACCAGGGAGGTGTGCGAAAGAGCATTGCGATATGGAAAAGAGAAGTGCTTATGTGGAAAGGCACTTACCTTCTTGATCTTGCGTATTTGGTCGGATTCCTCTATAAACAACTGAGTATTTGGCTTGGCTGGAGCAATGGCGTTGAGCTGGAGCAAGTAAAGAGAGATGTGTATGAATAAGCAATGCAGCAATGTCTCCTCCCACATCAGAAAGGCCGCCCCAAAAGGTGTGGCAGGTTGCTGCACGTCCACCTCAGGAAGTCGTTAGTGGCATTGCAGTAGGAGTAGATCGGTCTCCTAGCCACACCCGACTCTTCTTCACCTCCATGACTCTTTTTTTTGTTATACAGAAGTGAATTTGATTTGAGAAAGTGAAAAAGAAGTACAATCACGAATGATTGCATGTGTCTCTTCTGTTTCCGGTGTCAGTAGCGTACACTCTTGACTTCCCTCCCTCATTCAAGCACATCAATCAACTGGACAGGAGTGATGATGAAGGAGACTAATCCTCCTCCTTCTATAACAGCGCACCCTTTTTGTGTACTAGGCAAAAGTGAATTTCTGAAAAAGGTGAATATTTTGGGAAACAAAAAAAGAAACAATCAGTCGTCAGACCGTTTAATCGAATCCTAAACCTGATGCCCAATTGAGCTATATCATGGAGATAAGAAAAGTCGTAGGTGGATTAACTTGGGATTATGCCGACAATGGTTGCCTAACAGCCGAATCTGGAGGTGAGGGACAAGTGTACATAGGGTGGATGTGTGGTCGAGTTGGGGGGAAGGGGATGTGGATGGGACCAAGAAATGGGTGGATGGGTACCCAACTTCTATCAAAAATATAGCACTTGAAAGTACCTCACCCATTAGATCTCCTTTTTACCTCTAAACCAGAGAGTCGTGATCATCCTTCTTCAAAGGCAAGTGCTCTACTCACCACATTCATTAAATGCCACCGCTTACTTCGTTTTTGAGTTTCTTGATTTCGGCCTCCAATTCATCGGTTTGTTGAAGGTACTGTAGTTTGGCCTTGCGTTCGGTCTCCAAGACCTGCAGCAGGTAGGCCTGGTTCTCCTTCAGCTCCTGCCTCGACTCGATTACACCGGACGAATCATAAAATACTGCACGCTTGATCAGACTGTTGTCTTTTCTGTTGCCCTCAAGACGGAGGCATAGCTCTCCTCAGCTCCACGCACAGTCTCATAACCTCCATGGGGACAACCGAGGAGCTATGTAGGTTTGAGAAGCAGCAGTGTCTTCACATCGTCCAGTGGCCTCTATTGCCTCCAAAACGGATAGACCGATTTTACAGAGACCTCGCCCTAGGTCCCTCTCTCTTCAGAGTCTTATCAACGCTGCAGGTCCATCGACATGACTCAAAGCCAGGGCCGCCATGGTGCATGCAATAAATGATCCAAACGGAGAGACGGTACAGTGGAATGTAAAAGTGCCAGGATAATAAAACGTTGTGATAGTCTGTAAAGCAATGAGACGACTACTTAGTGAAGGAACGACTGACAAGTGAGGCCAAATTACCCGTCTTAATGGCATGCACAAGAGCCTCTTTAAGAGATGGTATTCTTCTTGCCGCATGAACGATTTTGCTCTCTCATGCAAGGGCAGACATGCTGTTACTAATTAAACAAAACATTGCGTGGTAATGAGGTATCCTTTTTTTACAGAGAGAGAGGCGTAATTGGTCTCGCTGACCGGTCACTTGGTTCAGGCCACGGCAGCCTAACGGGTCCATCGCAACCTTAGCTAGCCTACAGTTGAGTTGAGGTGAGGTGGAATTAATTAAAAAAGAACAAAGGTTGTAACAGTTTGTAGCTGTGATAAAGCGACACGCCTTTTGCTTTCTGTCCCATGGGGATGCTGTGTCGAATGTCCTCTGTAGACCTCGTCTCAACTTGCCAGTGGTTGAATACCAACATCCGAGGAGGCGGACAATTTAACTTGATGAGCGGGGTAGAGGCGCTACTGCTTTCTCTTTGGACAGTAAACAAAAGGCGGTTGAGGAAAAATCCTCTTATTTTCCAGTTTCCATCTGCGGTTAAACGGCATCAAAGGGATTTGTAATTGCCTCTGCACTGTTAGATTTTGGTTACTTGTGAAGCTTTGTCAACAAAGTAAGCGTTTGAAAATAAAAAAACAGGTCTCTCTTGCCGTGTGCACGGCGTAACCTACTCAAATGGGAAACAAATAGGTCTTTTTCCCGAATGACACGCTCAACGATTCTACATCTAACTGCCAAGAGCCAAGCAGTTCGGAGAATTTGAGTTTCGAATCATTATTTCCCTCTATACCCACAATTTAGCAGTGTTCTCTTTTCCGATTTGTGCAATCCTAATAGTGGAATGTGCATTATTCATGTCTCCTCGGAACGATTTGCTCACCCAGTCGTCGCATTTCTCCTCACTGTCCGCACGCAGCTCGTAGTACATTTTGCGTTTCGGCAGGCAGCAGATTGTAAAGCAGTGCTGCAGGGCATCCAACGCAAAAAAGGAATACAAAGATTAATAAGCAAGAAACCATTTATTTTTTGTTTGCTAAACATTTTAACATTTGCCCTTAATTCTTATCCTCTTGGCGCACACTTACATCGCCGATTGCATGCTACTACTTTAAATACTGCAAATATTAGTAGTATAACAGGCATTTTGCTGATTCTATAAAAATAGGCGCTTCTCATTCATTAAAATCGCAGCTTTAATCTGAAGTGACTAATTTGGAGTTTTGTTTAAAGGAAACTAGAGGAAGTTTTGGGCATGCAGCTTGTTTCGCCATTTTCCTGAAGGTATTCTTAGTCAGGCCTACTAAAACTACCTTCGGTTGTTTTGTCAAAACGTATTTAACAATCTGTTTATATGCAAAGAGGAGAGTGAGGGCTTCTGAGTAATTTTTATAGCAGGATTAAAAACCTTGGGTTTCTTAAGGTGTCAAGGCTGCGGAAATCGGAAAAGGAGACCCATACATCACGAAGTTGGTTGAATTGAAGAAACGTTTGGAAAAACTTGTTAGTTTCTTTTAATACATACAATAAAATTATCATTACAACTAGCTTCATCATTAGCCGTAATTAATTAGGGTAATCTGATGGACGTGAATTTTTTGCTTCTCTTTATCTTCTAACCACTTAGAGATTTATTTCAATTTCCCAATCACTCATCAGCCAGCGAAGGATTTATCCAACTGTCAATTCATTCACTCAGTCAATGAATTTGTTGGCTTTTGTATTGCCTTCAACGGTGATGAACACATTCACCACAACTATTTATTGAACCAAAAATCGGTTCGTTCATTGGTCTGTCCAGTCGCATGTGCATCCCTCGCACCATTTGTCAAGTTCCACTCCCCTTCCTTTCCGTTAATCTATCCGGACGACCGCACGAGATCCACATCTTCGTCGAGATGTTACCCTATCCTTCACAACAATTTAACCGCATTCCGACACGCCTCATGCCAAGGGGCCTTTTTACCATCAGAGAATTTATTTTGAGGCAGGCAAGTCAGTTTTCCCAGCAAGAGATCGGCTGAGCCACACTGCCTGTGGATGAAGCAGAGGTTTGTACGCCCACTTGCCTGCCTGCCTGGTGAAACAGAAGAGCACCAACTCACGTCGTGTTGCGGTGCGGTGCGCGTGTCGCGGGAGGTGCGCAGCACGAGGGTCTTCTCGCAGTACGAGCCCTCCAGCAGCGCCATGCCACACGGCTCCCTCTCCAACTTCTCCGACTCGAATTGGAAAAGCATGTTCTGGTAGAGCACAAAGTATCTCGAGGCAAAAAGGTAAGGCAAAGCATTTCTTTTCTCTCTCTCCCTTTTATTGCATTCGTGTGCATGTAAATTTCATTAAAAAATTGAAGAAGAAATTTCGTTATTTTATGCTACAAGGTTGTCTGTGCACCCGGACAGGTTGGGGCTAGGTGCTGGCCTCAGTCTCGACTGCGGGTGACTTCATATAACGAGCACAATAGTTGGAGGTGTGGTAGCTTAAAGCGATTTGGTGGTGTGAGCGAATTTACTACTTGCTGTTACCATCAGGAGTGGCCTTTCATTCGGCAAGTTCAAAATGCGGGTTTCAACTACATGATGGTCCCTGAAAATGCGGCAAATTATTCTATTGAAGGGCCCTGACATTCTAGAGATGATGGAATGCACATCTATGAGGAAAACATGTGGTTTCGTGTAAGTTTTAACTGTTTATCAAGAAATGGAAAAAATAAATTTGGCTAAGATTGGAGCTGAAGATGGTCTAGATATTTAAGGGCATTTTTACCCATAACAATATGCACCTCATGATCGAGGAACTCGGTACGTATTCACGTCTCCTGCCCTTTTTCGTTTACACGCAACAAAATGACTTTTCGCCTGTTTTGCAAAGAGAAAGGCAAACTGTTTGGGAAGCAGGAGGTGATGCGCTATATGGGGAATCGGGAGACTTAGAAGTATGAAATGCGAGCGCACTGCGTCTGCCATCGATTAAACTCGGGTTTTCCAAACCTTTGGGAAGCCGGTGCGCATTACCTAGCGCAAATAAACTTTCCTCCTCATTGGAAGGTGTCGCAAAATGCCACAATGCAGTGCGAAGTCAACCGAAACCAAAGCTGTGATTCAGGAGCTGCAGAGGACCCAAGTCCGCATAACAATGGGTTAAGTGGAAAAGTTTGAAAGAACATTTGCCCCTAGAATTGCACCTCTTCCACTGGTAAGTCTCTAAGTCTCTATTCAACCAGCAACTTTCATCCACTTCCAACATACAGGACAATATGTGAATTATGCATGATGCTCAATTAAATGCATAAGTAGTTGCGGCGGTCAACTTACCGTTGCTGCCACTTCCCAGAGAGGGAATTTCTCTTCCACAAATAGCCAGACATGGTGACTTGGCTATCCTCTCTGGCTTTTGTTGCAAGGCAAGCAAACTGCGTTCGCATCGGTCGTAGGGATATGGGCATCTTTTGGTCAGCTGTGGCAAGCAGCGCAGCTAACAAGAAAAACGACTAAAATAAGGATTCGTTATGCTCTTTATTATTAGGGATGTGTCCTTAGTATCCCCAACGTCTGCCAGGACGTTAACTGATCACATCAAATTGTGAGAGATGTGAGGGCAGGGGAACATTATCAGCCCCACGTTTTCGATGCTTTAAGGCGACAACAATGTAGTCAGCTGTGACTTACTTGGACCTTAGCATGTGATTGGAAAGTGCTATTCAATCTGCTTTGTCCTCAGTCTGCTCGATTCAAGTATGAGCAGAATTTTTGAAAAAAAATGACATTTCAAGAACAAAAATGAGACCTTCTTAAGGCGACTACAAAAACGATAAATTTCACAATCATTCCAAAAATGATGGCTTGAGTACGGCGAATCAAATATATAGGACAATTTACAAAAGAAGTGCTGAAAAGGGGCATTATAATGCGCTTTATGCTACGTCACTTGACTGTCTCGAAAAAAACTGCTTTATGCGAGAGAATAAGAGCAATGACAAAAATGAGGAACCTACAGATAAGCAACCGTGTTAATGATAATCCTCCAGTGTCAAATGCGCTTTCCACCCACTTGAAGGTACATGGCCCAGAGGGGTATGCGCACCTCCGCCATGTGACTGGCCGGTTAAATTAGACCAATGAGCAAATCCCTCCTCACCTCATTGGCCCCTTGTAGTCAGCACTGCAGGCACTGCAGGTGGTAAGGCGGGTAAAGAAAGAAAGCACAGTATGGGGAGTTGATAACGTGCGTGCGAATTTAGTTGTTGGACATTTGTGATCACTTAAAATAACGCATGTGTTTAGCAAACACTATTCATGTTTATTACTGAACAATATTATTATTATTATTATTATTATTATTATTATTATCAAATGCTAGCTATTTGTATACGGGCTTGAAGGATGGATGAAAGCAAGGACAAATACGTCAGGTGCGTTCAGGGAGGTGGAAAGAATGCTTTGGAAGTTAGAGGAGGAGGAGGAGGGGGAGGAGACAAGCATGGAAGGAAGGAAGGAGGGAAGGGGAGCGCATAGCACGAGTATGTCTACTGACAACCTGTAAGTAGGTAGGAGGGGATATGGCGATTGGGTGGTGAGTGGGTGAGAAATGAGTGCAAACAGCGGCAGTGGTAGGTGCTTGGACGATCCATTTTTCCCTAGGTACACACAGACACCAACGGCTATTTACCATGACATACCTCTCACACCCATTCGATACCGAAAGAGGTGAAGTCAACCAGTGACCTCCATCAACCGATGACACTAAAACTTCAAGGGCACACTGTCTAATATCAATGGCCTTAACCTACAAGTGCATTGATATTAGCATGCGTAAAATTTAAATTTATTTTAAACTGCCACTTTAGGACTGCACTTACCACCGAACAGTCAGAAATCTGCTAGCGCATCTAGCTACCACTACTTACACCACGCACACTTGATAACACAACTTCCTATACCACCCTTTACGGACAGCTGCAAAACGACCAAACTAATAAAATCTCATGTCTACTCAACTCCAACAGCAAATACCCTCACCTCACTAGGACATCCTACGTTTCAAAGTCTGTTGATCGTCACCATATTTTTAGAAGCCAAAACTGGGAGGTCAGCACTTGTTTCACTCCCTTTGCGGTTTCAAACAATCTACAATGAAAAATGAAGGCGTCACAATCAAAAACATCCCTCATATCCGCCTCGTTTTACAAAAACGCTATGCATTATTGACCAGCAATGGGAAAAGTGCATCAAAAGTAATCGCAACTGGTAAATTGAGACTCGTTCCACCTGGACAAAGTTCAAAGTAATGGCAAAGGCAGAAATCATATTTAGTGTCAGCCGAAAATGCCTCTACACTTATAGCAAATACTTCACCAAATACTAGGTACATTTTCAACAATGTTCAGTAAATTGGGCCTCGGTTGTCCGAACCCACCTTATTGCAATAAGGAAATAAAACAGTGAAAATTGGTAACTTAAACTATTGTACAATGTAATTAAAAAATTAAACATTAGTAGTGAATAGGTGTATACGAAATTGGATGTTGAAATGTACACATGTGTAAATGAGCACCTTTAAAACGTATTAAGACTAGTGCGATAACGCACTAGATTTTCATTTTTTTGCAGGCCTAAACAATATGAATCAAAATTCATTGTATCAACAATGGCAAGCTACTAAACGCGAATAATAGCATTGGTATTTCTGAAGCGCCTGGCTCTTCCTCAAAATATGTGAAATAGGTAACAAATTGTCCCGCGCCAAAAGACCGAGGACAAGTTACAAAGCACTCGTGCATCGAGTCGTGATCATTTTGAATGTAGCAATGTATTAAAACGTAGTTGGTTTATTTGCTCTGCATAATTTATCAACAATCCTACCTCACCGAGCATTCACTTCCACCACTGTGAGGCAGTGCTGCAACGAGCGCAGTTAAGCCTACACATATTTTAGTGACCATGCTGACAAAGAAGTCAGCTAATTTTCTTCATTTCTTTCTTGGACCCTGTTATTACATACTGTCTGCTGGTCTTTTTGATAAAATGGGTGGAGACAACGAAGCATATATTTAACGCGAACTTATAAATCTGCTTCGAAAAGCCAGGCGTATGAATTGGTTTTTGCCTACATAGGTGTGAACACAGCTAAGTTTTATCTAGTCCTACGCAATTTTATCCAAAATATTGATTTTCGTATTCTTGAGGTTTGGTACGGTCCCTGATGGTGCGCAGGACTTGCTTCTGGCATCAAATGTAAAACACGTCCACAATACTTGCTTTTTTGAACTGTCGGCTTCGCCAACTTTTGTGGTTACATTGTGCAAGCCGAATAGCCTCATTCCCTCTGTCTACGGAGCATACATAATCCGCCCTAGCAATGTGTCGTCTCTTGCCCTCAAGGAAGGCTCGCGAAGCTACATTGGCAGCAGCGATTATGTAAGCATGTAAAAGCGATAACCAACAAACACCTTATTTACTGGATGCAGGATCTATGGAGGAGGGGAAGTGTTGGTTTTCAGCAAGGCTGTGTGCCTCATGAGCACGAAAGCGAAGCCAGTGACGGAGATTAGTGGTCCGTCGATGCCACGCGGTATGTAGGAAGGATTGTATAGCTGGGTGAGGTTCGTTTCTTCTTCCCCTTTGCTACATTACCAACGCAATGATACTGCAGCCAGTCACCAATCACCTTCGGCATTCGAACAAAGTTTGTCATATTTTTCCTAGGTTAAGCCCGTCACCAGTCGAATGGACAAGGCAGAATATATTTGCCTGAGCTCCCCCTTGGGATTAAAAAACGGACGGAAGTTTGTCAGTTTGTCTGCCTTAACACGAAGCCATTCCTCCACAACATTGATTATTACCAGAACATTCAACTGCTCGTGGGTCGAAGTTGATGCTACAGGGTAAGTTGGAATGGTACTGATGCAGTACGACGCCTTCAACCTGGCATAGAGAGGTGTCACTGCCGAGACCTCCGTGATTTGATGGGCCACTGAACCGCGGTGATTACCTCGCTCATCAACAGCAAAGCAGAGAGAGTCCCGCTGTTTGCTTTCACCACTTCATGTAAATACAGTAGCAATGAGAGCAATGAAACCATCTTGGAGCTAATGAGAAAGCGATCAACATTCGTTCTCGTAAAATCGAAAGCCAGCGGCTGGATGTAGTTAATAATGGAAGGCAGACGGACCAGTCAATAAGCCTCTAGCGCCTCCTCCATGTGGCTAAACAGGTCTGAATGATGCTGGCACACTGCGAATTCGTGATGACTGTAGTGGCCATGTTATGTGACCATGGCTGGCTGACTAGCTGGTCTTCGGGCCATGCCTGCTGCACCATTCCCTCTGTTAACGGAATATATGCATATTCTGCCCTAGCATTATGTCTCCTTTCACCTTCAAGGAAGTCTCAGAGCGCCGCAATATAAGTGCCCATTCTGGAGGGAATTTCATTTTTTTCAATTTGCGCGTGTCCAAAAGTATGGATTATAAGGAAAGTGTGCTAGATTTAGGCTTTCCGCATTCTTTGTTTCTGTGCTGTCTTTGGTGGAATACTCGAATTCTGTTGTCCCATTTAATCAAGTGCTAGCATCGACGATGTCCTTTTTGGCAAAGGTGCACAATCAAGTGCGCTGATCCTAGTAGGTACAAGCTCTTTTCAGATAAAGGTAAAAAAATAAAGGTACGTATTTTCCCTGATGAAAAACTTTTGGACTCTTTTAGACGATTTCAGGGTGGCGTTCTAGGCTCTACAGCAATTGTTTAAAAAGGCACAAAGTTGGGACGAGGAAACCGTAACCTTAGTCTTTCATGCTACAATAAGGACAAATTCGTTGAGAGAAATTGGCAACTAATGCAACGATTGTAGGCTGCTGCTTCTTGCGCCCCATTTTCGCTTCTAGCGCATCAGTGATTTCAAAATACAAAGTTGCCATTGTTCAAGCAGTTGAACATGAAGTTTTGCTCACAAGAAACTGCCTTATGATGCTTCCTCTGCTCCGGTTCAGATAGCCGTTGTCGACTTTACTGAAAAAAAACAGGAAAATGAGCAAGCAATCGCGTGCTGATTTCAATGAATGAGTGTAGAAGCTCAAAATTTTTTAAAGTTTTAAACAGGTTTTAATGCGGCGCTCAAGTTGAAGAGAGGGTATTGTAATTTGGTCTTTGAAATGCCAAAGCGTAAATTTATACTCCGTTCCCGTCCTGTTGTTTCAAATAAGCTATTTATGTAGGGATTTGCCGTTGGCCTAGGCGAACCTCACCCCTCCAATAGCTGTTGGTCAGTTCTAGAACATAGTTGGATGCACCTCTGCATGAAGACACTTTTCTCGTCTCCTTGAAAGACTTTCACTCTCCATTTTCCAGTTGCAAAGATTGAGGAGGACGTCTTCCGCATACACTACAGTGATCGAAGTGTTGAAAGAGTCTGTGCTCCTCCGTCGTCTGCTTCGATTCTATGAAATTCAATTGACGTCCCTTACATAGGGCAGAGAACTGCAGTCTCATAACAAACAATATGTGAGTAGGGCAGACAACCATAAGGCTGCTTTCTTGACGGAATTCTACTTTAAGTGTTGGAGCTGCGGTGACTGTTTACCTCCCCCACCAGCACAACATATTTAATGTTCTGAGTTCCTTAAAAGGACTCGATGCCAATTCCACATTGCTTGTTCCTCACCGGTTTGTATTAATAGGCTAAAACTTAAGGTAGTAAAGTAGGCATACGAGCCGTTTTTGATGAACAGATGCACTTATTTTTATGAACAAGTTTTTGTGGCAATGTGATAATTGCGCTTCAGAGCTGTGGCAAATCTGTTGAAATTGGGCAGTTTGTCTTGGACTTTGAAAATCTCATCTTATTAAGAGAATCAAAGGCAGGAGGACGAGTCTTGAAAAGGGGCACCAATTACCATCAACATCAATTTGATGCATTAAATTGATGCTTCTCTTTGGCTACTGGTTGTCGTGCAATTCCGCCTAAGCGTTTACTGCAAGGTGAAAATAGCTACAAGATTAGTTAATTACAGGCTGGAATAAGCAGAGCTTGCGAATGCTTGAAACCCACCTACTTTTGGTCATCATGACCACTGAGTGTAGGTTAAATTTCGGGTTCTTGGATCTACAGAAGAATGGTAATGAAAAAATAGGTACGGGCGATCCGAGGTACTATTGACGTCTATTTGCTTCTGCCCTCTCTCACCAAGACCGAAATAAAAAACGCTAAATCCCACCATTACATAATGAGGAGGTTAAGTGCCAATGCTAAGCCATCCTTTGCCCCAAGTTCAGCAGTGCATGTTTGTCTGCGTAATGTGACTTCTCTACAAATGCCGCTTCCTCCATGATGCCTAACCTGCAGAAGCTGGTTTTTGGTCGTTTGTTTTTGTTTTAAATTTATGAGTGTTCTTTGATATGGCATTGTAAAATACTACCACCTGCTCAGTGGCTCCCTTTACATAACGCCTCCATAGTTAATCATTCATCTTCACCTCACTATGGTTCTAATTTTCTTACAGACAAGGAGAGTGATGTGGCAAAGACAGTGATTGGCACTCCAGTGTAAGGTCCATAACTCTATAACCTTTAGCCTCCTGCTGCAGCACTATCATCACGACCACGAAACCAGGGATCACTGATGGTCCCCTCGACAAGTCAGTCTCCTCCACCTGAGTTTGCAACCAGCGTGTCTTTGACGTCGTCTCTCCCGCTGTGCATCTAAATCATCAAATTCTTCATCGCAGTTATAAACTTTGTCTGCTTAATCGCCACTTTTGCTAATTCTTTTATTTTAAGTGGTGCAGATCCATGACGCCAATAATGAGTGGTGGGTCAAGTCTGCCACTGAAGTGGTGATGTTTTCGCTGCACCTGCAACCGAAGACACTGCAGCTGATGGTTTTGTCACTACCGCTGCTTCCTCATTACCTATGCGTGAGGCTATGAATTTGGTTGTAGGGTTCTGGAGGTGGTAGATTCTGACGCAAATATGGTTCTTGCTACTAGTCGAAGCCTTAGGGGGGGGAGAAAATGGCGTTTGAGACCCTTGCTTTGTCCGAAATGCAAGTTTTTCTTTCTTATATCGTGCGTCGATATGATTAAGACAAACCTTTTACAGCTGCTTGGTAGTCAGTTAAAATTAAGTCTGAATGTTTGTTCTCCTATTTTCTTTAATTATAATAAAAAACTGCTGCTGCTCTGTCGTAGTAAGCGTGTGGCTTATGAAGTATCACTCTCAGCAGAAGTCGCCCTTTTAAGGTTAGTGAGCCTCATAACTCAGATTCTAAAATGTCAGGACTGATGCTTGATTGTCAAATGCGAACGGTTGTGCTGTACAACGAACTCTGTTGTATGCAATTCAATCAAGTGACTGAAATTGTCTGGAACTCTCAGTTCTCTACTGACCATTTTGAGTAGCACTAGTTCCGATCTTATGTCGCGTTTGTGCTACAACATGCTACCGAAAATTTGTCAATAATATGCAAATTCTCAATCTTCGCTTCAAATGCTATAATACGTTTGGGTATGATGGAGGGACATCTCACATATGTGCGTTGAGTATCTGCCACCGAAACACCCGTTTTTGGTGGAAATGATGCATATATTTTGGCAATGGAAAGGCGTAAGTCCTCTACTGAACCATTGTAGTTATTTTAAGTGCCCTACGTAATGGCATTAAACGCATATCTAAAGACAACGCGTGCAACGTTGGATGGAGTGGTGTTGGAATAGATAAATTTGGAGGCACAGTGTCCTATTTGCGTTACCTGAAAACGTTTGAGGCTATTGTGATCAAAACTACCATGGCTCACCAATGAATGTTCATTGAGATTTGGTTATGCTACACTGAATGTTCGGTATATGGGTGTAACATATTACACAGCTGCAGGAAAAGATCATAGAGCGTAAGTGCGAAGCTGGTGTTGTAAAAGCCACCAATTGTGGTAAAAATAATGATGCGATTACAAGCATGATCGTTCTGGCACATCTGTAAGGAGGTGGCCACACTCTTACTGGCTAAACAGCTCAACGCAACCATCGCTGGCACCACCAACAGTAATGTTCAGCTTCGATAACTACAGCAAGATTTGGAGGTTCATGTGCATTTAGATATCATCGCTAATGTTAACGGTTCTATGGCTTGATAAATATACGTGCCACTCATTTTGGCGTGGGAAGGTACTGCTTATGAAGAGAAGTGCCTTTTACTCTCTTCAAGCGACAGATATACAGATAAGCCAGCACAATCACCGACAATTCATGGTTAAATAAGGTTGCCGTTCTTAAGCCAGTGATTAAATTTATTTCTAGGTTGCATGCAGGTTTTGCCAGCGCATTTCTCTAATTCCTTTTCCTCCCTACCTTCAATGCCTATCTCCTCCTCCACTTCCATCGCCACCATTCCCACCGCTGGTTGATCCATACCTCCCACTCCCCTTTGTTAAAGTTGCCAAAGGGCCTGAATGGTATAATTAGCAACGTAAAGTTAGCCTATGCTACCATCCCTTCTTCTTTCTGTCCCTTCTACTCCACTCTTTATTTCTTCAATTTAAACGTCGCTTCACTACTGGTATTCAAATGTAAATCACATATAAAGAGGTAACTATAGGCAGTCACTTCGGTTCTATCGGCAAAAAGACACTTGTATTTCCTCCATTAGGCCGATTTTTCAAACTTTAATTTAATGCAGGATTAGATGGTTAAAAGTGATTAAAGAACATTGAACGCAGTGCCGAATCCGTGCATAAGCGCAGTCCTAGAATTGCAAGTACACACCAAATACCCTGTCAATCAAGATCATTGGAATTAAAAAATTGCAAATGAAGCTAGAGCAGTATCTTACGTCTTTAAACCCAACTACTCAAATGAGCACCACTTTATAATTTCACGGCTTCTCTGCAACTTCAGCTCTCAATTTACCCACTTGATTTCTTGGCACCCTATTCTTCACCCTCCTACTAATCTATTTAAATAACTACACACCTCATTTCTAGCTTTGTTAGCAAAATAAATCCAGATCTCAGTTTTGTTTACGCTTCACTGACCTATATCCCGTATCTGCCCATCTCTACTCCTCAAATTGGCTACATCCTCACACCCTTTTTGGTTCGATAGCTTTTTATATCTTCGCCGCACTACTTCAAGAACGGGCTGACCTTCTTACAGACAACCGTTGAAAATGTTCATAATAACACAGAAATACTTCAGTGCAAGGTGAGTGAGAAAACTTACTGGCGCAAAGACGCCATCTGTGGGTTCTTACAAACACAGTATACTCAACTTCCGAAATCAGCAGATGATAGAGGGTAGGCATAGCAACCAATTGTCTGATAGCTGAAAATTCGTGTGTCCTTCCCTTATTCTGCGCTGCTAGGCGATTGTCTAAGTGCATCAACAATAGGGTTTGCTAAGCATGTTCTATCAATTGCAACCGCACCCACTAATTTGTATTATTACTTCACCACGATTTTTCTCATGAGCAGACTTTTCACAGAATCCGTACAGGCAGCTCCAGTTGCTTCTTAGAGGTGCCTGGCTCCTAAAAAAACCTAAGGCCTTTTTGATGCTGCTGTCCGGAAGTTCTAAATGATTTATTGGCTGCTTGTGGCCTCAACTCCTCATGTAATATGCATCAGCGTTGGGAAAAGTGCAATAAAATTTGTCCTGTGCACTGATTCGCATTATTGTTGACAAACCGAGAAGATAATTTGTGACCTTTTGTACGACGATGGCAATTTCAAAGAGACTTATACCTGGACATCCAGCAACAGCTCCTCACATTCTCACAATTCAATATGCGGTAATGTAGGCGCCCAAATGAACGACTATCGAGGCCCATCCTCATTACTGGTCTGCAACCGACTTCCATTACGTTAGTGACCTACTTTCAATGTCTTCCCGCCTCTGTGAGGCCTAGATTGTTGTCAACGCAACGTACAGCCCATCATACGGTCCTGCATACACTCAGACATTACCCTATCTTGCGACAAATATTGTGTGTACGGGCTAGTTCTCAGTAGGTGCTACATTCACATGTAGTAGTTAGATGACGCAGCTATTAGTCAGCCATTACCTAATTATTTGCCTGTTTGCATATTCTTAATGCTGCAAGTACACATCAACCCTTTCAGTTGCGCTCTATCTCCATGCACCTCTTTGTCATACCTAGGAGATCCTATGCTTACGAATTGGCTACTGTACATGGTTTAGTATTTGTCTCTTCTGTCTGGTCTTCGAGCCTTTTACTTGTTACCACTTGATGAAGATCCTTTTGCGCATGTGATCCCATTGCTAAACTGCAATGTACGCATATATCAAAGTAAAACAGATCCTCATGCACTGTACCGTGTTGGAGACAGGGGAGATTTATTGAGGTAGCATGAGATGTCACGCTTGCAAATGACAGCTATCACTGCCTGTCAATAACTCGACTAACGCTCCATATGACGTCAAACTATGACTGGTAGATAGACAACAATGAAGACATTTTAGCAGTGTCCAAGTGCATGAAATTTTAGGGTGCTAATGTGATTTCGTACTTTACCACAGCTTTGAATTCAATTTACACAGTCTGATCTCAAAGCGTTCCTATATTCAAAATAAATATTTATATTTATTGGAGCTGAGCTTTAATTGCGCCCGCCTACCAACAAATGTGTTTTTCTCACAAATAAAAATGGAATGCCATGCTGTTTGGTTTTCACCCAAAAGTAGGCAATGCGGCAGCCTAACTGGGTTTCGTTCATTTTACCCCGTATCCTCAGAACGTTACTGAACATTACCTACTAGCCGATTGAGGGCCTGCAAGACGAGTCAGATGGCAACGCAACGTTATCCTGACAACCAAACCCCGTTTGCGTGCTCACATCGGAGTGTCACTCATCGCATGTCGAGCGATGAGTTTCAATCGAGTAACAGAATAGGATAACGCATACAAATGCATGGTCAGGTAAGCGTGAGAATCATTCCTGCAGAATTGAAGGGGCATATTGTTATGTAATAAATTTATGGCAAACATTTGTAGAGCATGTGTGATGCCAAATTGGCGCTGCGGATTGCAAGGTGGGAGTAGGGTGGAATGTAAGCAGGCAATGTAGACACAAAGGGAGAAAGGGCATGAGGAGAATATGAGCTTGACTGCGTGTTTTGATTCAAAATGTATTTTACTAGACGTAGAGATGAGGCAACACATGGATTAATTCCATCACACAGAATGCCTTCTGCTCTAGATCTGGCAATGTTTCCACTATCCTCATCAATGTTGCCGCATTAACTTCCTGTTAAATAGGTCAATTGATATTCTCTGTTTTTAATTTAAATGCATTATGATAGAACTGAAGGCTGCAGAGGTGCAGACCAACGACTTTGCACATGCGCGTTGCTTAGGTGCGCATTGCACGCAATAAGCTGATTGGCTCACTCACAGGCGCGCGCCGCTACAGTACCTGCATCTGGTTGGTTTTTTTCGCAGCATACATTTCGCTTCCGTATTCTGTTTGACCGCAGTTAGGACGATGCACTCACCGCATTTCAACGTGACAAGCTTCATTTCTCGAGGCACCTACTCCATGGTTTATGAAGCACTTCCCAAGCAGGGAAGTGACAATGCTACAACATACGCACTTAAAGGCATGTTTCTGCAAAATTCTTCAGCTATTCGGTGTGTTCTTCGCAAGCACCACACTCTCGTTCGGCTATCACTGCACCAATGCCAGTCGGCTTTCCTCGCAACACTTCTCTGTAGTCTGCGAATACATGGATCACCCACCTTCGTGCTGCGCAAGGGTAGTAATGTTGATCTCCTATCTCTCGCCCGCTATCTCGATGGCATGCATGAGGATGAGGCACTATTTTACTCCTCCGAAATTATATGTGGTATGCAGGGTCTTCATGCCATGTGCATTATGCACATGGATCTTAAACCCGAGACGTTCTCCTCTCGTATTCGGGCCATGTTCTTATCACTGACTTCGATCGGTCTTATGATATATCAGAGGGGAGAAGACTTGCGGAAGCTCATGACTTTCGAACAACTCTCCAGTGTGTGGTACCTGAAATAGCCAATCAGGTCAAAATTACAACAAAGGCGGATGCGTGAGTCTGGGTCTCCTGGTGGCCCGCATTGTGTCTGGACCAGTGCGGCCAGCCACCAACAAAGGGAGCGATGCAATGCGGTGGGCGAAAACAGGTCGCTGCAGGAATAGCAACATGGAAAAGCTTTCAAAGCCACTGCAGGATTTTTTCCAATCCTGTCTCATACACAACTATGAAGAGCGTCCAGACATCGTGGGAGTCAAGGATCTGAATTTCTTTAGTGGTGTTAACTGGGAAGAGGTAGCCTCAAGTAAACTGCGGCCGCCTTACCTTCCTTCTCAACTAACACCTCGAGCTACTTCAAGTTATTTCGTGGGTGATCGATGTGATCCCTTGCTTCTTGAGGCTGCATACGGCAAGGAAATGCCTCTGGTGGATCGCAGTCTCCATTGCACGCATAACAAGATGGCGCCCGTCAGCTGGTGACGGTGCTACCTGATCTAAGGAGCTAGCAAGGGCTGGTTTCACGCCTGACAAGATCGAGGAGCTCATATCGCACTTCGATTTCATAAGCCCCCTGCTTCAAACTCCTAATCGGGTCGACCGCGTAGTTGCGATGTCCTTCCACCATAAGGGGAGTGAGTAGAGCTTTCATATATCTTTTCATTGGATGGCTGGAAGGCATCTTATCACGGTTGGCTTCCTATTTTGAACTTGGTGTCCCGTCTCAGTGCTATGGGCTTCAGTTGTTTGGGATGGATCCACTAACTGCAACCTAGTTGTGCACAATTTATTTTGTACAAATACGTGTTCTTCACTACTATATTTTGTAATCACCACCACATGTTTAATGCGACTTCCAGCCCACTGAATGGTCTGAAGAGCCATGTTGCCGACACTTAGCGACAACGAATGCGTACGATTAGTGTAATGGCTTCAACTAGGTGTCAATTTGAAGAAACCAAGTGTAACTGCATGATGCATGCATGATAAGATGTATTTTACGAATGCCACTGTAGCACTATGATCCTTCAATGGAGGTGGAAGAAGACATGATACTTGGACAGAATAAATAAGTATGGTACGTGGATTGTGTTGGCGCTACTAGGGTGGCCTAGACGCCACTCTACTCGACGAAGGCACAGGTCCTAAATGCATGGATGGCTAGACAGCTAGGCGGCAGGAGAAGAGCCCTGTGTTTAGGTAGATGAATTTGGGAAGGAAGGACTAGGTATGGTTTTAATAGGTAGAGGGTGGGTGAATGGATAAGGTCAGAGGTTTATTGGGTATGCTGAGGTTATTAAGGTTATTTGAAAGATGTCAGATACAGGTTGCATAGTTTGAGGCACAACAAAGAAGATAGAGAGCAGCATTTCTCGGAAAGCGCTGGTAAAACACTTGAGTATGGGAATGAAGGGGAGAAAAACATTTGAAAAGTCTAACTCGAAATGAGATTTGGACTCTCAATTCACCGAAGAGGCGCAAGTAACCCCGCGCGCAATGGTCTAGTTACTATAAAGAGTTGGCCTGATCGACTCATGGCAATTCTCTCAAAGATATCGTTCATAAAGGAGTGCATGTAGATCTTTGCCTTCCAGGAGTTGCCCGTGTCTGGATGTACCTCGTGCAACACCCCGTCAGTGCGAGTAGCTTAACCAAAATTTGCCTTTCTCTTCTTCTTATATATTATTCCACTTTCGCCCTCGACGTCTTCTTGGTGGATTTGCTTGTCACTACCTAAAGGCGCATAAATATCTACCCTCATCAGTGAAGTCAACACAACTCTCTACAATTTCGACTAAACGGCACCTATTTACTCGCGATCATGCTTCCGCATTTCTGACAATTTTCACGTCTTCAGTGGCGCAGACCTCAGTCATTCACAACTACCGCAAATAGATCTTCCATCTCACTAACTCGATCATGGAGAGAGAATAGTGTGCTAACAGGCTGCTCAAATTCAGCACCAGCGCAAAGATGCTACTTTTGCATAGGCCAGTAAACATTCTGCCCTAGTCGACCTTAGAATTCCTTTCATTTACAGCCAGTATTTACAGTTCTGTGCGTCGTGCTGACGCAAATTATGATGGAAAGGTGATGGGAGAACATTCAGCTCTCAGTGCATGCGTGACGCATTTTTTGTCACTGGGTACGATGAGCAAATTAATTCGGGTTAGAACCAGTCCATCATGGAAAATATCGCCTGAAATTTTAAATAATTCTTACTGCAACTGCTGCATTTGTTTAGCGAACAGCCTTAGCTAAAAAGCTTAAGCTCTCACCGGCACATGTTTTCCGTCAACGCAACCGCATTCGAATCGGATGCTCTCCCAAAAAGTTTGCCTTTGATTAAAATCGTGGCTACATAAACATATTTGTTCATCGATATGAGGACGGCAAAAATGCTTTAGTGCTTGATTTCCTATAACTCTTCTGGCCCATCTGTGTCGACGTTTAATCAAATAAAAGCCGTTTCCTCGATAATTAATGCCTTCTCACACAACAATCTTTAATGCGAGTGTCAACAGGAACCATGGAAACCTCTGTGGTAGTGTTGATACCTAAATGCATATACGCCTCCAAAACCTGTTGTGGTTACCAGGGATGCACATCACTTTTGGTGAAACCAACAGCGATACAGGCGAGCTACCTATCGAGTAAATGTTTGTCCACCTCCTCAAAGACATAGTTGCGAAGTGCTCAACGATTTCACTAAAAAAACTGCTCCCTATCGCATCACTAATTATGTCATATATGGTAACTCACTTAATACCAGCTTCTCACTTTCGCCCAACAATCCATTTCCTGCAGTTACGTCATGAGTCACACGAAATACGTTGTCCCCACAAGTAACCCAGTAATTTTCAATGAACGTAACTTATCGTGTCGTCGGACCCAGGTCCTAGGTCATTAACCGATGCAGTCCAAAACCACCTGGTGCCTGATGAATGATCAATGCTGACAGATGAGTTGACTGATGACAACTCACACACTTCTTCACAAGCACTGACTAGCCACACAAAGTGATCACGCATGGCCGTAGTGATTCGGCTTACTTACCTTAACCAACGAAGTTATCTCACTATCTACCTGTGAATACGCTTATTACAAGTTGAGGTGGATATCAAACAGTATCGGGCGTGAGCGCCAAGTGCACAAAGCGTCCCTTTCGATTCTCTCTTCCCATCGATATGTGCATAACTGCACTATTATTTCAGTGTGTGAGTCAAGTAATTGTGATAATGCAGGCTTATGGAAGTGCAGTGGTTTTAAGGAAAGTAAATGGACCCCTAATCATTTGGTGAGAGAAAGGTGTATTATGGGCTGCTGTTTAGTAGAATAATGCAAGAAAGCCAGTCGAAGTGGAAACCAGAGTGTTTTAATGTAAGCAACTCATAAAATCGTTTTGCGGTGTCCGTACATAATGCCGTTGGATAGAGTTTTGTTTTACGAAGATGCGGAAATTGCAGAGACCTAATAATCAAATGTTGCCAGTCTAAAGCATGTGCCACCATTGGCATTGTCTTATGGTGAGATCGCATTGATACGTTCAATTTGAAGGTAGCGTGTGACGTCGTTGAAAACACCACGTTAAGGCTATTGACAGCCTCTCTGCCATTCTGTAGGTTCAGATTGCCATTTCCTTTCTACCGAGTGTCTAATGCTGCATTAAATGCAAGCAGTGAACGAAAGTCCCAGAACCACAAAACTGATCGCATGATAAATTAACTATGGTAGCCATATAATACTCCAGGCCTCCATTTTATTCGACATGCTATTGCGCAACAGGCTGACCTAACCGTAGGCTCGTTTATTGGTCTCCTGTAACGCAAAAGATTGAAAGGAACATGGATTTGGTGGCAGAGGCCACTGGACTCAAGAAAGAAATCTGCCTCATCTTCGCGGGAGTTACTTAAAGCCAAAGTTCATGTACATGTGTCACTTTTTCTTTTGAGACATGTACAGTATAATAGCTGAAAGCTGAACAATCAGCCCTCTGGATCCGCTCCTTACGGCAAAATGAACGCATCTTACGCGATCAAAGTTTGTTTTCGAAAACTAGCACAACGCTGCCTCGCGAAACATTGCACTGCTTTGACTGCCACAGCTGCAATGACAGCCGCGGTAGTTACAGACAGTAAGACCAACAAAATCGAAAGTCAAGACTGCGTCAGTCCTAGGAATCCGATGAGATTGGACGAGGGTGGTAAAGTTACGGGCCGTCGCTGTGACTGACTGACTGACTTAAACAAAGATGAACCAGATTTTGTTACCCTGATCGTTACGTTGCCAACAATCATCACGAGTGTTGTCAACGGAACTGTCCTAATGCCAGATAATTGATATTTTTGTGGGAACTGGGGACTAGCAACTCCCTGAATGGAGGATGGGTCACGTGGTAATAGTTTTAGCCCGAGCTTAACACATCTATCTGCACTTCAAGCATTAGGCATTGCGGAAGAAGACGGAGGAGATAGAGAAGGCGTAGCTTATATTCTTCCAATTTGCAAAAACACAGCTCATTATGCATACAATTGATTTAAAGAAGGTTTAAAATTGCGTTTAACAATTGAGACCTAGCGTTGGGGAAAAAACTATTAAGTAGGCCTGTGTCTCTTGGTTTCTTCCTGCAAGCCAGGCTGCCACAATCGTTCCTAGTGATATTGGAGGCGGTGGCATCTGCAGCAGCATGGACCACAGCAGTGACGATGGATGTACCTTGTAGTTTCCATTTGCGCAGGGGAAGATAAATCCATTGCCGATGTTGGAGATTTGATGACCGCATATGGAAGAGCTTTGACAGTAGCGCCTTTGACATCGTAATCGTCGTTTAGAGCAACATCGTTCTCCTCATCAACTGATTTGGCTGGTGTTGTAGTGGCAAAATGGGGAGTCACTTCTATACCGATGCGAAATGAGCGTCCTCTTTCACCGTTAGTCCCAGAAGGGCCAATTTTAAAAGTGTATTTTGATCCACGTTTTCACTATGGTCTACCATTTCAATCCAAGGATAAATTTGCAGACTAAAAAGGCGACAAAAGAGCTGTCGAGCTATATTCAGGACAGAGGGATGATCTTCAGCTTGCTAAATTAGAGGAGCATTCAGTGTATCTATAAAGTATTGAGATGATCTGTGCTACCAATCAATCCAAACCTCAAAGGCGAGTGGTCAATGAAAGATGGATGAGAATGACTGATTAAATCATACTGTCCTGAACAATTTTTACATAACAGCAACTCAGTTAAACACAAGTGGTGCTCTAGTCACGCAAATGTCCTCACACTTACAAACTACCTCTATCTTTGTCCCATCTCTTTAATTTCTTATCTTTTGGACCATGCCACTAGTTGGTGCAGAAAACATCCACTTTTGACACAGTCCAACGCACCTCCTACTGATTTTCGCGTCTAAATCCGCCTGTCCTGCTTTGGAATAATTAAAATTGAATAGTCCATTACACCAACTGAGCAAGCTGGACATAGAGCCTGAAATAAAGGATTTGTTGTTGGGCTGCTTAAGGTGATTTTTGCTCCTTTTGAGTTATGGCGTTAGTAGGATCACATCATAAGGGAGGAAATTATTGGATATAAGACAAAAGTTCTCGTGCTTTGCCATGCATGCATAGCTTCATATACCTGGACTTTAACTCCTTAATCTGGCAAAACATAACATGGCGCGGGCTATGTGTTGCTTGCATCCATCGACTTTAAAAGTGCCCAGGGAATTGCTTTATGTCCCTTGTGGTATTACGCATGACCTCCGTATTAATAGACATCAGTAAAAATAAGTTGGGGGGAATTTTATTTTGACAAGGGATAACTTCATGCTGTTGTGTCTCTACGAGAAGTGCTCATGCTCTATTTGTTAGATGCTCGAAGTAGTTCGCCACGTTTATGCCACAGCACTGATGTTGCAAATGCAAATCGCGAACCTGTTAGTGGGCGTGAGTGCGCAGACGAAGAAGAATGGGAGTGATCTGGTGTTTCGTAAAAGCCTTATTGTGATATCGTGGAACGTCACTCTTGCACCATGCCGTGACCTGAGCACGTCATTATATCCCTGCACGGTACATTCCTTGAAGGATAATGAAGCTAGATTGAGCCAATTTGGGTGACCCAGATAAAGGATGTTCAAGTAGGGTGGTCATGCATTAAAAGATTTTGGATGCTGATCAGGTTTCATCCAACTATACAGTTTGGATTCAATCAGAGATTGGAATATCTTGGGGACGCTTTAAATTCCACAAAAATTAATTGAAGTGACTTTCTTACATTCAGTTTTGAACACAGTCAAAGACGTTTTTCTTAAAACTGGCAGCATGCTGCTTGGTTGTCATGTCAGATCAAATAATCTTGCAGCTGTTATAGCTTATCTGCTGCATCCCATGACCTTAAAATACACAAATTCCCCCACGTAACCAAACATGACTTCTTACTGATCGCTTAGCACCAGCATCAGACTTGGCGTCGGCAGGTCGGAACGAAGGCATCGTGTCATTGTGTGCGTTAATACCATCGCTAGCAACAGTACTGCCCCAAATCTTCCTATTCTTGCAATTTTACTGCTATCCCCTTACGATTAATGAAGTCGAATTGACAATAATTACGATCCTGAGAACGTGATTACCAAAAACGAGGGTCGTTTTATTAGTGAATTAGACTTTAAGTCACTTAAAGACGCGATGCGCATAATAAAGCTCTTTTAACACCCATTCATACCGAACAAACCATGCGAAAATTTTCTAAATTAGGCATATGCAGCATCTAGGCAAATCAGCTTTGTCAAATTTGACACCAATGTGGGTACACACCTCGCTAATTCTCAACCGATTACGCATAAACTTGCCGGAGCATTGAAGCGCACCCTAAGCATATCCAAATTTAACCCACAATCCAGATGTTTCCGACAGAGCGCTGGGACGTGTTTGTACCTAACAATCCAAATTCACTAAATTTTTACGCTACACATTTTTACTCGTGTTGCCTTAACATGTCTTAGATTTATTCGAATTTGAGCAGTCCACTCATCGGATGGCCTGTTTGAAGGCATGAACTTCTTTGCCATTGTCCAACTCTTTCTCTTTAAAGTCCCGTTTTACTTGTAATAGTACTGTTGTCTTTTTGATCTATATCCATTAAGATCTCCCCACAGATTTCGATGCCGAACTTAGCCTTAAAAGAAGTATTGGCAGTGCGCGTATTAAAGTGAATGTTCCCACATTTCGAATGGGTGCAGAATGAGGAGAGGAAGGCTAGCCAATCCGGTTGGCGGTAAGCTCTTAAACCAATTCATAAATTTAAATTTTATTTGCCTCGTTTTCTCCTCACTTTTGTATAATGCACCAAATTCTGAATGTTAAGCTTCGAGAACAAGTGCGCGAATTGGCAATGGAGAGTATGCTCGAATTCGTTGCAGCGTCAATTATTTGACGAAATCCCCATTGCATTTCTGATAAGGTCAAAAGTCGGTGCCGGTTAGGATGTGTCCACCGTTTGTCAGGACCCATTCACATCATACTACCACATGAATGCTTTACTGACCAGCCTTATCTGATCAGCTAATCGTCTAAACATAACAAACATCTATTCGTAGCAAGGGCACCATCATATTGGAAGTACATCCGTTTCACAGCTGTCGCGACTGCTGCCGCTTCCGTCAATCTAAAAATGTTGCGCCGTTTAGAGTGACCTCGTTCTTCATTGGCGCTGTTGCGAAGCCGACTTACTGCCCCAAAATTTTAAACAAACCAACATATTTTACGTTCAGATCGGACATTATGTGGAAAACCAATGTGTTTACGTCAAGGTAAGGTCATTCCCATCTCCCCTTATGAGCGCCAATTATTTAAGCCTCGAGATCCCTGCCTAGCAATCAACCTGTGCTAGCACGCCTCAGCAATGGTAGGCTTTGGCAACATTTATTGCTCCTCGCATTTCGTACCATTTGTTTCCTCCTAATTACTCCCTTGCTCCTTATTATTATTTATCCGAATTCCACGTTATCAACGGCAGCATGCTTTCGAAACATTTTAGGCAAAAGGTGGTTCACGACGTAATATTACAGATTTGCCGCCTGAACTGGCCCTAAAAATTTGCGAATATCTTCACGTTTTGGATTTGGCTAATCTCGCCTTGGCTATTCCATGCTGGAAATGGGACTTTACAACACGGCCTATCGCCGCTGCCCTGTTTCAGCACGATAACCAATGGGCGTGGCTAGAAATGCGCCTGTGTTAACTACCCTTTCCTCAACCATCTCCTACTTCTTTTAAGAACACTTTGGAGGCCATTCGTCATTAGAAGAACCAAACTGACTCCTGCAAACAATTTTTATTATCAAATTCGCAAGACGAGGCTCGCAAATCGGTGAACTTTTGCATTTACCCGAGTCGTGGTGCGGCAATGATGCTAAGTGAAGAACTTATGTTACAGATGCAAGAATTATGCCTTCCATGGTTGGGCTACAATACAATGGCCGAGTATTGCTGGAGCATGCATACTTTTACTATGCTTGGATGCTTAGGTACCACTAATCCAACCAGAAATGGTATGGTTCACATTGTTTAAAAGATCGCTGTTATAGAGAAACGAGGAGACTATGACCGGTATGACTGCTTGATCTTCCTCGTGCAACCTTCGCAGTTTGTCAAGGATGACCTAATCACCATCATGGATTTACCTGCACCCCACCAAACGTTGATTATTGCAGTCCTTATCAATGGAACGGTGGATAAGTCAAGTCATATCGAATGCCTTGTGAAGTTCTTTCAAAGTCTTGGTAACTTTAATAGCTCTCCACTGGCTGCTGCGCCAATAAATTGGCGGATATGGTGCATCAAGTACTATGAGAGGTGCCTTACCAACTGGTATAACTTGTTGCACTGGGGACTTTTCGACGTGTTCTCCAAGAGGATTGAGGGTGATAGCAACGGTGGCGCCATGCTCATCAAAAAGCAGCTCAATTTACCAAGCTTCTAATGTGCACAAACTCAGTGATTTGTTATCTGGGAATGCTTAAAAACGCTTAGCATTGTCAGTTCAAATATTGGCTTCGTCATCGATTTGCCTCACTACATTTGCTTGGACACAGGAATGGGTAGATCTTAGCATCATCAGACAAGGCAGATGATGGTATAGCTTTTTTGGACAAAGGCTCTTTTTCTCTAGGCTACGGAAATCATAGATAATGTTCGGATTAGAAAGCGTTGAAGCAATAGCTTTTTTTCATTTACCTTCATGGCCCTGCAACAAGTAGGACAAAAAACGCAGAGGTTGTTTGTTGACAATGTTTAGAACAGGTATGGAGACCAGAGATATGTGCGTTTGGAAAGTTTGCCTGCCTTAGCTATTTATGGTAACTCATAAACCACGGAAATTCGTTTTTACCAAATGGCTTCTGCTTTGGAATAAAACGAACTTGAAGCTTTCATGGTAGAAGAAGAAACGGAGATTGCGCCTAGTCACCAAATTTATGTTTTGCAAGCACTCGATTCACTGCATAGAGCCAAATAGTGATGTAGAGTGAATCATGGGATTATAAATGACAATGCTTGGTGAATTTATGCTGTAAATTCTGACTAAAGAGTGAAAGGTAAAATTGAATTCCTGTTGATTTGTTTCAACTTTTGGAAATAAAACTTGAATGGAACATCTTATAAACGCGTTCGTGCAAAGATTAGTTAATTAATAGAAATTTGCTTAGAAACAGAGAAAACCCCAGTGGAAAGGGCGCCTTGCACATTAAAGCATGACTTTTGCATCCAATTCAAGTTGATCGTAGCAGCGCTCAAATGCATCGATGTGGTAGAGTTTTTTTATTCTCTAAAATTTAGTTAATGCGCTCTACGAAGCAACTTCAATTGCTCCATTTTGTAAAACGTATCGCCATTTAACGCAGACAGCAAGGTCATATTACTCTTTGAGGATGCAACAATCAGTCTATGGACTAAATTTGATGCTTAACTTTCACTTTTTGCATCTGTCTCATGACATCCAAGGCAGACTTGGTCTCTACTTGTATGCAGTGAAAGCAATGAGAACGCAGTTTGTTGTAACCATACTCACGCATACTCACTGCCTCTAGTGAGCTTGCTTCCACAATGAGTGTCGAGGCATTCAAAGCACAACTACAGATGACCATAGCTAATCGGGCTGAGGTAAGTGACGGTGTGTTGTTCTAGAAGGTGCTCAATGGTCAATCATGCGAACGGAAAAGTTAAGGATACAAAAATGAACATTTACTGGAAGGGAGGTAGTTTCAGCACCACTGATACTAAGTATAGCACATTTTAACGAGATGAATTCATAATTGGCTCTAAGCACCACTATCATGCCAGTCTTTGAAGGTCCTTCTGGATATTTTTGAAAACCATAGCCTATGTGAAGCAAGAAGAGAAAAGAAGGTAGAGTGACTAAAATTAGCAGGGCTAATGACATTAATTTTGTTTATTTTTGCTCCCTCAATGGTCAAGTAGTTCTGCATCAAGTTGACCAGACCTACTTTTTCTCTGCTCACGAGGTCAAAGTGCGTCTACTGAAATCCAATTTTAGTAGGCCCGATTCGTGCACAAGAAAATAGTTATTAATGTACACTGATGGGGCCTTCGTCTCAAGATCGCCACTTCGTTGCATCTGCTTGTCCTAAATCCCAAAAAATGTCGTCTAAAATTTAAACGGTCATGTGTTAATGAAGGTTATCTCACCAACAATGGTGCTGTGTCCAGCGCTGCTTACTTCATAAAGAGCCAACTTGCGATCTCAATAAGCGTGGCTATTTGGAGTTAGAAGATGGGCCGTGACCGTGTGCTATGCAAGGTTAAATGGATCTGGAAAAGAGCATGCTGCCTCCTGATCTCTTCTGTGGAGAGCGTTTAGCCCAGATGTAAAGGTGCTACATCCAAACTAAAGTTACTATGGTACCCTTGTTCTCTGGGCCAACAGGCACGCCGCTGCACTAGACCACTTGCCACCGATCAATTCCACGCATGCGATGGGGAAGAATTTAATTGCATCAATGCCAGACCTGCTGTTCATTGCGATTCTCTGGACTATTATCCTTTCAACAATCCAGGCACCCTGTACGCCCCTCCGTTGCTATTTTTCGTCCGAGCACTATGTGCCCTTTAATGTTTCCGTCGTCTCCCCTTCTCCGCTTCAGGATCGCCGACGGACCATTGCAAAGGACAAAAGCGAAATCTGCAGGAATTACGCATGAGTGCTGACATTACCTTACTTACCAAACTATTCACTTTTATTTCCCTTTCGTTCATTTTTACTCGCCTGCCAAATATTTATTTAAGTGGTTGTGCTTTAAATGGGCCCATTTAGAGGGGTCTGCGTGCCAATAGTAAGAACCCCAACTTTATCTTATTAACAATTTATAGTTGATAATGGTTCAGCAATTATTACGGCGATGGCTCTGGTATGATGGAGGAATTTATGAAACTAAAGAAGTAGTATTGTGTTACAACATGTCTTATATCAAATCACAAACTCCGCACGGACATTAGAACTTAGCAGCATTTTTGTTTTCGTGCATTTGCTTCCCTTTTGATCCCTTCCATTTTCTATTCCCTTCTTTTCGTCCACATCAACCCTCTACTTCATTCCTTATAGTAGAGCAACTGCTTTTCTTCGCTAGCCCCGGAGGGGTCGAGCCACCCTTACTCTCCTCTCCAGTTGAAAGCAAGCATTACCGAAGGCGCAGAATCAGAAACACCCACCAGTAACCCAGATCTGCAGGTTCTGTAGTTATATTTAGGGGTAAGTCGCTTATCTTTCTGCCACCTCATGCCTTGATCATCTTTATGCATCTTTATAATCCATGATGTATTTATGAAATAAGTAACAGACGTACAGGATCAAAACTGTGTGCTACCAGTCACTTACCTACTGAAGACGCAATGCAGAGGGATAAGGTGAAATAGGCTCGATTAGATAAGGCATGACTAGATGCGTCCCTCTGCACTAGCATGCAAACAGCACTGACCTTTTTACATTTCATCATTTCAGCAATGCTTCACTTGCCTCTCAGAATCCACGAGAAAGAAAAAGATCAGTGATGCTTTTAAGTCCGTACCTCAGGTTGTAGGGTTCATCTTATAATTCGTAGGGACCATCGACACCTTCAGATTGGGGGATGAGACGTAACTCCTCTTAGAATTGGAGGAAGGATAATTCGTCATTGTGCGTTCACACGAAGGTGAAGACGATCATGTGACATGATGCTATCTGCTAAGATGCCGGCTGGAGTCAGCTTCATGTCAAATCCTTTATCCACGAACAAACATCCATGAGAATAAGTGAATTGCAACAGCTGAAATATAGGTACACTTGAATTCCTACTGCACTCCATTGAACCGATTGACAACCTACAACAACTAGCATGTAATTTTTTGTTAAAAATGAATCTAGCTGCATTTGCAATGAGATCACATTAGTGAAAGTAAGGACTGTGCTTCATGCTTAGTAGCTATCTCAATGTATTGCGCATGCAATTTCGGGCCCTTTTGCTAATGACAGGCTAACATGTTGACTGCCAAGCTCTACAGTAGGCACTGAATTCCCTGGCGAACGCTTTTTAAATGCAAGTGTCCGGTTCCTGATGAAGAGTGCAGATTCCTGTTTCGCTCGACAAGATTCTTTGCAAACAGTGCTCTGGTGGGCATGTCTTTCCTAAACTTCGTCCATGAATGCGACATTTGATGTTGTTCCAATCGGAAAATGTAGTTCAAGTTCGTCTGAAATCCTGATTGTACATCTGCGACATTATCGTGCATTCTACAATTTCCTTTTGGCCCGTCTTCTAGCTCCGCTAGCTCCAATACCTATATCTCCCTAATTTTTAGACCCTAGCTCACTTTACTTGTACCATTGTCACCTTATTCTCCACTTTCCTTTGTCATTCTCAAAGTCTCCAAGTTTCGACGTTAAATGTGGCCTTTTATTAAATCTCACATGCGCATTTAATAGCATTTGCATACATTAAATCAAATAGTTTCCTGCATTCTTTGACTCCTCCTTTTTGAGGTACTTAAAGATACTCGCCCGTTTTTCACAACTTGAGCTGTAAATCATAGCTGCCTTTGGCTAGCCTTTCTTGATTAGCCAAGCCGTGATCTTGTGGTTCGTGTCGCCATCTTAGTGCATTAATTAATTTCCTATTAATATCGTTTCAAGCATTTTTGAGGTTCACCAATCAGTACACCTGATATCTCACGTGGGTGCAGGGCTATGACGTTCAACGAGTGAATGGCGCCATTCCAGCTGCCACGAGTTCCTCGTCTTCTTATGCAAGTTCTAATCGCCCGATCTGGGTGGTGTAGGAGCCATCCGCTTGCTATTTCAATGTGTAGTGTATGCAGTTTCGGGCCCTTTTGTTGAGGACAGGCCCACATGTTGCCTGCAAAGTTTGACATTGTACACTGAATTCCCTGGCGAACCCTTTTTAAAAATATGTGTCCGGTTCATGATGAAGAGTGGATATTCTTGTTGTGATAGAAAAGTTCCTTTGCAAACACTGCTTTGTTGGACATGTTTTCCTAAACTGTGTGCCCGGTAAGATACAATCCCCACAAAGGATTCGTTTACGAAACCGTAAATAACTAGGTTTTGGCTTGATGTAGTCTGCCATATGCCATTTCCGTGTAACATGTTTTGGGCAATCCCATCGTACGATGGGTGATGTTTGCATTCCCTCTACTGGATCGGAAGTTTTAACCTTTACTGTTAAAGACCCGGCTTGATTCTTACTGACAAAAGCTTCTAAGATAATAATGTGTTACGTATTTTTACATGAATTTGTAGCAAACCTGTGTTCCTGTGTTGCAACCAGATAGCCGGTCTTCTCCCTAGGTAGGCTAAGTTATTTCAAGCGTCCTTAGTTGTCCCATTATGAGTTCGCTGGCCATTTGTTGCAGCCGTCCTCTAATAACAGTTGTACCCCAATCAACCTAAAAATTTTTGATTGACAAAGTCATTGGTAAATTATCCGAATATTGGCTCGATTCTCAGCGAAACTCCTGCTGATTGAGCCTCATTTATATCAACGGAAATTGGCACAACAACTGCGAAGTTGTAAGTTTAATGTATATTTTGATAGCTTACCACTTGTGCTTGCCAATTAGTTTATTTGTCAAAAATGACTAGTTTTATAAACCTTTACGTGCCTGCTAAGTGGTTTTACCCCTTGCTGTTGCGGCCAATCTTGTTTCGCAATCATTCGGATCTCAAAACCTAACAAATGTGCAAACAATCCAGCCCCATGTGAACACCATTCCCTTAATACGTATTTGTTTGTTTACATTTATCATGTGTCTCATCATGATGGTGCCTTGATGCGCTATAATGGCAAAAATTCCAAACCAATGGGCTCAGACAAAACCTCCTCGGTTGATTACTTGTCTAAGGTGTCTTATGGGAAAACAAGTCCACACGTAGTTCCTTTCTATTTAAAGGGATTTCTATTCCGTAGCAAATGTTTAGTGATCTCTAAAATGCGGCTACAAATCTGTATATTTTTTTAATTAACCTGCTCAAGGTCCGTCAACATCAGATTTCTCATCACAATGGCAATCGCAATTTGTAAAATCGTGCCTAAATTATGTTTGTACCCATTTAAAAATGACCCAAAATGTAAGAACACAGAATTTCCGTTGGTGTTTGGCATAATTGCATTTGTATAGCTTTCCTACTTTTTCAAACAACAATATTATTTTATTTAATTTATTCTTAACGCACCCACCAATAATGTGAAATATCTGTGCTATTTCAAAAAGTCACGTGCGCAGTAGAGGGTAAATTGTGCAGGCTATTTCAGCAATTGAATGCCCTCTATGTGGCTTTTGTCCTTTTAGAAATAGAGGTTTGATGAACTGAGGAATGTTGCAAGAAGCAGCTTAGATTGCGTTTGCACTATCGCTCATACGTTATTGCGTTGCGCAAGCTAGATCTGACGGCTTCTATACGACGCCTGACATAGGATAACACTGCGGAGCATTCGCGATGGTGTAGAAGCGACAAACGCTGTTTCTGACTGCCTTATCTTCGACCCCAACATGGCTCAGTTTTTCGCTGATATAGACAACCTCGGCACTATTGTGACTATTTTTCGTGAACGGCTATCGGTAGAATGCTCTGCTACGCGTTGGTGCCATGTGTTCAGTGCGTGGGTTTGAGTGGCTGCGTCTAATAGCTTCTGTTCTGTCAGCTTGAACCTGGTAGCAAATCGAATGGGCTGCCGAGAGTTGTAGCCAGTTAGTGCAGTAAAAGCGGGTTATTCAACTTTTTCAATCATTGCAAGTTAATTATTGCAAATGTGTAGGTAAAAGGATTTATCATCTCGGTGGTGTTGACCGTGATGTGCTGGCGCAACTGCTAGCAGATATGAAAGTCTGTCACTGTTGCCTTCTTCACACATCGACCTCGCGTCATACGACAGTCACCAAAGCATCTTGCACTCTGCTATCCGACAGGCGAACCAAAAACTACTGGCATCAACTATGCACTTCTCAACATGCACCTCTCACATTTCGTGCCAAATTTCTGCTCCCTTTAGTAAGGCAACTTTGTTAATATGAGAAGTAGAAAAGAGAGGGTAAAGCGGAAAAGCGGGTTGACACAATTTGGCGTTGCATGGGACTGAGATACGAATTGAAGTATAGCAAGGCGGCATTGTTGAACGATGTGGTCCGTGTTCTAAACAATCTGGGACCTTTATAGGACCAAACCCACTCTCTCATTTGCCTGAACACAATTGGTTGGCCTTCTAATGTCGATTTTGGTCAACGGCCATTAAATGCTAGAGACGAAAACTTGGCGCAGTGGTACTGCTTCTGTTGCTGCTGGGAAAATGATCACGGAGTGCAACACAAAGTGGCGACTCGCATCGTTAACTGCCACATCCGTTGAGTGTTGCCTGAAGGCGGCCAAAGTCTATGGAGATGTGGCCTCACCAGGTCGCCTCCATCGCATCTGATGAGACTTTTTAATCTGTGTGTGAATTAACAAATGGAAGGATGCATGAGCACCTCACTGTTAGTGTGAGCGTAATAGGGTAGCCCTGTGGGTGAGGGCTTCCACGTGGGAGAGGGCTTCTATTAGGTTGTGAGTGAGTGCTAAGTACCAAGTGGATTGACTTCTATTAAACAGCAAATTGCAGCGTTATAATAAAATGCAACTGTGGCAAAGATGCAAGTAGCAGTGTACTGAGGTCATTGCTTGTTTCGGTATTGCTAACTAGTGGATATGAGTGCAGAGTATCCTAATGGGAGATGAGTCAGTTAGGAATACTAAATGAAGACTTTTGGACCAGCCACGACTACTATGCAGCATTCGAAACTGACCTGAATGTGTAAAGACGTTCCGCGTCAAGAATGATGACTCGACCTGCAGTCAAGGAATTTGATGCCAACTGATCTTTCTCTCATTCTTCTCCTCCACACCCTCCTCCTTCACCATTCTCCTGACTAATGTCTTGGTGTTTCAATATCTTCAACGAAAATACAATTTTGCACATTTGCCTAGAACTGTCACAAGATCTCATCATAAAAGGAGCTTGTAGAACGCTAATGACTGGTAGGTGTTTTGAATGAAACAGTGTAGACAGGTCGTAGTGTGCTGCACATCTCCCATTTCACCCAAAACTCCCTATCTTGTTCAACTTATGCACGCACGCATCTATTTAAAGAAAGCTTATCGTGTCAATTAAATTTATAAATGAGTGTAGTCGCTGAGAAGCGTCCACTACTGTGCCTTACGTGCATGACATCCAACGACATCAAATTACGCCACGATGGGTGCTCCGTTGCAAGTGTTGAGGTTAAAAACGATCCCTTTGACTCGGTGGTTGCTGGAATTTGGGCAAACCTGCCATTTGCCGTGGTTACGGCAGTCGTTGAGGAGCTTTTATTCATTGCATACGCTTCGTCTCCTCCTATCAAAGCAACAACAATTTCATGATGTTGTGTGGCATTCGTGCGTCAATCAACCGTTAACTCTGTGTGTAGAGGCGTTTTGGAATGCTTCATTTAGCACACCTGCTTTAAAATCTGCAGACGGTTTCATGGTAGGGCTTGGTTAGCATGAACTAATAAATCTATAGTAGCAGCATCGAGTGGACATCTTCGTATACCTATTTTGGCTAGAGCCTGCCGAAATCAAGCAGAGGTTCAGCATTTGATAAACGAGCACTATGGACTCATCTCCTGCCAAACGTGATATAGCTACGCTTCCTCAACTGCTAAAGTGACTAGCATGTTTGTGTCGCTCGGAGTCGTATCCTATCATAAGTTCACTAGAGGATGGATTGGTAAATAAAACAATTGCAAGCGATCGCTCGTGCCAATCGAGTGAGCTTAGGGCAAATTGAATGTTTGTGTAATGCATCCAGTCGTACCTGAACGAGGGGTCTACGGACAAAATGGTCCAGGAAGGTATGTACCAACAGCAATGCCCTTGTGCAAATTATTTTGCATCAAAGTGGTTTGTAGTGCAACAGTTTGAGGTTGTGATTATTCAGAGCTCTGCAGCATAGGCACCTTGACTCGGTTAATTTGGACTTACTTCAACGCTTGAAAGGTCCAACATCAAAGTGGGGTAACTTTGATACACATGCTAAATGATTTTCAATCAGACATGTTCACTTGGACAAAAAATCACATATAAATACTAATTTTGATGGCATGTACACAGTTTGCACATGTTTCTATACCGAGTCTGCATTGTTCTCAACTGTTTTGGAAGGAGCCACGTCACAGCAATCGCACCACCTACACTGGCTCCTATGCAGTGTGGAAGGGAATGGGTAAGAATAGACATATTCCAGGCTCTCTACTAACTGAGAGTGGAAATCAATGCAATCTGCTTATGGCAAGTACTTCATAAAAGTATCTAAGGTGGGACTCGAAGGACGCAGGATAGTGGAAAGCCGATATAGGTCTCGTCAGTGGATGGGTCTATTAACATTGAGAGATTGAAGCAACATACGGTGATCAAGACCCCTATTCCGATGTCCTACTTTTTACTGGACTACGTAAAACCTTCAGGATCTCAAAGACACACACCTCGCTTAAAGTGACAAGGTAAACGTTATCAGACAGCTGGATCTTTTCACAAATGATGCAAAGCAGAGAGAATGGATGCGAGCCAAGGATGAGTCCTCTTCCCACACATGGCTACAATCAATAAATTAACCGGAGAAATGAAGACGGGAGAAAAAGAGATGAATGAAATCGTTTGGATGCATACAAGAGCCAATTGTATATACAGCCAGTGGTCGGAGATATTCTCCTTGTGGGCAGAATCAGCTGCGGTCTAGCCGTAACAACCTTGGTACCCAAAAGACTACTCTTTTCGTTTGTGGCCAGAGCCATATTAGATGCAGATCCGACTAAACGATTGAAAAGACAAGCACGGCTAGTGCTTAAAACAGTTTAATTTCAAAACGAATCGTCTTCATTTGCGGCAAAATCGTAATAGATGATGGATCTAAATTGTGGAGCCCAAGCAGAGAAAAGAACGTCGATTATGAGCGCACTGATGAAGGGCAAGCTGCAATGCCTGCAATAGCAGTTAATTACATTTATGGCAAATGGTTGGATTTGTGTAATAGATTGGAATGAAACGGATCACTGCCATGTTACTGCCTTAAAGCAAACAACGACCTTGGTGGTGTCTCAAAATGACCTGCTGTCACCTTAGATTCTCACAAGCTTAGATCCGTACTTTAAAAGACCAAGAGACCATCGTCCTCCCTGGACCCTCTTAATTATTCCCTCTCTCTGTCTTTGCAGTCTGTAAAAGGCGGACCTTCAATTTGGCGAAGGAAAGAGGAGGCGCGATGGCTGCACATGAACCTCGCGGAGAAGTGTGTGCATCCATGCACCATGACGCGGCGATTGAGTGGGAGTGACACCAGCACCTGTGACCCGATGCTTCCCACTTCTCCTCTCTTTGTAAAGCAATCGTCCCTCCCTCACTCCCTCCTTTGCATAATCTGAGACTCCCACAAAATTGGCAGGTGCAAGACTAGCTTTGCTACGTGTTTTACCAGCATCTTTGAACTCCTTCTAAAAGCAGTATTTTATGAGTCACGTTGACTACCTCGCTAGGTTATGGATGTCCCCAGTAATTTTACGCTTGATTGCCTTTTAGCCACCACTTCGGCCATGCCCTTAATAGACCTCTACTCGGCAGTCTGCGTTGCTTCAACGCTGACACAGAATGTGTAAAAAAACTTCAACTACATCCAGTTGTGCGCGCCTGTCTGTTGACGAAAACACCGACATCGGCTGAATAGCTGGTATGACAAACGCCTTCTATGTTACCGGGATTGATGTGCACCCTTCGCCGCTTCAAATAAGAGTAGATGCGCAAAATGGTAGGGACGGTCGTATTAACACCTCCACATTTTCCTTATTTGCAGCGGATAGCAGTAACACTACACGTTCAGCCAAAACGCGCTAATTGTAAGTGCCGTTTGTAAAAGATCTAATACTCAAGTAGCTGACTGAACTCCACTTCCCCTACTTCGTAGATACAAGAGTCACCAAATGTTGCGCTTAGTCAGCTACATGAAGCACATGTTGAGCTGTTCAATTCGTGCTGGTATTTCTTCAACCCTCAGTAAGACGCTTAATGCAGGATGAAGGTTCGCCAATGTCATGGTCTGAATAGCAGTCCTTAAACTGACTTGGCTTGAGGTTGTAAAGATTGGCAAGTGTGAAGCATCTTGCCTCAGCTGTTTGCTAATGGCAACGGTCCGTAGCTTGGATTCTGCCTTGCACTAGCAGTTAAACAGGGCAGCTCTTTCTGCATTCTGTTCATTTTTCATTCCTAAGCTTAACCCTAGTAAGGCCTATTACCCGCATGAGCGTCTGAGTAGGGCATGTTAATGCAAAGCGGATCCTGTCATCCATTGCGAGGAAGTAAAACTAGCCGTTACTATTGCCATGATCCTTCCTAGCACACATCAGAGGATCAAAATAAATACTATAGCTTTACGTAAGGCCAATGAGCATTGCGGCAACATAGTTGGCTATCACAGAATGATAAGTTATGCGTGTCACACATATGTGACGAGCGAACTCGAGTAGGGCAATCAAGTTATCGCTTGCAAAGTTGGTAGAGTACACGTAAGCAATGCATTGCGGTCAAGGCGAATGAAAGGACAGTTGACAAAAGTAGTAGTGAATGCCGTTTCCCTATCTACGAGAAATACCACCACTCTGTGGGTTCCTGCTGAGCGCGTAGATGCCTAGCCTACCTCAATAGAGTGATTTGCTTACTCCAACCACAACCCTGTTCTTGACTTGGCACTTTGAGCGTACTGAACTACGCAGGATACTGAAAGGTGAGCTAGCTGGACTAATGCATCCATGCTTGTGTTGAATGTGGAGGCTGAATGGGATCGTTGGATGGACATATTGATGGAGAATTGGAAGGTCGACTGCAATAGTGGCGTTCAGGGGACATGCTCGATGTGTCTTGCACTTCTCGCTTTGGTGAAGTCTTTGTATGCTACTGAGTGGCTTAGGTCCCACGGATCTAAACGAAGTTTAGAGGCTAGACTGACTCCTTTACCTAAAGTCTGAGAGCATATCAGTTCGCCTTATTCGAGTCCTCCGATTAGCATGCCACTTCACCCCCGTAGTCATTCGGTCACTCTTCGTAGCCTTTGTAGATTTCATTACTAATTCCTTTGAGGATCAAAGAAGCTAAATGCCTACCAGTGCTCTCCGTTGACTGCTTCATTAAGGCAAACCTGCAACAGGTAGAGAAACAGGTGGCTCCATGGCCACCACACTGCCAGCAGCTCATAAAGCTAATCGCGTCCATGCCTACCTCCTTATATCATTATTAGTGTGTATGTAACACGAGGAAGCATGGCCGATAGTCCTTGCCAAAAAAATGGCACGTGTCGCGTATATGTGACGCAAGGGAGCAATGTCCATCTTAGGTCACAACAACCACTAATTATAGAAATAAGACAACAATGCTAAAATGCAAAGGATATCTTAAATTTCCATTGGCAACATTTGCACTGAAGAGCTAATGTGTTTGCAAATGTTGATCTGCCTTGCCCGCGATAATAGGCGCTCACAGAGCTTTTAAGGTAACAACAATGTTTATAAAACCAAAAAATTAAACAGATGTTTCTTGAGATTAACATTTTAAATGTTTTCGAAGTCGGGTCTCTTGTACGTCGTCTCGCCACTGACGCACATCAGCAATGACCATTCGTAAGGCACAGACGATCTGCTGCTGCAGTTTGGTGTCACAACTCACATTTTAACTATCTTATCTAGCTAGCCTTCAACTACTTAGAGACTCACTGCAACTTTCATTGCATAATCTTCTCTAGGGGAGATCAGTTGGATCTCAACTACGCAATCACCTGCCCAAATCGAAGCAGTCGGCAGTGGCAAAATCAAATCATGGACTACGAAGTCATAGCTGTAGTGGATGAAGATGATTGCTTTGTGCCTTTGGCTATGCTTACTTTGTGGTTCTACTTAAAAGTAATAATAGAGGCAAAAGTTAGTGAATTGCATTACAGATTTCAAAGAAAATGCGACATCGCATATGCGTGTTATTTTACGATCCACACCAGTCCTGCAAATTTTATCAAAACATCGCAAGAGTTGGACAGCAACAAGTGGAATTGGGTGTCAGCAATTCAATCCTACATAAAATGGGGTGGCACTTTTGCGTCGAGGATGAACCGCAAAATTTCTTGGCGCATTTCCTCAAACAACGGTTATTGTATTGATGGTGTGCTTCATCAGAATTGTACGATGTAATAAACTTTAGCCTCACATACACGGCTGTGGTATCGCAGGGAGGGAGCCGTCCAAACTTAGAAGGGACTTATGCAATTCAGCATAAAATGTAAAACTCCGAATAAATAAAAAGGAAAAGGATTTTATGGTATGGAAGCAAACAAGGCCTTTCTTATTAATCTAGAGCTTAACTTGAATAAATTTAACAAACCTATAACGACGCATCTCCGCAACTTAGAACCTCGAACATAGCGATCTTGGCTGACCAGACAAGGGCTCTGACATTCGGGTAGTTGCCATCCATTGCTACTTGTAGTACCAACCAAAGAAATCAAAGCAGCTGAAGGACGACAAAGACGGCAAACTGAATGCACTTTAGCGCACAATGCTAAATGTCGACAGATGAGTCTTTTCTCCGATGAACATGCAAAGACCCACGTAAATTCGCCTTTAATAAAAGCTTCACTGAGCCACTAAAGTCAACCAAAACGCTTGACAAACAAAAGAGCACAGGCTCATTAGTGCTGTCGGTTTGATTGATTGACTCCCCGATCGAACGAATACATTCGCACCATTAATTAGCCTCCACTTTCCATGAGGTGTTCCTCCAGTAGAGAAGTGGACATGATTTCAGTGTTGCTAAGCGTATCTCAGCATGAAATTGGTATAATGGGAAAGCTATAAATAAAAACAACTTTATGCAACAGAAAATATCAAACATGCGTATCACCAACTACTGACTAATAATCAGCGGCAGTGCTACACACGGTTAGCTTTTGCCTCTTAAGCCGTCGCGACAGCTCGTTGCACCGGTAATGAGATGACAAAGCAGCTTCGGCTGCGAATTGTACGGATTTGCAGGTAAAGATAAGGAAACGATTCCAGGCCAGGATGAGTCGGTGTAACTTGAAGTAAAATGGATTGCGTAAGAGGCATGCTTGTGACTTAATATGAATAGGCTGTTTTACTTGTTCAAATTGATGACACCTGTTTCCATACGAAAGGTAATATTAAGTAAAGAATCCAGGTAAGGCCAAAAAGGAAAATCTACGCCATCAGACATCTTTTTTCTCAAACCCATGGTTTACCTTGCCACTCGCTCTGTCGTGAGGGAAGGTCTGGTGTGGAGGGGAATGAGGAGGCGAGAAAGGACGAAATAGCGATGGTGGACATCAACCTGAGCAAAATTGCAAATGAGCTTGACGAAGCAGAGCTGGCATTCCTAAGAAGCCTTGAGTTAGTCTCATGGAGTACCGTTGGCCAGTAACTCGTTAATAATCAGGTCCCCATCGTCGGGCTCATCAAAGCAGTTGCCTAGGAAGAGCACAATGCGTTGCGAGAGAGGTCTAACCACGGTTTCTCACAACGGGCTCATGCAAGAGCAGCATCGAAACTGTTAACCTCAAACAATGATTTTATGCTAAGTTTATTATTCTCTTTGACATTTTGCACGCCTAGCTTAGGCGGCTGATGTCCTTAAGCATGCATCATTCCCATAGCCTAACTGCTGCAGTCGGCACTTTGTGCTCAGGGAGGACATGGCAAAGCAGCGAGAAGTTGTGGTGGCGAATAGTCGCCTTTGAAGGCGCTCCTTTGCAGACGCAAAGCGCTTTTCGAATCTGATAACATTGGGACCCTGTATAACTTACATGTTTTTAAGCTAGGAGAGCGGGCGCTAAGGTCTCTGAGTGGTGGATAGAAAGTTACTACCAAAAAGGTTTAGGCTGTGTGGGGAGTGGCCCGTATTGATAAGAACTGCATCCAACACTTTGTTGACTATTTAACGAAACACTTCAACAGGTCATAACGGGCTGGATAGTTCCCCGTTTAAATCGCATTTCGTCCTCTTGACGACTCTTGCTGAGCCCTAAGAAGTGCAACTAGCAAATGACGTGCATCGTTCTCCTCTCTCTTTTCCCCTCACCAGCCGCATAGAAAGAACAACGAGCTGCGAACTCACACCTTCATACAGGACAACATTAGTCGCCCCGCAAGAACAACTTTTAAAATTCTTTACCATAAAAATGGCATTCATCTATGATCATTGTGCTAATCTGTTAACTAAAAGATGCGGGAAATCCCATGTGACTTCCGCCTGGCGTATGCCAAATCGGCAAGTAAGGAAGGGAAGTAAGTGCTGCGCCAAAATGCAATTGCTTTGAAGTTGGACATCATGCGCTGACTGATGCTTGGAAGAACAACAGTTGGAGAGGTGTCGGTGTTTGGAGAAGTGTGGGACTTATACTTGCCAGGGTATATTTGCTGTTTGACTGACCTGCAGGCATTGACTGAAAGGCATGTGAGTTCATGTGGGAAGCTAAACGCCTATTGAATGTGGGCTCCACAAGGCAAGCTAATAATGAAGCACTGCATCCACTGCCAATGCCATTTGATATAGACTTAGTATGCTTAGGGGCATCGACCTCAGAACAGATGGGTCTAAAGCGCAATCCCATGAATAAGCATTTGCTATGAGGGAAGTGGCTAACTAGGGTGGTTGAAGCGAGGCATGGCACTCATTAGCGTAAGGTTATGACTATCGACATAATTCTTTCCACCACGCATTTCCATATAGTCAAAAAGATCACAGACTTATGTAATGCGCATGAGCATAGCAGCATCACAATTAGACATCAAAACCTGATAAATGCCGTATGTCACATATTCGTGACGCGCAAAACCGAGCGGGATAGTCTAGTCATTACATGTACTGCTGGTGGGGTTGACGCCAATCGTGAATATTGTTTAGGGCGTGTGCATATAAATTTGACATAAATTGCAGAAATGTAGGTGTTCTTTGCTAAAGCAACATAAATCAATGGAGTGCTGCTGACCCCCTAGATGCCTTTCATATGCCAATGGAGTGGCTGGCTTCCTTCAACTACCATCCCAAGTCCGAAAAGATGAAAAGTAGTAAAATAACAGTGGACAGGACGATGCGCAAATATCCAACGCGCTACGAGACTAACGCCCGCAGACAACCACCGAGGGAAGACAAAAACGCCTCAACAAGCCAACACTCAGGTCGGCTACAGGGCACAGTCCACGCAGAGACCTACGCCAAAACCTCCCCGCCCCGATTCAGCGTTCACCTCACTCACACACACCAACCGACACCGTCGGAGCTGAGGCCCTACACAACACCTCGCGCAATGAACACACCAGTACAAATAATAATATTAACCGTCCCCCCGAGCCCATGAGCATAGCAATGACTAAGTTTCCCATGCCTCGTCCACTCCCTCCACGGCTATCATAGCAAGGAACCTGACACACCTTCCACACACACACGCAAAGTGCGAAAAGACCTCTTCCCACACGGATAAGTGCTAAACACATGCCCCACATAAAATCACAATACACATCGAATGTACAGTTACGCAGGAAAGACAACAACAGCAACAACAACTTATTTACAGCTAGCCAATCTTAACCGAGGAACGCACGAAGAGACAGCGAAGCCAGACAATGTCGCCCTACCTGGCAAAAGAGAGAGACGAAGACGAAGACGAAGACGAGGACGAAGACCAAGGCGAAGGCGAAGGCGAAGGCGAAGAAGGCGGAGGAGAAGAAGAAGAAGTCCCCACGAGAACCGCACCTACCTCTTCAGCCCCTATTCTAGCATCTAAACATAGGGAGAAAATGAAATAAATAAAAATGATAACAATAATGAGACATAAAAATGTGAGGTATAATTATAGGCAAGAAAATAGCGATTAGGCACCAAGCGCTCAATACAGCTAAAACATGTCTTAACAAAATTAAATCCTACCAACCCGATTGACGCAATGCCAAAACAATCGCCATTCCTCGCCCCAACCATTATATAGTGGGAAAACGAAACCTCCCAACGGTCACATTTGATGGCCTTCGCCCCTACACTAGCATGTGGGCGTAGAAAAGTGGCCAGTCGACATTTAGGGGACCCAACGACAACAACAGTAACTATAAACCGCAACTGGCGCACCTTACACCGCGAAAAAATGCGCAAAGAACAGCGCGCGAAGCTGAAAACATGTTTCCACCCATAAAGAAACCCACGTCGAATCTATCTATCGCTGCACAGAGAAGACACCAACAACTCACTAATTGCGACCCAATCTTACCTGGCAAATGCGCCAAGCCATAGCGATGGCGAGATGCGCACCCAGCGCCGCCTCCTCATAATGCCTCCATTCTCGCTCACAAAACACAAACATTCGGCAGCAGCTAAAGCTCTTCCTCCTCCACCTCCTCTAATGTCCTATCTAGCGATTATGTGGACAAAGAAAACACATAATAAGGCATGTAATGAATGCCTATTAGCGAAAATAATACGCAGGCGCCAAGCACTTGGTACAGTTAAAACCCTCCTCCACAAACTAAACACTCATTAATCAGAGTCCGCCGTCACCAAAAGGCTACATAATTAACAAATTGTCAGAATAACCATACCTCATCGCCCAAAGTATCATACACCAACAAATGAACGCGATTAGACCCAACGTCTGCAAAACAAAATGTCTCAACAGTCACATTCTGACGCATTCGCCTCCACCGTAGCGATTAGGCGCATAAAGGGAGCCCACCGACTCCTAAAAGATTTATTAGCAACCAATAAACTAATACCAATAATAAAGCACCAAATAATTACGTGGACAGGCAGTATATTGGGAAAGCGAGGGCCTTAAGCCGCATTATGAAGCCTCTGCGTCTACTCGACAATGTGAGCGTATAAGGAGAAATAATCTACTCCCAAATGACCTAACTGCAGCTAAGAAGCCAAAACTATCAAAAAATTGCCTAATGCTTGCCGGCTCTCCGAGTTGTTACAGCAAATAATGCGCCAGCAGTCGATATCAATAGTCCCCACATGCACACCGATTACCAGTCCGCCGACCAAAGTTGCGTGACAAAACACACGCACTTTTGATTTTGCTTATTTTTGACACCGTCAAAGTTGCTGTAAACGCTACACTTTTTTATTCAATATCAAATTTGAGGAGTAAATTTGCAAATTAAATAGATTACTTAACAGGCATAAGTGAGGAAATTAGCGACAAATAAAATGGAAATAAAAACGCCCAAAACTAATATTTTAGGAATTGATAATAAAAATTATGTGTAATTGAAATAACTTTACAAAGGTTCAGTGTACTGTAGCGTCCCGAGGCTCCCCTTAATGTAAAAGAAGGCGCAGTACTAGGGCAGACTATACATATTCCGGGAACAGAGGGCTTGGGGGCTGTTGGCACGGCCCGGAGGCCGATCAACCGGCTAGAACATGATGACCACCCAAGTGACCTAAACCGGTGGTTCGAACAAACAAATTATTACAGTACAGTTGAGCAGTATATTGCACATATTTTCAAACTTGATATTTGTGGCAAAGTTGATCTACTGTGACTCTTGAAAGAAACTTTGGCACACGTTTTAGTGAAGCCTTGATTTTTTCTTAGGATTTTTCCTTGAAAATCCTTTATTGTCCTCTCGTTCCCATCAACCGTGTCAATGAAGACCCTAAGGCCGTGTGAGAATTTGTGTCTGGTGTGTCCTACTGCGCAAGTAGCTGTTTCTATTCTGCTAATTAACTTGGCCAGATCTACTGGCTGTTAGGGGCCATCAATCACTCAAGATAGCAGTAAAGACAGGTGGTTTCGACGTCTACGCACGTTCGTAGTCAGGTGGGTGGGTGGGTGGATGAATGGATGAATGTGTAAGAAAACTGTCGACTGAATGCCACCGTAGTGGAAGGCGAAAATCACGTCTACTGAGAGGTGAGTTGGCATTGTATGTACGTAGCTGTAATCTTGTGCATCCATTTCGTGATAGTTTTATGGTACTTTCCCACACTGGAGGCACAGACTTATTCCTTCTCTTTCAGGAGTAGGTGCTATTCGATGCGTTTCCTCTCATTCAAATGGAGGTCCAATGATTGTGAAGAGTGGATGTCTTCCCACCTCGGTGAGTGGGATAGTGAGGAAAACGAATGGGTATAGTGTCGGTGGAGGTTAATACGACTTGAGTTGTGTTGCAGTCGATGAATGGGTGCATGCATGAATGCGTGGGAAGAACGGTCGATTTGAGGCTATTGCAGTAAAAGTTGGAAAGGTCTCAAATTATAAGGCAAGTTGGGAGCGTGTATATGTCCTCGGTATTTTATGCATCTATTTTTGATATAGGTATAGGCGTGGTGCTTTCATGTGCTGGAAGAATGAATCTATGCGTTCTCCTTTAAGTGGTGTGTGGTGTTGGTGGATGCATTGGCATTTGTGGGAATTGATTGAGCCTGCTGGAGATGCAGCCTCTACGCGTTAGTGGGACTTTGTCCTTCTTTCCTCGTCATCTGGCGGCACGTATATGCGCGGCGTGTGTTCCGAATGACCATATCATTGTTGACAGGCCTGTTGTTTGCATTCAGGGCAATAAAAGTAATGAGAGGCGGTTGTGTGTTCCGATTTCTGAGAGGGGAAGATTGACTCAACACACCAAGTAACTGCAGTCAGCGTGATTAATTAGGCGAAACAACCCGCAAGGGTGCGGCGATGATGCCTTTTTTCCGTTGGAAGGACACTGTCTAGTTCGCTCAGGTAAGCGCCGACTGCAGTAGGAATTTGGTGTCATTTGGGTCCTGTTTGCTGAGCTACTAGTGGTGAGGCCTGGTGGTCATGAATACTTGGTGGAGTGTGCGCAAACAAACAAATGGGCTGGGAGTGGATTTGAAGAGAAGTTGTTGAGTGCAGCCCTATCTTGTGTCAAATTGTCGGTTGCCTGTGAGGAGGAGGATGAAGTAGGCAGGCTGTGGCGGTGTGGGGCGGTGTGGGGCGGTGTGGGGCGGGGCAAGACTTCATTCCACGCATCACCCTGCCAATTTTTACGTTTGAACTTAAAGGTGGAATGTCGATACTACTGAAATGGTGCTCAGTAGTGGGTGTTTTGTCAACTGGGTGGGCTCACAAGTGACTCGTTTGCAGCAGTAGTAGTAGTAGTGGTAGGGCCACGGGCCTTGGGCTGAGTTCTAGCGGCGTTAGCGGAGGCAGCGGCAGCGGCAGCGAAGAAGTAGGTCAAGTAGAGGAGGAGTAGTCGGAGCGCCTATCTAACGCTGGTGGTGAATTGATAAGGCAGGAGGGCACACGCATCACTTTACAACATGTTAAGAGTAATGGAAAGGGAATGAGATCATGAGGCCTCACAATTACAACTGCGCTGCGTGTTTCCACCCTGCCTGGTTGTCGCGTCGTTGCAGCACTAGAACACCCAACTACAACTACTCCAACCGATTAATCTCGTGCTTCATTAACATTATCTTATTATCCTCCCCATTAATATTATTTCAGCCCTTCTTTGCATATGTTTTGATGCTTTCTTTGCCTTCACACCTCAAACCACGTAGCCTATTGCCTCAACTCTCACTCCTCCCACCAGCCTAGCGCTGTTATGTGCAAATTGACACACAACAAGGCGTGGCTGTGTGTTCCCCCGGTGTAATGCAGAGCTACCGGATCAGATCAGGTCAGATCAGATCAGATTCTTTTATTTCTTCTTTATCGCAAAGACAATTGGTAAAAGGAATGGCTGAGAGGGGGCATTAGTGTTCAAATGGGAGCATTTACTTTCCCAAGTCAATGGCGTAGATGGTGAGGAGGCGGAGGGGGGAGTGAGAGAGAGATTGTTCACAAACCGCGAATTGCCACCAAATGCCGTCGGAGGAGATACTGCAGAGAGAGGTCCATTCCTGCTAAGAAGAAAAAAAAGAAAAAGGGAAGGAGATGACGAAGAAGAAGAAGAAGAAGGAGCCGAAAAGATACAGCAGCATAGGCTTGGACACTAAGCAATGTTTCTTCCTCTATGTGTCTACGCGTGTCTAACCTCTCACTCAAAGCAGTTCTTGCTAAGGTGGTTCCGTAACGCCCACAGTCTGCTCATCTTGGTACCTACTATCTGTCTTAGCCTTAGCATCCGCGCTGCTACTGATGCTGTTGCCACCACTTCTCCCTTTTCCCGACCATTCCATTCCGTCCACTCACTTGCACACACACACGCACCCACACACACAGAGAGAGATCAACGTTAATAAATCCTACCACCTGTTGGGTTACTGAGTGAGTGAGGGAGTGAGTGAGTGAGTGAGTGTGTGAATGGCCTGGATTCGGGCCTCATTACCGACCCATTTACACTGAGTACTCATTTGAGAAAAAGCGCCCAATTCCCCTCCCTTCCTCATGGTGCACACGTTTGCAGGACGAGGAGGACTCGTAGAAAGAGGAGGAGAGAGAAGAAAAAGGTCTACAGTTGCCAGGAGAACTCAAGGCAGTAGTACACTTCTTTCTTCCCCTCCAACTCCCTCTCTCCATCCCTCCTTTACTCTCAACTCCCCCAACTACCATCGCTAAGATAAGTGGGTCTGCTGGAACACGCCTCTTTCATGCACCAGAAAGAACATGGCAAACCAGACACCACGGAGGAACGGGAAAGCCTACCTAGTAAAGGTGAGGAACGCATTTGCCCCCCCTCCCTCCATCCCTCCCTCCTCCTTCCAAAATAACTAAGTACCCAGAACAACAACAACAATAACAACAACGACAACAAAACAGCCATGGCAAGCGGTGGACGAAGGCGGGGCGATTGCTTCCTTTCATGCGGGAAACCAAAATAACACGTGGCACCATCCCATTTCAAGGAATAGATGACCTACCTACCTACCTACCTACCTACCTACCTACCTACCTACATACATACATACATACATACATACATACCTACATACATACATACATACATACACACAAGAACCGCACAAACTAGTCACTCGATCAATCTATCAATCAATCCATCAATCCCAGCCACTACTACCACTACTGCCATAACTATTATCAAAAAAGACATCACCAACGCCCACAAACACGCAATCACATATCTCGTCCCCTATCCCTACTCCATCCAACTGCCCAGGACGACAGCAGAGCGAGGCCAGTCAGTTAGTTAGTTAGTTAGTTAGTTAGTAGGTGATAGACGAAGGCAAATCAATCACTTCCTTTCCAGCGAAGAATTATAACGTCTACTAGTAGAAGCATGAGTTGCTCCAAACACAAATGGGCTGCCGTAATCAGTGGCATGAGCAGTCGAAGACACCCAGATGACCAGAGCGACGGTCAACGGGGGCGGTAAAACAGCACAAATCACCGCCCACCTACCTACCTAGCAATTTCTCCTCACCAACAAGCGAACCGGAAGCGCTGAGGAAATTTGAAAAGACAAAGAAACCCACGCTAAAGTACGACCAGCTCTTGTCCACTGATTTTACTTCTACCTAAGGTCAGTTGTTTCCACGATCAAATGGCCACCAACCTGTACAGAAACAAAGGACCCGACCACCGCACGACTATAGTAAATAAATAATCGGGCATCCCATGAAAGCTAAAAGCGGGTAGATAAATTGGAAAAAGGGCAGTATATTAGGAACCAAAGCGCTCACACACATGCGTACAACTGCAGTTTATCAAACTCCTCCGCTCCTCCGCCCCATGCATAGACGTGTGAACATCCGTCGACCACATCAAACGCCTGCGTCCCACCCGCCTGCCCGACACAATGGGTGTACTAAAATGAAGCGAAGCAATGTCCTTCAGTGAAAAGTAGCTAACGAAACCAGCGAAACAAGCGAAACGAGCAAAACAAGCAAAGCAGCAACCCAATCAACTAGGTAGTCACGGAAAAGTGGAACTTACTTTTAAAGCGATTAAAAGCGACCTGAGATAGGGGCTTCTCGTCCGACGTTCATTTCAGATGCGACAAAACGCCCTACAAACAACACAGTGAAATAAGCAAGGTGTGATATATGCTGTAGTACTTCCCAAATTCCCAACAAAATCAAATCGAGTGAGATCCACTACTCAAAATCACGCCAACAATCGTGAAAATGGCGCAAAATAACAATACCGATGAGTAGCATACTAGAAACACAGCTGCTGACCATCTCATCAAAGCGACAAGAAGAAGCAGAGAGCGACAAACCACATGAATGACCGCACGAAATCAATCAACAAAACTATGCGGAAATGGGGACATTTAAAAAGGATACCTGGATCAGAAGACCCTCCTCCCACGTGGACGCGGCACGGTCCTTGCGACTAGACTGATAAAACGAACAGGAGTAACTGGTGTGGAAGGCTGTCCCCTCCTCCTTGAGGGGTGCTGTCTGATGGAACGGGTGCGCGCGCCTGGGGCCGCTTTGCGACCCCAGACCGCGCGGTTCTACAAAGAAAGCTCCAACGTGGCTAATGAAACGACGGCTGACTCCCCGGTTCTAATCTGAAACCCTGCTTGTCATAAAATGGCAGATATCAACGTCGATCCCAAATCCACGTGGCAGGCCTGGATATGGATCCACGTGGAGTTCAAGGTCAGACGACGTCACCAGGCACGCCAGAAAGGGTCAACGTCGACGCCAGGGCCACGTAGCAGGCCTGGATATTGATCCACGCCGAGTTCGAGGTCAGATGTCGTCATCAGGGAGGCCAGACTAGGGTCAACGTCGATCCCAAGGCCACCCAGCACTCATTCCTGCTTGCAACTGGAGCCACTTTACTGGCCCTCCTCCGGTATACACGGCTGTCAACTGCCCGAGAGGGTGAAGTTTGCCATCTGTAGCACAGCTGCTGACTGGTTATCAGTACGAAGTAGTGCACACAACCAAAAGTGGTTTTGTTGACTAAATAGTCATCGAAAGTGTTGCAGGCGTCAAGGGAGAAAGAAGAAGGGAGAGGAGAGTAGGACTGGCTGCTTTGCGTTAGTTAAAACCAGTGGTAGCAGTAGTAACTCCTCGTCTGTAAAAATAACAGGGAAGGAAGTAGGAGGGAAGAAGACATCTACAGTGAGTGAGGAAATGCATTGAAATGGGAGAAGGAATGAATGAACGATGGGAAGTCGTGGCGAGGGAAGGAGTGAGGTGTACTAGCCTCACACAAGTAGCGGAAGTGGTGTTTTGTGTTTGTACGCATGTATTACCACATGTGTGTATGCATGGATGTATGAATGTGAAATGTGATGAAAGAGGGGGAAGAATGAGGGAGATTGAGATAGGGGATTGCACAATGGCATTGATTGAGAGACTGGACGCTTGAATGAGTGATTGTAGGGAGGAGGAAGGGAGGAATGAGTGCAGAAGAAGTAAGGTGGAGGAAAGAGGAAAAGAGTGCAGTGTCATGATTGACATAGGTAGGTGGCAGAGAAGGGCATCTACTGGCAGCCTATTGAGTAGATGGTGATAGCTGTGGTGTTAATGAAATGACGAGTAGGAAAGAATGTCCACGCAGGTGGGTGGCATCACAATTCGCATTGACCCGCAACTGCGATTCGACATCTTGCAATGCGCTACCTTGAAATGGTTCAGAAAAGGCTTTCCAGCATCCAGATCTCATCTGCAGAAGGCGCTCATCCGTGAATCAGAAAGTCCTTTTTCACAGCATTCCAACTTTGCATGCCACAGATAAATGGAAGGCAATGCACAGTCAAATCAACTTGTGGTGTCCATCTTTGAGTAACCGTAATACTTATTTTAATCCCAAATTAAAGTCAATTGATTTGATTGGCATTAATAATACTCTGCAAGACTAGGAATAGAATTCGCACAAGCAACATATTTACCCACTTCAATATCCACTTTTCTCTTTTTCGACTGCTGTTGCTACTCCGAATCCACGAGCGTTGGTACGGCACTTGTTGTAGTGAAGAACAAGCTTCTATCCGATGGGTGTTTGTCGGAGTATTTCAACTGAATTGTGAAGGTGCTTCAAATTCCACAGTGCCAATGCATCCTTTATAAAACGTGTCTAGTTGTTATGCCTGGGAACATTAGCCGTCTAAGATGGATGTGTGGAAGGGCAAGGGGAATGGTGAATTCGGCACAGCATCGTTGAAATCAGGCCATCGACACTGGTGTTACCCCCACTTGGAAGTCGGCATGACCTCCACCATGAACCGTTTAACTAGATTGCGTGAATAGCACACACACTTATTGGTGATGAGTTTGTGTACCACTAATTGGCTATGTTTGGGAAACACAAACAGCTAGTTGATTTTGGTAATGCTAGGGTCCTTACAAAGTTTATAAAGACGTTTCGGATGTCGAAATTTGTAGTTCTAACCCCAAATTATCACATCGGTCATCGCAATTGGGGTTAAATCCTTCAGTTCTAAAGCTCAAGGGGGCTATGGACGGTTGGTAAATAATTGGAGAGATCGCCATCCAACAAAAGGAGTCCTTAAGCTGCCACCTTAATATTGCGTTCTATTGAAAGGCCTATAGGAGGTGCGCATTGACAAAATTAGTTGGCCTGTTGAATGTCCGCATCTATTCTGGGTCCATTTTGGGTTAAATGACTTCAAGGTGGATTGAATATCCAGCAATCAGTAAGATATTAGTGCCGAAAAAAACGCCTCCAAAGCCGATTAAAATGGGCAACTAAGCATATGAGCAGCCTCATAGTGATTAAACAGTATCAAGAACGGATGATCGACTAAATGTTTGGATCTCCAAAGCTAGATTTGTCATGGATGTGTGGACATGCAGGAATGCTGAATTCATGGTGGTGTTTTAAAGAATATGGCATTGATGGCAAACCATCTAGGCTTTTACAAATCTTCCTCACTGCCACTTCCATCCTGCGTATAAAACCTTAACGAACCACATCGAAATTGCCTCTTCCCACTTTCTTCATCGATCTCGCGTCCTCATGCTTGATGACAGAATCTGTTTTACGTGGACATGCCTCACCCAGACACCCTCCTAGGTGATAGATCTTACTAACGCTAAGAGTAGGAGTGGATAAAAAAGGAGTGTAAAAGGGGCTGACCTCTTTACCTGCCAACGTAAGTCGAAATAAAGGCTATGGGCAGTCGCTGCTGGCAAATGACTGGAGTAGGATGTTAAACACTTGCCGTGCTTTAAAACCCTAGCCCAAGTCAGTGTTGAAGACTTCTTTTCAGACCATGACATCAGCAAACCTTCATCCAGCATCATTAATCTTACTGAGGGTAGAGCTCATTATTGTTGCTAAGGTAGCTGAAGAGCGCGCTTCCTCGCATAAATGATGCATCATTCTACTAACTCTGATTCGCATATTTATGGAACGATCTACAACAGGGTCAAATTTTTGGATTGCTGGGTCTGGCAAATGTCTGCATCTATACTGGGACCATCTCAGATTAAGTGATTTCAGGGTGATTAGCAATCTAGCAATCAGTAAGATACCAATGTCAAAAAGGAAGACCTTCAATGCTGATTAAAACTAGCAAATAAGCAGACGAGCAGTCTCACAGTAATTGAAAAATGCCAAGAACGAATGGTCAATTAAATGCTTGGTTCCTAAAAGTAGGAGTTGCCATGGATGTGTGACAAATCAGAGGGCGAGTGGACATGCAGGAATGCGTAAGCATGGTACGCAATGAGGAGAACTAACGACGAAATATATGCAGAGATAAAAATAGAAATAACTGCATAGAGTTATAGAAAGGAAGGTGAGAAATGGGCAAGGAACTCACCATCACCAGTGCAAGGATTGCATTGGCTCACAGTGGCCCCAAATGCGGAGGGACAGTTTCACCAGCCAATTCTCCAACAGTTGATCCATGGCCACAAGCATGAGGCAAGTAGTAGTCGTAGTCAGGCGATTGGTGTTGCTAACGGCAAGGACTTCAGCACTCACCGCATTCACCATCACCACAGCAGACAGTTCTTCCTCAGCTAGGCAGGAGGAATAGTGCTACTGACAAGACAATTTGTGGAAGAACTGTTTTGTTGCAACCATGCATTCCATTGTGAAGTGTGTCTGCACTACTTCATATGCTCTACCCTAAGACATTTGCAGTTGAATGCGGTGATTGCTAAAGCATCAACTCCACGTGGTTAGCTCTGTTCAGCCGGTCAACACGCAACTCATCTGGTGCGCACCCAAGCACTGTTATGACGTCAACTGGCACAATGAACGATCGGCCTATTTCGTTTGTGTCCATTCTGACATTTTTGCAATAGGTTTGATTATTATATCGCATACCACCTTGTTTAACATTACAAACATAGCAATAGAGCGCACAGGTTGGTAGCCCCTGCGAAGTGACTGAGGTGCGTGCATTTGAACAACAAGTACTTAAACCACCTTGACGCCATCCACATGACTTGTTATATAGATCGGATTGTATGGTTGATGAATATTTACCGACTGATGGGTTGCCATGGTCAAACAGACCGAAGCGGGATGGCGAGCGAACGAAAGACAGCAAAGGGAGACTTTGACAGCAGTGGGTCATCGTAGTGGCGCTGGCACCAGTCGGAACAACTGTTCAAGTTCATGGCGCAGCATAATAATATGACACTTCTTGTCAGCCTGCTGACTGAAGTCACGGCTGTGACTGCATGTGAGTGTGCGTGTAGTCACTAGCACAGTGATGTCAGCTCTCCAGCATCCAGGCAGGTGAAGCAGGTATTTGCAATAACCTGAAGTCCTTCCTCTTTTCGAGAGCCGATTCATCAGGCCAACTTTGCCTGTGTCGCTTAAATAGGCACACCTGCGATAGTCGTTTCCGAGCCCAATGGATCGAGACCGATGAGGCCAGCGTTGTCAAGAAAGCAAATGAGATGTGTCCAAAGGCAGAGTCAAATAACTTTTAAGCACTTGGTAGAAATAGCAGCAAGTGGCACCTCAATGACAGCTACAGTGGAGGCAGTTCTAGCAAAAGGTACTTCATTGCCTTAAAAGTGATGGATAATTTGAAGCAAAGTGACATTTATTAGGCAAGGACAAATCATTGGACTGACAGGAGTTGCCTGAGCCCAACTTGTGGTGTGGCGGCCATGGGGCGGTCGCCAGTAGGCACAGCTTTGTGTGCGAATGCGATGTCAGTCTTCTTTGCAGGTTGTGTTTTAGTGTTTATGATACAAGTAGAAAACGTGTCCAGTGAGCACTCAGCCCCTCCTTACCCCAAAGAATCCGGCTATAAACTCTACAGCGGCTCTACATATGGAAAGGGTGGAGGTCTAACTGCTGTCTCTTCCTTGCATCTACACACCTTTGGCTGGCAAAATAAAGCTTGATTGAAATGCGTGTAACGGATTTTAAATGCATTTACTGCGCATCCATGGGTAACTCGAGTGGAGGAGAGAGTGGCTAAATGTCCACGTGAGTGAGGTGACGTACGAGTCAGGAGTCATCATTAGGGTAAACTGATAAACTCCTAGCCTTAATGTAGAGGAGTCAGTCTGCGCCCTACATTTCGTCCAAATCCGTGGGACCTAAAGCAACTGGTAGTCGCATTAGGGCTACACTCAAAGTGAGGGAGGTAAGACATTCCAAGCACGCCCTATAAATACCACTGTCGCAGCCGACCTACCAACAGTGGATCAGTCTGCCGACCTAACACTTCCATTTGGACTCCACAGTGACGCAAGCCTGGATGCATTCATCAACTCGGTTTACCTTCCAGTCGCACACCTAAGTCAGTGCTGTCAATGGGCCGAGCCGATAGAGGGGTGGTGGGTGGAGGAAGCAGACCATTCTATTGAGGCATGCCAGGCATCCAGTGGCCCAGCAGGATCCCAGAGAGTAGTGGTGGACTTCATGAGGAAGAGGACTGCGTTTCATACAATGAATGTAAAGTTTTTATTAATTTGCTTTAGCCAGCATCATATGTTATGCTTCGAGTGCCCTACCCGAGTTTGCGTGGCACCATGTTTGACTTGTGAGAACCATCAACCGGTGATGTCTGGCAATGGTCCTGCAATGGCATGGGCGTTTTGCGAAGCTGTGCCCTATCTGCTTGCTACGCTGCGATCATTCGATGCAATCGCAGCCCTCATGGCAGTCACTCCTCTCTCAGTGTGTGCTATGGATCTACCTGTTCTGCAATCAATGCTTCGAAGCACGCCGGAGTTAGATTTGATGGCAGTGATATTTGACCCATTGCCTCATCTTCAGTCTGCCTCGTGAAGCGCATAGAGAATTTGTGGTTGCACTACCCCTATCTTCTCGAGGGGGGTGTGTGCTGACGCCAGTCCCTGTTATATTATAAATGACTGGCATGAAGGTCTCCTATAAAAACAAGTGGTGTGGGACAAATGTCGTTGTTTGAAACAAACTGGAAGTCGTGGTGGGAATGGTTGCTCGCTTCTGTTTAAGTTTATTCCTGTCACGCCGGGTGGAAAGTGATAGGTGGAAACAACTTCTGCCTTTACTACTATTTTAGTACATTTTGGCCCAACACCTCCACCCTCTGTTTTTCCATGCAGGTTAACTGGCACCCAAAGTTATTTTACACTTCACGCCTACGAGTGCAACTGCACACAAATTTGCAATTGGCACTGTCCATCCTCCCTCATTGCCGTTGTTCTTTACTGACTGACCGATCAATAATTTTAATTTGACACATTAATGAAGCAGTCATTACTAGGCTGGTTGTGGCTAATTTGCAGTTTCGGAGGTGTCGAACAGCTGTACAATTGTTCACAGATTCTCCACTTTCCCTTGCCCCTCCAACCGACAGCACTACTTCCGACAAGACGATTTTGCAGGAGGCGACCCGATCGTGTGTGAGGGATTGCACACTGACTCACCTGCCTTATCACTATTAGATCAACAGCGGTCTTCAGCCTTTACTCAGCTTTGTCTGCTCACATCCCGTCATTCGTATTTTTGCCCTCATCTAGGTAAGACAACCACAGTGAGAAGCAACAGGGAAGAGCGCAGAACGATGAGGACGAAGTTGAGCCGGCGGAACATGATGACACAGAATGCGACCTGTCCGACTATTTGACTATGACGAGCCAGTGGTCGGATGTGGATAAGCAGGTGGAGTGGTGACTCTCGCCACCCTCCCAGATGGTATCCTACACTTCGCGTCGTCGGCGCCCCAACAGTGACTCCGTTGCCGGCGAGACAACTGTCAAGCACTCGACAGACGACAGGGGTAGATGCAGATGTTGAGAGAGAAGGAGAAGGAGTGGGAAATTTGGATGTGATGAGCAGACTGTACTCTTTGTGCCATTGCACGATAAACCAAGTTAGTTAGCCCACCACCCAGAGTATGGCTTAGTAATTTATTCGAGATCTTATCTGCTGTGCACGTTATTGTGGGGCCTCAAACTAGGACAATCTCTACAAGGAGAAAAAAATGTGAGTAGGCAGTGGGAGAGGCAGGCGGTTGAGCAGCTGGCCCGCAAATTACGAAGTATGAAGTGTGAGCAACGCACTCACCTTCGCTCTTGAGCGAGTAAGTGTAGAGGTAGGAGACGGAACTAGGACGAGGTAGCGTAGGACGAAATAAAACGACAGTAAAGAGATAGAGAGGAAAGTGCTCGTTAATACAAGCTAAACTATGCCAAAACAATTGTTGGTCTCAAGTATGGCGTTACTTGGTCACGGTCAGGCTAGTCTGTGCTACTCTGGTCTAGGTCATGAATCTTTGCATCATTCAATCATGTCATAATCAAAGATGAGCCCGGTAGGCAGATAAAGGGAACTTAGCAAGAGAGTGCTGGCTGAGAATGGATAGGAGGAGGAGGAGTAGGCAGGGGCGACTTGATACTCGGTTTGGTGGAGATGAAGGAAAGTGAAATATGAGAGAGCCAGCGAAACGAGAATTTCGCGTGGCACTAATGTGAAAAATAAAGGCAAGGAAATGAAGTTTAGGTGACTACTCACTCCACTTTATCAGGTGAGTCGAATGCACGAAACACACAGGGTGGGGCATAATGCAAGATGCAGTACCTAAGAGCATATCGAGCGTAGTGTAAAACGAGGGAGACACTCACCAAGGACGCGTTGGAGCGGGGTGTGGAAAAGGAGGAGTAGGCAAGTGAACTCCCACCCTTTCATTTTGAGGACTCTATCGGGCATAGTTTCTACGTGCACACCATGATCCATAATGCCTGAGAGGAAGGAAGTGAAGGCCTCTTTTAACATGGCGTGGAGTTGTTCCGGCTCGATTATGAGGACCAAATTAGAGTGTCGGGGTTGACTTTAATGGTAACGCATGAAAGCGCCACTGAATGTGAGGCACGCACAATCGACTAGGTAGCCCTCTCAGTCCACATCCCAACTTATTTATCCAGTCCTCTCAAAATAAGCCAAGGTGGCCAATCTAGTCTGTGATATTCCAGTGCAATCTAGTCTAAGCTGGCTAGGCATATTCTCGAGTACCGTGTTGCTGTGCTATCTGTATATCTGCTGCTGGGCTGCAGAAAACGGAAAGGCACTCAAAGATAAAGGAAATTCTGGGATTTATCTGTGTTCTTTTAATTTTACATGTCACACTTCCAAACCACAAAGTACGAATTTAAATGTTGAAGGCCAAGAAAATTGCAGCTGTCAATGTGTTTACATACCTTGAATTGATTAAACCTGAAGAAGCAGAACAACTGGCAATTCTTCATGACGATAACTTTCTCCTTTCTCGGACATTTTCATCATCACAAGATAACAGTGCCAGTAACAGAAGTTCCATCCAAGCAGGGAGTGGGGAGGAGGACAGCGCCCACATCTGTGATGTTGTGCAGCCACACTTATTATCGGGGAAGGGGAAGAGGGGCTAAAGAATGTTACTGTATGGATCGGATTAATCCCACCCCTAGTGGCGAGACGAGTTGCTTATTGAAAGACGTAATCATTTTGCTGATAATCAGCCAAACAACAGAACAAATCAGATCAAGTCAGAGAAGCAAGAGGGCAAACAAATTATTCGAGTGATCAGTTTAACAAAAATCAGTCTGTCAATCGGTCGGTCTAATAGCAAAATCGTTGCTCGGTAAATCGGTTTGAGAACCAGGAGATCGATCAGTGAGATTGGGATCGCGAACAGCGATGGCAGCAGTAGCACAAGGAAAATAGCTAGCAAAGACACCTCCCCCAGTTGTTTGAACCATTAGAATGGGGGAAGAGAAGGAGAAGGAGGAGGTATTTTACCTTGGGTAGAAAGTACGTTAGCATAGTAAACAAGAAGAAGAAATGAAGAGTGCAAACCTACTAAAAGGCGCGGTGAGTCAGAGAGAGTGGATGATGGGCCAGGAGGGGAGAAGCGCAGCAAATGAGCTCTCGATTGAAGCATTAAGACGAACACTGGATGGCTGGTTAACTGACTTGATTTTACGAGCAATGGCACAAATGGTAGTTGCTAACCAGAGCTTAAGCTGTAGATTGCCCAACAGTTTCCCTCTCGCAATTTTCTCACTACACCCGTGTCCTCCACTTCTTCTCCTTCTCCATCGCTCTCCACATCCGGTTCAACCTCTGTCACCTCCAGAGTGCTGGACATTTGGCTTGCTGGCAATGGAGTCACAGTGGTAAGCGATAACGACACAAAGTGTTGGACACCATCCGGGAGGGTGGCAGGTGCCACCACTCCGCCTGCTCATCCATATCCGACCACTGACTCGTCATAGTCGAATAGTCGGACAGGTCGCTTTCTGATTCATCATGAACCATCAACTCAACCACGTCCCTGTTTCTCTCTGTTGGCAATGTACTACGTCTATTTGACCGGAGTGAGGCCTGAGTGATGGCGAAAATGTGGATTGGCTGAACGTGAGCAAAGGAAAATGAAAAAACCTGAAAACCACCATTACTGCAAGTGGTAATGCAGTGTAGTCAGTGTGAAATTCACTTACGCACAAGCGAGTCGCCATTTGCGAACTGTCATGTCGAAGCCACTGTCGCCGATACGAGGGGCACGGGAGAGCAGAGGATCTTCGAACAACCTTACGACAATTCACATTCCTAAAAGTGCGAGCAAATTACATCGCGCAGTGTATTGATTGCTTTATTGATGAGCCAAGTTGGATTATTGATCCGTCAGTCAATAAAGGCAGGTGACCTTGAGGGGAGCTGTGTGTAGTTGCGCTTGTAAAGGCAGGGCCAAAAAGCAAATTTGGAGGTCGTTTAGCATGTGTGGAGGGCTTCGCTGCCCTCTAAGCTTCTCATGGTGTCATTCAAGCCTTATTCCAGTGACGGTGAATTCATTTATGATCCTGAAGAGAGGAAGATAATTGGGGGAGTGGAGAGTGGTTTGGAGCAGTAGGAAAGGGAACAGCATAGTACAGCCTCGACATTATGGATATAAGAGAGGAGGTATTATTGGTTTGAGTGATGCGCCTTGATAAATTTTTACCCAAAAAGGCTGCCATCAGTTGGTCTAGGTTTTGCCTCTATCTTCCTTTGGTAGAAAAATGCGGCAACTTGGGTGCTCCTTGTTATATGGCTTCCCATTGCGACCTTAAAGCCAAAAATGGTCAATCGAGCGGGACCAAATAAGTAGTAGAGTGCTTTATTCTAGGCTGAGTTAAGTCTGGTCCCATGATAGGTGATGTTTTGGTTGCCTAAATTTTCTGCTGGATCTTAAGACCCAACAAACAGGTCATGCTGTTTTTGTGTGGATGCTGTCTACTGCTCTATATCGTCGTAAACTCCCCTCTCGGTGTAGACGCAAGTGCCTAATTTATGAAGGCGTGTTGTCCTTATCTGCTAGAATGAGGTAATCAGGACGAAGCTTTCAATGGGGTCATTCAGGTGGGTTTAACTGATGCTTCCGCTCCTGGGGTCGGTGGGACGGGAGCAAGGTGCATTAACAATTGGATATTTTTTAGTTCATAACGTAATAGCAAGGATATAGTTAGTCATTTAGAGAGGTGAAGTTGCCTTCATGAGTACATTCTCCTCAAAATTCACCGTGCTTACATTCTACCTAAGTGAAGCGCTGTAGTCGGTGGCAACTGCATTAAATTATCCTGACTGCAGCTATTCTACCTAATTGACTTGACACTTAATCATTCATACAACACGTTGCAAATATCTACATTCATGCTCCAGAAGCTTTGAAATGGCAGTCTTGACATGTGTACTCAGAGCAAAATGCAGTCAAACGGATCGAAACGCATCCTTTTTAACGCAAAATGTATCGAAAAGGGAAGTAAATAAAAAGGTGATGGCGGGAATAGCGAAGAACGATAAGGGTCGGCCTCTTTGATTAATGGCAATTCTCAAACAGTCTCTTTTTATTCCATGCATTCTGACCCACTTTCTTCTCACTTCCGCGTACAATATTGGATATCAAATGCTAAGCTTTAACCACAATTGCTGCCAATCATTCATTGATGCAAACTAAAAAGGGATCAACGAAATAAAATTAGGCACAGGCTGGCAGAATGAAATACTGATGGTACATCTCCTTGCAGATCTGATTCAATAAACACTTCAAAGAATAGAAAATCACACACATTTATTGTATATAAGTTATTCTAGCCAACTTGACTAACACAAATTACTTCTGTTTATGACAATAGCAAGCTCTGTTCTCGGAAATCGAGGGCGCTATATCAGCACCACACTACTAAACCCAAATGAAGTGGTATTCTGAGTAGGCTGTGCATTCGCCATTGTTGAATAGTTTTAGCAATGATGAATAGCAACAAGAATGCAACATTTCATGCAAATAGGCATTGTTGCAATGGATGAACATGATCAGAAATATCCTAAAGCCAACTTGATGGCGATAGGAGACATGATACAGAGATGGAATTTATCGTAGAACTTGTGAATGCCAACATAGCCGAGGGAGAGCTAACCAAAGTGATACTTTCCCAAATAATGGAGCTACACAAACCACTCAGACAAATCCCTTTACTCCACTTCGTTGTTCATCTTCCTAAGCAAGTGTTAGGGTCGGCCATCACAAGGCAATTAAAGGTGTAATAGAAACCCATACAAGTCAACAGCACCAGTCACTGGAATCCCACGAATCTGCGGAGTCGCTTGACGTTGATGTCATCGATGCCTTTTAGCGGGTGTAAAAGATAATGTTCCGCCCGTTCCGCATTTTGCTGGCTATTATTCTCTCTTCTTTCTCCTTTCCTCTCAGTTAACCTAATTTAATTTATTCTCGCCTAATCACATGCATTTCTGCCCATCCCACTCTCTTCCTATTTCAGTAGACAGTCATCAACGCATCTTAACTTTATCCCCTTGCCTGTCCCCACTTCACGTAGTGACATCACTCTCCTCTCACGTCCTTCGCAGTCTCCTATTTTTTGTATGTGGCACTATTGAGACTCTGTTATTTTGCCTTAACTTAAGTCATTTGAAAGTTATTATGAACAATTGTGGGACTACACGCCCTTACGACTGGTCATCATCCTGAGGGTAGAAGATTTTCTCAATAAAAATCATATTATAGCTGTACTTATCTACTACGAAAATGTCAAAATCAATTCTCACATGTGCCTTAACAGCCATCCCCTCGTGCTCGAATCTCGATAGCTGGCTAACAGCTTAGCAACAAAGTGAAAAGTGCTGCTTTTAGCACTCTCGCTCTGGTAATCGGCTTTCACACCACCGTCGGTGGTTGCACAAGCTACTTCAAGCCTCATATATTCGCTTAACACTTTAACAGACTCAACTAATAGCTCAGCTAATGCCGCCTTAAATACACTCGTGCTAAAGTAGTTTTCCGATCATCAAAACACAATCGCGAATTCCTAAGAAGAACGTTAAACGTCAGAGAATGTGAGATTAGATGCATAATTTTAAACAAAAAGTGTAATACTTAAGCTCTATAAGTGCGCTTTATAGGCGACAGGCCGGAGGGCAATTCCAACTTGATCGTGGACGCGCGTGGTTCCTCTCCTGACTCAGAGGCCACTCAGTCAAAAACACTCCTCTGTCATGCATTTTCCTGTGTCCACAATACAGACGTCTGGGAAAATGCAGACTTCTAACAGCAGGGGTGGAAGGGAATGGGAAGGGGAAGGAGATTTAGGGTGTTTTTTCCAGAAATTCGAATCAGTCACGTCTATGAACAATGATAGCTTAGTCAGCATGACTTGACACATAAATTGGTTTCTTACACCAGTATGGCATTTTCCAAATGGTTTTGAGAGCATTGTGATATCTATGTATGATTGTAGTATTGTGCTTTGGAAGGTTCCGACCACTACATTGTTGATACGAAATTTTGGGAGCTGCGTCTGTAAAACATCTATGAGCAGTTCAGGGACTAATACTATGACCAGAATAACCAACCTACCAAGGAATTTTAGCCAATTTAATAGGCAGATAAAATTAGGGCCCCGTAGTTAGTCTTTCGAATCACATTACAATTAGGCGAATAGTGCAATACAATGGTCAGGAAAGTAAAACATTCATGAGACAGCTAAATATCGGGGTTAAAAGGAACCAGAAAGTAAGACTTTAGTGTCCGTGTAGGCAAATGGCGAGGTTAACTGCAATAGACGGGCGAATTCAATTTGAGTTTGGCTACCGTGGTAAGTAACAGGGACCAGCACAAATGGAGATAGGCACAAAGGATGCAAGGACGAAAGAGGAAAGTGAGTGATGTCACTACGCGAAGTAGGGACAGGCAAGGGGATAAGGTTAGGATGCGTTGATGACTGTCTACCGAAATAGGAAGTGTGTAGGATGGGCACAACTCCATGTGATTAGGCGAGAATATATTAAATTAGGTTGTATGGGAGGAAAGAATAAATAAGGAAGCTTAACAGCCAGCAAAATGCGTAGATAATGAGGCGAAGGACAGAGAAGCAGGGTGAAATGTGGACTGCCAGGTAGCGATCGTGTAGTGCGCGGGGAGCAGGCAAGAGCCACTCGTGGCCGTCTCAAATGATCGACTTTCATGGAAGTCTGGTCAATCCGCATAATGCTTCATTACAAAACAGCGAATAGTTGTGTTTCCAGCCGTTGCCTGATGTATGAGGATCCACAGACCGCTCCTTTTTGTAAAACAGCCCTTTTAGTTTGCTAAAGAAAAGGCAATAGTGCTAGGTGACAAAACTGTTAAAAGTTGCTGGTTCCGATCGAAAACCTCGTGAGGACATGGCTGTAAGGCACTTTCATTGCGTTCGCTGCACACAATTCCACTTACAGAAGAAATGCCAGCCATCCACCGAGACTGAAGTGCACGCAGAACATGCACGAGCCTGACCACCGCACTCTTTACATAGGAAAGACGAGCAAACATTTTACACTATTAAAAGGCTTACTATAGCCGCAGGAGAAGCAGTTGCATTTCTGCTAATAAACGTTGCCAGTGCTAGACTACTACGCTCTAGTTAAGTGAAGTGCACTTAAGTTGCCTGCCTTTGTAAACACAACATGTTTGAAGCTTACATCGCACCATTACACTTCTTTTAGCAAGAATTCATCCTAAATATTTCGGTGCCAAAGCAACATTGACTCCGTAAGCAATGGCTAGGTTTTATGAGGATGTAAACAAACTGCATATTGTTAATTGATTCTCAGGCCAGTCCATATTCCTGGCAAGTGATGGTCAGATTTGCTGAGGAGCCGATGCGATTTACAAATCATTGTGTTTTGTGGGCGTCCGAGGCAGAGGTGGAGGAGGTGGTAATTAAAATTCCTGTGATGTCGTGGCGATGTCGCTATGAGAGAGATCGGGAAAGAAAAGTCAAGGGTGTGAGTATAGGAGATAGGGATTGTGATGATGAGTAGAATCATAGTGTAGGCGCCCTCTTCGATGGTTTGCCCGGTTTGCCAGGGAGCTTGTCTAGTTTTGAAACCGATGGCAGTGTCCTGCTACCAAATACACATTGATAGGAGAAACGAGTGGATATTAAGCACATTGGGACATCTTCCTTCGCTTCACCCACTTCTCCCGTTTAAACTTGCAAGCGTACACGAAAGCGAGTAGCTGGCAAGGCATGTCAAGTGAGAGAGCAAGGAAGTGTGCAACTGCTCGCACAACATATTCCGCCGAGATTTGACCTCGAATTGCAGGACCGAGTCTCCAGCACTCACAACACAGCTGCCTTGTGGCATCATTAGAGATGACGTTCAGAGAAAATGGCTTGAGCAGAAATACTGAGCGCGGCTTCAGAGCGGCTCAGTGTTCTAAGGGTATGATTTGCGCTTTGGGTGCGCGAAGTCCCAGATTCAAATCTCGAATGAGCCCGTGTGCTTTGTCCCTTTTCTGTTTCCATCTTTACTCAGTGTACAATGGGCACGGCTTAGCATGGCGCGTATTAGGTATGGATGGGATGGGCACGACTCCCCTTCGCGTTAGAGCGGGCTAGGCAGGGCATAGTGCGGTGATATGGGTAACTGCCGCGTTACTTGCTCTTCTGGGTTGTGCCAAAGCCTAGTTAAGAGGTAGTTGAAGAAGGGTTATTTTATTGGTTCTAGTTTGTAGCTTGCGATGAGGGAGTAAGCCTGCTAGAGCGGACCAATGCCGCAGCTGCCATTCTCTTCATTTCGACCACTCAATACCACACTTTACTTTCGCAAAAGCATAATCTCTGCGAGGCATACTGACAGAGTGATGAGGATTGTCAGATTGTAGAGGATTACGGCCGGAGCGTTTAAACAAACTATAGGGTTCTTTACATCTGTTTAAGCACCTATTGCTTTAGAAGAGCTTCTGGAATGCCAAATTGGTAGTGTAGAACACGGCAGTGAAGTCTGGAACTCAATTATACGCATGAAGTTTGGCGACCCTTTGTACTGGTGCACGACTGAATATGTTCCTACTGCTCTTCTAGGTGACGCGCTGAGAAAGTCGTCTTAAAGCTCATCTGCCACGGTGTAATAATCGTCAGCAATTTTGAAGTGGAAGCGAAAGAAGGATAGACAAAAAGGTGGTGTATTTTTCTATTCCAAGTGGCATTGATGTGGCGATATTTATAAGTGGCTGAGATTATGCGTTTCAGGGACTCTAAGGCGGCGAAATTGTTGCTAAGATTCCACGCAGTTGCTTGAAAGAGGTTTAGTTGCTTTCAACTCGAATGCGCAATTCGGTGGCAACGTTAAAACGGCCAGCGAAGTCGCCCGCTTTCCTTCTAGCCACACCACGCTTTCGCGAAGTACTAGCTACTTAATGCAATTGAGTAATACGAGTCCTCAAACCGAGGTACTCAACGCGTTAGGGAGCGGCAATTCAACGTGGATTGATAGAAGTCCGAACTGGCAACCGAATGTGGCGTTTGTTTCAGTAAAAATTGTGCCACATTTTACGGATCCCCTAGTTAATTTGATGCTTGTTCTGTTGCATGCATTCTCGTTCCCATGCATGCCAGTAGCTTCACACGCATGTGCTGACGTTGAATTTTGCAACACTACCATCGTCTTTGCTAGAATGTGACGGTAATGGCGGTGGCCATTGGTGAGCATATGGACGTATGAGAGGAGTGTCGAACTAGTGTGTGGCAAATGTCCTTGAAGTGGTTCAATGCAATGGCAGATCCCAAGGCGAGCAAAATAATGGGAAATCTGTGCAGCTTAAGCAAGTTACCATCCCCATGTGCAAGCTGAACTCAAATACACGTATGCTGGACTCAATCGGTGTAATGTGGTTGTGGCTAGGATAGAGATAACTGGTTCTGCCATCCAGCATAAAGTAATGAAATGTAGTAGAATTACATTAGAAATCGGTTGTTAATTGTAATCCGCTTATTCTATTTGACTAATGCTGGGGCGAACTGCAACTGAGGAACCTCGGAATGTGGATCAAATTGGAGTGGAAGGCGAATGTCTATTTTAACAATATATGCTTGGCAGAGTCTTGGATGGTATGTGCGTAAATGCAATCAGACCCTATTACAATCGCACTTTCATAAACGTCAAATAACCCGCAACCCTCTGTTTATTTTCACGGCCTCAAGACGTATTTTAACATTTTTGGGTAAAGTGCAGTGCTATTTCCAACAAATTCTAGCAGTTGTTTCTAACCACTTCAGAGAAAAGCACCTCATTAATTTTGGGGAAAATTTAAGAAACCTTGTAATTATTAGGTACCGTGACCAAATGTGGTGCAGCAATTCCCCAAATTCTAATAGTCTTAATTCAAGATGTACTATAAAATGCATTCCGACAGGGCTTTCAGTTTGCTTCGCGTGGTTAGCACATCTAGGATTCTATATTCCTCAACATTAAGCCTAACTACCCAGTCAGCACTTACTCGTTTAGTTCTTCGTCGAATAAGAAAATTTTGAATGATGCGACAATCTAGAATGAGTTATTAGTCAAGATTTTACCAACAACTGGCATGTTCTATTCACCATTCAAAAGACGCGAGAAAATAGGCAAAAGACCGAAATAAAAGTGCATTTGAAAACGTACAATTGGTTTGTACAATACAGAAAGAAAATTCTCGAGAAAACAGATGAAAATATCCAAAAAATAACGAATAAAATCCACAAACGATAAAAGTAGACGCCTACAAAGCATAAATTAAAACAGCAGTTTAGAAAGCAACTTACGTCTTTGCTTGCCTTTGCCAATCATGATCAATGTATCTTCAACACAAGTCAGTGCAACCGACTGTCCTTGCCCAATTAGTAGCACGTGTCATATATATTTGACGCGAAATCGAAAGTCAAGCAGAATTACTTAAAAACATCCTTCTAATTTTTGCTGGTAACAGTTGGCGTTCAAAGGCTAGTGCTTTTGCGTATGTCGAACCACCTGGCCTGCAGAAAAAAAACACAACTCTCTTCACGGATCTGCAATAATCGGGTGCTTACAAAGATTCCAAAGATAATAATGACGTTTTGAAACCAAAAACTAAAATCGTCATTTTTTGCGAGTAACATTGTTAAATGCTTTCAAAGTCGATTATTTCGCACGTCATCTCGCCACTGACGCACTTCATTGATGACCACTCGGATGGCATAGACAATCTGCATTCAACTTCATAGAGACCCACGGGAATCCCCTCCGCACACTCTTCTGTTCGGGCAATCAGTAGGATCCCAACCTCGCATACATCTGCCCAACTCGAAGCAGTCGGTAGTGGCCAATTCCGATTATGCACCACGAAAGGCTTGAACTACCACAAAAGCATAGCCTGTGGTAGATGAAGGAGATAGCTTTGGTATGGGTCACAGGCGCCTTTCTTCTAGCCTCACTATATGCAGACGGCATTCCAAAAGCAAATAAATGTCCCACGCAAAGCTTTTGCCTTCTCTGACAGCATTGCCTCCTCCCTTGTGCTTCTAATAGCGCACTTCCTTGCAAACATCACTTCATCGTCACAACGAGGCTGGCCGGCGAGATGGATCTGCATGCATGATCAGTGTGCGTGTCACTCAAGCACTCTCTCTTTTCTTATTGGTCTGCCTATGCATTTGCGGTACATTTCATCGCAAACGCTCTGGCGCAATCAATGCATGGTACGCCCGCCAATGGATCTATCCATTTAAATGTGTGTTGGTAAGGTCACTCTCAGCAGTTAAAGGCACTCAAAATACAAACAGTGTGGACTTGTTTATCCAAAGCAGAGGTTATACTCACTCACCATGTTGATTATCCTGATGCAATCAATCTCACACTCGGCCTTAGCAAAAGCAGCAAAATTTGCCACAACTTGAAGCATTAATTGACACGTTCCTGATTATTCGCAACCACTCACATCACACATGCTAGCGCTTTATGGCAAACTTCATGGTCGAACACGCAACAGGCGAAAACATCAATAGCCTATAAAAGATTAGATTTGGTAACCGCGCACAATTTGTCGGCAAATAAGGTGATCTTCCATCAATTGCACATCCACCTGATTAAAATGAAAAGCAGTCTAGGCCAATCACGTACACCCGGACAATGGCGAGCAGAGGCATGTGACCTAACGACACTTTATGCATGCTGGTTTGATACAACTCAAAGCCAGTGGGTGAAATGCTCTCCCAGACCACTTTGTAATTTAAACAGAACAGATGGAGCTTCTCTAAAACTTACTCGTTAAGTTCGCTAACTAAAGAACTTGCAGCTTTTTGCAGTTGGCTCAGCATCGTTTCATCGGCCATCGGCCTCGAAAGCTTTGGTGGCAAAGACTTCTTCTTCATGCCTAACTCATATGCATTATCTATTGCCGAATCGAATAGCGGCGGCAACATTCCTAGTCGTGCAAGCCTGCAATACCCTTCTCAGTATAATTGCCCGTTACCCATCCCAATTTGGAAGAAATGCAATACATTAAGTCATGATGAGCCAATTCACACTGCACTAAACTATATTAAGCTAGGCGCCCACATCTGATTGCGCTCAGACAGGACGAGCAGGCCCTCGCCTCTGATCTGCCTTGACATCTTGTTAATACAGTCGATCTGGCTGCTGCTTTATCCGCCACTTCTAATTAATCCAACAGACCTCCATTCAACATAAATTGTGGCTCTGCACTCTAAGTCGCGGATAAAAAAGATCAATGGACATGCAGGAGAAATAAACCTGCTGATATCTAACAACGATGCAAAAACTGTGAGATCAACTTGTACAGGCTAAAACGCTATCATGCTTTTTCCCCATTTCATGTACCTAAATGTGCCAATGGAATCTCAAAATTTGGTCCTAATACCTTATTTAAAATAGATAGAAGCAAAGAAATTTCTTAAGTCGCACCAACTCATTCTTAGGCAAATACTTTGACCTCGATCCATGCTGTGACGTGACTTAGGAAATACGCCTCGATAATGATTTTAAGTGTACTTCTGTGAACTTAACTAAACTGATTGCAGTCCTCAGTAATGATAGCTTGAATAGCTTCACGAGGATCATTTTGCGCTCCATAAGTGAACCGAAAATTCCAAAGCACTGTTTCATTTATATATTTTAACTCCACATGTTCGCACTCTACACATTCCAGGCTGAGTTACAAATCAGAAAGCATCTGAGTTCTTTGCAGACTTTCTTATTTGAAGGATCCGTTCAGTGAAGCATGCGCTCGACTCTATTAGGCATTCGCTTTACGAAATTTGCAGCAACGTGCTAGCCACCCACAGATGCTAAATGGCACAAATTCTTGAGGCTTGATTTGACTTACGACGGCGAAACTTCTGCCTTGTGTCAGTAATGTGCAATTAGTGGCAGTACTCTTAGGCGCGAAAAATGCAAAGTTTGGCACAAATCATGAT
>CM010312.1:31496310-31626003 GCA_001923025.3 Taenia multiceps | reverse complement strand
GTTTCGCAAAATTAAATAAATGTTTGTCCTGTGTTGCATTGGCTATCAACTTAGGAGGATGTCGGTAAGAGGAGTGATTGGCACCTGATTTGCAGTCATTACGGTTTGACCCAGTGTTGTAGGCCAGCTCGTTTGGCAAAGCTAATTCGGCTAGATCTTATCTGAACAAGGCGCACAAGCCATAAAACACTTTACCACTGATTCACTGTCAACCATATTCTGTTTCCTCGAGTCACTAGAGCATAGGTGATCAATAGCTCCGGATCTATCCTGGTGTCTGAATCACGAGAGTGGCATTGAGGAGCGGAAAGCGCGGGCATAGAAGTAAAAGTACGTGCGCACGAGCATCACGCGATGCAAATCGAACCAACAAGAAGAGTATATAAGCAAACACACTCCAGCGCACCGATCATTCCAAGGCAATTGAGGAGACAGCCAAAGAAATGGAGTTTGGGAGTTGGCCATGTCCGTATCCATGGAAGTGGGCAACGTGGGCTGAGGTTGTGAAGGGTCCACCATGTGAGGAGAAGTGTGCATGGGGCCGGTGCAGAAGCCGCACTGGGGCATGTCGCATGCATGGTCACCTGTAGCGGCACCACAATATGCGCAGCCGTGGGGATGGTCGCAGCAATGGTGGTAGACGACTGAGGTTGCCCTGCACCGACGCTAGTGAGCATGCCTCCATAAACATGGTGGCGGAGGAGCTAGTTGACGGTGTACACATTTCCCTCTACTTCAATATTGCCTCGATTTTGTAGCATAAACTGCATTCCAAATGCTCTAAACTGTTTACATGAGTCACTGCAAACTATTGTAGAGGTTGTATTGACTCCTAGTTAGATGGGTTGAGCTCAATCAGAACCAAATCTACACTAATGCATAACGCATGACACAAAATGCTGCCAGCACATCAGTTCTATTGCAGATGCGTTTTGTGCTAAATGAACTTACAAGTGACTATGGTATGGACATGATTAAATCAGGTGGTTGACTCCATTGCCGCCATATTGACACTGCTTTGCTTAGCCGTTGTGCTCCGCTTAGCTGTTATTTTGCAATAGCTTTGATGCTACCCACTCACTAGCCACACTGCACACTGATGTAAGGGCGCCATGCTTGTAGCATCGCACATGGCCCAGCTTGACGCTGCATTAAAGGAGCAATCCTAACTGTTCATTTAGAGCACTTACGTGGGGTATTATAAAAAATATCGTGGTTCTCTAATGAGGGCGTGGAATACTAAGTAACCGATTTATGCCGATTTTGTCACTGTGCATACGAGTGCTTGCATTTTGTGCTGAACAAGCCGGAGCAATCTATTCCTTTTCTTATTGTGATATTTGTTGCAAATACTAATTATATTTGCGACAAAATGGAGGCCGCCAAAAGAAGAAATTTATCCCTTGTATATTATTCTTGAATAGCTGAGACCAGGTTATCCAGCTGTATATGCAGTCCTGCAAATCGAATTGCGCTTGGTGCTTCTAGGTATCGTTAAGTCTGATTACAGCGCCTTTGGGGATAATGGACCTCACAGGTCTATAAATGATGACAGTAACTGGGCCGCGCTGGTTTAATTTGCCTCTCTGCGCCGTAAGAAATGGGCATCTCTTGGAAGTCAAATTTAGTACATTTATTTTGATGAATGCAGGAAGAACTAAATTCCGGTGATCGCTTCACTGGATTAGAGGGCCGTTTTATATGTGAAGATACCTTTTTTGGAGGATGTTGTGGCCAGCTAGTTAAAATTTTTTGTGGCATGAGGTAGTATTGACCAGGCAGTGCTATCTTACTTTTCGTTTTGCGCAGGTATTACCATAGGCGAGGCAATTGATCAAAAGATTCCTGGGCTTACTCTGCATTAATTGGGCACCTCTGTGACACAGACAGTGAAGCCTGCATGCACTGCAATCCTTCATTAGTCAACGCTTAAATGGCTTCCCATTGGCATTTCCATTGACAGCGTCTACATTTGATGCGTCTTTCCACAGCGAAGTAGGGACATCAAATGTCTACAAATAAAGCACAACTCTTGACTCGTGACTAAAAAGCACCTTTATCCGCATTATCAATGAAATTGCAGGCAAAATAGCGAGAAGTGAGGGTGTGTGACTGATTACAGAGGAAGCAGAGCGGTAGGACTACCACAGTGACGGTTTCAGACTGTGCTTACTGCTCAAAGAGTAAAATCACTGTTATTCTCTTGCCAAGGTTAAACGAATAATTAGAAGCTGCCAGTAAATGTGGCACAGCACTACCTCATTAACGTCCTGAGCCTGTGAAGGCGGCACTCTAAGTAGGCTCTTTGATCGGAGACTAGCAGAAACAAAGGAAAGGCGAGACAGAAGATGGTGGATAGGTACGTCCAGATTTCAACCGATCCCATCTATTGCAAAGAGATGTGCGTTAGGTAATAAATGCAGACACCTTCATAACCGAAACAAGTGATACATTAAAGCAGAAGTGATAATGTGATTCCTATTACTCAAGTTTATTGCATGCTTTGTAGGCAATGCTGCATGAGGTTTTGGCTAAAAAGCAGCTGTAATTAAGGCAAGGGATAAATAGGCTACAAATTAAAGGCACTTTCTTTACAACAGTTAGAAATTCCCTCTATGAAACTCATCGCTGCCTATAGGCGCTGGATTGCTTGTCATCCATTTGTAAGATGAAAAATTTTCGAAACACAAAATGGCGCTCACAAAGAGGAGGAAGCGGTCGAAGCTGAGTGTTTTTATGGCATGCCCAAGTATTTGCCATAAAACAAGAATTACAGCTAAGTTAAAAGCCACGATGCCATAGGTCAGGTGACGCAGTGTGGTGTCAGCGCTCTGCGAACCTTGATAAGGGAGGCTTATTTCGCTTAGGCGCGGTGTGAAAAGCGTAGATCCGTCTGTCTGGCAATCGGGTTGATATTTGGAGTCCGGGTTGCGTATTTGAGGATTGAAAAGAAAGGCAGGCAATTGTCATTTTGGTTGAACACTTTCCATTTGAACAATTTTAAGCCATACAAATGCTGAATGTATCAAATATTTGTCCCATCTCTGAAGCAATCAAGCTCCAAAATAGGCGATGGCCAAGTAGTTGACCTAGTTGAACTACCGAGGAAAACAGCTCAAGCCAGGGCACGAGGAAATTGTCGATCTCCTGAACGCAGCACCATATGCTAGATGCCTACTTTGGGTGAAGGAGGCTTGGTAAGGAGGAGGGTGATCAGTACAGGTAGCAGAAAGCCACCTATTAATGCCACCCCCAACCCCACCAGCTGGACTTGATTGGAGTCTAATTGTTGATTTTGATGTTAAAAAGTAAAGGAAACGCTGAGAACATGAATTCCGGCACGCACATTGTAGCATTCAAAGGGTGCAAATGTGGTTCTCTGTATTTTTCTCTCTGAGACAGGGCCACTTGCGGTCTGTTTATTTTATTTCGAATCAGTCAACAACACACATCAGCGCACAACCTCCGAAATTCCGCGCCTACGGCGACTGATTTAGAATGCACACATTATTAGCTAGAAAGAGCCTTTTGCCGTGACTGAGACCAAGGGTCATTGTCTACAAAACCAGGTGAAGTAATAACAACCTATGCGTAGTTTTCGTAGCCTTCTCAATGAACTACAGAGTAACTAAAATTAACCGTGGTTATTTGTGCTGATGCGGTATTCTCTAGCGCAAAGTACAAGTAAAACATAGGGAGTCTAGAACGTGCCCAATAATTACGCGTTATTAAGAACAAACCAGAGGGTGAGTGAGGCTCTGCGCTAACAAAGTAGCCAACTAGAAGCGCGGCTTTCGAGAGGCAATCCCCGAAAATGGTGAGGAAAAGGCATCCCACAAAGGGAGTGCACAGACCGTAGAACAAGAAATTTGCCATCTAGAGGGTAGCCCTAGTTAGTTATGTCACGAAATTCAAGAGACACTAAGAAGGTTCTTCAAATAAATGCATCAAGCTTAAAGGCCTCAATGCAAAGAAACAACTAAATATCCGCAGGCAGGAAAACACCTAGTCGCCACAACCAAACCTTCTTTTACCCCTCTTTGCCTTCAACTGTGCTGTCTAACTGCCAGTTTTGATTTCTCTGCACTTCCTGTCGCCTATTCTGTACGGTTCCTTTCCCTTCAAATGGATTCCATTCGCTTTCAATCGCAGTTGTAGTTGTGATTTTTAAATTATAATGTCATACCAAAGGGTTGCGGCGAGTGATGCAAAGAATAAGCTATAAGGTGTTATGCTAGGACATACAAGCCTAGGGTGTGTGGAGTAGAGGCAATTAGCATTAAGTGGTTCTGTTTTCCGAAACGCCTTTCAAGCTAGGCGTCAATGAGATGGATGGGAGATCGATCAGCTAGTCATTCACTCCGCAAGCAATTTAAGGGCTTCGCATTTTGTATCAACATTAAAAGAATAGAATACGAATCAGTCTTAAATTAGCATTACATTTCCCTTCTAGTAAGACCATTTGCAACCAATTTACTGGCATAAATGGGGGTGTAAACACGGCTGCAGTGTTATTAAATGTTCAAATGAACAGCCGCAACCTCAACTTTCCCAAATGAGAGATAAAGATGAATTCTTTTCTCGGAAAAGGGAGACGGCTAACAATTCAAAAATGGCAGCGTAAACGACAGATTGCAATTTATCTGCTCCTTATAACGCACATTATCAGAGCACGCATTTGGCGACAGGACATTGCAGTTAGCCGATTCGAAAAGCACATGACTGCTATCGCTCACTTGATATACTAAGACATCATGGCGGTGTCAATGAGGACGTTTCATTGCATTGTACACAGAAATAGTTTGTTGAGCCAAAGTACTAATAATGGAAGCTAGGATGAGAGCCTGCACAAAATTAACGTGGCGCAGTGCGAAATCACAAACATCAGCCCTAGTTCAAAGTTTTGTTGAAGGCGAGATGCGTTCAAATGCGGTTCCTTCGACTGTGCTCAAAAACAACCTTTAAGACGATTTGAGCGATTTTCTCATTAAAAATGTCTTTCATCTATGGCCTGCATTGTCATATCTGTCCATTACCGTACTTGTATGCAAAACACATCCACCTTATAGGATCATTCGTACAAATTATCTTGAACAAACTCTTGTTTATTTTTCGGAGTAGAACAAAATTATTTGCCTCCTTGGCCACCGACTGAATCGCAGCCACGTTGTGCTGCATTGGTAGGGTGTCGGATGATCTGGTGCCATTGTCACATAACCTTGAAAGAATGTCGCGATGAACATACCGCTATTTCGGAGAAGATGATGAAAAGTGGTACCATGCCTGCCATCACAGTAAAGGCGATTAGTAGCAGGCTTCTCGACATCTCGTCCGCGTACGCACGGTAGGCACCATGTGTCTGGCAGCCGTATACCAGAGTCGTGGTTGGCCTGTATTTACATTCCTTTTGATCCTTTCAAAGTAGCGGAGTGAGAGAAGAATTATGCTAGTATTAGGGTGCGTTGCCAGCAAGGAAAGCATACTTTCAACTTATCTTCGTGAGGTGCGATCAAATCTACGCTGCAATGTAAATATATGATCAAATCGTCATACAGAAGGTTTACGCATCTTGAATGGGAATAGAAAACTTCGCCGAAAATCCCTTTAACAATACTCTTTGCCTCTTTTCAGTAATTTAGTTTAGTGAACTGCAAGTGGTGGCCAGTATTTCTCAAGCACGAAAGTAAATCTGATAGATCCAGCAATTTCCTGGTGTCCATTATCATGGTTTGTCAGGTTGCATTGGCTGCATTTATCCTTAGCTTGCGGCTAGAAAGATTTAGTTGGTTACTTGATGAAGGCATTTAGCAAAGCAACAGATTTACTGATCTGCCTTAGTACTGCCTCGTAGTTTGCATCCTCCAAGAAAGGCAACCGTCGTTACCCTTCATTCACACCTAACGTCCCCAAATATGCCTTAGGCGCGAGTGCGTGTAGGTAGCAGAACAACTCACTACAGCGTAAGCTCAAGTAGTTAGCCATGGGCTCTTATTAATTAGTTTATAATTTAATATTTTAGGACTAGTTTAGCAGCAAGTTTACTGTGCCATCATTAGCAACTGTCACCTGCCGTCGTACCAGGTATCAATGTCACATGCCGCACATTCGAGCATGCTGCGACAGCGACAGATGTTGCGCCGACTTCCGAGGTGACCACGTCGCTTACCACAGAGGATACATGTTGCCTTGTCTACCTGCTTCTTGAAGGGCTGCAAAGAAAGCACACAAAAGGCAAAAGTCAATAAATCACACCCAACGGTCCAGTGTCAGGACGCCGCCCAGTTTCCCTTATGTTCCTAATAGTTGCGTAATGGCTCATGCAGACCTGCGATAAGATTATTGCATAATCTGTCGAGCAGTGAATGCTATGCCTACTGACTGAATTAGCAGAGGTGCCTGGATGGAATAACAGTAAAGCTGCGAATGCTATTGGCTTCATCGTGATACAGGATTGATGAAGCGCCGACGATGCTGAACATGCAAGAGGTCACGAGGAACAGAAGAATCACAACGAAGATGATCCAAAGTCCACTCTTTCCAAACAGATGTATCGGAGTTGCAAACACCAAAAGTCCTATGAATAGCATAGTGTTAAAAAGACTGAAGCGTGATTCATTTGTTGGTCCAACAAAACGAAGGTTAGTTTGATTACCATTTTGGCAATGGCACCTAGCTGCTACTTGTTTGCCTGCTTGCCATGCAAGAACTACTCCGAGTCATGGTTTTGGTGGCTAAGTTGAAGCTTGAGTATATTGCTATAGAAGGTGAAATGTGCAACTTGCTAATGACCGCTGCAGCGTCCACCAAGCAGCTAATCAGCCAATAACGCATTTAAAGGATCGGTTGCTTTAGTTTTACTGAATGCATATCATAAATGATAGTTACCCACCCAAATCAGAATAAATGCTTGGCATAAATTTTGAGATCCATCCATAAAAGGGTGTTAAACTACTAGCTTACAATCCCAGGCACTGGGTCGCCTTACGATTTTCTGGACGAGAAGGATTTACCTTTGGTAGCTCACTAGCCACAAACGAGTTCTCATTTTCCACCAACTAAATACACAGGCATACGGTCGAAAACAGGTTAACGAACTAACCCCTATCAATTATTAGCGGCAAGGATTGACTAAAGCGTTTCATTGAGTAGCGCTTTAAATTGATCTCCCAAAATCTTAAGTGCAATAACAGCTGGTCTTTTATTTTTAAAGCACAACATGTCATGTTTTAGAGAACTTATCAATTTCTACTGAGTCCTGAAGCCAAATCTTTGCATATATTATGTTCTGTTGCACTTCAAAGCACGAAATTCAGGTCAACACTTAGGCTGTTGCGTCGGAGATGAAAGAGAGACTGAACTCCCACCACTTGCTCGATGCGTTGCGTTAAGAAGAGCTGCATTGCCAAAGGTTGATTCCAGTGCTCGAAAGCCCAAACCACAGACGACACTGAGAGCAGCGGGAATGCAAAAGGCCATGATGGTGGCCAAAAGGAGGCCAAGCACTCCATGATTTGGTGGCAACATAATTGCAGTCTTCCATAGCGCTTGGTCAAGCAGCACCCGCACTGCATGATCTCGAGAAAAGCATTAAGTACGGTCATTATCACACTTACCCACAGACCAATAGTGCAGGCCTTACATGGTATTTCAATGGGACCAACAGGTGGTTAAATGCGCTAACTTACGAACCACGCTAATGAGGCCATCGCTGAGGCCTGCACCATCGAATGTACTGGTTAGTGTGTCCTCGGTTCCATGGTCCGACTTGTTGTAGCACAGCAGTAACGTGTAGAAGCTACTCATGTTTCCTACAAAAGCCGAAATTTGCGCACACACGTCAACACTTAATCACAGGTGATATTCTCCTCGTAATGCTTTGGATTCAGGTGACAATCCATTCATCTGTGCCTTCATAATGTACCAGGGCATGATAACGAGGAAGACTAATTATCCTTAATTTGCGGTCTTCTGCTTCAAAACGGAGTCTTTGATTTTACCCTTGTCGCTTTTATCGCTGCTTCCTATAGGTTTCTACCTTAAGGCTGATTCGATCATGCCGCTATGCTTTTGCACATAAACAATCGCCAACATGCTCTTGAGTGTATATTGCACAATGAAGCGTTGGTATTTGTGCTGTAAATGGAGAAGTTGCCAAAACACGGAGGCAAGCATATAAGCAACTTGGCTTAATTTATCCACTCACGTTGTGCTGAAAAAGAACAAAATGATAGCAAATGACTTGAATTCAGCAAACAGGTTTTTATGCTATACTTTCTGTTAAAGTTGCGCTAAATTTAACATTTTTGTGCTCCAGTCGTAAAGATCTCTACAATCGGTTAAGCAAGTGGGATCTGGGCAAATCAGCAGGATTGCGAATCGCCTTAACAGTCTAATTTATTTATTATCCGGTATGCATAATCTGTCGAGCAGTGAATGCTATGCCTACTGACTGAATCGGCAGAGGTGCCTGAATGGAATAGGCGTAAAGCTGCGAATGCTATTAGCTTCATTTGGATTAGACTAACCTGAATGTACGCCACGAGCACATCGTGATACAGGATTAATGAAGCGCCGACGATTGCTACTTAGCACAGCTGTCAGTTTCAAATAAGTGAGCTTAAGAGCATAAAAGAAATCAAAATTTAAACTCGGAAAGATGCAACTGACGTCTTTAACTTAAAATTTTAGGCCTTTGTTTATGCCTATTATTTTACGCAAAAATAAAATGAGACGCGGTGAGATTACATGCTTAACTCCCATTCCACCCCATCGCTCCCCAATTCGCCATTTTCAATGCGAATTTTATCAAGTGCTTTGCCTGCTCAACAGTTTGCATGGATGTCATGTTGGCCTTAACTTGCCTGCACTATTATTACTGTAGCTGAAGTAGGGCTGACAAATCGTTGGCCTTCTACAAACCAAAGTCACTACTCAAATTGTGTCGCGGCCACTTTAAGTTAGCAAGGAAGGCAACTATTTCCTTACAACATTGGCAAAGTAAAATGATGTGCGGCTCTAGTAATGACTGCATGCGTGGCTGGGTTGAGGGACGAAGGCATTGGTGGAATGTGCCGCTTTGTTGTCTCGACAACAAATGTGCATGTTTGTGGCAAATCTCGAGTAGAACCGTTGAATTTACATTCTCAGGTGGTTGAAATAGTCGCTTTAGCATAAGGTAGATCATGAAACATTACAGCACAAATCGATGCTAGTTTTGATAATTCACAGTTTGAGGTCTACACAAAATTATTTTATTGTAATAGAGTTAAAATTTTATCCTTGGTGTCGTTTGTGAGATCAAATAGTCTCGATCAAAATGCACAGGACTGAGAAGGATACTTTTATTGCATGGAATGACTAACGTGCCTGCAAAGAGCGCAAGATTAGTTGGTCATAACTGCTCATCAAGACCATAAAGAACTTCTGTGGGTACAAAATTTGGACTGAGTTTGTCAATGCAAACATTACGTACATCAGTAAGGATAAAAGGATTGGTGCATAATATCTGGGAGGCCTTTAACTACACTTGAAAATATTGACCAAGGCTTCAATACAACAGATATCACGCAGCTTTTAAATTTACAACTTAAGGGCGTAATTAATTTCGCACACAGCGAAATTGGCTACATCGAACCCATGAAAATTTTTTCATTGGAGGTTAAACTATTTGCTACACTCATTGAAACGACGATATGGCGAAATCCGGCCTTCTGCACAATTCGCCACCACATTCACTAAAGCAATAACGCCTTCTGATCGTCTTTGCTGGATCCTGAAGTAATCTGAATCTACAAATTACACATCCCTCTAATCAACAAAGCCAGACAATTGTCTTTGATCTCTGTGTGCACCTTTATCTTCTGCAAACCTGTTCATCAAGAGCGAGTGCGGTGACACTGGCTTTGAAGTCTATTTGTCCGTCAAAATTACTGCTAAATATGGGGTAAGCAAATTCGTCATTGTGTCTTGGTGAACAACTTTGAAGTAAGAGACCGCACGGTGCACTGCAACCCAAAACAGCAGAGGCAACCTCTGGCATAAACAAAGCAATGACCCTTATCAACAAATAGCTGCAACCAAGCACTGGAACAACTGCCGTATCCTGTGCATCTGAGCATTGCATTTGCTGTCGCAACCAATCCTAGCACATTTTACACTCCTTTCCGGCAAACCACACACTTGATTTTGTAAAAACATCCAAAGATTGTTTCGCTTCCACATCAGCAAGTTCTAACAGGTCTGAGTGCCTAATTTATACGGAAGCCTGATGAACGGCTTAGAGCTATATAATTTATAACTCAACTGTTGGGTTGCACACTGTCGTATGTACGTGACTTGGGAATGAGAAGGACTAGTAGATCACTGAGGATGAGGTGGACCATGCGATAGCATTGAAATATTGCTGCGTCGCATTAGGCCCTTTCATTAACGAACATCACTGGCTTTGGTGGCAAAGCTAAAACAATTTGCCCAGTAGAGTATTATTAGGGCAGCATTAAAAATACCTTATAATAAGTGAAGTGTCTAGGATCGCGCTGTTAAAACATTAAGGTCATGATGACATCTGCCACTAACCTTGCACCTAATATTAACTCATGAAGAAAACCATTTTTGTGAGCCAGCTTCGATTTTAGGCTCATGGCGCTTAATAATAGCCTTATATCTGCGGATCGGTGGGAGCCACTCTGCACCAATGTTTACCGAGAAATCAATGAAAGCATGTCTGAAGTCATTGGCATTTGCAGCCACTGTTGGTCCTGTGAAGTGATTTTGAATCTATTGTGGCAGCTTGCCTGCTTCGGTCACAGAGATTAAAATTATTGTCCTAGCAAAGGCTGCAGGATCATGAGATGGTGGTGCATGGATCCAAATTTTGTGCATCGCGTGAGTTCGTCGCCGTCTGCGACCCTCGCAAAGTACAAATAACAACGCTTTTCAACACTGGCATCCAGTTTTTAACTGCCCTTAAAATGAGCTATAAAAATTTGGAAGAAAGTGCAGAAGATTGGATGCTACATCGAGCGCCAGAGTAGAAAAATATGGGTGTGTTTTCCAAATGCTACAAACACTTCAATCTTGATGACTAGAACAAGACCGCACTCTCGTATCTAAGTTTTACACTGAGGATGGAAGAATTTTGTGTTTTTCAACACACGAGCTGGTAAGCTAGAAGTGCCGCAACCACGCCATACAAATACATGGCGTTGCTACACTATCCACAGGAATAATCACTTGGAAATCATTTCGCAGGTCTATCTCACTGTAACCGATATTATATTATGAACACTAACGGCCGTGTCTAACAGCGTCATTCTGTTCAAACACGTCTATTTAGTGCTCTTTTTTCTTATTCGAATTCGCTGTGCACTGTCAATGGATCGGGCGAATTGCGAGTACAAGTCAATGTTGTGTATGCTGCACAGTGTTGTAAGCCCTTGACATGACCAAAAGCAGGCTGGTCTGTGCACTGTTTGCAGTCTGCAAATTTTAACTCTTCTCAAATTGGCAGAAACTAAACACATTACTACTTTCTTAGTCACCTTTTACTCAGTTTGTTTCTTTGGTGCATGTGGGCACTTTGTCTATTTAAACCTTTCCATCAACAACTGGTAATTTAGTACCTTGCATTAGTACCTTACGCTTACACCTCTTCCATTATAAAGGCGATCATCAAGGCCCATATGACTTGCACTCTTGTGCTAACGTGTTATCGCGTCATGTTAAGCAACTTTGTAGTCGAGAAGTCACATGGTGCAGTACGATTCAAACCAGCTAAGAGGGCTTCTGCTTACAACAAATTCACACTATGCGTGAGGCAATATATGTAAGAAGGGCTTATTGGAAGGCCAAAAATGTGCGACAGGTGTCTCCTGAGGCATGCAGGGACATCGTAATTGTTTGAACGATGTATACACTAACAAATGTTCCTTTTTGGGTGAGGCATCATGAATGCATGTGAAGAAAACAAATGTTGCCCCTGGGTCTCTCTTTAGGCCCACATTCGTTGGCATTTGCATTTTGAAGCGCACCACCTTTTCACTACACACATAAAGGCAAAAGTAACTTACTTATTAGCCCTGCCTCTTAGGTTATCAAAATATCATGACAATAAAAAAGTTTAATGTGAACAATTCGCGCTTATTTGTTGGGCGCATATGGGCAAATTAGGTCACGTCGAAACACATCACATCGTACAGTCGTACAGAGATTGAAATCAGAGAGTCTAAGTTGCTGAAATTAATTTCTTTTGCAGTTTGCCCGAGCGACTTAGAATTCTCAACAGAACAGGCTAAGCAGATTATGAATATATCCTCTGCAGGCATTTATGAAAACAGTGACAAATATTATGATACCGCCTTCTTAAAACCTTGTCTAAATGACAACTTTATGCGTCAGTCGGCTAGCCTTAAAAATCTAAGTTTGTTTGTTAGAAATAAGGCGGGCTTTGGGTAAAAAGGACTGCGACTGACACGTAAATAATCTGCTAGGTAAGCTTAATCTGCAGTGGATCTCGCTTTCTGCTGCCATTCATGGATAGATGTGGTAACATCATATGTTGGATTTTTGAATCACGTAGAGGACAGCGCAACATACGCGTACGTGGCATTGTACTGCAATTAGTGAAAACGTATTTGCAATTCTGGTGTTTGATCGGATATAGGAGAATCGGTCTTTAATTGCGTCTGTAAGCGTTTAAGAATTTCATTTCTTGAAAATGGTCGCACAACATAAGCGTACATGCTAGTAGATTCACTAAGCGAAATGGTCTTGGGGTTCGAATGTGCGTACGAATAAACTTGGTGTAGTTTGATTGCAGTTGCCACAAGGATGCACGTTTGGATAAAAGTAGGCATTGTATCATTCGAATCGGCAGTTGTTTCGTAACTGAAACCATGAATGAAATTTACTAGGACTGATTAATTTTGATTTGTAGCCAGACATTAGTGTGTTGAGCGCTGGAGGAATTTGCTCTCGCTATGCGGCAGTACGTGCGGATATATTTCACCAAGTGATTTTGATTTGGCGATGCATACGCTTGCACGAACATTGGTTTTGCTATTCGACCGTGCAATTCTGTACAGTGAGGTGGATCGATTTCATATGTCAATGCATGCGCAGGAATTTCAAGCAAAGGACATAAACTTTGCTATGGTCCAGCATATATTGTTGAATTTCGTTTGGCGAATTATCAAACCTGAGCGTACGCGTGGACCGAATTGCGTTGTAAAATCATGTTTGATATTCTATTTATAAATACTGGCTCGCCTGTGATTTAGCCGTGGATGCATTCTTTTTGTCAAGAAATTTTTATAATATCATTCCAAGTAGACGACTTCAGCCTGGTTAAGTTATTTTGATATGTGACTACAGGTAAGAGATATTTTTGTTTAAAAACAATTAAATTTGCTACACTTGACTGCGTCCAAACATGTTTTTGTCAAAACTGGACATGTAATACGAGGGAACATGTGGGTAGCTTATTTTGCCAAAGGTGATTCTGTCACATAACTGGGCGTGAGGATATATTTCATCAAAATTTGCTTCTGCCGTATGATTTTGAGCTTGAAAAGGTTAGATTTTGGCTAATTTTTGGCATTCGATGCGTGCACAAATAAAGACATTTTCAGTAGATTAGGTTGCTGCATGATTGTTAGTCTAAATAATACCTGGATGACTGCTGCACATTAGTTCATAAGGCGACAAATAAATGCACATTTGAAAAGGTTGTGTGGGGTTATTCGAAGTCGGATGGCCAGTCTGCAATGCCGTTCACGTGTACATGACTTCGCTGTTGACGCCTCTGCAGCCGTTATTCAAACCAAGGATAAAAAGTGAAGTAAAAGAGGAATTTTGAGGTTTCTTTGATGCTTTCGTGATTAGCAATGAATCCTCTTCTTATTCCCTATGCCCTGTAGCATGACTACATAAATTGATAAAAGTTTTCAAAATAGGTCACCCTCCTTCGCCTTTCACTAGGGCAGCGTCATGTAAGAGCTTACTTTGCCAGTAATGGTTTTTTAGGCCGCGGGAAATAGAGGCGGTGCATAAATGCTTGCAGCAAGTTCACCGCGTTCTCATGTAACGCCTATCATCCTGCCATACCGCTAGAATGAAGAGAAGACATTAGTTAAGAATAGCAATTCAGACAAGGATGGATAGTAAGCAGAATGGAAAAGAAGTCAAAAGCGGTCGTTGAAATAGAAGGTTATTTGCGTAAAGATATGGGTGCTAGGGGTGACTTCAAAGCCGCTGGTTGAAAATGCTATTGTGTGTAAAGTACCTGTCTTTGGCTGTTGGAAGTTGCTACCAAAAACACGTTTGATTCACAGTATAGTTCGATGTATCAACTTAATGTTGCTTGTGGTTAAAACATATCTTAGCAATCGTCCTCCCACCTTCGTTCCCAAAAACGGACTAGACTGCAAGATATCAGCGTGATTTAACAAAGATGCAAGGGGCAGTAAACTAAAACTCATGACACAACAAAGGTTAGTCATTAATATTTGGGGCAGATACTAGAGCTCTGCGTGCTCCTTTGACTAGCTTCCACTTAACACAAATAATATCCACCGTTTTAATGCGTCTGCATATACAGGTTTTATAGCAAGCCAAGAAAATCGTTAAACTCCACAACTTGACTTCACCCACTTCTATTCGTTACAGCCCAGATGCTGTGCTATTCTTAAACTACCGAAATTTGGCTCATGAATGTAAGCGAAATTGTCTACATTAAGGAAATCTTGCTGACATTTCAATACCTTGATTCGAACTGAAACGCTGCACCTTAAATTAGTCACTTGTTACCAACCAAAAGATGTAAGTGCTACAGAATCAGCACTAAGCCCACTTACGAGATTCAGGGCATGTAACGTTGACAGCGGACGTAATCACCTACTGCAGCTCCCACTTAGTAGCAGAGTCACAAAGACATCAGCTGCGCTCACGGCGGCGGAAAAGGCCGAGGGAAGAATCGATGCTGTGATAAGTGGACTTGCGGCCTTTCGATCGTTCGTCCTGCACACATGCTCGTTGCCGCGATAATGTAGTGCAACGTCTTGTGGCAGAAGTGCTGTGTACATTGCACGTTATTAGGCTGTGCAACAGGTTAGAGCACTCTAACGACTGTGCTGTGCTGTGCAAGGGAGACGTTTTCCTTATCCTTTGAAACTAAAATCAGTGAGCGAAATCGTCTTTTAGATGCGAAGGAACTATGTCTTCCTGGATAAAAATTTGCAACTCTGCAAATTCGGTTCCGAATTGACTAACTGCTGTTGAGGTACTTCGATTGGCCAAAGACAAAATTATTTCTAACACCCAAAGCTTAAATGCAATAACAGGATAGCAAAACCTACAAACCAATGCTTTCAACGTTCTGAAAGTAAGGTTAGTGCGCACCTGTTTAATCCCTACACTATGGTAAGTCCTGATGCTACTTGTTTCTCCCAGCATTTGCATTGTTTGCTAAGGCTAGACGGATAAAACATGATAAGCGAATGTGGGAAAATTTGTAAATTGCTAACGCTTTGACGCATTTAGGCACATAATTCCTCCCCTCTACACCTAAGAAGCTCCAGATTATTCAAATTTACCACTGATGTTGGCAACACGCGCTCCATCAGGGAGAGCGAGACTGTAGCGCAAATGTATTAAGAGGAGCAATCGAGTAAAGAAACAGAAATTAAGCATTTACTTTGCAAGAAAATCATTACGATTCGCACAGCCGAGATCTATAGCCATGTAATTATGAAGAATACATTTGCATTAACAAGAAATAAGCAAGTACTATTTTAGTTGAATAGTGTTAAATACCTAATGCGCAGGTACACTTTTGGGAAATTTCAGTGGCATTGCAACAGCTCTTGTCAAATGCAAAGAAATCAAGGTACTTGCCAATTAAATGGGATGGTTCTGCCAAGTACACTCTTAAGCACTTTCTTTTTTCAAATCCGTGACTGTATTGGTGTACAGGTGCAAGACGGTATGACCGAAGGTCTTCTAATTTCTCTGTGCAAAAAATGTACATCTTTGATAGCCATGTGGTGGCAAAATTTTGTGGCGAAATCTGGTGGTTCAAAACTAATAGCACGTGCAGTGTACACTGTTCCACTCTCGAGTTTTGCTAAAGTCAACAAATGGATTAAAATGGTATATAGCAGAGTCTGAAGCCATATTGAAAAAGCGTGCCACAGTGGCATACTATTTGTCAAGTAATTGTAAAGGAAAAGCAATCTTGTAGCCTATTTTTCGTTTACCACCCTCCTGGAGGTAGAACAATTGGGTCAGCTCTGCCAATCGTTGATCCGCTTAGTCACACTGCTTAGATAGCGAAATCAGAGCAGGCGCGCTATTCTCTTTAAAACTTCTTTATTAGCTGACACCAACGTCAGTTCTAAGTCACGAAAACAAATGCAGGGTAAACAAAGTCAGCACTTTACTAAGACTGACATGCCATTCTACTTGTGCTACAAGACGTGAACTCAGACCAATTTTACCTTTCTCCACTCATTTTGCAGCATTCAAATGGTGCGCACAAGGCCGGTTAGGTGTCCTCGTTCACCCACCTGTTAGCTTTACATTAACCGAGTTTCGAATCATCTGCCTGGACCTCTAATGCAGAGACGGATGTGAGTTAACTCGTTCTGATCCTGGCTAAAACAATCATTTAAAATGAATTTATGAAATAGTGTGCAAAAACGGCTTCTCTCCCTTTGGTAAGACAGTTATTATGAGTTAATTGAATGTTTACTACAACTGAGTTTCTGGTTTTCTACACCTAAACAATGCAATGGCATCATTTTTGACGAAGCCGGGTATCATTGGGATTACAGACCTTACTCCTGAATTGGTTTCGGTCATTATGCAAATGCCTCACTTCTTTTATCGTTGTCAGTACTTGTGCGGCAATCCCAGGCTCAGAGTGGTTGCTCTTCATGCAAACTTCTCATTCATACATCAACAAGTGGAAGTGGATAGACAAAAGTAATGTGATGCATTGCATCCACAATCGCATACACCGAGCTCCAAAAGTACTTGCGATGCTATTAGGCATCATTTTAAGCAAATGCAATTTGATCTTCATTTTTTGCCGATTGCGAAAATCCGAGGCACCTTTGAGAGATTGAGCTGGCTTCTGATCACATCCGCCCCGGCTGATGCGATGCTGCCGACTGGACCAGAGAGGAGTTGCTAAGTTGCTGGTGGTCCTCGCCTTCAGTTCGAAGATTTTTAACAAATTACAACCATTTGCGCATAAATATATCAAACTCTGCCAGGCCAAACTTGGCATGTTTAGACTTGTTGCGTCTCGCACCTCATGACTCAGTTTGCTGATGTGATGAAAATGCAGCCGAATTTGAACCTCCTGACAGCCTCCATGAGAGAATCCACATTGAAGAAATAGCATCATGAGCTGCAAATGACTGTGTTCTTTATATTATCAAGCCTTTTAGGCTTATGAAGCGTGCTTTCACAGTAACGAGCATACTTCGTGCTCTAATGTCAAGCTTGCCGCCCGATCATACACTGGACGTAATAAATGCGGAAGATGTGGAGAGGAAGGCGAAAAGTAAAATGGATTTCTTTGCGGATTATGCACAGAAAATAGGCTTTGTAAAATGACCCTCTCCTGATGTCTGCACCAAAGGGTGGGAGAATGTGGTGCGTCCGTGAGGATGTGGCGTGCATAACTAATCGCATGGGCATGTTTGAATGGTCCTGTCAAGTTGTAATTTGGAGAAGGATGCAAGCTCACGCTTCTTGATTTCAAGCCATGCTAAGTGAGGAACTTGAATTTATCGGCTGAATTGCGTGAATGACCATTTCAAGACACATTTTCTTAACCCAACGGCTCTTTGACTCACTTTCGTGTACTTCTTCCTTCAGAACATTTTCGGTGATCAGATTTTGACGTGAAACAAAGGTCTGGTGCCTGGTGACATCGAGCATAACTGCGGATACCCGTCTGCCGCCCTTACTTCTTGCAAGAAAACTGTCGTTGTGATGCTGTTTAGCACATCGGGCTCCAGACCTAGAACTCTTCAAGCAAACATTTATTGCTGAAAACTGTGAGTAGGCAAATTTTTGGGTGACAAAATGCTGGTTATGTATTTAGGTCCCTAGGCTGTCATACCGACAGACTTGAAATAAAATTCTGGCTCAAATATTGGAGAACAGAGCCATAGAATTGAGACAATGAATAAGTGAATGAGTCGATGAAAGGTAAGGGATCGAAACTGGGAGACCCAGGCACATTAAAGTAGGCAAACTACTAAATTGCCTGATTGAGTAATTGCAAATTAATGAAGAAATTTGCTATGAGTTGATACTTAGATACTCTTGGCTATAAAACTGTACGCATCGCCTGAACGAGATTTTCCGGGTGCATTAAGTCTCGAAATAAATTTGACTAATCAGGAAGGGATTCGCAAGGATGATAATTGGGTAACACTTTGTAAACTCCACAAAACCATATTTTCGAATAACCTCAAAGCTTATTCTCTTTTATGATTCTGTAGACTTCCTCATCAGGATTGTATCGAGATGTAGGGAAAAAATGTCGAAAAGTACTTCGATGGATAAATTATGTACAGGTAGGTGACGGCAATAGACATGGATTTGGATACATCCCCATAGATTAATGGGTGGCTTGCTGACCAGAATGAAGTTGAAGTATAAAGTAGATGGATCTGGAAACTTCAGCATTACCTTGCTCGTAGCATGAGCTCAAAGAGATCGAGATCAATTTTTGTTGAAGCCATTCGAAGTGAGGGATCTCGAAGGACGCAACGAAGCACAGCTATGATTGTAAGTCCAGTGGTGAAAACGCAGTAGGTGAGAAGAAAGGTGTTCAGGTAGTCAATTGACTGAAAGCGAGGATCCAGGAGGCGGTCCAAGAGACGGCCTAAGGTGCCATGGCGGACCTTCAGGAGGCAAAGTGAGGATTTAATGATCACACTGTCAACTTTCATTGGGAAATAGGGTATACCAGGGCCCTTGAGAGGTGCTTTGAACCCGAAAGAAGCGAGCGTTGACGTACGATGGCTTTTAAAGCAATCCACTAATTGACACTCCTAGCTCAAGCCCTTTTTCACTCTCCCACTTCTAGGTCGTATGGGTTAAATGGGAAGTGGACGAACTAGTTGTTACCTTGTTGGAGCGCTCAGTGGCTGTTTCATCAACTTTTTCGAGCATATACGCTGGAGTTTAGTAGGAATCCAAGGTAGAGGAAGGTCCTTGAACAGATTGCTTGGTGCTCAGACGTGCTGCGTTAGTAGAACGCATCATCCAGGAATGCCTCGAGCAGATGAGGTAAGACAGATGGTAAGCGGGAGGTTCGAAGAAAATCCCACAGTTAAAAGGCCGATGGGCTGACCAATTTGCCAACACTTGGATTCTTTTGAATTATCTCCAATGTTTTAAGTACAACTCAGCAATTATGCTCAGTTGAAGCACTTCTAAAATTTCTTTTAGGTGGTTGGTACTTTCAAGACATTTTCTTTGGCTACGAAAGCATAAATGAGGTGGAGGTGGAATCCTTCACCGACATGCCAGTACCCTGGAGACAAGCGCGTACCCACGAGAGCCCTTGCTTTCTCAAGTTTATATTTAGTCAGAAGGAGCCACCCACTCGCCTTAATTTGTCCTTTTATCATTTGGATACCACAGGTGCTTACCCGACAGTCCTCTACTTTGTAGTGCCGAAGCATAAATTCATGTGGCATTATGTTAGATGAAGCTTAAAGTGGTTTCTGGACAATGCTAAACAACAACGAAGTCATTTTTTAACTTTTAGAATTTGTGCAGACCAAAAAATTACAAATCAAAAGCACGGACTGCAAGTAGATGCAAAAAGGCGATTACTTGAGGCATTTTACACGAGTTCCTTGTTGATCGGTACTTAATGTCAGGACAGTCCTTGAACAGCCCAGGGTCCAAACTGGGAAAACAAAAAAAGTTGCTTGATAAACCAAAGTAATTAAGTAAAATATCCAATCCTGGTTGCTGTAGAAAGTCGCATCGAACCCACCGAACTGAATAAGGCATGGAGATAGATGACACCTCGGAATGCGCGATGCTCAGCATATGACTGTAATGTGGTTGTTCAATGCACTAAAATTAAAAACAAACCTCTTTTGCCCCACAAATAGCAGCGTTAGTGTTTCATCTCCCTTGTTCCGCCCCAAGGGACCACTCAAGTTAGTAAAGTATTTAAGCGACTCATTTTGTTGATACAAGTATAAAGCTGCACTTAAACTTTGACAGTTCTGTCGATTCTCAAACCTGACTTATATCCGAGCACCAGGCCTCCTTTTCTTGCAAATTAGAGGCTACTAGCCAAATACTGTTGGCGCCCTCCCTATCGCCTGGCCATGTTATTTGAAAAACGAGATTCCCATAGCTGCCGGGGTGGTGATCGGGGTTGGTTGCCGATAAGGTAGACATCGTTGAGGTGATATGTGCAGGACTGTCATCACCAGAGTCGTTTTGTTGTTTTTACGTTTCTTTTAAATCGCATCCTTCACTGCAGAAAGACATCGGAAGGAATACCTGCGCAATCACCTCCTGCAGTGCCTAGTGTCAGTGCGGCCAACATCAACGACCCATGCGCCAATTTGGCGGGAATCAAATCTCATGGCGACGACTCTGGTGTGGGCTGTTGATGTTGCTGCGGTTCCGTGGGACTAAACTCCTCTTGTCCTCCAAATCTGCAAACACTCTGTGCGCCTGAGACAGGGCTCGGGCCGCTTTCAGGGGTATCGGTAGGTGGTGGAGAGCCATAAGCTTCAAAAGAAGATTTATTTAATCACAGGCACTGAGCATTTGCTCAGAAGTAGGCATGATGATTAGATCTGCTCCATTTTCACTTACTACTCTTGTCCTGACTCAAGTCAGATGGCATTTCTTCAACGAGGGTGTAACCTTGTAGCGGAATTTTGCCGTTTTTCTGAGCAAAGAAAGGAAAAGTGCAAACCAATTAACATGATTTGGGCTTGCTTCTTCATAAAGTTATGCATTTGTCATTTTGAACGTTCTCTTCTTCATCTGGTTCCAGAGACAAAGCTGATGGTTGTCTGGATAGTGTTGAATGTGGGTTTCACAAGCTGTAGGGTGGTGTGTAGCACTTATTTGGTGATTTGCATCTCTGAGTCACTGCAGTGTCGATTGAACTTGATGTGACGCAAGCTTGTTGGACGCAAGCATTTAAGTGCTCTTGGTCATAAAACAGCAGAATTTTCTGAGAAAATAGGTCAATCATATGAAGTAAAATGAGATTGGAGAATGGCTAGGCCCCAAGAGAGGGACACTGTTGGCTGAACCAATAAGGCTTGAGGTCTCAAGACGAAAATGGCCTATGAAAACATCCTGACTCGGAGGTGAAGCAATTACGCCCCGCTTTTTTGCTTTGTTTGTGTCAGGGGTGCGTGTGTTTCAGAAGGTGGTCAGCTAAGTATAGGTGGTATAGATGGCTATCCATGTGCAAGAATGGATACAAGGTAGAGGTTTCTTCTTCAGCTGTTGTTATAGCAAGTGAAATCCTTCAGGCAATTATGAGGATAAGTGAATTAGGAAGAAGGCGAATGAGAGGAATGAGCACACTACGGTTGGACCGATTGATACCCGTGCTTTATAATGCATGCCCTCATACGATCGTAAGATGTACAATTCCATGAGAAAAGTCATTAGAAAGTGTTGCTACGAAAACGACATGAAGGAGAATGACCTTTTAAAACAAAGTTCATTAGATCGAATGTTACTATTTACGTACGAAAACGATACCTCCATTTTTAGCAGAGAAGATAAGCAGGCAGCCTTGATTTACGTATTTTATTGAAAACGGAGAAGAGCATTAAGGCTTCTCCTACAAACGAATTTTGCATAATAAATTTCATGAATTAAAAGTAAAAAATCCAATAAAAACTAAATAAAACCCAAATTTGGAGCAGATTAAAAGAGACAATATGCTACTTAAACAGTTCTAAGTAGGTAAAAGCGTGATATCAGATAGCGTAGAGTCTGTCTCGACAAATACACAAAATAGATGACTGGTCCGCGACAGGTCATGACTGCTTGCAACAAAATAAGTATTGGCTTCTTCAAAGTCGTTTAGTTGACTTGTTATTTACCTTAGCCAATTTGAGTCGCCCGGAATTTATCCTCGTTGCGATGAGAAGGTGGTTGGTAAAGAGGAAGACCTGCCTCAACCTCTCCTTTTTCTCACACGATGAGAAACTAAGTTGAGTGTTTCGTGGGCAGGGATAGATTGCCTTGTTCATTGTCACCTGCACTAGAGTACCTGGCGTAGACCAGCAAGATACAAAGCACATGAACAGGTAGAGCAAACCATAACCTGCTAGTGTTATTGCTTTCATGCACTAGAAAGCGTATGTTTACGCATGGAGGATCAACTTTAGATTAAATTGTGGGGTTGTTTTGCTCATATTTTAAGGTGCATTCCAAGTTTCGCTAATCCCAAACCTTTCTAACACGACTTAAAAGCTAGGGTTAAGTGTGTTTGACATATTCCACCATATGCATGGCGGATTTCGCGCTTTGTTGCTACCAATTGTCTACATTAGAGATCGAGCTCTTTTGAGGCACCCGATACCGTCCGTGCATGTTCAACTCACTCCAGGTACAACCCCTTTGATCTGGGATCGTTATAAGTAAAACAAGAAAACAGAGGTAAAAAAATGAAGTGGAGTTGCTCGTGTCAGGATGCACCTCGTGCGGGTAGCTTAACCAAAATTTATCTTTCTCTTCTTCTTATATATTATTCCACTTTCGCCCTCGACGTCTTCTTGGTGGATTTGCTTGTCACTGCCTAAAGGCGCATAAATATCTACCCTCATCAGTGAAGTCAACACAGCTCTCTATAATTTCGACTAAACGGCACCTGTTTACTCGCGATCATGCTTCCGCATTTCTGACAATTTTCACGTCTTCAGTGGCGCAGACCTCAGTCATTCACAACTACCGCAAATAGATCTGTCATCTTCTCACCAACTCGATCATAGAGAGAGAATAGTGTGCTAACAGGCTGCTCAAATTCAGCACCAGCGCAAAGGTGCTACTTTTGCATAGGCTAGTAAACATTCGGCCCTAGTCGACCTTAGAATTCCTTTCATTTACAGCCAGTATTTACAGTTCTGTGCGTCGTGCTGACGCAAATTATGATGGGACGTTGATGGAAAAACATTCAGCTCTCAGGCATGCGTGACGCATTTTTTGTCACTGGGTACGATGAAAAAATTAATTCGGGTTAGAACCAGTCCATCATGGAAAATATCGCCTGAAATTTTAATTAATTCTTACTGCAACTGCTGTATTTATTTAGCGAACAGCCTTAGCTAAAAAACTCAAGCTCTCACCGGCACATGTTTTCCTTCAATGCAACCGCATTCGAATGGGATGCTCTCCCAAAAAGTTTGCCTTTGATGAAACTCGTGGCTGCATAAACATATTTGTTCATCGATATGAGGACGGCAAACATGCTTTTGTGTTTGATTTCCTATAACGCCTCCGACCCATCTGTGTCGATGTTTAATCAAATAAAAGCCGTTTCCTTCGATAATTAATGCCTTCTCACACAACAATCTTTGGTACGAGTGTCAACAGGAACCATGGAAACCTCTGTGATAGTGTTGATACCTAAATGCATATACGCCTCCAAATTCTGTTGCGGTTACCAAGGATGCACATCACTGTTTGTGAAACCAACAGCGATACAGGCGAGCTACCTATCGAGTAAGTGTTTGTCCACCTCCTCAAAGATATGGTTGCGAAGTGCTCAACGATTTTACCAATAAAACTGTGCTCCCTATCGCATCACTAATTATGTCATGTATGGTAACTCACTTAATACCAGCTTCTCACTTTCGCCCAACAATCCATTTCCTGCAGTTACGTCATGAGTCACACGAAATACGTTGTCCCCCACAAGTAACCCAGTAATTTTTCAATGAACGTAACTTATTGTGTCGTCGGACCCAGGTCCTAGGTCATTAACCGATGCAGTCCAAAACCACCTGGTGCCTGATGAATGATCAATGCTGACAGATGAGTTGACTGATGACAACTCACACACTTCTTCACAAGCACTGACTAGCCACACAAAGTGATCACGCATGGCCGTTGTGATGCGGCTTACTTACCTTAACCAACGAAGTTATCTCACTATCTACCTGTGAATACGCTTATTACAAGTTGAGGTGGATATCAAACAGTATCGGGCGTAAGCGCCAAGTGCTGTTATGGAATAAGCGAATTGCACAAAGCATCCCTTTCGATTCTCTCTTCCCATCGATATGTGCATAACTGCACTATTATTTCAGTGCAAGAGTCACGTAATTGTGATAATGCAGGCTTATGGAAGTGCAGTGGTTTAAAGCAAAGTAAATGTGCCTCTAATCGTTTGGTGGGAGAAAGGTGTATTATGGGCTGCTGTTTAATAGAATAATGCAAGAAAGCCAGTCGAAGTGGAAACCAGAGTGCTTTAATGTAAGCAACTCATAAAATCGTTTTGCGGTGTCCGTACATAATGCCGTTGGATAGAGTTTTGTTTCACGAAGATGCGGAAATTGCAGAGACCTAATAACCAAATGTTGCCAGTCTAAAGCATGTGCCTCCATTAGCACTGTCTTATGGTGGGATCGCATTGATACGTTCAATTTAAAGGTAGCGTGTGACGTCGTTGAAAACACCACGTTAAGGCTTTTGACAGCCTCTCTGCCATTCCGTAGGTTCAGATTGCCATTTCCTTTCTACCGAGTGTCTGATGCTGCATTAAATGCAAGCGGTGAACGAAATCCCAGAACTACAAGACTGACCGCATAATAAGTTAGCTATGGTAGCCATATAATACTCCAGGCTCCCATTTTATTCGACATGCTATTGCGCAACAAGCTGACCTAACCGTAGGCTCGTTTTATGGTCTCCTGTAACGCAAAAGATTGAAAGGAACATGGATTTGGTGGCAGAGACCATTGGACTCAAGAAAGAAATCTGCTTCATCTTTGCGGGAGTAACTTAAAGCCAAAGTTCATGTGCATGTGTCACCTTTTCTTTTAAGACATGTACAGTATGATAGCTGAAAGCTGAACAATCAGCCCTCTGGATCCGCTCCTTACGGCAAAGGGAACGCCTCTTACGCGATCAAAGTTTGTTTTCGAAACTAGCACAACGCTGCCTCGCGAAACATTGCACTCGCTTTGACTGCCACAGCTGCAATGACAGCCGCGGTAGTTGCAGACAGTAAGAACAACAAAATCGAAATTCAAGACTGCGTTAGTCCTAGGAATCCGATGAGATTCGACGAGGGTGGTAAAGTTACAGGCTATCGCTGTGACTGACTGACTGACTTAAACAAAGATGAACCAGATTTTGTTACCCTGATCGTTACATTGCCAACAGTCATCCCGAGTGTTGTCAACGGAACTGCCCTAATACCAGATAATTGATGTTTTTGTGGAAACTGGGGACTAGCAACTCCCTGAATGGAGGATGGGTCACGTGGGAATAGTTTTAGCCCGAGCTTAACTCATCTATCTGCACTTCAAGTACTAGGCATTGCGGAAGAAGGCAGAGGAGATGGGGAAGACGCAGCTTATATTCTTGCAAATCTCAAAAACACAGCTCATTATGCATACAATTGATTAAAAGCAGGTTTAAAAGTTGCGTTTAAAAATTGAGACTTAGCGTTGGGGAAAAAAGCTACTAAGTAGGGCTATGTCTCTTCGTTTCCTTCTGCAAAGCAGGCTGCCACAATCATTCCTAGTGAGATTGGAGGCGGTGGCATCTGCAGCAGCATGGACCACAGCAGTAACGATAATTGTACCTTGTGACTTTTATTTGCGCATGGGAAGATCAATCCATTGCCGATGTTGGAGATTTAATGAACGCATATAAAAGAGCTTTGACGGTAATGCCTTTGACATCGTAATCGTCGTTTTGAGCAACATCGTTCTCCTCATCAACTGATTTGGCTGGTGTTGTGGTGGCAACATGGGGAGTCACTTCTATACCGATGCGAAATGAGCGTTCTCTTTCACCGTTAGTCTTAGAAGGGCCAATTTTAAAAGTGTATTCTGATCTACGTTTTCAATATGGTTTACCATTTCAATCCAAGCATAAATTTGCAGACTAAAAAGGCGATAAAAGAGTAGTCGAGCTTTATTCAGGACAGAGGGATGATCTTCAGCTTGCTAAATTAGAGGAGCATTCAGTGTGTCTATAAAGTGTTGAGATGATCTGTGCTACCAATCAATCCAAACCTCAAAGGCGAGTGGTCAATGAAAGATGGATGAGAATGACTGATTAAATCATACTCTGCTGAACAGTTTTTGCATCACAGGAACTCAGTTAAACACAAGTGGTGCTCTAGTCACGCAAATGTCCTCACACTTACAAACTACCTCTATTTTTTTCCATTCCTTTAATTTATTATCCTTTGGACCATGCCACTAGTTGGTGCAGAAAACATCCACCTTTGACCCAGCCCAACGCACCTCCTGCTAATTTTTGCGTCTAAATCCGCCTGTCTTGCTCTGAAATAATTAAAAGTGAATAGTCCATTGCACCAAATGAGCGAGCGGGATATAGAGCTTAAAAAAAATGATTTGTTGTTGGGCTGCTTAAGGTGACTTTTGCTCCTTTTGAGTTATGGCGTTAGTAGGATCACATCATAAGGGAAGAAATTATTGGATATAAGACAAAAGTTCTCGTGCTTTACCATGCATGTATAGCTTCATCTAACTGGACTTTAACCCCTTAATCTGGCAAAACATAACATGGCGCGGGCTATGTGTTGCTTGTATCCATCGACTTTAAAAGTGCCCAGGGAATTGCTTTAAGTCCCTTGTGGTATTACGCATGACCTCCATATTAACAGACATCAGTAAAAATGGGTTGGGGGGAATTTTATTTTGACAAAGGATAACTTCATGTTGTTGTTGTGCCCCTACGGGAAGTGCTCATGCTCCATTTGTTAGACGCTCGAAGTGGTTCGCCACGTTTATGCCACAGCACTGATGTTGCAAATGCAAATCGCGAACCTGTTAGTGGGCGTGAGTGCGCAGACGAAGACGATTGCGAGTGATCTGGTGTTAGTAAAAGCCTTGTTGTTGTCACTCTTGCACCACGCCGTGACCTGAGCACGTCATTATATCCCTGTACGGTACATTCCTGGAAGGATAATGAAGCTAGATTGAGCCAATTTGGGGACCAAGATAAAGGATGTTCAGGTAGAGTGGTCATGCATTAAAAGATTTTAATGCTGATCAGGTTTCATCCAACTATACTGTTTGGATTCAATCAGAGATTGAATCGTCTTGGAAACGCTTTAAATTCCACAAAAATTAATTGAATTGACTTTCTTACATTTAGTTTTGAATGTAGTCAAAGACGTTTTTCTTAAAACTAGCAGCATGCTGCTTGGTTGTCAAGTCTGTTCAAATAATCTGGCAGCTGTTATAGCTTATCTGCTGCATCCCATGACCTTAAAATACACAAATGCCTCCACGTAACCACACATGACTTCTTACTGATCGCTTAGCACCAGCATCAGACTTGGCGTCGGCAGGTCGGAACGAAGGCATCGTGTCATTGTGTGCGCTAATACCATCGCTAGCAACAGTACTGCCCCAAACCTTCCCATTCTTGCAATTTTACTGCTATCTTCTTACGATTAATGAAGTCGAATTGACAATAATTACGATAATGAGAACGTGATTACCAAAACGAGGGTCGTTTTTACCAATGAATTAGACTTTAAGTCACTTAAAGACGCGATGCGTATAATGAAGCTCTTTTAACACCCATTCATACCGAACAAACCATGCGAAAATCTTCTAAACTAGGCATGTGCTGCATCTAGGCAAATCAGCTTTGTCAAATTTTGACACCAATGTGACATGCCATTGCGCGCAAAGGGATAATCGTGGGCACACACCTCGATAATTCTCAACCGATTACGCATAAACTTGCCGGAGCATTGAAGTGCATCCTAAGCATATCCTAATTTAACCCGCAATCCAGATGGTTCCGACAGAGCGCTGGAGCGTATTTATACCTAACAATCAAAATTCACCTAATTTTTAAGCTACGCCTTTTTACTCGTGCTGGCTTAACGTGTCTTAGATTTCTTCGAATTTGGGCAGTCCAATCATCGGATGGCCTATTTGAAGGCACGAACTTCTTTGCCATTGTCCAACTCTTTCTCTTTAAAGTCCCGTTTTCCTTGTACTAGTACTGTTGCCTTTTTGATTTATATCCATTAAGGCCTCCCCACAGATTTCGATGCCGAACTTAGCCTTAAAAGAAGTATTGGCAGTGAATGTATTAAAGTGAATATTCCCACATTTCGAATGGGTGCAGAATGAGGAGAGGAAGGCTAGCCAATCCGGTTGGCGGTAAGCTCTTAAGCCAATCCATAAATTTTAATGTTATTTGCCTCGTTTTCTCCTCACCTTTGTATAATGCACCAAATTCTGGATGTTAAGCTTTAAGAACAAGTGCGCGAATTGGCAATGGAGATGATTTTAACGGATTAAAGCGCTGATGGACATAGCTTATTCGTGCGGCCGTGTGGCAGCTGCGGTATACTTTACTTTAGCAGGTGCAGAAATGCAATTATATTATTGGGTCACAGTTCTTTGGCGCAGATGTCAAGTGTACTTTAGAGCTCGGTCTTAATTTGGTGCTCCGGCCACACTAATGAGGGTATCGTGAATTCTTCAAATTGTGAAATGCTGCTAATTAGCCTTGAGAATATGTAGCTTGTAGGCGATTATGTGGGTGGGTTGGTAAGTATGAGGTGGAAGGACTGTGCTTCAGGAAAGAAGCAGAGCTGATTCTAGCCACTTTTCCTGCAAGGAAAGATGGAAGATTGCATACAGCATGCGTAAATCTGTAATGCCTTCTACTCCGCAAGGTGACCCGAAGTGTCGTCGTGCTGACATTTCATTACGCAGTACCTTTAAATGAACGCACCGGCTAGTATCCTCACTGGGCGACTGCATAGGGTAGAATGATATGCTGAACGAAATGGTTAGGTGAGATAGAGTGTGTGGTAGGAGAGCATCGTGTTGAATGTCTTTCGAATAGCATCTGTTATTGTGCCTGCGGTCCTTTTTGTCTTACCTTTATCCAATATTGCCCTAGTCCACTTGCCTCTCAAGTGCCTCGTTACCAGAGTGTGCTAAGTAAAGAAGCCAACTCATATTCTATTACCTGCATGAATCTCATGCATGTAGGGAATGAATTGCGGCTAATAACTGTGGTTTGCGTGGAGAAGGAACGACGATAACGTTACGGACAGGAGTGGAACATTAACAGCAACTTCTTCCTACATAGCATCATTAACTTTGCAAGAAATGACTCAAAACGGAAACAAGCGCAAGGAGATTAGCGCAGTGAAAAACCTTAAGAAGACCACCGCACAATTAAAAAGCACTTGACGCAAGTTATTTTCACTAGTTTGTAGTTGAAATTGCAAGGTACATTCGAAAGATAAATATGACAGTGTAAGAAGAAAGGGACATCCTCTGGTGACAAAGCACCCCAACAGTACTCACCCTTGCATAAGTAAAGTAGGCACAGCATTCTAAGCACTAAACACTGCTCGCCTTTGATGTAATATTGTGTTAGTAGTATGTGGAGATAAGTTACAAAATGATGTAAAATTTATGCAACGCCACGCCACACCTTAGCATCCCTCCCAATTCTTTGAGAATTATGTTTAATCTTAGATAAGTTTCATAATGACAATTGTCAGAACGAAAACCACAAGCAAAAATACATTATGTGCTCTTGTCTGATTACCCCTACAAGTTAACATTTTTGGTATGTTCCCTAGGATGAAATGGGTGGAGCGGGGAGAGAGAAGAGCATGTACGTTTGCAGCAATACGGTCCTCTAGTTGACACGTCACCACCAGCAAACATATTTGACTTAGCAACACGCCGCCTAATTTTGGACTGGCAATTACTACAAGCCAGCACGAGTGTGTTTTACTCTGCAAGATGGCTTAAGCCTGATGTTCCGTTCCCCGCCAGTATACTCACCAAGTGTCACTTAAATGCTGAGTGGTTGTGGCCTATCTTAAAAAGCAAGCCAATGCAAAGAGATATTGGCGGTCGGGTTTCAATTATCGAGTAGGTCACAAAATTATGATGGCATCCTACCAATTCTGCATTTCTCACCGCCTCCAGAATTGACGTCGGCCATGTAATTTGTGCCATGAAGGAAGCGATGGCGCTACCGAGATTGTGTGATCTGTTGAAAGTGCCCAGAAACAGCCTTTGCTCCTTCGTCTGGAAACAAGTGAAGCGGTCAAATAATTCTACGAATAATCAAGGCCGATGCAGAATGGCATGCGCAGTGGTGCTGCAGGAATGAGTTTTGAATAAGCCTCTTATTTCAGAGCATGCAAACCTCTATTTAAAGAAAGAGATATTTCATGCAGTTGACGTTTAGTCAGTATTCCATTATAATCCTGAAGAGTGATGCATTCTTCCTTGGTTTCGCTTCCACACATACCTATCGGACATGAATGCCAAATGTCATGGTTACCTCACTTGCAGCAATTCGTACTCGAGATGAGGGAGCAGTGAGTGCATGTTAATGCCAGTTGCAGGACTTCAGGCACACTTTGCCCTGGCTACACAAAAATCTCTTATGTTGGTAGTAATTGCATGCAAATGCTGCACAGCAAAAGTTAATACTTTTCAACGACTATTTACAGAACTTGCCATTATCAGTCCTAGCAACCTCTGATCGTGTCGTCTGAATAGTGCTTCATGATTTCTTTCGATGGTCAAATTTTAACGCGCTAAAGGTTAAATTTAAAACAGCAGCAGACTATCCTTGAGAAGAGAGGATATAGCAAGAACTATTTGATAATAAAACTGTTCCATTAGGGTCATTGAACGCAATAGAAAAGACTAAACTACAGTTGAGTGTGATGAATATTGGTAGCAAACTAGTAATTTATCAGCTACTTTCCGTTATTCCTTAATGAAGTATAAAATAGGTTAAATTACAATTCTTTGAAACCTTACGGACTTGCGCTTTCTGGGCCAAAGGGTGCAAAGGATATCAGCAGTTACGGGCACAAGAAGAACGGCGCAGGTAAGCATGGTCACATCTCTGGTATTCAATGTCCTAGCCTCACTTCTGCGGACCATCTTCTGCAGGTTATGGCATGCCTGATTGGCCAGCGAGGGCACCCGCCGGCTGATATTTAGCAAAAGTCCTGGCTTTGGTCGCACGTGTACAAATTCCTCAAGCTCAATATCTTCCATGCTCCACGCGTCAACCTAACTAAAGCTTTACCCTGAAAAATGGAGCATTCGCTAGAAGACTTTCAAGGTTTTATCGCCCCACTAATGGATTCTAAGCGTTAAAAATTAAAACTGATTGGCACCACACAAACTAGCAAGTGGATAGGCTAGTAGTGTTTTACTTGGAGAAAATGACACTCAATTTCCCAGATTACCTGTCGAGTTGTATCCACCCTTCAAAATCGACTCAATTCTGCTGTAGGACTTGAGGCGGCGTGCAATTGACTGCACTTTTGCCTTAGAAAAGGGATTAATATGGCTGAGACGTGGGATAGCTTTCGCTTCAGTAAATGCGAGCATGCATAAAAATACATGGACACACTACTTTTACCACCTAATTTTAACGCGCATGTATGGTTGCTTACTGTAGTTATGGAACTAGGCATGCTGTAAAATACCGAATAATTATATGTTAGTGCTTGCGCGTACGCTAATATTACACGACCCTTAAATTAGCGTTGGTGCCATTACATGCAAATATATACCCGTGCGGGCAATCCGGTGCCGCATACTTGCATACGCCCGACCCTTCTACCCCATCTTTCTTATTGAGGGCTGGCAAGAAGCCGAACTATTGTGCTCATGGATATAGACTTAAAAGCACAGCTTCAGTCAATCTTATTTCAATTATTTCAAGTGCGACTCCATGCACACTATTCGAAGTGCAATTCTTATTTATCTTCTTCCAAATTCACAGAGAACATCCAACTGCTGCGTTGTGTCTGGGCTTATTTTTCAGAATCTGCTTTACGCAACGCAAGTATCTAAGCAGTCTGAGGTTTACTGATTGCAGCCAATTGCGTGCCCTCTCACGTCCCACATTTGAGATAAAGTGGTTATGATGAGCACGCACGGCCATGTTCGCCAAGTGAATGTACCATTGCCTTATCCAGTTACTTGCTCAAATCGTGCCACTCACTCTCATCTTGTTAACGCTTAGATTCAACTAGCTCCAAAATAAGCTGAAATTACCTGGAGGAAATCAAAACAGCTTTTAGAGAAGCCTAGCACACCCACTTATGGCCAGAGGATATTTTAGAGTAAAAATTGTATGAAATGGAAAAATGAACGAAGGACTCCAAGTGCCTTCCTTAACTGGCAGTGACTTTCCCGCACATTGGCTATTGTCATTTTTTCTTTGCACCGTTAGGGTAAGATCCTCTCAATGCGATGGTTGAGCTTTGCCTCAATACCGGCGCCGCTATCGCTACAGGTCGCTGCAGCAACAAGGCGCACTAAATACTTGTGAATGCAAACGAGTCTACTGGCCCGCACTCCTTTCCAGCAATAACCACACTAAACTTAATGAGTGCTGGAACCATGCAGCAGACCCTTTTGTTTGTAAATTCATCGTTTCGACTGTCTACTGCCAATGTTTAAAGTAGCAGAAATTTTCTTAGCGCACACGGTGGAAGAATAACAAAAAAGAGCCAGAGGGGTAGAAACATGTAATACGGGAGAGCATAATGTGATGCCGTTAATATTTGCGTTATCAGCACTACAGCACTACAGCTGCGATGGAGAAGAGGTTTTTACTTGGCGTCTCGATTTTGATAACGTTGGGCCTGCATTTGTGTCAACATATTCATTAGTAAAAAAACGCAGGGATTCCTATACTTACAAGTTGCATGTTTCCGTAGCTGCACGGTCCCTGGCCCATGCTAATAGCCTCCAAGCTGGTCTAGCCATCGGTAAATAACGTGGGCCACTTTACCGCATTGCAGTAACAAGCCTTCTATGAAGTACCGAGGAATGTAATTCGCTGCACTTTCAAGCCGATACACGGGTAAGCTGTTAGTGACCACTTATGTATTTACAATTCTATTTAGTGTTGAAATCGTTTTCATAAATTATGAAAAAGCACAGGTGGCATCGCTGTGACAAGGTTCGCTTCACATCAAAGACACAAGCAACTGATACAGAAGCAAGTAAACCCATCTGTCAGCTTCTACTACTAAGTCCACTTTCAAAAGATCCTTTTAAAGGCTCACAGTCTGTGTTAGGCGAATGCTGAAGAAAAACAATAACGTGGGGCAAAATCTCTCACCTGCCCTGCGGTTGCAGGCTAGACAAGAAAACAGCCTGATTTAGGTTCGCAAGAAGTTGCAAATGGCCTCACCGTTGATGTTAATGCGTGTGGGTCCATTTCAACAACAATGGAAACGCGTATGGAGTGTAGACACAGAGAAGGTGAGAGCCATTTAACACGCACATTATTGCAGATAATTTAAGTGCGAATCTAACCACTGATGCGATCTCGTGTGGACTGCTTCAGGTCTGTAACTGGCCTAGACAATGTATTAAAACTCACTAACGATAAGTGGATGCCTTACATCTATAAAATCACTGATTTTAGCGTCAAATACCCATTACACGTTAATAATGCGGAGAAGGTGCATTGTCATCGTGTTTCTCCCATCCCCATCTTCTTTGTATTGCTATGGACTGCCAGTAGACATTGGAATGGCAAAAGTTAGATTGAAACGAAGTTAGCCAATACTGCGCCCAATGCTTTTAATTGTCATTTAGAGGATGATTATCAATAGGCTATGCATGGTAAACAAAAGTAGTTGCTAAGAGCTTTGCACAATACTGAGGTTCAATTCCTCATCCAAGCGTTCTTTAACGGTGTTGCCTCCCCGCTGAACAGCCTACACACAAAAGCACATGGAGGCGTACCCAAAAGCGCTTAAGCCACCATTGCCATCTTTCCTTTTGTCTTATTCGCCTCCACCTCATCCTCCGTCTATGCCTTCATCTTTATCAACCCTTATTTTCCCCCTTCCCTTTCCCAATTCTCCTACCTTCCTTAGTTCTTTCATTTGCCGATTCCATTTTTACCTCTACTCGCTTTTTGCGTTTATGCCGCCAGCCTTTGACTCCCGTTGTCCACCTTCTCTCCACACACGCCATATCCATATTCCTTTACAAATACGCAAACTCTAAGGAGATGCATGCTTTCAGGCACTTCTACTGATCGATCACCTGTGTCTCCATCTCCTCCAGAAGACCAACTATCTACAAGCCATAAGATGCTCGAGGCTACGTCACTGCTCACTCAATAATTGGCACCTCTTCTTTCAACCCGCCATGTCGATCCATTGGAGAAACATTGTCACTTTTGGAACACCACACAACCTAGACTGGAAAGTTCATCACCGATTTCTTATGGCAAGCAAGGAAGACAAAATGCAGGTTGACGGTGTGTTGAATGGAATTAGCACGCACTCAGAGGCTACCGGTACTTACTCTTCATGGCTAAAAGTCGATCATTCTATGAGGTGAGGCATCCAACAGACGGCTGGATTGGGAAATCTCTAAATGGCATGCAAGCGGAAGCCTTGCGTTTCTTGACGTCATATCCCTACCACCGTATTAATGCCATTCCACCCGCTTTACTCACACCCATAACCACGGAAGTTTTTCCTCTCATTATTTCACTGCTTCAGTAAGTGCTATAATAGGGAGCATAAATGACAGCTATCGTCGCAGATACGGTATATAGTGCAAGAAGGATTATAAATGCTGAAATATTTACTGCTTCTGAGTAAACAATGTCGGAACCTTCAACCTCCTTTTCTTTTCCTTCTCTGCCCAAACCCACACTTCTGTTCAGCACCCATCTTTAATGCTCACAATGACAGGCGGAATTTGCCTTGCACGTATTCGTAATCATGCACTAGTCTGATTGCTGTCAGCATTATTAGGCTCTAGTAGTTGGTTAAGTAGACTGCTCATAACAGCTGGCAATTAGGCTCTGTAATGCGGATGATATTTCAAATGAATGCGCATTCACTACGTAAGTCAGTTTCTGCGTAGAATAGATTCTAACTAGTGAGTAGCATAACAATATTTACATGTCAAATTAGTACGGACACAACATTGCACTCATCCCCATGGGGTAATAAGCATCTTCCTGCTCAGCTCTACCCAATTTGTGTCTCCTCTTTTATGGACACTACGAAGCATTGTGACATGTGTGCATTTTTTAATGGAGTGATGAACTCCATGACATTCTCCTCTACACAGAAGGGGCAATATAAAGGCTCCATAGCAGTGGATAAAGCTGGTGAAAACCACATTTGCATTATATCTACTGGTTCGTGAGACAACTCAGGTGCACATCCCTTATCTTCAGTCAACAAAGATGTTTAACCAGCATAAGGAAGGACTGCTTCTTGAGTAAGCCGGCGTTTATCTAGTTTGGGTCCAACCTGACTTGAGAACTAAATTAATTGCCCCTTTCACTGGACGATTTATCACGCCACTGTTAACAATCCACTGCTCTAAAGTTGCTTCTCTCGATACTATTAGTGATTTCCTATGTTGAGGTGGGTAAAGAGTGGAGGGAGATGCTGCGGATATGCATGAAAAAATCAAGCAAATTGAGTAAGAAACGACAGGAGTGATCGAAATAATGCGAATCCAAAGTTCAGGATGCAAAATAAGGTGGTAAAGAGAAACTGTAATGCATTCGTTAAACTCTAGTGCAGCTCCCATGATGGTGGTCAAATTTCGCAGATTTTGAAAGCGGGTAGAGTCTAGGTGACGTCCAATCCGTCAGCCGTCTTGCAGTATCACTATTGTGATGCATCCAACCTGAGATGGAGTGCAGTACGAAGGTGAGATGAACAGTGCTGTTGCATATTCATGTTAACCAGTTTGCTCAGCTTGTAATGGCTAACTTTTAGCATGACTTCCATAAGTAGACTTCAAAGAGCTTGACATTGAATCATCTTTTAGCCCCAATCCAGCGTGCGCGTTTGGTCAGAATTCTAATGGAGTAATAAAAGTATTGACGAGAAGTTAACACATTAGTTTCTTATAACTAAATCCCTTTAGCGAAGCCAACATTCACAATGTAAAGGGGTGGACTTGGTAAGGAAAGCTGATTCACTGGGAATCGTCAAGGCTTGTTTTGCTTGCAACCATCACCATCTCATTGATGAACGCCGCACCAGTGATTTAGGGAAATTAACGAATAAGGAAGGGTAATATCTGTCCTTTTGAGTAACAAATAAAAAAGCTATAAAAAGTTGCGACTTTGGGTGAATGTTATAATGTTATACGTTATAATAAAAAGGAAGTCGAGATGCTGTCTAAAATTGCTCGAGATTAAAAACTGCGTGGATTTAGGGTATGCAGCAAATGAATGACCATCGCTTTTGGAGCGACACGCAGTAGGTTTGATGTTATTAGTTTGCTTGTCATTTAATTCATCCTACTCTCGTTGCCGGCAAATAAAACTGTTTAAGCAGTTAGCAAACGAATGGAACAGCTCATTCCGCATGCCTAAATGGCACCACTACCTAGCAATGCAAAGTCACGGTAGACAGGATGCTTGAATGGTCTTACCCAGGAGTTCCTCGTCATTGGCCTCCTTCGTTCCTATCGTTTATAAATACATTAAATTACTGTGCGCTCTCATGGACATGGGTGAGTGGACTGCAGCCGGTACTTTTGACTGCTGTTGCCAAATGTCCTGAGTCAGCGAACCACCCCTTTCTGAACTGATTGTGATGCAGACAAGACGCAAAGCCAAACTACATATTCTGTGACAAAACATGAACAGCGGCACGTAGCAGAAGTTGCGAGGTCTAATTCTGTGCTAAGCCGCATACATGGTGATACGCCCCACGCTTAGTTCTACGCAATGTTTGCCCTGTCTTGTGTGACGTTGCAGCGAGGCACTACTAACTTATCCTTAATTTCCACTTTGATTGAATTCTATATCTATCTCGTATCGTACAGTGGGTACACTCGGGAACACTTATTTGATGCGCAATCACGTTCTAAAATGGAGAACCTGACACAAACTATTTTAGTGGCAAATCCTGTGCACGCTAGCAGTGATGGCAGACTGGATAGATTTTGGCTAGGTGGGTCGCTAATTCGCCTCCGCAGTATATGCCTCCAGATGTCACGACCGATATAATGGAGGCGTAAAATCAACATAAGTTGTGTACGCTAAGCTCAAGTTGCTCAAACTTAGTTGTTTTGCTACTTTTCGTGTTCCTGACGCAGATTATTTGAGCAAGACCAAGTCAAAGCGAGTTTGAATGGAGCAGGTCTTATGTTCAATAAAGCAACTTAAATTGAATTATGATAGAGTCTTCAAAATGGGTGAATTCAGAGAAATCATCATGCCAACATGTCAATACATAAATTCTCTCGAGGCCGGTTCATGGATGGGAGTCTGTTGGCAGGACGTCATGCTTAGCTTAAGAGGGCAATTTTAATGCCACTAAAGATTAAGATGAGGAGAATCAGTGATACCACTAAACAAAATCGTGTAGTTTTTGTCTAACTTGCCAAAAAACAAAATTAAAAAGCTTTTTTTAATTTTTTAGATCTTTATTAAACTTCAAGCATTGCCTGGATATAGATGCGTCCAAGCGAAATCGCATCACATGTCTACATGTTGATTGGAGTCACTAATGGCTCCGCTCCAATATGGCTGCATTTTGCGATGCTTCAAAGGCGTGGTGGAGCAAAGAGTTGGCCCGGCAAGGGAGAAGATTGTTGACAAGTATAAACTTCGTATTAGATCTCCCACCTATTACGACAATCGGTCCTCCATCCGACTTTTGACCCAATTTTAGAATTAATATTAGTAGGGGACTGACCCCAACCCTAACCCAGTTATGCCGATACGTCTAATATAAATAGGCTGAAAATTAGACTATTGAAGCGCAAAAATTGTTCCGCTTGTAACTGCTAGCAAAGTGTGCACTGCTCTCTCTTGCCCATTCAGACCCACTTTGTATCCCCCCATTGTATGAACAACCCTATTTTTGCGAAACTTATAGCACATTTTACTCCTCCATTTTGCTGAGATGTGCTCCGTATAATGTAAGTTGCACAATTGATTACTATATGATAACAGTTGAAGTTTTTAGCACCCACTACAACTGCCGCGGATGCATAATAATACTTGGGAGGGCACCAGCGGGGTATCAAAGGCCTGCAGACGAACACCCTAATTTGAACGAGCCGTCACAATTTGTTCATTACAACTTGCATTTTAAGAGCATCAACAATTCCGACAAATGCTGCCCTTCGCTGCAACTACCACCTCAAATGCACCCCTCTTTTTGAGATGCATTGTTTCTTCCTCTGCAAGTTAGTTTAGTGGCTTTTAAAGCAATTAGCACTGGTTTACTAATTTTACACAATATGAAAGGTTCTGTCGACCTTGCGTTAAACTGCCTTCCATGATAGCATAAAAATCATTTTATCCAGAGAAGGGTTTGGAAGGCACACGCTATGCTTAAATGAGTAAAGGGTAGGTTAGTCTTGAGCGCTGCCGTTGAGGTGTCATCCTACGCCGTCGGAGTTTTAAGCCATTAAATGATGTCTTACACGCAGAGGTTAGAGGCGCTAGCATTAAACAAAATAGTCAGATGGCAAGGAGCGAGTAGTGTCGGCAATACGCCATAGCTTTTGTTGGCGAAACAACCCCTATGCAAGAACCTCACAGCATTTCTACTTTCACCTCATGTTTTGGCATAGATTAACTTGGTCTTATGCACTGGAACGATTGCAAGTGGAATACATGAAACCACAGTGACACGATGGAATAAACGCCACACACGTTGTGCCGTAGTCTGTCTTTTCTTATTAATTGAAAATCATTCCATCTCTATGAACCATCTCTGCAGCTAGACCAGCCATGACAGTGGCGTTTAGCGCAACAGTTCTTTTAAGAACTAGGTTTCCTCATTCAAAAGACATTCGTGCAGACAATCGGAGAGGACCATCATCATTGTTGGTGATAATGAGCCACGTCCGGCCCAATTTGTGCAATTCATGACGGGAAAGCAACAAGCGGCACTAGGAATTCACGCATTCAAGTTGTCAAAGTCGCAGAAAGAACGCTTAAGTAAAACTAGACAACACCAAAGACACAATGATTATGCGTCGCAGGTAAGTCAGTCAAATCCATCCCTGGGGTACATTGTATGAGCCTTTGTCATCCATCGATAATGGCATGCATTGGTTGTCTCAACCCACCTTGGCTCATTTCTTTGTTTCTTACGCTATAACCATTCTTCCCTTTACCACATTTCAGTTATCTGATTTTTGTGCTAGCTACGCTGTCACACTTCCCCAATGCTGTACCATTATTCTAAGTTGGAGGCGGATAATTTAGTATGGCCGTTCTTTACCGTCACGCGTCACTGTTTCTGTGTTGACAGGTGTCTCGGCCACCTACACCCTCCATGCCTTTCTCCTTCTCTGAAGCTCTTCGATATTACGAGGAACAAAGTGACTTTTAGCAAAGACTTCTACCCATGTCAATTGATGACTGGGCTCACGTGGAAGTAGAGTCGCAAGTTTCGCCTCTCAACATTCCAGAAATTATGTCCAAATTTGAAATATACTCTGCAGCTCAAGGCGGAACGCATCGACTCTGCCAAAAGCCTCCTCATTTACAAACAATTCATTGCCAGGTTACACACAGCTTGTGCAAACAAACGTACCTCAACCGATTTGGCGCCAAACATAATTGTGTGAGTGTTGCATATGGAAAGGCATAGCAATGCCTTCCACACTGTATATTACCCACAGCTGTCAAACGAGAATGATGGAACCTTAGAAGAAGTAACGTGGTCGCATTGTTCCGCCTTGCCTCCAATGCATTAAATTCTCGGTCTAGCACCTCAACATCCATGCAGAATACTGATGCCAGCGAATTACAAGTGAACAAAAGGACATAGGAGGAAGTGAACGCGCAATCGTTAGCCCAGATTTGCGATGAACAAAATACAAACGTCAGACCGAATATAATTAGCACACCATGTATATGGGTTCGATGAGCAAGTGGGCAGGTAGGTTTGGTGGTTGGATGAATAGACAAAGCTGTACTGATCATAAGGTCCAAGAGGCGCGCAAAGTCGTTTAAAGGTTGATGACTTTGCAAACTATTGGTATGGGAACCGATTGGGACTGACCTCTGTTCGATCCCGCCTATCTTCCCTGCCTAAAAATGGACACGTCACCACAATCACAGAGTACTAACTGTGAAACGAGTATGTATAGGCACTGCAGTAGTGAAAAGGACTAATTCTGTTTTATCAGTGATGCTTTGTTTCAATTACGACTGGTGTTGCGCCAACTGCCAACTGAAAAAAAGGAAGTTGGCTATTTGAACTTACTGGAACACTCCAAAGAAATCCGCGATGCCAAAGAACATGATAAAGGGCGTAAAGATGCGAAGAAGGTAGAGGAGGAGGATGAGAAGGAGGTAGAGGGGGAAGGCGAGGGAAAACACTCCACTCTTGAAGCAGACAAATCGGCTGTTGTACGGCTTAGTCCCATGGGTAGGTTTATTGCGGTTTAACATTTGCTTTGCCTAGCTAATTTGATATGAGCTTTGAGATGGTGAATTTCAATCCATAAGCATTTTTCGGTCTGCAATTTTAGATGCAGTGAAAGTGGAACACAGAGAAACAGAAACGAGGAAACAGTTCATTATGGGGGAATTCATCTCACACTTCGCTAATGCTGGCTCACCACTGATGTCTTTCTTCGGGAACAGGGTAAGGCCATTCATCGCTATAAAAGCAGGGTAAATTAAAGGCGAGAGTCTCAAGAGAAGGTGTGTTAACTTTTAAATACTTCTCTTTATACTACTGGTCCTCTTACCTACCATTTGTTTTAAATTAGAGAAAACCGTGGCACTTTTAAAAAGCTCAACTTTAAGCGCTACTTGATCCTCCATTTTTTCTAATATTAGAGTGAATGCACAAGGAAAGGTACTTACTGCTGCTGATAATAAATGAAGGCGTTTATGTTTCTGCCTGGATTGCTCACAGGATTACATTGATTATTTGGTTGCAGCATCCATTAGACAGCAATGGCATTATTTTTAGTAGTTAAAATTGCCTCATTACAGTGTCATCTGTCGGCGCCTACTGTCTCAATTTGACCTAATTTGTGCAACCATTGCTGCTATACATATGCAGCTTTTTGGGTGGATTGATGCTCCATTTTTATCACAATATCGCAGACCTAACCAAGACATTGCAATCGTTCTTCGTTTCTAAAATACTGATGACATAAAAATGAGTAACAAGCAATAGGAATGTTTACGTACTTTGTGCGGTAGGCTTTTTTATTATTCCACACAGCCAAGCAGAAATGCATGCCCGAGCACATTCAGCACCATGTAATGTCATTTTAAAAGTCTTCTTTATGGTAGCAGGTATCGACCAGAAGAATCAGATTCTAATAGCAAAAATCTAACTGGGCAGAAAGAGAAATATGTAACATGTTGCATTAGTAGTAAACAGATTATATGCGTAAATAGGAACAAATCGGATCGTGCAATGCTGCAGCGCGATGGCACTACATGTGTAGGACCGGTGCGGAATATCTGATCGTTCGTCAGAGCAAACTTGTTTAGCTAAAAGTGTCGGTAAACAAGGTCCCACTGTGTTTTAAACTCCTCTCATTCATTTCAGAGAGAAACATCATGGAATAAGCCACACATCAATGGAACTGCTTGCGCTGCATGTCCTAGGGGATATATGTGTCTCGGCAAACGATGCATTAATTATCGCAGATATGGCGGACGGTATTTAACACGGAAATTAAAGGATTACAACTTTAAACGTCCGCATGGCAACCTGCGAAATCGCTCGTATTTGGATTCTAAACGCTACTAAATTGTTCCTTGTCAGGTACAACCACTTTCTTTTCTCAAACATCACAATAATTTCGAAAGCAACGATGGCACTAATAGACTTTATGCACTGGTATGACTTGTGTTTTGCACCAAATAGATGACTCGCTTGCTCGGACGAATGAAAGGTTATTTAGGAGTGTTTTACTGCTATGAATTACCGGTCAGTAGTCCTCTCCTAAATATAAATGCGACTTCTCGAATTCTGACACCTTGATGGGATTCAAACATTAGTAATAGTGATGTTGCATGTCGTGTCATAAGCCTCAGGCATAGTTGAACAAATAAAGTTGGCAGACCAATCAATTTAACCGTGCCATATGACGGTGTGGTGGCCGCAGATGTAGGCTTGATGGCCCATATAATCTGACAATTTGTTGGTACAGGTTTGGGTGCACTATATGAGCCTTGAAACACTTAAGAATGGCGATGCAACACCTCATTTTGTAAATTTCTTCAAAAAGGAATATCTTTGATGGAATGCCTAGGTAGTAAGATAATTTTAAACTGTAACTTTTGCTTGCGTTCTCAAAAACCAAAATGCATGCTATGGGCGGGGAAACACAAACGTTTGGCACAAGATGGTGGTTTTACTGGATACATGCCGAATCAGCCGCTTGTCATTGCCAAAAAACTTTGCCTTAGATATTCCAAAATGTGCAAAACCAAGCTATATCGACTTGGGAAGGCATAATTTTGGTTCCTTTTTTATGGATTTAACGGCTGAGTTGAATGTACTACGCTAGGGCGGTCACATGCATTAATGAAGGCTTAACATCACCTAAAACATTATGTAAATAAATCAAATAGTGTTGGTGAATAGAGGTAAGCCTGGATGCATAATTAAGATACTATGCGCAAATATTACGCAGACCAATTCGAGACAATGAAAAGAGTGTAAGAGCAAACACATCTCAGCACGCAAGTCAGCTTTAAACAAAGCACAGAGATGGGTAAAGCAATGGAATCTGGGAGTTGTATCGTTGGAGGTGGGCGCTGTGGACTGAGATTGTAACCTTGTTTAGCACTCAAAACCATGTAACAAGCCCCCTCTAAATAGTACTAGCTCAAATTATTGTTAATAAAGAATAGAAGGCGAATACAGTGATGAGAAATTATGATGAGCTTATCCGACCCTCCTTTTAACCGGATGCTATCATAGGCAACACTGTCACTGCCAGTGGCACATTGTCTACCATGCCGTCGGTCCACAAATCCTCCTTAAATTCATAAAAGTCTTTAGAGCTAACATATTCAAGGCATGCTGTGGCCTATACCGATTCATTGCAAGTTTGTGTGGGGTAAAATAGCAATCTATGACTTTTAAACACCGCTTTCGAGTTTTGACTCTGTTTGCAGACTGCCACACAGAATAGCAAACCTCCATTAAACCGTGATTCCTATTCTGATGACTGCAGGGCACCTACTCAACCAACACCACTAATACAGATTTAGTGAAGAAAGCCTAGGTTGTATCTTTACTACGGTTAACATGACTCGGAAATATGCGACAGATTTCAAATTTACCAACTGCACCCAATAACCCTTCCCTTTGCATATTCTTACAGGTTTTATATTTTGGCTGCATCTACACATCCACTTTATTGGAAATTACCGCATTTAGGGCATATATGGGCATAATTCTGACCTCTTTCGTCCATAACTTATTAGGATAATGCATATTCATCATTCATTCTACACTGTCTTGCCAAGAGCACTTAAATATGGCATGGCTCTTGGCATGCGCGATAAACACGAGGTTGGACAGAAAGCACTACTTAAGTGAAAATGTAGGCTTGCCCAGACAGCAAGCCGACAGGCGACAAAAATGGAAAACAAGTACTAGTGTTCACTATCGCTAGAAAAAACAAATGCTGGCACCCATTTATGCACAGAATGCAAAAGTGTAGAGTGCTGTGCAGTGTGAGCAGACCAAGACAACAGGTTCAAATGGTGATAATGGACGGGAGTAACGAGTGGCAGCGCATTAGCTTTACCTGGCAGGGAGCTGAAACCAGGTGGAGGCTCAGCGCAGCACTTTGCTGTGTTCAAGCCCGCTAAAGGCTCTACTCAGATTCGCTCCGATGCATACTTTTAGCCAGTGGGGAGCCTTTGGGCGCCTCTTTACCTCTCAACATCCCTTCATCCTCCAGTCGCAGTGCCCGATGCTTCTCTAGATCACGCTTTTCCCTTTTTTCTCAGGTGAGAGCACCCGTGACTTCTAAACCGCAGAAGGGTGCAAAATGACAATGACTGCATCTCGGCCTCCTTCGGCCTCTTCAGTGTTTGCTAGGCGTGAACAGGTAAACATTGTAAGCTTATGCAAGTTCTTGATCATTTTGATCGGTCTGCAGACTGCTGGTTAGCGGCAACAGTTGAACCTTGTCAATACTGCCGGAATAGCATCAACCGAATTAGCTGGGAGGTAAGCGAATGCCTTTTTCCACTGGACTTGTTTCTTTCATTTTACTTAGCGTCTCCTCGTGATTGCCTGTCTGTGTAGCTTTTGGCAATATGAGTCAGAACAACAGCCCAAGTCTGAATTATTCAATCCTCCAACACAAGCAGGAGCAGCATTTGACACCCTATCATTGGCCTTATTGATTTGCGGTCATGTTCAGATCCTCATCGCTATGCTATTCAATCATTCAAACCTGTATGCTATCTGGAAACAGGAACTGACTGTAAATGGCACAACTCTTGACGGATTTTTATCATGCGAAGCGCCCTAAAGGGGAAGACCTTCGCACCTGTTGTTTGTAAGCTGTAATGGTCAGAGCACATTCCACTATATTCTTTCGTTTTTAAAAAGAGAAAATTACATTCCTGAGGTCCAGAAGGCACTTTACCGCATCGATTCCCCACTTAAATGTAAGGCAGTAGTGTACTGCGTTTGCAAAGCAATCGAGAGACCCGACATCTACGGGGAAAAATCGATAGCACCTTCTTTATAAACCCATCTATCCATTGTTGAGGAGTGCGCACCAACATAACTCTTTGCTTTATAACCACCAATTGCCAACGCAGTTTTGATTTGGTGCTCTGGACTGAGGGGAATTAAATCAACATCTCAAATTGCCAGTCTGGCAGCTTAAATCGAGCGGTAATTGCCTGCCTTCTCAAAGCACTCGATCTTGGCTATTTCTGGTGACAGTGAAAGCAGCGTCCCAAGAACGGCACAGATGAGGCAGGGTATTTTATTCAAAGTTTCCCGCACCTGATAAATGACGGAATATTTTAGTGCTTACATGCAGTGAATATTTGTACTAAGATGGACCACCTCATAGTGGGCTTCGTCCTCATACTTTGTTCACTGGTTTGCATTTTGAGCAAGAACTTGTACAAGCGCTCGCTTTTTGCCCAACAATTACAGGTCCAGTGAATACTCTATACTCGTTAGCCTCTCCACGTCCACCATATAGCCTTCCAATAACGATGGGCATTTTCGCTGAGAAGTACTTTGTAACGGTAAATCAAATAAACCGACAAACGTAGATTCCTACTCCTTATTCTAAAATTCACCGTTAGAGCTGGATACGTCTGCGACTTGTCCAACTTCCGAACGTCCTCATGGGCAACTGGGCTTTTGAATGGCTTCTGTGACCAGGTAAGCCATTTAGTGAAATCAATTACAGTGCAAGAAAACGCTCATCATGTTCTGCAGGTAAATGGAATTCGTGCCTTGATAGAGCTGGGCTCAAGCTCACTTTCTTCCACTGCCTTCAGCCTTCGCGCCATTTCGAATGGCAGCCAAATTGATAGCGCCATCAGTAATCTACACGTTCTCAACCTTAATATCAATTAGATTCTCTCGTAACATTATCTTGACAAGTGAGAATCTCTTGGTCTCTTTTTGAGCTTCCCGTCGTTAAATGCATCAACAGACAAGGATCGATTCAGAATGCTATTGAACTGTTCCCACCCACAGATTGTTTCTCATGTGGATTCATCTTAACACCTTCTGCTATCCTGATGCACAGGACCCTTAAAATTGCGTAAAAATGTAAGCAGGTTAGATTAGTTAGTCTACTTACTAAAGGTACTATCCCCTCCTCACCTTCCGGATAAAGTTGTAATAAAACCGTGGTTAAGTTTATTCATGACACGAACAAAATTTTCCCGTCTTGTCAACATTTGCATGGGTGGCATACGAAAAAGCTGGTAAGCAGCGTTTTGATCAAATATAAATTTTTGAGCTTAAGCAAGATCTATTAGCTCTGTCTCATCTCCTGACTCTGCCTTTGCCCACTTTCGATCAGCTTTCATTGGTGAGGCTGACGTCAGCATCATCGTTTCCCGACAATGCCGTTGACGATCTGATGTCAACGAGCCAGTGGTTGGGTCTGGATGCGCAGGCAGAGTAGTGGCACCTGCCGCTCTGCCGATTAAGCCGCATGCGGAATGAAATTGCTACAAGCGGTAAGGTGGATGTGAGTGCAAATTCTTCTTGCGCATAAACGGGTCGCATTCTGCAAGCTTGCACTCTCGAAGCTGGTGCTGCCTGTGGAAGCGTGTTAGGGTTAATAAGCAGCGGACAGCTTCAGATTAACCCACCATATCCAAATTTAAGCAAATTACAGTGCCAAGTGCACTAATTACCTTGCTAATAAGCTGAAACAAACTACAGTTCACTCAGTTAATGAAAGATGTCGACCTTAAAAAAGGATGGTGGTGCAATTAGCGGGAGGACGTGGACGTGAAAGGGAGTGGGATCAATCAGAATGGGATAGGGCATGTGACAGCAGCACATTATAGCACAGTAAGTAACCACATATGTGCAGAGGAAATAATTTGTTGTCACGCTGCTCCCCAATCCACCTATTGACTCGCCATAGTCAGATAGTGAGACAGGTCACATCGTGACCCGTAGTCCTCCGCAAGTTTAATCTCGTCATCAGTACCTTTGGGCGGCCGTTGTAGATCACTGAGATTATTCTCCGTTCGATAGTTGTAGGTGAGGCTTTGGTGAGAGTTGAGTCGCAAATGACCGGATCTGAGCAGAGGGCAATGAACGAAGGCAGAAGACTGATTTGAGAAAGGGAGTTACTTAACATTGAGTCTAATGACATCGTCGGGAGACTGTTATTGAGGGCAGAGTGTAATTTGCAGGAGTGAAAGTCTAGGCGATTGATAGACGACACAGCACAGGATGGAGACTGCCCTTATTATTTAGCTGACCGACTAGTTACCTGGTTTGCCCACCCACCTACTTCCTTGTTTTCTTTAGCCTATTTCGCCGTTCGACTTAATGTCAATAAAATGCTTATTTTGGTTCAGTTGGTAGTTGTACTGGTTCTTAAGAGACCGACAGTCTAATTTGTTCTGGTCCTCGTCCATCTCCTCAGGAGACCGGTGAGAGAAGAAATCGGCATCATAGTCAACATCCCCTCATTTCGGGTGGCCATGTCCGCACTCTCGCGTCCTTGTCTGACCATCAAATGGCAGGCCGACAGACAATCAGCACTCAATTTCACCCTTTGTTAAGGCAGCGGCGTCGTAAAATTTTCCTCAACGCAAAAAAAATAATGTGATTTTTTGTTGGCGTTTGCTTATGGTAGGTGCCGTGGGACTAGTTCAGTGGTAGCTGGCACGACCTTTCGCCTTCCGTGCAAGTGAATTTGACTTCTAATGCTGCTGCTACAACCAATGCAGCGAATTATCTAGGGTGACTGAAGATACAAAGTGATGGAAATTCGCCAACGTCTTTATTGCTCATTCTTGTGATTGAGATTTACTAGCTTAACTTGTCAGAGAATAAAGGTACGGGAGCAAAAATATTTACAACTTTTAGACTCAAGCATTACCTTGCAAACTTTAAAGGCAGAAAGTTGTGAAGTAGAATGCCAAAGCCACTAAATGGTGCATCGCATAGTCGATTTGCAAAATTGGTGCACCAGAGTTAGTATTTTGGTTGTAGTCTAGCGGAGGTCGCATAGGGAGTGGGACGCATTTAACAGACACTGGTGTTGAACTAGTAATAGATCACCATTTCAAAACAGCCGTGTTTTAAGACAGTAGGTTGGGGAGTTACAGTTGCCATTTCACGTGCTTCTGCTGAAAAAAACTGCGCAGTGCTTACAATTCTTTCCGATTACGTCAACGGCAAGTGTTCCAATGAGTTAATCCCATACCTAGCTCTTGAGCAACTTTACGAATGTTTCGATTAGCTTTGTTGACATCTGTGAAGTGCAGTCTGCTTTTACTTCTAACAGTCTTACCCACTGTATTTTGAAATAGAATGTTAATCTACTGAATTGATGCTCAATAGGAGTTTGTCAGGGCCTAATTTCTATCATGTTGCCGTTAGTCGTTAATATTATGCATACTTCCAACTTACTAGCCCAATATTATCACCTACACACTTCAGATCCATTGCCCTAATTCTCTTCCCTCTCAAATTTCGCTTAAATTACCATCCAAATGCGGGTTTTACCTCTTTATTTTCTTCATGAATGTTGAATATTGAGGTTTTGAAATGCTAGGCATTTCGGAATGCTAAGACTGATGCCTTATTGCAATTTCGCCAGCTAGGTAAATAGATTTTAAAGCATGAGCAACTTGCCAGATTCTATGTCTAGCAAGGATATCTTGGATTATTTTGATAGCCCCACGCACTATTTTTGTTTGTCATTGTTTTGCTAGGAAAGAGTGCAATGCGCTGCAAGTGGATGATTGTGACTACCCGTTTTCGATTCGTACCTCACACTCTGTTTGCAAAGGATATGAGACTCGCCTGGCAATCTTGATTTCTGGTTACTAGAGGCGGGATCAAACGTGTAATGTACTGCAGCAAACACATTGGCTGTTTGCATGAAGGACGTTTGTACCACTGAAGTAGGCCTCGTGCTTCGCTGTTCAGGGTGCCTTGGATAAGCCATATGCTCTCGTGAAGAACGGGGCTTGTACTAGCAGAGGTAAAGCGCATCTTTTGACATTAGAATGCAACTGATTTAACCGCCTAATTAATAAAACCCTGTAGACTTAAAGTATTAAACCTATATTTTGCTCACATTATGGTGCATCGGAGTAATATTTAGACAAGTGACGTCTTTAACAGCAACCAGAATAGACGGTATCGTCAGGACAATTACCAATTCGACTGTAATTTATTCCGTGTTTTTTTCTCTCCCACGCCCTTACCGCCAATTACTCAGCCTTCTACAGCCATCCCTTACAAGAAGCACAAGAGTGGAGACAGTAAGCATAAACTATTGGATCATTTGCTGCCTCATAGTGGCACAGTCACTGTTGATGATGGTCCTAATAATTGTGGAAATTAGATGCCGAGCGCTCGACAGTTGCTTCCTCCTTCCATTCAAAAGAATAATTTTGACATTCAAAGGAACGCATTTTGCTACATGACTTCCATTTACAGCTTTAGCAAATGCTTGCGCCAGCCTTTAACTTGATTCCAAACCTTATTTGAATCACAGAGTGCACACTTGTGGACCCCGGATGTAGTCAAGTTGTGCGGAAACACCAGCACCATTTGTCTGTTGCTGGACTCAGGTGTCGCCATTTGCCTTTTTGTCTTGTTTTTTCGAGCTTGCCTCCTCATTCCCGCCGTTATTCGAGCCCACTGCTCAACCAAATGTTGACTCTTGATTATCTCTGTTTAATGGTAACTGTTTCATTGATCCTATTATCCAAACATTGCAAAGAATAGTGCCTAAAAATGATGCTGCTTGCGCTGAATGGACATTTCTAAGCTACATTGCATGCTTTGATTTAGCTAAAGCTATCCATTTTAATAAATCATCTTTGTAATCTAAGCGCTTATAAGCATCACTAGAAGAATTGTTGATAATTGCTGAAGCAAAATGGAAATCTTTTCGTCTCTGCTGAAATCCAAGTCGACTTCAGCAAACTGAGTAACACTCACTTAGCAATGTTCATCGCACATGCGATGAAGTGAGTTCCTACAAATGCGCATTTCACCAAACGAAGTTTTCAGCCTAAAACAGAACTCGAGGAGCGGACTTCGAAACTGAGCTTCTGGTGTAAGAGTGCGAAGTACTGATAGCTCAGATGGTAAAGGAAACTCTGTTGCACGTTAAAAACTAAATCCATGCTTTACAACTGATTTGGTAACAGTCTTGAGTAGACCGTTCTTCGCCTCGTGTTCACGCCTCCAAACGGTCGCGCAGAACATGGTCACCACGTAGCAGTAAAAAATGGTCTAATAGTGCCTTATCCTGGCCATTTCACGTGTAGCTCTTAAATTTCCTGCGGTAGAACTGCAAACCCTCTCATTGGTGCAGCCAAACGTGGAATTTACACACAAACATCGACTAAGGAATGGAAAAGCCTCAATTTAATTCGCTTATGCAAACTCCATATCAGTGATTCAGTGGCGCTAAGAATTAATCCCTTTGATCTCTCTTGGACTCTTATCTCCGTACTCGTGTGCCTTCGCAGCGCCACGTTAACACACATCTCTCCTTCACAGTACAACGCGGCTGACGATCAAGTCCTGCGGTCTCAAAGCCCACTCACATATATGTTCGCTGCGCAATTCCATCGAAACCAGTGAGTCAGCACCATTATTTGATCGTAACATTTGAGGAAAGTGATACTAAAAGATCCACTTAACTGCCACCTCCGAGGCATATCTCCCGCTCCCTCCACCACCAACTAACACGCCCTCATCAAGATACAAGACAAATTTTGCAACAAGCGGTCCTGCCATTTTAGTCTATGGCCATGCTTTGGCGAACTGGAAACCTCAACAAATGACCTCTTCGTATTCAGTCATTAGGTTTGCGGTAAACGACCTCTACTCCCAACATTATCGCCAAGAGCCCGTAAAGCGACAAATTTCGTTAAAGGAAAGTAGAATGGCGGACTGAAATTTAACAACCTAATATCTATATCAGAAATATGGCACTAACACTTAAAGACAAATTGTGAATCAAGACCACTAGTTAAGTTATTATAACTTCCACCAGAAGCTCAATTTTGGAGTCCGCTCCGCGAGCTTTGTTTAGGCTGTAAACTTCGATGGGTGTGATGCGCATTTTTAGGAACTCACTTCATCGCATGTGCGATGAACATTGCTAAGTGAGTGTTACTCAGTTTGCTGAAGTCGACTTGGATTTCAGCAGAGACGAAAAAGATTTCTCTTTTGCTTCAGCAATTATCAACAATTCTGCAAGTGATGCTTATAAGTGCTTAGATTACCAAAATCAGTCGCTTTAATTCCACCAAACTGAGATGTTTGACGCAACAAGTTTTCCACCTCTCCGTCGAAGTGGCTCCAAAAGTCAGCTCATTATTATGTGGATACGAAATGCGCTGGCATTGGATATCCTTCCATTTAGGTGCTTGCCTTCCTAGTGGAATACCTTATTGCATATCCAAAGACGGTCCCACAAATTATTTCAATGAAAATGCTTGAGTGCTTGAAAATGGTCTAGATCTACATCGGCTCTTGCTAATAATGTCTAAAGCAGAATTGCACTGGGGACCAGGCCTAGTGGAAATGGTTACAGCTTTGTTGTGGCATTATAAAATACAACTGATAATATCGTGATCTAATTGCACGACTTATTTTACCCCGATTTATTCTTGAATTGCTTCACCCAGCAAATGAGACTTGAAGACGTGGGAGTGTTTAATCAAGTACATTGTCGTGGACAAATCTCGTTCACCACATCATTTAAGCTGCTTTTCTTTAACTTGATATGTTTAATTTCACCACAAAGGGTTGAGGTGACAAGCAAACGAAAAACCAAGATTGTTTGAGGCTTCGCTGCCAAAATAAGGGCTCTTTTGTGCTTTGGTTATAAAGCCCAAAAGCACCCACAGGATAGACCCTTGAGCCATCTGGCCAATGTCAGTGCTACTCACTAGAATGCCGATAGATAAGAGGACAAAACTTCCAGCACTAAATCAAAATCTACTTGGGAGATATTAATGGACCTACATCCAGTCGTATGTATGCATGATTTAGAGATATTTTCATGAAGGAAGGACCTGCATGCCTACTTATCTATTAGACACTTCTCAACAGAAATGCTAGCTTGACAAATTCCCCCTTTGCGTACGCACAAAAAAGGATGCAGAAAATGGAAAAGCAGACATAGCTACTAAGGTTAATTATTTAGCACAAGAGCGTTGAAAAGTCAGTGCGTTGAATAACTTAGAGCAAGTCATTTTAAGGGCCACTAATATTGCTAAGAAAGGGAAAACACGGTGGCTCAGAAGACCAGAAATGCATTTGAAAGCGCATTTACGGGAATAGCGGGGGCCTTTTAAGAGTTTGATACTTGGATGAAGTGCCTTCTTCCTTGCGTCTACTACCAATGCCCTTAAAGTAGAAGTCGTAATTGACGAATTGCATCCACTCCTCCAAGTTGACCTCTCCGGTATCCAGCAGCTTGACGCAACACAATCGCCAATCCACCGCAGTAGTCGCAAGTGGGCAATCCACAAAGTTGTTGAAACTTGCAATGAAGTTTGCAAAGACACGCATTTCATTTATCGGACTATCCTGACTCCCTGGCAAGATGGCTATGATTAATATTTGATGCGGCTTGATGGCATCCAAGAGGTGCAGTAGTTGATACCTGGAACGAAAATCTGGATCCATCAGGAATACGTAGCAGTCGTAGCTCAAGATATCGCCTTTAAGTTTTCTTTGTTCGAATTCATCGTAATATATTGTGCTATCATATTCATTTTCATGGGTAGTATAATCATAATTCAAAATATTAATAACATCGAAGCGATGAGGACCACGTCTTAGCGATTCATGGAGGTCTATGGTGTGAAAAATGGAGTGATAGTAATCCTGCTTGCAGAGCGCAAAGAAGCAAAATATGTTGGCAGTGAATGTGAGGCAACAACTGATAAGCTGTCGAGAAGAAGAAGGGCTTGACTGAGATGAATACTGTCGAAACAAGTTCGTTTCCTTCAAACGATACTCGATAGCAGGAAGCAAATTCCCATCGACAGTTGGACAGGTCTGAGAAAAGAGGAGGCAACAGAGGTGCTTATCTAGCCACTTCCAGTTACTGATATGACAAGTCATTGCCTGATTTGATTGTCGACTTGACAGTATCCATCGCCAGTTGGGAATGGTATTGCAGGCATTCATCAAATCCTCCACATCAACCAATTTGCATATTCGAAGTGCAATTTCGGCTGGAAAGTCGGTGATTTTGCGTTGCTTCTAAAGTATAGCGAAAGTATGTCATAGTTAATGACATCGAATGGGTAACGGCGAAATGATAACGGAGAATATAAGGAGAGCCATAAATGGGAGGCGATATGGATAAAGAGGCATGCCGAAGCTGATTAAATTTGCAGAAACCCACCATTATCGAACAATACCAAGTTGGACTGACCGTAAGCAGTGGTGACGAGGCCTAAGCACTAACGCTTTAGAAGGGGAGGAAGGGGGTGTTGGAGCGACCTTAAATTAGCGTTAACGCATTGGTCCGTTTCGCATCTTTTAATCACCATGGGCCAGATGCTTTTCCCTTGTCCAATGATAGGGCTTGACGTAAGCTTACATGGACTCACACTCCTGCACATGATATGTCCTTCTAATTCAATCCACCACGTACTCATTTTTCCATGACTCTTCCTTACTACAAAGTTCCCCTCAACAGTGCCACAGATTGGTGGTACCTGCATTTTATTTTTAGGCTACCTACTCCCATGACAGTGCGTCTTAATCCATGACCCGCCTAATCTGTGATTAACAGGGTAACGGTGGTGCCTTCGCTTAACCGTGGCCACAGTGCAACGCTGAAACGCCATCTCGTATGCTGGTTTTATTGCGCAAGTGTTACTGAGTAGCATTCAGTAGAGCCGATATTCGGCTCCGAAAACTAGCAACACAAAGATGTTGAGAGCCGGAGGGAGGCAGCGCATGGTGGAGATGACCAAAAATAACCCGTTGCCAGGATTCAATTTGTGCACCTCAATGAGCATACGAAATTCGTTCTATCCTTGATTTTGGTCGCCATCAGGCTCAATAACAAGCACCTACTTTATTCGGGTCAGCTTTTTGCTACATTCCACCGTCAGTGGACATTGACACCTACGTCAGCCATTGGTATTGCTTCCTTTCCCTTAGCCTTTATTCTAACACATCTTTACCCATCTGCACTCTCCTTTGCCTTCCTCAGCATGCACATCACTCATTTCCTCGAAGCCTGCATAAGCTTTGGTAGATTTAATTTGTTTTAACGCATCGTCGCAAATCACCATAGGGCATCAAATCATAAGGGATGAATGGTTTGGAAGAGCTCAAGCCTTTTTGAAAAGCTGTCTGCTTGAAAATTAAAGGGTGTGTCCTCCTGCATAATTCTTTATTAAATAGTTTGAGGGAAAGCAATGTCACGAAGAAGAAGATTACAAAAAGCGCCGACTGGTGCTGTTGATCGACGAATAGCGATCAAATAGCTTTATTTCTTGAACATGACTGTAATTCGTTAAGTGATTTCACATTAGTGCTGAAAGTCTCTAGTTTTTACATGAAGAGCCCTTGCAATGCGCAACAACTCGTTTGCGATGTTACATTAACTCATTAGTTTGCAGCGTTGTTCTCTGCTCAACGAAGCGTGTTGGGTTGAGCATGTGACTTCATTACTTTACCACGGTGGTCCGGTAAGTCAGTAACTTGATTTTTCTGCTTAGATGGTTGTTGGGGTGCGCGAAGTTGTGCTCCGTAAACCTATAGACCGTCCGAGGTCTTATAGCTTATCGCAACTAACTTCGTGACTTTGGAGCCACGAGCAGACTGTGCCCAAAACCGCCATCAATGGCAATAGCACAAACGAGTCTCCGGTTCCCATCACTTGGTGCCGTATGCAGCATTCATTCGACTTATTATTTATGCATTTTACTCATTTAGACACTTCCTTTTTCTACACCTACGCAATGGCACCACTGCCGCATTACTGCTCCTGTTGATGTGATACGCTAACACCTGCCGCCATTCCGGCCTGCCATCTCTGTCTTGCCGCAAGGCAAGGACTGCCTTAATGCGAATCAGAGTTTATTTTCAGTTGATCCCTCTGGATGATGTCTTCCATCGTGACAACCAAATCACCGAATTCATTGGAGAGGTGTTCCGAGTTTAATTCCCACTATCGATAGTCAAATCTTATTTTAAAGCTAGCTGTTGTTGCACTTATTTGAAAACAGCGCTGGCGAATTAACACCTATCACCGTAGGCAATGAGCCGGTGGGTCGGTTAATCCTTCGCAACAATATGCTGACTTACATAGACGGCAAGTATAGAACAGAATTTATTTAGGGGCAGCATAATTGGGAACAGCATTTTTTGAGTTCAGGCTCAAAGCAGCACAAAAATCAATGGCACAACTAACTTTTAATTTACTGTATATTATAAAATGACCCCTCAGCAGTCCAATACTTCCGTACACCATTTAGCTGACAACATCAAGCCTTGATAATTCACGATTCTCACGCATGCGCATTATCGTGTATAGGCGCGTGCATTAACGCATCGACACCTGATCTACTTCACCAATAATGAAACAGGAGATCATGTATTCTTAGCAGTCCTTTAAGCAAAGTGCTGCATCATTGCAGCATTGAACAGAGCACCAAAACTTCATCCAGATTGAAAAAGGCATACCACACAGACAGGATGCATTCATCTGCATTTACCGTGGAGAGAAAATTAGACCACTACCGTGGCTTGGAAGTCAGCCCATCCAGCGACGGCAAAAATAGTCGACTAAGTGCTCGTTACCGAAACTGGGAGCTATACAAACAGCATAGCCACCAGCCCTTCAAGCATCTTGTCAGGCGTTCCATTTTGCAATCGCCTGCGTCAGCCATCGCAACTCAGATAGCGCTAAAAGTAAACACCCGCGATCCAGCCGAGGAACTACGCAACCACGGGCTCGAGTTAAGGAGTGGTGTGCACTAAGCTGCTTGGGTCAGGCAACAAGTCATTACGAGTGTGCCATGTGAAGGCAGCCAAACAAGGACATGACGTCATTTTTGCGTCAATGATTTGATTTGTTTGTCATCCAATAGGAAGCCGCGTTTGGTCGCCACTTCCGATAGTCATCCCCCGTGGAGGCAATCCAAATCTTGACAAGTAGTCATTGTAATTTTCACCCTTCCGTTAGAGCTGCTGACTTATAGGTCAAGTTGTGAAAAAAGTGCTGTTTGAGGCACCCTATGGGTAGCAAAACACATGCACTATTTTATCGAGTGCATTTTGGAACTTACTGTTGGGGGAGAAAAAATTATTCTGCACCGTAGACTTACTCGTATCCGTTGGGCCGTAAAATAAAATGGCATTTATCTTCTTTAGCTATATCCCCATTTAACTCGTTGATGTGGATCACTTCTTCCAATTAGTCTATGCTGATTTGTGTGACCTTGGATCCCGAGCAACCCCATTCCAACCTGATTGAATTCTGCAACCAAAATAATTTGGCATTTCATCTTGCAATCATTCCTCGGTAATGGCATAATTGACATACTTGGCTGTCTGTCTCCAATTTGAACGTCTTTACAGCTCAATTCGCATCGTTCATCTGCAGCAAACTGCCTAATCCTTTGCTCTAGGCATTTTGTTTATCTTCAGCAAATTTCTTTGACCAAGTCAGCCACGTTAACACTTTTACTGGCCACCTTCATTTGGACCCTTTGCGCATTTTCGTGCCCTCTGGCATCTGCCGGGCATCACGCATTTGCTGCATAAGCATCACGTAAGTCACCAGCGTTTTGGTGCAGATCGCCTAGAGGATTGCCCACCAACGTAACATGTTCTCTACCATTTCTCATACGTAGCACATGGCTAACTTATTTCCTATTGACTGTCTACGTTGTATTACCACAAAGTGGTGTCATCTTGGCACTTGGCGTACTGGGGGGAGAACCCTGCGAATGCCGTCATGCGTTGGTAACGCCACATCTAAGCATGACATGCAGCGCGTCGTCAGGACCTCAACATATGCAACTTGTCAAGGCAACCCTCCGTACTTCCAATCACGGGGTCCCCTTGGTGTTAATGATCGTGGACACCTGGTGGATTATAAAAATAATGTCCATGAGCGACCTCTTCTGAAGTATCTGATTTGGTCATCAATATTCCACTCATTCGGTAAACAACTTAGGCTGATCTTATTGAGTAGCCATGTGCATAGCGTAACGGTAAGATTTCAGGGCAGTGATCGCATTTTCTGACCATTTCTGGCTTTGCTGGGTGACTGCTAACCAAGAGCATTTACAATGCCAGTTAAACACGGGTAAAGACCACTCTCTAGCACCATCTACGTGTAGGGAATTATTTTTTAATCGCAAAAGCGTGGTGAGTAAAGCACCTTCACCTCAAAATACGCAACCAACTTTACTACTGCCTTGGTAAAACTGGTGGTGACACCGAGGTTAACAAAACTATTTGCACGCGACAGTGAACTACAGCCAGGCAGGCGCTGAGGCCTAAAATGTGACTTTACATAAAGCTGACAGTTAACTAGTTCCCTTTGCAACGCACACCAAAATAAATCCAAAGTGTAATACGTAAATATAAGTAGCGTAATGGGAATTGGAATATGTTTCAAAAGCACTGTTGTGAAGATCTTGTTAGTTTCTGGTTAGGGACTACGAATGGATGAAATGAGCTTTGTTTGCTTCGTTAATCTATTTTTGTAACTCAAGTAGCTCACTCTGCAAAAGTTAAAATTTAACTTGGCTTTATGGAAAGCTAAAATCTAATAAAATAGCACACTTCTTGCATAATGGTAGCAGCCTTCACTATGAGAATTGCCTTTCGGTGATTATAAGGGCGAATAAAATTAGTAACACCTGTGGATGGGTAAAGTGAAGAACAGAAGCACATCTAAAGGTGCGCTAGCGTGGAGTCGAACCCAAATCAACTGCTTGGAAGGCACTTGCGTGGCGCAACATCACAGAAGATCTACACAAATTGCATCTGTCTCAACTACTGCCGCTATTGTCAGCTATTTTGTTTTCACACATCTGGCATATCTTTGTGCTGGCTATACACACCACCCTGTTAATCTGTTAGAGGTCAGAATCCCTTTCTCTGTGCTTCCACGTTCTTGTCACTGGTAGACAGACAATAAATCATCTAACGCTCAAGTGGTAGATTAACCTAAAACGAAGCATTGTGTCCAAAGTAAGCTAGATCGTGCTGTTTCCAAGGCCATAATAACTTTGTTTATTCAATGGTAGTTGTGAACCAGGTAATTTAAACGCATCACTATCTTCCTATTTATCTTACCATTTGGGCGCATAAGTGCCAGTGGCGTGCGGTTGTTTCGAATCAGGAGTTAAATTTAACCAAAATTATGTGTTACATGAATAAATAGTTCAAGGCTTTATAATTTTAGATCAGACTAGTATAGGCTAGCCTAGATTTGAAGAAGTCATATCATCTGGAATCTTATCTTATTTTAGCATATTTTGGCTTGTATCACCAAACGCTTTCCATTCTTTCTTTCTACCGCCTCACCTTGTCACTCAACAACTCAGCCTAGCTCCTTCCCTTACGCCTCCCCACTTGGTTCTTTAAGAGCAAAGGTGAGCGCGTTCATCCCACTCTGTAGTTTGTAGGCTGACTGGAGCCCCATCTTCCCAAATCATTTCCCATTTCTCTTTTTGCTCCTTATAGACAGCGCCTCCACCAGGCACTCCATGCGTCTTTAACCATCCGCATCTGCTTCTTCCTCTCCACCCGATTTCGTGTGTGCGGGTGTGTGTGTCACTGCATATTCCTTTCTCTTGCTTTGAAGAGATTCACCATAGTTGGTTCCACTACACAGCGTTTTAGTAGCAACAGTATTTACCCTCAAAACAGCAGCACTAATGTAGTACAAACCGATAGCAGTGAATCTTGTCTCCTATTTAGCACTTTACCATTGCTTCTTCTTTCCCACCTTGCACTTGCAACCGAGCTAGTTGATCCTGTGTGCTTACAAGTCATTTGATGAGCCATCCTTTTTCTTCTATTAAGCAGCGATTTCACCCTTTTTGTCAGCAAGTTGCTGTGTAATCGCTCTTCTCCCTACCCTACCCAATGACAACTGCCTTGAATCAAGCATGTACTTATCCATGTGCCCGTCCATGCGCAGGTTTATGCTCTGGCTCGAGTCGAAGCAATTCTGTCAAATAACTGTTTGGCAACATGCTCCTAAATTAACATGTCTGCATTTCTGTTCACGTTTTAGAGCCTTGTTTTATCCGTTTATTTATCTTTTCTTCCATTCTGTCGTCCGTTATCCCTTCTTCCCACCATTTAATGTGAAATTTGTGCCCAAATCTCTTTTGTCACACTGTCTGCAGTACTGCACTTTTTTCGAGAGCCATTCTCTTTCTCATCTCCTCTCCTTCATTCTCCTCAATCCGAACCTTTTATTTACGAATACGTCAGTGCCTGCTTAAAGTCAACTTTATATTAACGAAATAGGTTAAGAATGCGTGCTATGTAATTTCAAGCTGCAGAATGGCTTTTCAACTTCGAGCATCCATCAAGGGTAGCAATACGGAATCCCCTGCATTAATTCATTTCGAACCTCACATTAGTTCAATCTAATTGTCCGGCCCTCCAACAATCTCTATTTTGCATTGCTTGTGTTAAATCTCTATGTAGCTCTCCTTCTATGTACCTCCGACCTCTATCTCTCATTCAATCTACAAACCCATTTTATTCCATTCTGCTGATCTGCACACTTGGTTTTGCAGGCCCATCGAAGGTCCTTTTGTTTTCACCCCACTATATTTAGCAGATGGTTGTGTGCATAATTTAAAGGAAGCCTAATGATTGGCTTAGAGTTGTGTGATTTTATAAATATCTACTACTTGATTGTAAGCCGGTGAATACACGTGACCTGGGGACTGACAACAAGTTTCGGGTCCCTGAGGACGAGATGGGCCATGCAATACCATAGAATTGCAGCCGCATTATGTGAGGTCTTCTCACTGGCACTTGCCTGAAACCGCAAGTAAAAAATAAGAAGCAAAACAAAAATTTCGAAAATTTTGATATATGTCAGCGCACCTAGACTTATGACTAGCATGGCATTCCCATGCCCCAAGAAATAAGTACTGTGCCTTTTTAGCCTCCTTTTTTATTTGGCGATGTTTGGTCGATTCTCTGTCACACATAATTTGTCTCAAGTGTAAAACTTTTTTGTTTTCGATAGAGGCCAGCACTGCTGGTTTGACTGGCAGTGCACGGTGTCGCGTCTTACTTTAAAGTTATTCACCGGCATACAATGACAGTTTTGCCTACTACATAAGCAGCGGTGAAATTAAAAAGTAAGTGGACTTCAAAGCCAGTGCCGCCTCACTCCCTCTTGATGATTAGGTTTAAAAAAGATGAAAAATACACATGCGTCAAAGAAAGAAACATAAGCGGAAAATGACTAAGAAAGCAATGACAGGTCCAGTTTCCGTTACTTTTAGAGGAGTTAAAATTTGCAGACTTCAAACAATGCACAGATCAGTCTGCACGATTTGGAGACAATGTTATTTGTGTTAAGAAGGAGGCAAATAATGTCAGAGCATTCCAATGCAGCGCATTGCAGTTCGCAAATTCATTGCAGCAAACAGTTTCAAACTCAATGCGGATTCTCTATGGCTTACGTCAAGGACTACGATAGGCACCACAACCTTTATTAGTAAATCCAGAGTCCACACAACAGTAGGCTACAATCTCTTACATTCTTGTTTCAAATAACACAACCATTATCTGTCAAGACAAAACTCACACAAGTCATATATTTTTACTTGTTAACCCTCCGCTTGAGTGCCTTTGATGCATGTATGCACTCTTGTCTCCAATCTGCCCTTCCATCACGAGCAAGTGAGTTGTTCAAGTCTCACCTCCGCACACACCGTCATTCCGCCTCAACGAAGTTCTTTGAAGTCTAATTAGCTTTTGTGCTTAAGCGATAAATATGAGGTAGGCGAAACTGCCATCGTTTTTAGTGAGTAACTTCAAAATAGAGACACATCTGTCTGGATCGTTGTGAAAGGAAAAGACCGGTAGACATCTGCTCAGCACAGAAGAGCATTTTTTTGCACTATTCATGCTACCTTTACTTCTCTACCACATTAGAAAATAGGAGGCACTGAATTCAGCACACCGCATTTGCTAATTAAGTTGTCTCCAAACACAACAAGTGCTTTGAGCGACCTTAATTCACTACTAAAATTCCATCAGATACTCAGCGAACTCAAATGACCATCATTTATCTACTTGTCTGTGTTCTAGTCCGTGCGCCCATCCGTGTGTTCGCTTATCCCCAAAAACAACAAGTCTTTCGGAGTTACAGTGCTGTCAGCGAACAATCGTCATTCCTTGCCGAAACTGACTTGAATTGTGATTTGTGGATGAAAGGGACAGGAGATATGCATCGGAGGTGGCAGTTAAGTAGATCTTTCAATATCACTTTTCTCAGGTGTTACAATCAAATGACTGGTGCTGACTCGCCGGCTCCTACAAAATTGTGCAAAAAATATATGTGTGAGTGAGCTTTGAGACCGTAGACCTTGATTGGCAGCCACATTGTACCGTGAAGGAGAGATATCGGCTTACGTGGCGCTGCAAATTCACAAGAGTTTGGAGACAAGAGTCAAAGAGAGATCAAAGGGACTAATTTTTATCGTCATTATATTATTGACGCGATATTTGCATCAGCAAATAAGTTGAGGCTATTCTATTCCTTAATTGGCTGCACAAGTGAGAGAGGGTTTGCATTGTAGCCGTCAAAAATTTAAGTGCTACACGTGGAATCGCCAGAAGGTGGTACTGTTAGCCCATTTATTACTGCTACGTGGTGACCATGGTCTACACTACCATTTGGAGGCGTAAACACGAGACGAAGAACGGTCGGCTCGATACTATTACCAAATCGGTTGTGGAGCATGATTTGAATTTCTAACATGCAACAGAGTTTGCGTTACCATCTGAGCTGCCGGTAATTCGCACCATTCTCAAATATGTTAACAGGTATTTACCTCTTCTTTTTATGAAGCAGGAGAGTATATAAGACAAATGGATTATAATGAAGACTGCTAGCACTTTAAGCTGCCTTTCTGCACGATAGGGCTTTCAAAGAAGACATCGACTCTTATGCGTTCCACATCTTCATCATCAAGAAATCGTTTTGTGATGTTTGCAGACATTGGTGGGGCACGCAACAACTTGTGAGCACTTTGCGAGGGGGAGAACGTCAGTAGAAACTACGCTCTGTAACTAAATAGAGGCTGGTAAGGGAAAGTGCGCTCGTCATTACAATTCAAACGACAGAATTTCTACTAGGAACTAACGTTTTGGCCTGATGGAATGCGGTCAACATTTAGCGCGTTAACCAAAGGATCAACAATCACTTCTGAGAATAAATACATCTCACTGAATAGAATTTTCCTCCATGCTCAAGCAGACCAGATCTGTACGAGTGGTTGCACGAGTGCAAATAAAATTCTTACTTGGAATCAGATGCTTTAATCACGTCAAACCAAAATGTTTAACATAACTCATTTCCCACCTCTAGGGTGGAGCCAACAAGATTTTTTGATATGAAGTGGCGTACAAGACAAGCTCACTGCCTCTCACGATATTATATCGATGATTACTACCAATGTCGCATGCGCAAGGTTGGATAGACGAGGATACTAGCAAGCATGTACTGGACATCGACTATATTTTGTAAGGAGTTAGGTGTTGGTGCTCTGACCGTAGGCTGCCCGTAGATGAAACGCTGACTTGTTGACAGCATTTACCCGAATTCAAGGTAAGCAAATGCCCATAAGAGCAACTAGCGCGTCATAGCGATACTGCTCATATTATGGAAAAGTCCAACATAACGATATCAGAAAGATGCCATTCCCTGTCGATCATAAAGCATGAGGTCTGGTAAAAAATGAGATGTTGCGGATATAGCACTCTAATCTTTTTCATATTTTGAAGCAGAATCAGTCAGAATTTTGAGTCTAGAGTTCGATGGATTCCGCAAATTTTTTCGGATATAATCGAATTAAACAGTGGTGAATTTGGTCTGGTCGAGCTGTGACGAGAATAATGTGGCAAATAAATTTGAGATGGCATGGATCTGTTGCAGCTTGTTCGCTTCTGTAATTGTGTTACAATGTTCTCGACTTAGACATCAAAAATTTAGGCCTGATCGATATATAAGGAGCCCATTTTAGCAAAGAAAACTTGCAACTTGCTATTAATTGATGCATTTCCTGGCCATCATGGCAATTGCTTCTGCTATATGCCTGATACACACTGAGACCTATCTCTTTCTATCGCGAGATATTTTGGGTCTAAATATGGCTTTTGGGATTCTTTTCTTGCTCCCTGCAGCTCGCCTTGTTTTACTTTTGCATATTGTGGTTCGGAAGAATGCATAGCACGCACTTGTCGTTACTTGATTTCTTGTTAAATTGAGTTGTTGTGGGCTTTTCTTGTGTTAGCCAGTTAGTCCATTTTGCCACCCTTGACCTTTGTTTTCATAGAACATAACTTTTGAGACACGAAGACTTGAGAAGCACTACACAACAATTTTGTTGCTGCATAAAGCAAACATTGCCATTTCAAATGATACAGTGGTGGACTGCACACTATTGGGGCACCGGATAGCAAATTAAATAGGGCTGCTGGCAAATGCTTTAGGCAGAGCCGTGGTTACCCACACTTTATTTCTCAAATGCTAAGCAATTTGTTTTGCGCCACGCGTAGTCGGTGTTTCTTTAGACACCCAATACTGGATCTCGCACCTCTCACAACATTATGTGCAATTTGACTGTCAGAAGTACTTTACTTTATCCCATGTAGAAGAGGGCAAGTGAAGGGGGCATTCCCTGCTTCGTGTTGTCAATGTTCCCATTCGATGTTTGCGCTCACAAATGTACGTCAGCATATCATCACCCTAATCACAGCGATACGGCCAGGAGTGCACAAAGAATCATGCAATGCCACATGGCCAGTCTAAGTTGCAATGTGATTAAAGCCCCTAAGCAACCTCTGCACTTCTGCTTTATACGCGAAGTTAGTTGAATTCCTAATGTGGATGAAATCCACAACCTTCACACTTGGTGCTATGCGTGCGTTCATGTAATACGGTTGATGTCTGCATGCTATTAAAACGCCATATGTCATGCATTGTGAAGCGCTGAAATACTTAGTTCATGCGTGAACAAAACCTGCTACATCTTTGCATTCCAAAGATTCACCTAAAACCAATTCAAGTCAGAATTGTTGCTTACTAAGCGTCACGCGAAATGCATCATTGAAATCAATTATGGAGGAATGACACTCACCAAAAATAGCCGAATCGAAGCCGTCAATTTTAGAATCCACTGCATGTAATGTGTGAACACTTGGAGGCTCCAACCCAACCTGAGGACACAAAGAGGTACCAAACCTATGTATGCAGTGAGTAGATAATGATTCTCGATCACTATTGTGTAATACTTTGTTTGTTCGAACTACCGGTTTAGGGCACTTGGGTGGCCATCTTGTTCTAGCCGGTTGGTCGGCCTCCGGGCCGTGCCAACAGCCCCCAAGTCCTCTGTTCCCGGAAAATGTATATTCTGCCCTAGTACTGCGCCTTCTTTTACCTTAAAGGGAGCCTCGGGACGCTACATTAGTGGCAGCGGAAAGTGGACCCGACTTTGACGGATTTAGTCCTGCTCCATGCCGTTTCTGGCAAACGTCGGCGTTGTGAAAGAAGTACATGTGCTACGGAGGGGAGAACCTTTGGTATCTCGTAACAGAAGGGTTGAGACCGACGTTCATCTCTGACATCTCCCTCACCCTTTTGTTTGACAGGAAAGTTATTAACAACTGAAGCGACACTAGCCGTGGACTCCAAGCCCAGAGGAGGGCCAAGAGGCGCGCATTTGCTGCACTGAGTGCTACGCGGAATTGATGGCACTACAGGAACACATGCCTTCGAACCTCGACAACTGAGACGGTTAGCTCGTGGGTGCTTCTCGCAGCACTGATTACGTTGTGATGGCTGATACGGGAGGCGGACGAAGGGGAGCGTCGGGGACGACGATCGAAAGAAGAGAGGGGCTGTGTAATACTTTGTTTGTTCGAATTTGGTTTAGGTCACTTGGGTGGCCATCTTGTTCTAGCCGGTTGGTCGGCCTCCGGGCCGTGCTAACTGCCCCCAAGTCCTCTGTTCCCGGAATATATATATATTCTGCCCTAGTACTGCGCCTTCTTTTACCTTAAAGGGAGCCTCGGGACGCTACAATTGACTCAGCGGGGATGGCATCGCTAAAACTGATTACCTTTCGCCCAACTACTCATCACCAGTAAATGTCACTGCAGAGCAGGAATTCCTGTACAGTGATCGGTTCATCATCTGACTAAAATTGACCACAAAGGCCTTTTCCTAGCACTAGTTCTTTTGAACTATCAGGAAAGCGAATTGGTGACCATAGCATTGCATTTGATTCGCAACGCCAATTGCAGGGCTATCGGACCCTTAGATGGAATTGAATAGAAGCAACTCGAATGCATCCATCATCGACAATGCGCCATCTTTGTTGATACACTAAAACAACTATATTTTTATGCACACCACCTTGCGTTCTCATCCCAATCCCCAGTTGCAAGTGGTCGGAAAAATTGTCAATCGAAGAGTGGTAAGAGGTACACTATCTGAGTTCTCAGAAGAAGAATGTTTATGAGGTTGCAGCCATCTGCTCAAATATGGGAATGAAGATTTCAGTACTGGTAGGATAGACATCCAACGGCAAGTAGACATCACACAATTTAGGGCTGATTACTACCGCCTAGCACATGCATCACCACCTCTGGGCAATTTCAGGTCAATGTCGTAACAGACACGTTGAGCGGTGATCACAACTGATGGTCAGGATAACCATCGGGTCATTGAGCACTGTTAAGTGAGTGAGGGCTCGAGAAAGTAAAGGGACTGTGACACTGAATTAGAGCTGCTCTTTGAAGCCCAAATGAGTTGTTAGAATGGAATCACCTCAGTAAATACGCCACATCTTAGTGCTTCAGATCCGCCTAACGTTCAGTAACACTAAGTGTTTAGTATGCTAAAGTATACTGCGGCGGCACTTCGCCACTATCTTTTGCTATCTAAACGTGATGGGTATGATGGTGGTAATATCTTACAGTGCCATAACAAAGAACATTCATACATTTAAAACCAAAACAAACAGCCGAAAATCAGCTTCTGCAAGTTCAGCATCATGGAGTAAGCGGCAATTGTAGAGAAGTCACATTGCTGAACCTAGGGCAAAGAATAGCTTAACATTCGCACTTAACCTCCTCATTGTGTAATGGTGGGATTTAGCGTTTCTTATTTTAGTCTTGGTGGAAGAGGGCAGAAACAGATAGGCATCAACAGCACCTCGGATCGCTGTGCCCATTTGCTCATTACCATTTTTCTGTAAACTTAAGAGCCCGAAATTTAACCCACACTCAGTGGTCATGATGACCAAGAGTCGGTGCACTCCAGCATTCGTATACTCTGTTCATTCCAGCCCTTAATTAACTAATCTTGCAGCCATTATCACCTTGCAGTGATCGCCTAGGCTGAATCGCACGACAACCGGTAGTCGGAGAGAAGTATCCATTTAATGCATCAAATTGATGTTGATGCTAATTAGTGCTCCTTTTCAAAACTCTTCCTTCCGCCCCCGAATCTCTTAATGAGATGAGATTATCAAAGTGCAAGACAAACCAAGTGCTAATGTCAACTGTGCAGCATGTCTTTAACTGCCCAATTTTAACAGATTTACCACAGCTCTGAAGCGCAATTATCACATTGCCACAAAAACTCGTTCAAAAAAATAAGTGCATCTGTTCACCAAAAACAGCTCATACGCCTACTTTACTACCTTAAACATTAGCCAATTATTACAAACCGGCGAGGAACAAGCAATATGGAGTCGGCGTCGAGTCCTTTTAAGGAAATCAAACCGTTAAATATGTTGTGCCGGTGGAGGAGGTAAACAGTTACCGCAGCTCCAACACTTAAAGTAGAGTTCCGTCAAGAAAGTAGCCTTATGATTGCCTGTCTCTACTCACATATTGTTTGTTATGAGACTGCAGTTCTCCACCTCATGTAAGAGACGTTAATTGAATTTCATAGTATCGAAGTAGACGACGGAAAAGTACAGACTCCTTCAACCCTTCGATCATTGTAGTGTATGAAAAGACGTCCACCTTAATCTTTGCAAATGGGAAATGGGGAGTGAAAGCCATTCAAGGAGATGAGGAAAGTGTCTTCATGCAGAGGTGCATCCAACTATGTTCTAGAACTAACCAACAGCTGCTGGAGGGGTGAGATTCGCCTAGGCCAACGGCAAATCCCTACATAAAAAGCTTATTTGAAACAACAGGACGAAAACGGAGTAAAAATTTACGCTTTGGCATTTCAAAGATTTAATTTCAATACCCTTACTGCAATATAAACGCCGCGTTAAAACCTGTTTAAAACTTTTAATAATTTTAAGCTTCTGCATTCACGCATCGGAATCAGCACGCGATTGCTTGCACTCCTTGTTCTTCAGTAAAGTCGACAACGGCTATCTGAGCCGGAGCGGAAGAAGCATCATAAGGCAGTTTCATGTGAGCGAGACTTCACGTTCAACTGCTTGAACAATTGCAACTTTATATTTTGAAATTGTTGATGTGCTGGAGGCGAAAATGGGGCGTTAGAAGCAGCAGCCTACAATCATTGCATTAGTTGCCAATTTCTCTCAACGAATTTGTCCTTATAGTAGCATGAAAGACTAAGGTTACGGATTCCTCGTCTCAAATTTGTGCTTTTCTAAAACAATTGCTGTAGAGCCTAGAACGTCACCTTAGAATCGTCTAAAAGAGTCTAAAAGTTTTTCATCAAGGAAAATACGTACCTTTATTTTTTGCATTTATCTAAAAACAACTTGTCCCCACTAGGATCAGCGAATTTGATTGTGCACCCTTGCCAAGAAGGACATAATCGATGCTAGCATTTGATTAAATCAGACAACAGAATTCGAGTATTCCACTAAAGACAGCACAGAAACAATGAATGCAGAAAGACTAAATCTACCACACTTTCCTTATAAACCCTACTTTTGGACACGCGTAAATTAAAGGAATGATTTTCCCTCCAGAATGGGCACTTATATTGTGGCGTTCTGAGACTTCCTTGAAGGTGAAAGGAGACATGATGCTAGGGCAGAATATGCATATATTCCGTTAACTGAGGGAATGGTGCCGCAGGCATGGCCCGAAGACCAGCCAGCCAGCCATGGTCACATAACATGGCCACTACGGTCATCACGAATTCGCAGTGTGCCAGCATCATTCAGACCTATTTAGGCACATTGAAGGAGGCTTATTGACAGGTCCGCCTGCCTTCCGTTACCAACTACATCCAGCCCCTGGCTTTCGATTCCACGAACACGAATGTTAATCGCTTTCTCATAAGCTCCAAGATGGTTTCACTGCTCTTAGTGCTGTTGTATTCACGTGAAGTGGTGGAAGCAAACAACGGGACTCTCTCTGCTTTGCTGTTGGTGAGGGAGGTAATCACCGCGCTTTCAGCGGCCCATCAAATCACGGAGGTCCCGGTAGTGACAGCTCTCTATGCCAGGTTGAAGGCGTCGTACTGTATCAGTAGCATTCCAACTAACTCTGTAGCATCAATTTCGACCAACGAGCAGTTGAATGTGCTGGATGGGTTTTAAACGTACGCACGCAACGTTCTGGTGATAATCAATGTTGTGGAGGAAGGGCTCCGTGTTAAGGCAAACAAACTGACAAACTTCCGTCCGTTTTTAAATCTCAAGGGAGAGCTCAGGCAGGTATATTCTGCCTTGTCCTTTCGACTGATGACGGGCTTAAGCCTAAGACAAATGTGACAAAATTTGTTCGAATGCCGAAGGTGATTGATGGCTAGCTGCAGTATCAATGCATTGGCAATATAGCAGAGGAGAAGGAAGAAACGAAAATCACCCAGCTATAATCCTTCCTGCATACCGCGTGGCATTGACGGACCACTAATCTCCGTCACTGGTTTCGCTTTCGTGCTCATGAGGCACACAGCCTTACTGAAAACCAACACTTCCCCTCCTCCACAGATCTTGTATCCAGTAAATAAGGTGTTTGGTGGTTATCGCTTTTACATGCTTACCTAACCGCTGCTGCCAATGTGGCTTCGCGAGCCTTCTTTGAGGGCAAGAGACGGCATATTGCTAAAGCGGATTATGTATGCTCCGTAGACAGAGGGAGTGAGGCTATTCGGCTTGTACAATGCAACCGCCAAAGTGGGCGAAGCCGGCAGTTCAAAAAAGCAAAGTATTGTGGACGTGTTTTACATTTGATACCAAAAGCAAGTCCTGCGCACCATTAGGGACCGTACCAAACCTCAAGAAACGAAAAATCAATATTTTGGATAAAATTGCGTAGGACTAGATAAAACTTAGCTGCGTTCACACCTATGTAGGCAAAGACCAGTTCATACGCTTGGCTTTTCGAGGAGATTTATAAATTCGCGTCAAATATATACTCCATTGTCTCCACCCATTTTATCAAAAAGACAAGCGGATAGTATGTAATAACAGGGTCTAAGAAAGAAATGAAGAAAGCTAGCTCACTTCTTTGTCAGCATGGTCACTAAAATATGTGTAGGCTTAACTGCGCTCGTTGCAGCACTGCCTCACAGTGGTGGAAATGATTGCTCGGTAAGATAGGATTGTTGATAAATTATGCAGAGCAAATAAACCAACTACGTTTCAATACATTGCTACATTCAAAATGATCACGACTCGATGCACGAGCGCTTTGTAACTTGTCCTCGGTCTTTTGATGCGGGACCATTTGTTACCTATCTTACATGTTTTGAGGAAGTGCCAGGCGCTTTAGAAATACCAATGCTATTATTCGCGTTAGGTGGCTTGCTATTGTTGAATCAATAAAAATTTAAGTAATATTGTTTAGGTCTGCAAAAAAATTAAAAGCCTAGTGCGTTATCGGACTAGTCTTAATACGTTGTAAAGGTGCTCATTTACACATGTGCACATTTCAACACCCAATTTCGCATACACCTATTTACTGCTAAGGTTCAGTTTTTTAATTACATTGCACAATAGTTTAAGCAACCAATTTTCATAGTTATATTTCCTCATTGTAATAGCGGTAGGTTCAGACAACCGAGTCCCAATTTGCTGAACATTGTTGAAAATGCACCTAGCATTTGTCTTCACTTGTTAAAGGCGTTGCGTATTCTAAATTTGACGGCACTTTACCTTTTTGGTGAAGCATTTGCTATAAGTGTAGAGGCATTTTCGACTGACACAAAATATGATTTCTACCTTTGCCATTACTTTGAGCTTAGTCCAGGTGAAAACGAGTCTCAATTTACTAGTTGCGATTACTTTTGATGCACTTTTCCCATTGCTGGTCAATAATGCATAGCGTTTTGGTAAAAACAAGGCGGATATGAGGGATGTTTTTGATTGTGACGCCTTCATTTTTTCATCGTGGATTGTTTGAAACCTCAAAGGGAGTGAAACAAGTGCTGACCTTCTATTTTTGGCTTCTAAAAGATATGGTGACGATCAACAGACTTTGAAACGTAGGATGTCCTGGTGAGGTGAGGATATTTGCTGTTGGAGGTGAGTAGACATGAGATTTTATTAGTTTGGTCGTTTTGCAGCTGTCCGTAAAAGGTGGCATAGGAAGTTGTGTTATCAAGTGTGCGTGGTGTAAGTGGTGGTAGGTAGATTCGCCAGTAGATTTCTGACTGTTCGGTGGGAAGTGCAGTCCTAAGGTGGCAGTTTAAATTAAAGTGTCATCAGTTGATGGAGGTTACTGGTTGACTTCACCTTTTGCGGTATCGAATGGGTGTGAGAGGTATGTCATGGTAAATAGCTGTTGGTATCTGTCTGTCTGTCCCAAAGGAAGAATGAACCGCCACGTCCACTGTCTGGATTCTTCGGTGGTTGCATGTGGATGGCATTGTGAAATGCAAGATCTATGAGGGGGAGGGGAGAGGAGGAGATAGGTTGGGTTTATCAGGTGGCACTGTGATGATTGCATGGAAGTGAAATTGTCGGTGTTTGTTATTTACCGTCTGGAAGTTGATGATGAAGAGTGTTTGGCTGTTTCGAGGCAGAACGTTGGGGTTGCCGCATGCATGTTATGCAGATGGTTATTGGCTGCATCAGTAGATTCTCTACGAGTAGACATTATTGGAATTGATTGTCTGGTCGAGAGTAGGCTTGAAGACGTTATATGACAAAATTTTGAATATTTTGCAGACAGGCAGCGTTGGAGTCGATTTTGCCTTGGATGTTGCGTCGCTGCGTCGTCACGAGGCCTACCTGGATATCGATCCACGTAGAAGTAAAGGTCACGTGACCTCATCAGGGGCACTAGGCAAGCCAAGATCGCGGTCTCGGTCACGTGATCTCACTACAGGAGTGGGCCATTTGCCATGCGACATCGGAATACGCAACAGTGCACCTCCATAGGAGGGAGAAAGGGGTTGACCCATCGGAGTGGGCAATAGTACACCTAGAGAGGAGGGGATCACGAGCACGGTTTCAGACCAGAACCAGGAGAGTTAGCCGTCGTTTCATCATCCACGTTAGAGCTTTCTTTGTAGAACCGCGGGGTCTAGGATCGCGAAGCAGCCCCAGACGCGCCCACTCGTTACTTTTATTTGACTGGCCACGCCACACCGCACCGCACGGCAACGGGCACCACCATGTTTAGGCGGGGCAGCTGTTGGTACGGTACGGCAGCTGCGCTGTGCGTGCGTATCTCACGATCGCTACGAGGAAACCGCGCAGCGCAGTGCGTACGGCCGGGCTGTTCGCCGCCAGGGCGTGCGGTGAGCAGCACCATTTTAGCGCAGGAGGCGAACTCTCCCCCGGTCGACTACAACCTCACCCGCGAAAAATTCCCTCACTTTTCTCCCCCTTTGCCTTCCCACTCATACCGCCAACCCCACCGTCGCACACATATCACCACTCCTTCTATTGCCTCATCTAACCTCACCCACGTCTTTTCCTTCATCTTCCTCACAATGCCTCGTCATTTCCGTCTCATTGTCCCTCTTTCTACACCTCTTCTTCCTTTTCTTTACTCATTTCTCTCCCAATAGGATCTACTCTCTCGCCTCCAATTCCTCCCCACTGTTTTTTTTCTCTCTGTCCCACATCTCGTCCACGCACCTACCGCTACCGCTGTTTGCGCTCATTACTTACCCTCCCAAAACCCAATCGCCATATCCTCTCGCGCCTACTTACAGGTTGTCAGTAGACATACTCGTGCTATGTGCTCCTCTTCCCTCCTTCCTTCTATGCTTGTCTCCTCCTCCCCCTCCTCCTCTAACTTCTGACGCATTCTTTCCGCCTCCCTCAACGCACCTGACGTATTTGTCCTTGCTTTCATCCATCCTTCAAGCCCATATGCAAATAGCTAGTATTTGGCAATAATAATATTATAGTTCAGTAATAAACATGAATAGTGTTTACTAAACACATGCGTTATTTTAAGTGATCACAAATGCCCAACAATCAAATTTGCACGCATGTTGCCGACGCCCCACACTGTGCTTTCTTTCTTTACCCGCCTCACCACCTGCAGTGTCTGCAGTGCTGACTACAAGGGGCCAATGAGGTGAGGAGGGATTTGCTCATGGGTCCAATTTAACTGGCCAGTCACATGGCGGAGGTGCGCACATCCCTCTGGGTGGAAGGCGCATTTGACAGTGGAGGATTATCAATAACACGGTTGCTTATCTGTAGGTCCCTCATTTATGTCATTGCTCTTATTCTCTCGCCTAAAGCAGTTTTTATCAAGACAGCCAAGCGAGATGTTGCATAAAGTGCATTATAATGTCCCTAATCAGCACTTTTTTGCAAATTGTCTTATGCATTTGATCCGCCGTACTCAAGCCACCGCTTTTTGGAATGATTGAGGAATTCATCGTTGGCTGTAGTCGCCTTAAGAAGGTCCCATTTTCGTTACTGAAATGTCATTGTTTTGTATGCATCTTACACATTTTTTGCTTCCATGTGAAGTTCCTACACCGGTAGCAGGCACAATAACACATCACATAGCAGCATCAACAAAATTGATGTTAACGGGATCAAACGTTGATTCTAGGAGGTATTTGCAACAAGAATGCCACAGGGATGCGTCGATCCGGGTCATGTGACCGCACAGGTAGTGAAGAAGACAAAAGACTTTCGCTAATTGGAATCCATTTTGGTTATGTAGCATCTTCAAAGAAACTCCTGAATACACATTCGCTTGGGAAGAGGTTTCCTTGGATTGTGCTCTATTGTGCGCCGCGAATTAGCAGTTCTCAATAAAGCAGAACGTGCTTTAGGTGTATTATAGGTGGACGCATTGGCTTCCCTAAGCAAGTGGTATTTAGGCTAAATAATTGTCCAAAATAAACAACATTGACAACTGGCGTTTTCAGTGTTTTAGTTCCACCCATTTATCCCTGTTTGCCATTAGGTTCTCCTAAGATGATTTGCCTAACCAGCACCAAATTAGATTCAAGTGCAAGTACTTCAAAATTTCTTCATGCCAAGAACATACCTACCTCAAACCGGTGGCACACACAATAACGCATCACGTAGCAGCACCAATAAAACTTATGTTAACGGAAGCAAACGTTGATTCTAGGAGGTATTTGAAATAAGAAAACTATGGAAATGCATCAATCCGGATGATGTGACCCCACAGGTAGTGGAAGATGATAAAAGATTTCGCCACTTAGAAGCCATTTCGATCAAAAACATTTCCGAGAAATTTTTGCTGTAGAAATTCGTTTAATTTAATCTCATTTTTTTACTGCCAGACAAAATCAAGGCACACATGCGGGTAAAACTGATTCCTTTCCAGTTCTACTCATGCTGAATTTGCATTGGAAAAATTAAATCTTATTCATCCACTCTCATTGTAAAGCCATGAGCACAAAGGACTATCTGCAGCCGAGTTTTATTCAAAACCACTCTTGCTTCACTAAAACGAGCAAAGCAGATTTATCTGAAGCTAAATTTTCCTTTCCAATCCACTTTTACTGCAATCACTTGGCGCAAACTAAATTATCTACAGCAACCACATTCATGCACGAGAGCGCCAGTTGTATGGCGAATAGGCCTTGACCAGTGACTTCAGCGCATTCAATTATTACCCACCGCAATTAATCTGTACGAGCATTTAAAAATTGCTCTTATTAATGCAGCGTCAAGCTGGGCCATGTGCGATGCTACAAGCAAGCGCCCTTACATCAGTGTGCAGTGTGGCTAGTGAGTGGGTAGCATCAAAGGCTATTGCAAAATAACAGCTAAGCGGAGCACAACGGCTAAAGCAAAGCAGTGTAAATGTGCAGGCAGTGGAGTCAACCACCTGGTTTAATCATGTCCATACCATAGTCATTTGTAAGTTCATTTAGCACAAAACACATCTGCAATAGAACTGATGTGCTGGCAGCAGTTCTGTGTCATGCGTTATGCATTAGTGTAGATTTGGTTCTGATTGAGCTCAACCCATCTAACTGGGAGTCCAATACAACCTCTACAATAGTTGCAGTGACTCATGAAAAACAGTTTAGGCATTTGGAATGCAGTTTATGCTACAAAATCGAGGCAAGATTGAAGTAGAGGGAAATGTGTACACCGTCAACTAGCTCCTCCGCCACCATGTTATATGGAGGCATGCTCACTAGCGTCGGTGCAGGTGCAACCTCAGTCGTCTACCACCATTGCTGCGACCATCCCCACGGCTGCGCATATTGTGGTGCCGCTACAGGCGACCATGCATGCGACATGCCCCAGTGCGGCTTCTGCACCGGCCACCATGCACACTTCTCCTCACATGGTGGACCCTTCACAACCTCAGCCCACGGTGCCCACTTCCCTGGATACGGACATGGCCAACTCCCAAACTCCATTTAATTGGCTGTCTCCTCAATTGCCCTAAAATGATCGGTGCGCTGGAGTGTGTTTGCTTATATACTCTTCTTGTTGGTTCGATTTGCGTCGCGTGATGCTCGTGCGCAACGTACTTTTACTTCTATGCCCGTGCTTTCCGCTCCTCAATGCCACTCTCGTGATTCAGACACCAGGATAGATCCGGAGCTATTGATTACCTATGCTCTAGTGACTCGAGGAAACAGAATATGGTTGACAGTGAATCAGTGGTAAAGTGTTTTATGGCTTGTGCGCCTTGTTCAGATAAGAGTCTAGCCGATTTAGCTTTGCCAAACGGGCTGGCCTACAACACTCGGTCAAACCGTAATGACTGCAAATCAGGTGCCAATCACTCCTCTTACCGACATCCTCCTAAGTTGATAGCCAAAGCAACACAGGACAAACATTTATTTAATTTTGCAAACATTGATCATTTATTTGTCAGTTTTTATAACATACCTCAACTCTCATAAAAACGCCACCCACTATGTTATGGGCGCCAGTGTTATGTAGATATTGCCAAACTAATCGGCTTTGACACATCACTGAGACGCACAAACGTTTTAGCTGTGCAAAAATATATCGCTAATAACTACAGTAAATATCAGAAGCCACAGCATAATCGCCCGATACAAGGAACCGGACCGAGTTTTAAAATTCTGAAGATCGGATTTAAGTTAACATGCAGATAAACGAATTTAAATTCAAGCCATTTTTTGAGTTTAACTTCGAAGCACTTGTCCAGTCGTCGGCTCTCTGATGACGAAATAGCTTTTAGGAACTCTGGCAAAGTGTTGTGTGCAACAAATTAACAAGCTGGCTTGGGCTGCTGAATAAGTCCCTTACAGCCATGCGATTTTCAGCAGGCATAAATATTCTCACTATTACTGTGAAGTGCTTGCTAGTGAGAGGGCATTTAAAAAATAATAAAGCTTATTAGGCTAGCTGGCATTGTGTCCCCATACTGCAGGTATCTACAACTCCAGGAAGCCACACCGCTTAAAGGGTTTTAGAGAGTTTTGCTCAATAGCCATTCATTTATAAGTTAATGGCTTATTCACTATCAGTCATTTTATAGAGCGAATCGGATAAAGACTTTAGACTGTTTCTCATAGCGCATTTAGCAGCAGTACGAATAGGGATGCCACCAAATACTAATCATTACAAGGCACAATTACAGAGGCATCAAACTCCATGTAAAAACCTGTAGATTAGACGACCAGTGGCATTGATGGCGCAGAAATTGGTGATGAGTGCGACGAATAAGACCGCACAGGCATGGGCGATGATATGTAGTTGGGTCAAAATTGGAACGCATGTGCCCGTTAGTTGCGCAAACAATCCTGGTCTTCTTGTATGCTCGTGTAGCGCCAATTATAAGGAATATCATTGTGCTTGCTTTGGTGCGTGCAAACCGTGGATGTGATGGTGTGATGAGCACCGGTGATGGCAGTAACTATGACTACACCCATTAGCAATTTCATAAAACAGGTACATGTGCCCACATTTTCTTATTCGTAAAAGCGGTCTCACTTTGCGTGCCGTAGGCTCGAGTAACATACCGTTTTAGATTGGTGCTTTGATTTTGTGATTTAGGGCGTAAAACTTTGTTGTGTGTAAATGTTGGATGACTAGTCATACAAGTGTGCTGGGAATTCTATCACCTGGCCAAATTTTCATATTTTATGTCATTTCAAACCAAGACATGCTTGCCCATGCATTTGTAACTTTTCTTGCATTCCTAAAGCTAACAACACCATGGCCTCGTTCGCCCCTACTAAGGATAGCTTAGAAATTGTGGCCGATGCGTGCGCAGTTAAATTTTTTCCTCAAGTCGCATTATTGTCCATTTTAAGAGACAATCAATTATCGAAATGCAAATGACCTTTAAGCGAAAACCACCAGCTTATGCTTATTTTCTTCCAGATAGACTTCTTACTCTCCCGCGAAATAGTGCTGTCCTTTTGCACTAAACTACTTTGTATTGCCTTCATGAGGGTTTGAGTCCACTACGAAGCACGTAACTTGAGATGACTATAAAGTGAGTGAAAAATCATGGTTTAATTGGGGCTATTTATTATGTCTTTTTGGGTAAATACAAAGAGTTTTTACACTCAGCTTAGGTGCTTAACTTCGTGGTTACGGCCTCACCGCAATTGTTATTTCATCATATTCCTCTGCAAGGTTAATATAAACGACGTAAGTGTCCAGCTATTCTTTATCGTGCATTAAGAGGCAAATTCAGGAACCTTTTTAAGCAGTAAAAGGAACTATTTGCATAGCGAGGTGTTTGGTATCGCAGAAGCAGGTGGTTCACTGCCTAATCGCACTGATGGAAAATAAACAAGAAAGGCATTTGGATACTACTCCAGCAGTAGCTTCTTTATGCGTTTAATAAGGACTCATTGCTTCAAACCAGTTGGTAAGATAACTATACAACATGTAAAAACCACTTTTAATAATGCTTTAGCAAACTTACCAGTGAGGCATCTGGACGGTAATGAGGTTAGAAATAAGGGCTTGAAAATAGCTTCGAAAAGGCTTGACGTAATGAAATATAAAACAGAAATAGGGCCAATCGTCAAAATATAGAGGGCTAAAATGCAGAGAATATGGGAGTTGATTTAGGAGTAAAAGAGCAAAACAAATGACGGATTTTAACATTTATTTTCAATTGTAGAAAAACACATTGGCAGATTTGATAAGCCATTTCGATGACAAAAAACTTCCAATTAATGCAATAAATGTGTCATAAAATGCAATGGGCATTTATTAGGGTGTAGGTCAGAGAAAGGCAGAGATGAGAAAAATAATCGTTGCAAATGTTGCAAGAATTGAGCGTAGCATCTAAACTGAGCAAAATCATCAGGGATCCTAGGTGAAGTCGTTAGCTATCAACTTAGGAGGATGTCGGTAAGAGGAGTGATTGGCACCTGATTTGCAGTCATTACGGTTTGACCGAGTGTTGTAGGTCAGCTCGTTTGGCAAAGCTAATTCAGCTAGACTCTTATCTGAACAAGGCGCACAAGCCATAAAACACTTTACCACTGATTCACTGTCAACCATATTCTGTTTCCTCGAGTCACTAGAGCATAGGTAATCAATAGCTCCGGATCTATCCTGGTGTCTGAATCACGAGAGTGGCATTGAGGAGCGGAAAGCACGGGCATAGAAGCAAAAGTACGTTGCGCACGAGCATCACGCGACGCAAATCGAACCAACAAGAAGAGTATATAAGCAAACACACTCCAGCGCACCGATCATTTTAGGGCAATTGAGGAGACAGCCAATTAAATGGAGTTTGGGAGTTGGCCATGTCCGTATCCAGGGAAGTGGGCACCGTGGGCTGAGGTTGTGAAGGGTCCACCATGTGAGGAGAAGTGTGCATGGTGGCCGGTGCAGAAGCCGCACTGGGGCATGTCGCATGCATGGTCGCCTGTAGCGGCACCACAATATGCGCAGCCGTGGGGATGGTCGCAGCAATGGTGGTAGACGACTGAGGTTGCACCTGCACCGACGCTAATGAGCATGCCTCCATATAACATGGTGGCGGAGGAGCTAGTTGACGGTGTACACATTTCCCTCTACTTCAATCTTGCCTCGATTCTGTAGCATAAACTGCATTCCAAATGCCTAAACTGTTTTTCATGAGTCACTGCAACTATTGTAGAGGTTGTATTGGACTCCCAGTTAGATGGGTTGAGCTCAATCAGAACCAAATCTACACTAATGCATAACGCATGACACAGAACTGCTGCCAGCACATCAGTTCTATTGCAGATGCGTTTTGTGCTAAATGAACTTACAAATGACTATGGTATGGACATGATTAAACCAGGTGGTTGACTCCACTGCCTGCACATTTACACTGCTTTGCTTTAGCCGTTGTGCTCCGCTTAGCTGTTATTTTGCAATAGCCTTTGATGCTACCCACTCACTAGTCACACTGCACACTGATGTAAGGTCGCTTGCTTGTAGCATCGCACATGGCCCAGCTTGACGCTGCATTAATAAGAGCAATCCTTAAATGTTTATTTAGAGCACTTACGTTGGGTATTATGCAAAAAATCGCTGGTTCTCTAATGAGGGCGTGGAATACTAAGTAACCGATTTATGCCGATTTTGTCACTGTGGACACGAGAGCTTGCATTTTGTGCTGAACAAGCGGGAGCAATCTATTCCTTTTCTGATTTTGATATTTGTTGCAAATACTAATTATATTTGCGACTAAATGGAGGCCGCAAAAGAAGAAATTTATCCCTTGTATATTATTCTTGAATAGTTGAGTCCAGGTTGTCCAGCTGTATATGCAGTCCTGCACTCGAATATGCGTTTGGTGCTTCTAGGTATTGTTAAGCCGGATTACAGCGCCTTTGGGGATGGTGGACCTCACAGGTCTATAAATGATGACAGTAACTGGGCCGCGCTGGTTTAATTTGCCTCTCTGCGCCGTAAGAAATGGGCATCTCTTGGAAGTCAGTTTTAGTACATTTATTTTGATGAGTGCAGGAAAGAACTAAATTCCGGTGATCTGCATCACTGGATTAGAGGGCCGTTTTATATGTGAAGATATCCTTTTTTGGAGGATGTTGTGGCCAGCTAGTTAAAATTTTTTGTGGCATGAGGTAGTATTTGACCAGGCAGTGCTATCTTCTTTCCGTTTTGCGCAGGTATTACCATAGGGCGAGGCAATTGATCAAAAGATTCCTGGGCTTACTCTTGCATTAATTGGGCACCTCTGTGACACAGACAGTGAAGCCTGCATGCACTGCAATCCTTCATTAGTCAACGCTTAAATGGCTTCCATTGGCATTTCCATTGACAGCGTCTACATTTGATGCGTCTTTCCACAGCGAAGTAGGCGATCACCAAGAAGAGATAACAGAGGATGACTTGGGGGAGATGCAATGTTACTATGAACGTCAGGAAAGATGGAGGCAAACTTCGGTACGGATGATGGGCAGCACAAACTCTTCTCCATCAAGTCGATTTTCTGCTGACCACGATGAAGCCACATTAGTATTTTAAATACGTCTAGTTTCTTCTTGGCACAAAACCACTTTGTACTCACATGCAAACCTCTCTCACCTCACCCTCTCCTCCTCTGACTTCTCTTTTATTCCCTATCCAGTAGCAGGTGCGATGAGTTTGGCAAAATAGTTGAACAGAATATTCCTGGTATCACAACAACTAACAGCCCAAGCAGGCATAATCTAAAGTAAATGCCTAAAAGGTTTTTGAGGTAAAGACACTTTATCAAATGCGATACTGTATGATTAGAATCGTTAACAATTAATACTCACGTGCATTTTAAGTCGGTGCTGTTTAGCCAAGTAAATTATAGTTAAACTTAAGTTTCTTAGCCTAGTGCATGAGCATTAAAAGGAAGTCACTTGGCTTAAATATAATTGTTTTTTTACTTCTATCTTTTGTCATGCACACAGATTTATAGCGGTTAATAGTGCTGCGATATTTCCCAAATTGTGACGAGGGATGGAGGAATAGACACTTTATTATGCCTTATGTGCTTCATTTTAAGCAAATGTAACACACCCATTTTTGTAGGCCTTCTGTTCCTGCTTTTCATAGGAATAGGCGTGCTATTGAGGCAAGTAAATGCAACAGAAAGAAACATAAAGGCTACTTTCCTTAGCATACTTGCCTGGAGGGATCGTATTTAAGAATCATGGTGTCTGAACCTAGAACAGCGTAGCGTGGCTTGGGACACTAATTAAGTGGCACACAGCTTGACTAACTAGGTAATCTATTGCTAAGTTAAGACCAATCAGCCATTTCCTCTTTGTGGGTGATGCTGTTATCGCCAATATTTTTCGATATTCATCAGAAACTTAGAGGTAATAACCGCAGTACCATCCAAATGGATAGCGGTTGAAAAACAAGCAGCAGTGCTCTTTAAAAATAACTAACACCAAAACCACAACCACGGCAATTTCCTCTAACTGCGAAATAAAATATCACAAATTACTACATTAAAGGTGCATGATTGGTTTTCTAATAATCATGACTATCATTCAGCAAATCATCTCAGCAGCGATTTGCATACATCTGTGCAGCTAGATTGGCTAGAATTCGAGCACTGATAATTCACTGTCTCTTCACTGCCATGCCATAGTGGCACTCCTTTAAGAAGATATAAAATTTTGTCAGAAAAGACAGAAAATGCACTTAAAATCTAGGACTTTTTGATCAAATGTGCTGAAATCTATTGTAGCGTCTCGAGGCTCCATTTAAGGTAAAAGAAGGCATAGTACTGGGGGTAGAATACATGTAATCTGGAAATGGAGGGCTTAAGGGCTGTTGGCACGGCCCAAAGGCCGGCCAACTGGCTCAGTACAATATGGCCACCCAAGTGACCGAAACAGGCAGTTCAAACAAACAAAGTATTGCACAGCCCCTTTCTTCTTTCGAGCGTCGTCCCCGACGCTCCCCTTGGTCAGCCTCCCGTGTCAGCCATCACAACGTAATCAGTGCTGCGAGAAGCACCCACGAGCTAACCGTCCCAGTCGTCGAGATTCGAACGCATGCGTTCCTGTAGCTCCATCAATTTTGCGTAGCACTCAGTGCAGCAAATGCGCGCTCCTTGGCCGTCCTCTCCCACGACAATGTGGTCCAATGGAAGATGGAGGTACGGATCCAAGTTTTTTTCTAATGGGTCAAGACAGACACAACACATATTGCGATCTCAGGCTTAATTAATACCGTAGAAGAAAAGCATGGGCATCGTAAAAACCTGAGCAAATGTGGCGGTCGGACCTCATAGGAACAAAAGGTATGCGATCCAATTGTGCGAAGCATAAAACGATGCTATCGATTGGCATCCTGCACATTCTAGATCTGGGAACAGGAGGGAGAGCTCACGGAGGATGCTTGACCACAACGTCGCCGGTCTCTCTTGGCACTTCCACTGGACTTGGAGTTCACGGCTAGTGTCGCTTCAGTTGTTAATAGCTTCCCTGTCGAACACGAGGGCGAGTGAGGTGCTGAAGCTGGACGTCGATCTCGGCCCTTCTGCTACAGATACCAGAAGTTCTCCCATCCATAGCACATGCGCTTCTTTCACGCTGCCAAAATTTGCTAGAAGCGGTATGGAGCAGGATAAAATCCATCAAAGTCGGGTCCGCTTTCCGCTGCCACCAATGTAGCGTTTTGAGGCTCCCTTTAAGGTAAAAGAAGGCATAGTACTGGGGGTAGAATACATGTATTCTGGAAATAGAGGGCTTGGGGGCTGTTAGAACGGTTCAAAGGCCGGCCAACCGGCTCAGTACAATATAGCCACCCAAGTGACCGAAACCAGTAGTTCAAACAAACAAAGTATTACACTATATTCTACTTCTTTACAGTCCCTATGGGGTAAATGCTTCATTGTTTTGCATGAATTGAGCATTGAATGAAGGAGAAATAGACTGCCTACGAAGGCCACCTATGGATTACGTTCGAATAAAAATGCGCGGCACAGCCGCTGATTACCACGTACTCGTTCTTCTTGCTCGAAACGATGTTGCGGCACTGTTAAGCAGAACTTTGTAGTAAGGAAGAGCCATGGAAAAGTGAGTATGTGTTGAGTTGAATTAAAAGGACATATCATGTGCAGGAGTGTGTGAGTCCATGTAAGCTTACGTCAAGCCCTATCATTGGACAAGGGGAAAGCATCTGGGCCATGGTGATTCAACGATACGAAAAGGACCAATGCGTTAACGCTAATTTAAGGTCGCTTAACCACCCCCTTCCTCCCCTTCTAAACCGTTAATGCTTAGGCCTCGTCACCACTGCTTACGGTCAATCCAACTTGGCATTGTTCAATAATGGTGGATTTCTGCAAATTTAATTAACTTCGGCATGCCTCTATCTTTATCGCCTCCCATTTATTGCTCTCCTTGTATTCTCCGTCATCGTTTCGCCGTTACCCATTCAGTGTCATTAACTATGACATACCTTCGCTATCCTTTAGAAGCAACGCAAAATCACCGACTTTTCAGCCGAAATCGCACTTCGAATATGCAAATCGCTTGATGTGGAGGATTTGGTGAATGCCTGCAATACCATTCCCAACTGGCGATGGATACTGTCAAGTCGACGATCAACTCAGGCAATGACTCGTCATATCAGCAACTGGAAATGGCTAGATAAGCATCTCTGTTGCCTCCTCTTTTCTCAGACCTCCTCAATTGTCGATGGGAATTCGCTTCCTGCTATCGAATATCGCTTGAAGGAAACGAACTTGTTTAGACAGTATTCATCTCAGTCAAGCCCTCCCTCTTCTCGACGGCTTATCAATTGCTGCCTCACATTCACCGCTGACATATTTTGCTTCTTCGCGCTTTACAAGCAGGATTACTACCACCCAATTTTTCACACCCTATACCTCCATGAATCGCTAAGGCGTGGTCCTCATCGCTTCGATGTTATTAATATTTTGAATTATAACTATACCGATGATGAAAGCGGATACGATAGCATAATATACTAAGATGAATTCGAGCAAAGAAAATTTGAAGGCGATATCTTGAACTACGACTGCTACGTATTCCTGATGGATCCAGATTTTCGTTCCAGACATCAACTGCTGCACCTCTTGGATGCCATCAAACCGCATCAAATATTAATCATAGCCATCTTCCCAAGGAGTCAGGATAATCCAATAAATGAAATGCATATCTTTGCAAACTTCATTGCAAGTTTCAACAACTTTGTGGATTGCCCACTTGCGACTACTGCGGTGGATTGGCGACTGTGTTGCGTCAAGGTGCTGGATACCGGAGAGGTCAACTTGGAGGAGTGGATGCAATTCGTCAATTACGACTTCCACTTTAAGGGCATTGGCAGTAGACGCAAGGAAGAAGGCACTTCATCCAAGTATCAAACTCTTAAAAGGCCCCCGCTATTCCCGTAAATGCGCTTTCAAATGCATTTCTGGCCTTCTGAGTCACTTTATTTTCCCTTTCTTAGCAATCTTAGTGGCCCTTAAAACGACTTGCTCTAAGTTATTCAACGCATGGACTTTTAAACGCTCTTGTGCAAAATAATTGACTTTAATAGCTATGTCTGCTTTTCCATTTTCTGCATCCTTTATTGTGCGTACGCAAAGGGGAATTTGTCAAGCTAGCAATTCTGTTGAGAAATGCCTAATAAATAGGTAGGCATGCAGGCCCTTCCTTCATGAAAATATCTCTGAATCATGCATACATACGACTGGATGTAGGTCCATTAATATCTCCCAAGTAGATTTTGATTTAGTGCTGGAAGTTTTGTCCTCTTATCTATCGGCATTCTAGTGAGTAGCACTGACATTGGCCAGATGGCTCAAGGGTCCATCCTGTGGGTGCTTTTGGGCTTTATAACCAAAGCACAAAAGAGCTCTTATTTTGGCAGCGAAGCCCCAAACAATCTTGGTTTTTGTTTGCTTGTCACCTCAACCCTTTGTGGTGAAATTAAACATATCAAGTCAAAGAAAAGCAGCTTAAATGATGTGGTGAATGAGATTTGTCCACGACAATGTACCTGATTAAACACTCCCCCGTCTTTCGATCTCATTCGCTAGGTAGATCTATTTAAGAATGAATCGAGGCAAAAAAGTCGTGCAATTTGATCGCGATATTATTAGTTGCATTTTATAATGTCACAACAAAGCTGTAACCATTTCCACTAGGCCTGGTTCCCAGTACAATTCTGCTTTAGACATTATTAGCAAGAGTCGATGTGGATCTAGACCATTTTCTAGCACTCAAGCATTTTCGTTGATCTAATGGATAGGATCGTCTTTGAATCTGCAATAAGGTATTCAACTAGGAAGGCAAGAACCTAAATGGAAGGATATCCAATGCCAGCGCATTTAGTATCCACATAACAATGAGCTGACTTTTGGAGCCACTTCGATGGGGGGTGGAAAATTTGTTGCGTCGAACATCTTAGTTTAACGGAATTAAAGCGACTGATTTTTGTAATCTAAGTACTTATAAGCATCACTAGCAGAATTGTTGATAATTGCTGAAGCAAAAGAGAAATCTTTTTCGTCTCTGCTGAAATCCAAGTCGACTTCAGCAGACTGAGTAACACTCACTTAGCAGTGTTCCATCGCACATGCGATGAAGTGAGTTCCTACAAATGCGCACCTCACCCATCGAAGTTTACAGCCTAAATAGAGCTCGCGGAGCGGACTCCGAAATTGAATTTCTGGTGGAAGTTATAATAACTTAACTAGTGGTCTTGATTCATAATTTGTCTTTAAGTGTTGGTGCCATATTTCTGATGCAGATGTCAGGTTGTTAAATTTCAGTCTGCCATACTACTTTCCTTTAACGAAATTTGTCACTTTACTGGCTCTTGGCGATAATGTTGGGAGTAAAGTTCGTTTACTGCAAACTTAATGACTGAATACGAAGAGGCCATTTGTCGAGGTTATCAGTTTACCAAAGCATGGCTATAGACTAAAATGGCAGGACCGCTTGTTGCAAAATTTGTCTTGTATCTTGATGAGGGCGTATTAGTTGGTGGTGGAAGAGACGGGAGATATGCCTCGGAGGTGGCAGTTAAGTGGATCTTTTAGTATCACTTTCTTCAAATGTTACAATCAAATAATGGTGCTGACTCACTGGTTTCGATGAAATTGCGCAGCTAACATATATGTGAGTGGGCTTTGAGACCGTAGGACTTGATCGTCAGCCATGCTGTACCGTGAAGGAGAGATGTGTGTTAACGTGGCGCTGCGAAGGCCCACGAGTACGGAGATAAGAGTCCAAGAGAGATCAAAGGGATTAATTTTCGGCGCCATTGATGTGATGTTTGCTTAAGCGAATTAAATGGAGGCTTTTCCATTCCCTAATCAATGTTTGTGTAAATTCCACGTTTGGCTGCACCAATGAGGGGTTTTGCGATGCTACCGCAGGATGTTTAAGAGCTACACGTGAAATGGCCAGGATAAGGCACTACTAGACCATTTTTTACTGCTACGTGGTGACCATGTTCTGCGCGACCGCTTGGAGGCGTGAACACGAGGCGAAGAACGGTCTACTCAAGACTGTTACCAAATCAGTTGTAAAGCATGGATTTAGTTTTTAACGTGCAACAGAGTTTCCTTTACCATCTGAGCTATCGGTACCTCGCACTCTTCCACCAAAGGCTCAATTTCGAAGTCCGCTCCGCGAGTTCTGTTTTAGGCTGTAAACTTCGTTTGGTGAGACGCGCATTTGTAGGAACTCACTTCATCGCATGTGCGATGAACATTGCCAAGTGAGTGTTACTCAGTTTGCTAAAGTCGACTTGGATTTCAGCAGAGGCGAGGAAGATTTCTCCTTTGCCTCAGCGATTAGCAACAATTCTGCTAGTGATGCTCATAAGCGCTTAGATTACAAAGATGATTTATTAAAATGGATAGCTTTAGCTAAATCAAAGCATGCAATGTAGCTTAGAAATGCCCATCCAGCGCAAGCAGCCTCATTTTCAGGCACTATTCTTTGCAATGTTTGGATAATAGGATCAATGAAACAGTTACCATTAAACAGAGATAATCAAGAGTCAACATTTGGCTAAACAGTGGGTCCGAATGACAGCGGAAAAGAGGAGGCAAGCTCGAAAAACAAGACATAAAGGCAAATGGCGACACCTGAGTCCAGCAACAAACAAATGGTGCTGGTGCCTCCGCACAACTTGACCACATCTGGGGTCCACAAGTGCGCACTCTGTGATCCAAATGAAGTTTGGAATCAAGTTAAAGGCTGGCGCAAACATTTGCTAAAGCTGTAAATGGAAGTCATGTAACAAAATGCGTTTCTTTGAATGTCAAAATTATTCTTTAGAATGGAAGGAGGAAGCAACTGTCGAATGCTCGGCATCTAATTTCTACAATTATTAAGACCATCATCAACAGTGACTGTGCCACTATGAGGCAGCAAATGATCCAATAGTTTATGCTTACTGCCTCCACTCTCGTGCTTCTTGTAAGGAATGGCCGTAGAAGACTGAGTAATTGGCGGAAAGGGCGTGGGAGAGAAAAAAAAACACGGAGTAAATTACAGTCGAATTGGTAATTGTCCTGACGATACCGTCTATTTTGGTTGCTGTTAAAGACGTCATTTGTCTAAATTTTACTCCGATGCACCATAATGTGGGCAAAATATAGGTTTAATACTTCAAGTCTACTAGGTTTTGTTAATTAGACGGTTAAATCAGTTGCATTATAATGGCATAAGGTGCGCTTTACCTCTGCTAGTACAAGCCCCGTTCTTCACGAGAGCATATGGCTTATCCAAAGCACCCTGAACAGTGAAGCACGAGGCCTACTTCAGTGGTACAAACGTCCTTCATGCAAACAGCCAATATGTTTGCTGCAGTACATTACGCCAGAAATCAAGATTGCCAGGCGAATCTCATATCCTTTGCAAACAGAGTGTGAAGTGCGAATCGAAAACGGGTAGTCACAATTATCCACTTGCAGCACACTGCACTCTTTCCTAGCAAAACAATGATGGGCAAAAATAGCGCGTGGGGCTATCAAAATAATCTAAGATATCCTTGTTAAACATAGACTGTGGCAAGTTGCTCATGCTTTAAAATCTATTTACCTAGCTGGCGAAATTGCAATAAGGCATCAGTCCTAGCATTTCGAAATGCCCAGCATTTTACGTCCTCAACATTCGGCATTCATGAAGAAGACAAAGAAATAAAATCAGCATTTGGATGGTAATTTAGGCAAAATTTGAGAGGGAAGAGAATTAAGGCAGTGGTTTCTGAAGTGTGTAGGAGATAATATTGGGCTAGTAAGTTGGAAGTATGTATAATATTAACGACTAACGGCAACATGATAAAAATTAGGCCCCGACAAGCTCCTATTGAGCATCAATTCAGTAGATTAATATTCCATTTCAAAATGCAGTGGCTAAGACTGTTAGAAGTAAAGGCAGACTGCACTTTACAGATGTCAACAAAACTAATCGAAGCATTCGTAAAGTTGCTCAAGAGCTAGGTATGGGATTGACTCATTGGAATACTTGCAGTCGACGCAATCGGGAAGAATTGTAAGCGCTGCGCAGTTTTGCAGCAGAAGCACGCGAGATGGCAGCTGTAACTCCCCAACCTACTGTCTTAAAACACGGCTGTTTTGAAATGGTGATCTATTACTAGTTCAACACCAGTGTCTGTTAAATGCGTCCCACTCCCTAGGCGACCTCCGCTAGACTACAACCAAAATCCTAACTCTGGTGCACCAATTTTACAAATCGACTATGCGATGCACCATTTAGTGGCTTTGGCATTCTACCTCACAACTTTCTGCCTTTAAAGTTTGCAAGATAATGCGTGAGTCTAAAAGTTGTAAACATTTTTGAGCCTGTACCTTTATTCTCTGACAAGTTAAGCTATTAAATCTCAATCACAAGAATGGGCAATAAAGACGTTGGCGAATTTCCATCACTTTGTGTCATCAGTCACCCTAGATAATTCGCTGCATTGGTTGCAGCAGCAGCACTAGAAATCAAATTCACTTGCACGGAAGGCGAAAGGTCGTGCCAGCTACCACTGAACTAGTCCCATGGCACCTACCATAAGTAAACGCTAAAAAATCTCATTAATTTTTTTGCGTTGAGGAAAATTTTACGACGCCGCTGCCTTAACAAAGGTTGGAATTGAGTGCTGATTGTCTGTCGGCCTGCCATTTGATGGTCAGACAAGGACGCGAGAGTGAGGACATGGCCACTCGAAATGAGAGGATGTTGACTATGATGCCGATTTCCTCTCTCACCGGTCTCCTGAGGAGATGGGCGAGGACTAGAACAAATTAGACTGTCGGTCTCTTAAGAACCAGTACAACTACCAACTGAACCAAAATAAGCATTTTATTGACATTAAGTCGAACGGCGAAATAGGCTAAAGAAAACAAGGAAGTAGGTGGGTGGGCAAACCAGGTAACTAGTCGGTCAGCTAAATAATAAGGGCAGTCTCCATCCTGTGCTGTGTCGTCTATCAATCGCCTAGACTTTCACTCCTGCAAATTACACTCTGCCCTCAAAAACAGTCTCCCAACGATGTCATTAAACTCAATGTTGAGTAACTCCCTTTCTCAAATCAGTCTTCTGTCTTCGTTCATTGTCCTCTGCTCAGATCCGGTCATTTGCGACTCAACTCTTACCAAGGCCTCACCCACAACTATCGAACGGAGAATAATCTCAGTGATCTACAACGGCTAACCAAAGGTAATGATGGCGAGATTGAACTTGCGGAGGACTACGGGTTACGATGTGACCTGTCTCACTATCTGACTATGGCGAGTCAGAAGATGGAATGGGGAGCGGCGTGACAACAAATTATTTCCTCTACACATATGTGGTTACTTTCTGTGCTATAATGTGCTGCTGTCACATGCTTTATCCCATTCTGATTGGTCCCACTTCCTTTCACGTCCACGTCCTCCCGCCTTTCATCCAACCAGATGGGATAATTGCACCGTCCATCCTTATCCAAGGTCGTCATCTTTCATTGACTGACTGAACAGCAGCTCATTTCAGTTTATTAGCAAAGTAATCAGTGCACTTGGCACTGTAATTTACTCAAATTTGGATATGATGGGTTAATCTGAAGCCGTCCGCTACTTATCCACCCTAAAACGCTTCCACAGGCAGCACCACCTTCGAGAGTGCAAGCTTGCAGAATGCGACCCGCTCATGCGTAAGAAGAATTCACACTCACATCCATCTTACTGCTTGTAGCAGTTTCATTGCGCATGCGGCTTAACCGGCAGGACGGCAATTGCCACTACTTTGCCTGCTCATCCAGACCCAACCACTGGCTCGTTGAAATCAGATCGTCAATGGCATTGTCGGGAAACGATGATGCTGACGTTAGCCTCACCAATGAAAGCGGATCGAAAGTGGGTAAAGGCAGAGTCGGGAGATGAGACAGAGCTGATAGATCTTGCTTAAGCACAAAAAAATTATGTTTGATCAAAACGCCACTTACCAGCTGTTTTGTATAGCACCCATGCAAATATTGACAAGACGGGGAATTCTGTTCGTGTTCGTGTTCGTGTTCGTTTTATTACAACTTTATCCGGAAGGCAAGGAGGGGATAGTACCTTTGGTAAGCACATCCACCAATTTAAACTGCTTACATTTTTACGCAATTTTAAGGGTCCTGTGCATCAGGATAGCAGAAGGTGTAAAGACGAATCCACATGAGAAACAATCTGTAGGTGGGAACAGGTCAATGGCATTCTGAATCGACCCTTGTCTGTTGATGCATTTAACGACGGGAAGCTCAAACAGAGACCAAGAGATTCTCACTTGTCAAGATAATGTTACGAGAGAATCTAATTGATCTTAAGGTTTAGAACGTGTGGACTACTGATGGCGTCATCAATTTGGCTGCCATTCAAAATGGTACGAAGGCTGAAGGCAGTGGAAGAAAGTGAGCTTGCGCTCAGCTCTATCAAGGCACGAATTCAATTTTCCTGCAGAACATGAAAAAAGCTTTCTCGCACTGTAAGTGATTTTACCAAATGGCTTACCTGGTCACAGAAGCCATTCAAAAGCCCAGTTGCCCTAGAGGATGTTCAGAAGTTAAGCAAGTCACAGACTTATCCAGCACTAACGGGGAATTATTGGATAAGGTGTAGGATACCACGTTTGTCGGTTTATTTGATTCACCGCTACGAAGTACTTCTCAGCGAAAATGCCCTTCGTTATTGGAAGACTACATGGTGGACGTGGAGAGGCTAACGAGTATAGAGTATTCACTGGACCTATAATTGCTGGGCAAAAAGCGAGCGCTTGTACAAGTTCTCACTCAAAATGCAAACCAGTTAACAAAGTATAAGGACAAAGCCCACTATGAGGTGGTCCATCTTAGTGCAAAGATCCACTGCATGTAAATACTAAAATATTCCGTCATTTATCAGGTGCGGGAAACTTTGATGAAAATACCCTGTCTCATCTATGCCGTTCATGGGACGCTGCTTTCACTGCCACCAGAAATTGCCAAGACCGAGTGCTTTGAGAAGGCAGGCAATTACCGCTCGATTTAAGCTGCCAGACTGGCAATTTGAGATGTTAATTTAATTCCCCTCAGTCCAGAGCACCAAATCAAAACTGCGCCGGTAATTAGTGGTTATAAAGCAAAGAGTTATGCTGGTATGCACTCCTCAACAATGGATAGATGGGTTTATAAAGAAGTTGCTATCGATTTTTCCCCGTAGATGTCGGGTCACTCGATTGCCTTGCAAACGCAGCACACTACTGCCTTACATTTAAGTGGGGCATCGATATGGTAAAGTGCCTTCTGGACCTCAGGAATGTAACCTCCTCTTTTTAAAAACGAAAGAATTTAGTGGAATGTGCTCTGACCATTACAGCTTACAAACAACGGGTGCGAAGGTCTTCCCCTTTAGGGCGCTTCGCATGATAAAAATCCGTCACGAGTTGTGCCATTTACAGTCAGTTCCTGTTTCCAGATAGCATACAGGTTTGAATTGATTGAATTGCATAGCGATGAGGATCTGAACATGACCGCATATTTATAAGGCAAATGATAGGGCGTAAAATGCTGCTCCTGCTTGTGTTGGAGGATTATATGCTCATAGGCACATCAAAGTTACCTAAGTCGCAAAGGACGCAAGCGTTCGCAATGTTGCCTTTATATTTTTAGTCAACCACTCTCTTTCTTTACCCCTTTCCAAACACGTTTTCCCTGCTTACTGCTCTCAGATCAAAAATTACCATCGTCTGTAATAAATATAGCACAAAGCACGAAGTCATGGAAGCACAAGTCAAAGAACAACAAAGTAGGCATCGCGGCGCATTGACCTGAGAAATGCACTAGTGTCAGACGTAGACGAGTTGTCTGGCCTATTGTCAGGACTCTAAATTGCTCTTGCGAACTTCCAACTCTAAGTGATATTTGCAGCTCATCACCTGTGATCCAAAAGACCAGGGTGCACCCATTCTTGCTCGATATCGACCGTGGTCTACCATTGTTTTGTTCGATGTTAATTGTTCCTAAATACGGACATCTACTTGGCAGGCATCAAACCACCAATTTTGGGCTCAACATCCATCAAATGCGGGTTTCCTTTTACCACTAATTATAGTCAACTCACTCCGGTTTCCTCTGTGTTTCAAGAATAATCGATGCCTGTGTCTTTGCCGCATTACGGACCCTTTCTGCATTTGCCCATTGGTTCTGCATGGCACTTGTATTGCGCTTTTAATTAACTTATAGGGTAAGTAGTATGTCTCCTTGCATGACGGCAAAGGAACGCTAAACCGTTAACAGCTTTTGAACTTTCTACAAATTTTGCGCGCTTGATTGCTCTTTATCAATTGCTGACTGACTGACTATCTGGCGGTAACGATTCACTGCTTAATAACCTTGGCAGGTTGGGGGCCATATCACAAACACCACTTTAAGGGAGGCTCATTGTGTACCATAATTTTGCAATTAAAATTGTTTGCAAAAGTGAATAATTCAGACTTGGGCCGTTGTTCTGACTCATATTGCCAAAAGCTACACAGACAGGCAATTACGAGGAGACGCTAAGTAAAATGAAAGAAACAAGTCCAGTGGAAAAAGGCACTCGCTTACCTCCCAGCTAATTCGGTTGATGCTATTCCGGCAGCATTGACAAGGTTCGACTGTTGCCGCTAACCAGCAGTCTGCAGACCGATCAAAATGATCAAGAACTTGCATGCGCTTACAATGTTTACCTGTCCATGCCTACCAAACACTGAAGAGGTAGAAGGAGGCCGAGATGCAGTCATTGTCATTTTGCACCCTTCTGCGGTGTAAAAGTCACAGGTGCTCTCATCTGAGAAAAAAGGGAAAGGTGCGATGCAGAGAAGCATCGGGCAATGCGACTAGAGGATGAAGGGATATTGGGAGGTAAAGAGGCGCCCAAAGGCTCCCCACTGGCTAAAAGTATGCATCGAAGCGAATCCGAATAGAGCTTTTAGCGGGCTTGAACACAGCAAAGTGCACCCACACCTGTACCAACAAATTGCCAGATTATATGGACCATCAAGCCTACATCTGCAGCCACCACACCATCATATGGCACGGTCAAATTGATTGGTCTGCCAACTTTATTTGTTCAACTATGCCTGAGGCTTATGACATGACATGCAACATCACTATTACTAATGTTTGCCAGCTTTAAGGGTAACATGTGTAGTGGTGTTGAGTGCAAAGCCTAAGTTCTAAAGACTAGTTTGTCGCACGCACCACCTTGGGTATGGTCGACAGATACAACCACAAGTGTTGCATCGCCCAAGAACGCAAAACTTTCATGGAATGCATTGCCATTCGTCGAAGATACTTCGTTGGCAGTCCACAAATCTGCGTTTGAATTTTATTAGTTTGAATGGAATAGAGGCATAATAAGTAACCGTTTCGCCAAGAGTTGGTCGTTTAAATAAAAGGTTTCAATAATTGGCTCTGACTTAAACTCGAAATGGGTTACAACTGATGAAGCCTTTGTGTGCTACCACATTTAGTAGCATCAAAAAAAGTGTTTATTGAAGCTGATTTAAGTTTAGAGCATGCACGTATTTTAATAGGCTGGATAGATTTTAACCGAAGCCAGAACGGCACAAATTATTATTTTTCCAATTCAAAGTTCTTTGGTCCCATCATAAAACCACTTTGATTCTGATAAGGCGTAGTTCGCCTTTTGCGCATTTAACCAAATCCTTTCTTGTGTCTTGAGGTTGCAAAAACGATTAATGGCAGCAACCAAGCCACAGGGCTTGGGTAGAGGTTAAAATAACAGCCATGAGAGTTCATATTCACCCCAATTTATTCACTCATTCCATGGGCTCAAGGAAAGCTTTTGGGCACAAACGGGGACTCTTGGACTATTTAATTCTCATCGTTCCTTCTTCGGGCTTGCATGTGTGTACTTTGCTTTGCCAACATGCGAGCTCCCTTGATGGCTAAGTTTTCTACTTCCAAATGCCCAGGGGTGGTCTGGCGAGAGTCATAAACCTGTATTGGAAAGGCCTAATGCAGTTGCTATAGACTTGGTGATTTTTTAAGAAATTTGCGTGAATTTGTAGAAAAATGACTAAATGGTGGCAGCTTTTTGTGCTGACAATGACTTTCTTTCCATCGCTTAGGCCTGCCAAACCTGCTACCTCAGTCTTGCGTCCATTACCAACACTGCAGCAGAGGCGGAATTTCGGTGCAACCACCAATGGCAAGGTTTTATTCCATTTTTCATCGACTGAGTAGAAGAGATCGGGTAAGTTGGTGCACCCAACTTGATTCCCATACGATCGGCCACCTGTACATGTTAGTGAGGTTTTCCCTTGCGTCTTAAGAACCGGAACGAATTGAAAGAAATGTCCTACCTCAGTTTACTATAATTGCAGTTTCTGTGATGAGTGGACTGCCTGCACGCAGTGTTGGCACACAGCTGCGGCAAAGCTGGTAACGGATTCGGGTGGTCAGGCCTAATGGACGAAGTCGCTATCGGCACAAGAATTGGCTCAATTTAGTCCTTCGCTATTTGTATTTACACGGGATTTCCGAGAAATCTTTAATCCAAACTAGACACATCAGGCACCAACAAAATCGGTTTTGGTTATTGCCTGACAATCGACCTCGACCAGGTAAAGGGCCCACATATGGATGCAAGAGAAAAGAGCTCTACACTAATTGGGCTGCATTTCGCAAGTATGTGACTAAAGGCTCAAGTGCAAACTGAATTGCCTCCTGTCGAGCTATTGCAGTCAAAAATAGTGAAGAGTTCGTAGACTCTGTATGCATCCTATATAGCCTGGTACCAGTTCTTACAGCTAAGCGGCGCTGCTAGAAATCGATGTCTGTCTAACAGTGGCATGTGCGCATCGTAATCATTCAAAAGGATTTACGTCAAGTGTGGGTATATGTGGCCTGATATCCTGGGGGCCTGCATCATGCGCCGTTGCTCATTGTTAGTTCAAGGCACGCCGTTCGTCAAATGTGCTTACACATCTAAGGAATTTGCCCTAGGTCTGCCCTGCATACAGTCACAACAAGCGTGAAGATAGTGACGGTGTCAAGTGCCTTAGAATCCTACAAGCACGTTAGCTAGGAGAAGTGGTGGCATTTAAGCTGAAACAATCTTTCCACCTCTCCACGTTTGATGCAATGCTGTCACGCGAATTTAGCTTCTTGCTGCTCTATACGTCGCGAACTTGTTGCTAACGGGTCAATGCATTTGCAACACTCATGCCATGCATGGAGTGTCCGGATGATAGTGTTGCCACAAAATTTGACTGCAGTCTCATCTAAAGTTCCAAACGTTGGCCATGCAGAAACAGTCATCATTACAGATGGAACGGGCGCCACTAAAAAATTCACAAAAGGCCAATGCGCTCGGGCTTTGATCAGAGGTCATCAAAAACCTTCGATTTTTTTAGTGGTTTTGCACAGAGGTTCTCAAATAACTTTAAGCTTAAGTGCATGCACAAAGACTCCTTTAACTTTATGCTGATCGCCCTAATGCAATCTCTGTGCGCAGAGTAGCGAAGGCACCTTACAAGCAAATAATGGCACATTCTAGACAACAGCAGCACTTGCATATGCCCAAAGAAGGGGAGAACAAAAGAGCGCACTTTAGGCAGGAGCTACAAAGGCAGTTCGAATTGGCCTGAATAAAGTGATGGTGATGGATAGATTATTGCCACCATAAAATTTAGGCAGACCGTTGGTGGCGGCTTCGTTTTGTACCTTTAAGGCATGAATGCAAGCAGACTCGAGTTTGGTGGCTCACTGTGGCTATCGATAGCAGTAGAGTTGTTCCTTGACGATGGTGAATACTTAGAGGGTAGAGCAATGAAGCCAGAGAAATTTGGCCGCTATAATAAGGTCTTTGGGATAGATGTGAAAGGTAAAATGTGGCATTTTGCAGTAATGCTGAGTGAGTTGACTTCCTTAATCCTAAGCTCGTCGGTTTTAGGACGCGGACTATCACCGCTGGCAAATGAGTGCGACCCACCATAAAAAAGGGATGAATGAGGACAGTTTGTCACACTCTACTTTGGACTCAAGAATCCGGCTTACTCACCGAAATCTACGCCCACGCCTTTTATGCGCATATGTAAGTGCTTTTGATGTTGCACTTGTTAAGGCCAAAAATTGCTCCGAAGATTCAGTGCAGAAGGAAAGAAACAGAGACTAAATTATGGGTGGTTTAAGCTGACAACTTCTTTGCCCGTGATACGTTCTCTAGGCCAAACATTTTGGTCAGTACGATCACACCGTCGCTGACTAGCCAGGTATTTACAACTTGGTAATAAAAACCAAATAGTAGTTATTTTTAACTTATCACAGTCAATGGCGTGATGCTTGGAACGTCTGCGAGACCGGAACAGAGAATGTTTTGACAGAAAAACGCGCCTCAAAGAAACGAGTCACCTGTTTATGTGACACATAGACAACCACACTTAGCCAATATTGCAGTTTGACGACGTCGTTTCACATTTAGCGGCTAGCTGATCTGGTAAGGAGGGAGAGGAGCGACGTGATTGCTTCGGCAGTGCGACTGTGTGACTCACTGGGTCGACAGGCGGCACATGAGTTCCACGACGAAATTCTTGCTCTGCCAAATAATTGCCGCAACTTACGCATCCATTAAAACTGCAGAAAACGCTGACTTTCATTGCCCTTCTCTCGGCATGGTTGCAATTGCCAAGTGAATCGATTATTGTCTAGCGTCACAGATGCATATTATCCCACATTCTGTGCACCTGCACCGACGCTAGTGAGCATGCCTCCATGTAATATGGTGGCGGCGGAGCTGGTCGACGGTGTACACATTCCCCTCTACTTCCATCTTGCCTCGATTTTATAACATAGACTGCATTCCAAATGCCTAAACTGTGTTCTTCATGAGTCGGTGCAACTACCGTAGGGGTTGTATTAGGCTCCCGGGTAGACGAGGTGAGCGCAATCAGAACCAAACCTGCACAAATGCACAACGTACGACACGGAACTGCTGCCAGTACATCAGTTCCATTGCGGATGCGTTTTGTGCTAAATGAACTTACATATGACTATGGTATGGACATGATTAGATTTGATGGTTGACTCCATTATCCGCACATTTGATACTGCCTTGCCTTAGCTGTTGCGCTCCGCTTAGCTGTTATTTTGCAATGGCTTTTGATGCTGCCCATTCACTAGCCACACTGCATACTGATGTAAGGACGCTTGCTTATGCCATCGCACATGACCAAGCTTGACGCTGCATTGATAAGAGCAGTCCTTAAATACACGTACAGTTTAATTGCGGTGAGTAGTAAATAAATGCGCTGAAGTCATTGGTAGAGGCGTATTCGCAACACAATTAGCTGCCTTGTGCATGAATGGGGTCGCTGTAGATAATTTAGTTCGCGTCCACTGATTACAGTAAAAGTGGAATGAGAAAGAGAATTTAGCTTTAGTAAATCTGCTTTGCTTGTTTTAATGAAGTAAGAGTGATTTGGGTTAAAAATCGGCCACAGATAGTCTTTTGTGCTCATGGTTTTACAATGAGAGTGGATGAATAAGCTTCAATTTCACCAATGCAAATGCAGTGTGAATAGAACTGGAAGGGAATCAGCTTTGCCCGTATGTGTGCCTTGATTGTCTGGCAGTAAAAGTGGGATCAATTTAAACGAATTTTGATTGCAGAAATTTCTTAGAAATGTCTTATGATCAAAATGGCTTCTAAGTGGCGAAATCTTTTATCATCTTCCACTACCTGCGGGGTCACATGATCCGGATCAATGCATTTCTACAGCTTTCTTATTGCAAACGCCTCCAAGAATCAACGTTTACTTCCGCTAACATAAATTTTATTGATGCTGCTACGCGATGTGTTATTGTGCGTGCTGCCGGTGTGAGGTAGGTATGATTTTGAGAGGAAGAAATTCTGAAGCACTTGCAGTTGAATCAAAATCGGCGCTAGTTAAGCAAATTAACTCCGGAGAACCCAATTGCAAACAGGGATAAACGGGTGGAACTAATACAGCTGTGTTTAGAACACTGAAAACGCTAGTTGTCAATGTTGTTTATTTTGGACAATTATTTCGCCTGAATACCACTAGCTTAGCGAAGCCAATACGTCCACCTATAATGCACCTAAAGCACGTTCTGCTTTATTGAGTAATGCTAATTCGCGGCGCACAATGGAGCACAATCCAAGGAAACTTCTTTCCGAGCAAATGTGTATTCAGGAGTTTCTTTGAAGATGCTACGTAATCAAAATGGATTCCACTTAGCGAAAATCTTTTGTCTTCTTCCACTACCAGTGCTGTCACATGACCCGGATCGACGCATCCCTGTGGCATTCTTGTTGCAAATACCTCCTAGAATCAGCGTTTGATCCCGCTAACATAAATTTTGCTGATGCTGCTATGTGATGTGTTATTGTGCCTGCTATCGGTGTGGGATCTTCACATGGAAGCAAAACAATGGCATTTGAGGGACAAAAACGGGACCTTCTTAGGGCGACTCCAGCTACCGATGAATATCATAATCATTCCAAAAAGTGGTGGCTTGAGTACGGCGGATCAAATGTATGGGACAATTTGCAAAAAAAGTGCTGATTAGGGACATTATAATGCACTTTATGCAACATGTTACTTGACTGTCTTGGTAAAAACTGCTTTATGCGAGAGAATAAGAGCAATGACTAAAATGAGGGACCTACAGGTAAGCAACCGTGTTAATGATAATCCTCCAGTGTCAAATGCGCCTTCCACCCACGTGAAGGTACATGGCCCAGAGGAATGTGCACACCTCCGCCATGTGACTGGCCAGTTAAATTGGACCAATGAGCAAATCCCTCCTCACCTCATTGGCCCCTTGTAGTCAGCACTGCAGGCACTGCAGGTGGTGAGGCGGGTAAAGAAAGAAAGCACAGTGTGGGGCGTTGGCAACATGCGTGCAAAGTTGATTGTTGGACATTTGTGATCACTTAAAATAACGCATGTCTTTAGTAAACACTATTTATGTTTATTACGGAACAATATTATTATTATTGCCAAATACTAGCTATTTGCATATGGGCTTGATGGATGGATGGATGGATGGATGGATGAAAGCAAGGACAAATACGCAGGTGCGTTGAGGGAGGAGGAAAGAATGCGTTGGAAGTTAGAGGAGGAGGAGGAGGAGGAGGAGGAGGCGGAGACAAGCATGGAAGGAAGGAGGGAAGGGGAGCACATAGCACGTTTGGGTTTTGGGTGGGTAAGTAATGAGCGCAAACAACGGTAGCGGTAGTTGCGTGGACGAGATGTGAATCAGAGAGAGAAAAAAAATGGGGAGCAATTGGAGGCGAGAGAGTAGATCCTACTGGGAGATAAATGAGTAAAAAAAGGAAGAAGAGGGGTAGAAAGAGGGGCAATGATCGGAATTGACGGGGCAGTTTGGGGAAGATGAGGGAAAAGACGTGGGCGAGGTTAGATGAGGCCGTGCGGTTCTGCAAAGAAAGCTCCAACGTGGCTGATGAAACGACAGCTAACTAACCTGGTTCTGGTCTGAAACCGTGCTCGTGATCCTCTCGTCTTATGGTGTACTATTGCCCACTCCGATGGATCAAACCCTTTCTTCCTCCTATGGAGGTGTACTGTTACGTAATCCAATGTTGCTTGGCAAATGACCCACTCCTGTAGTGAGGTCACGTGATCGAGACCGCGACCTCGGCTTGCCTAGTGCCCCTGATGAGGTCACGTGACATTCACCCATACGTGGATCGATAGTTAGGGGTGCCCAGTGGCCCACGGTGGCCTTGGCACTGACATTGACCCCTGATTAGGTCACGTGACCTTTAACTTTACGTGGATCGATACCCAGGTGTACCTCGTGATCTCGGGTGACGCTATGATTGACGTTGACCTCTCTCTGGAACCCCACGTTAATGTCACGTGGCCTCGCCGTGAATCGATATCCAGGGGTGCCTGGCGGCCTACGGTGGCCTTGAAGTCGACGTTGACCCCTAGTTGGCACCCCCCTTAGGGTCACGTGACCTATACATCAGCGTGGATCGATATCCAGGCCTGCTGGGTGGCCTTGGGACCGACGTTGTCCCTGAAGGCAGATTGGTCACAATGCCTGAGAAGAACATGCCTAGTGAGAGACCAAAATTGGACTACTGGCGTGGCTCAGACGCTGGCCACAAGGTGATGCTGATGGGGCCAACGAATTCTCTTTTACCGCCATCAAGAGTTGGGTAAATAACAGTCGCATTATGTAGCCTTCTCGCGTCAGCTATCGCAACGCAGTTAGTGGCAAGAAACACTTAGGGGCCATCGTTCCATTTACAACATTTCCATGCAATTGAGGAGAGAGTTGACCGCAAAGTCACTGAATCTTTTTGGCAATTCTACTGGATCTGGAGCCTCGTTCAGTCTGGGAAATGGACCCAAGGACAATGAAATATGCCAACCACCACGCGTATTTATGGACAGACTTAGACTGCTCGCCTAAGGTGGATGACAGAATAAAGAACAGTTTTGGGAAATGGGCTATCGCGTTCATTCACACTGTCGGGGTCTTCACTAAGTTATGGTAGGGGAACTTCTTAACGAAACTTTTCTAGGTGGTTTAAGGCTAGTTTCGCACCTATTATCAGTAGCTACCTTGCGAAAAACAAGACTGGTGTGGTTACCAAAGTTCGGTGATTTTAGCAGTTTTTCCGTTACGAATTGGCTGTGGTTGCCCCATCCGTTGAATATACCCTTCCTCCAATAAGCTCGACCTCGCTTTTCTTCCACCCTAATATAGCGCCGTAAGACCTCTTTGGAGGAAAAAAAATTGCATAATACTTAGCGGAAAATGCACGTTTGGCAGGCAATGGTGGGTTGGGCTGCTGGTGCAGCCCAAAGGCCACCCTTCCAACGTGAAGGATCCAGTCAATTAAGTAAACATAGCCGAATTCGAGAGCAAAAACAAACGCAGTACAGCAGGTGGTTCTGATTTTGGGTACACATTCTCTCGGCCATTGTAGGTCAGATATGAGCCGAATCTGCGGGCACAAGCGAATCGTTGAGGCGCATCATTAGCGTTAGGACCTAGTAGTCTAAACACCCTATCGCCTAGGCTTTGTTGAGAGTAGTGTAGTGGGGTGTTCGAAGTAGGTCCTAGCACTCGACCAATGTCGTCTGTCGCATAATCCTCTTTACTGCCCTTCCGAACTTTGAGAAATTGTTTTCATCTTTATTTGAAGGCTTATCAAGACGTTAAAGGAAACACGGAAGACAAAGTACAGTGTGAAAAAATTTAATAAGCCACTGCGGTGCTAAAAATGTTTATTCCAGCAGCTAATGGTATGTTTTGACGGGTTGGTTCACTTAACTCTTGACTAGACAAGAAACTGGATCTTCGCAGTTCCACTTACGCTGGGGGACTTTCATATCATTCAGCCCCTCCTTACCTTAGTAACATGTTCTTGCCTATGCCGCTGCTACTTTTTTCCACTTTGAAAGACTGCTTCCGTCGTCGCTTCCCGACGTAATACATCTGTCATTTTCCACAGACTGCCATGATATTACGGGATTATTGTGTTAATTGGTGCCTCAAGGCTTTCGAAACTTTTCCCCTTGGAACAGAATGAACATGGACTTCACATTTAAATATATTTTTATTAAATTATAGACCATGTTGGTTGAATTTTCAGATTTTATTGACATGATTCGTGAGTCTTGATTATGATGACAAATGCTCAGCAGCTACTTGTTCTCAGTTCCTTCACATAGTACTGATTTATCAACCCCATATGTCGCTCTTGCTGCTTGGCATGCGGTGGTAAAAGGTCGTCTTGGCTCAATGTTCAATGAAGCCTCGTATGTTTGATCATCACTTAGCAGCCGAGTTGGATCTAACAGGTAATCCACAACCTAAAAGGCGCCTTCAATCCCCAGTTGTGACTAACCTCTTGCCTAAGTTTAATCATATAGGGCATTTGGGTGTATCTCCTTATCTCCATGAGTACATGCGCCAGCTAAGGGAGCTGTAGTGACTTGAGAAATCAGTATTACCATTCTCATCTTGCAGAAATTTATCAAACCGTGTTCAGTAATATCCAATGCGCCCTCTTCGATGAAGGAGAGATCCGTCAGGTACATGCCCAGATAGGGTATGCACGGTGGGTCACAACTGGAATAAAATAACCACTAAGTTAGTGCTAGCAGTAACAACAATCATAACTCCAGTCGCAATTCTCAGCATACCGGTTAAGCCGTTCTCGCATGTTCTTAAACCACGCGTTCGCAGCTACCAAAGTGAGAAGCTTGCCAAGGGACTACTTAGACTGTTTTGAAACCACGTCCCAGGTCGCCTTCAGTCAGTGGACGGAACTGTTTTCCAAAGCCGCGCAAATTTGTAAAACTCCATTGTAGTTCTGCAAACATCGACATATGTCAGCGATTGCAATCCACTTTTCAATACAAGCTGCACGATCTGGGATGTCTGAGCGGGTAATGATCTCCGAAACAACTAGTTTACTGACTTCATTGAAGCGTTTCGTCACTAGCATCACGTGAGGCGCCTTGGTCTCCCTTCCATCCTTCATTCATACCTGATTCAGTAGTTCTCTGCAATACGGACAAATGATTATGGGTTGGAATTCAGAGTAGCTATGTCAAACAAGAAGTGGAGACTTACTGCGCTTTTATCGACCGGAAAATGTGGAAATCGAGATAGGTTAGCTCCTCTGCGATATCTAGTGCTGGTATTTTATCGAAGTCCTCCTTTGATGGGACCTTTGAAAACGAAAAAAAGGTTTGCGGATTGCATAGCAAGTTTGTGTTTTCTAGTTTTGTCCTTTAATTGGCAGAAAACCATTTCAATCATCAAAAACGAAGAAAGAATTTGCCAGTGTAGACCGCATGAATTTATTTTCATCAGTCAGGAGATACGTAGATTGGAATGAGTAGGCATATTTTCTATATGGAGTTGTGCTCTAATTATTCAGTAATTTTCTTAACATTTACTGCGGGCAAGTCACTAAATCATGTCAGTGCTTTTTTTATGCATGCAAAGAATCAAGTTAATTTGGTTGCAACTTATGTATTACGGAGACGCTGTGGGTTTTTAAACGATTCTAAGACCGGTCCAATAAAAAATACAACAAAATTTCTCAACGTTACTCAAATTATTGTAAAATCTTGGGGGAACGGTTATGAGTTTTGGCTTCCTTTTAGTACCTCCTGTCTGACCAATCAAAGAAGGCCAGGTTAGCACCTCGGCTTTGCTATTGGTTGAAATAGGTAAGTGGACTTTAACCGAAAAGTCAATTGAAAATAAACTCACTTGTAATGGGGTCATGAGAATGTCCAGATCAATATGAGATTCGACCAACTGGTCGTTGAGCATCTCCCTGGAAAGCTGGAAGGCCACCTTTCGATTTGAAACAATCAGGTGGGGGTTGTGAAGTAACTCCTCGAGCAGAACCTGCATTTTGACTTGAGTAGGGGATCGCAGTCGAAATCCTGGATAAAAGGAAAGTGGAAGACAAATAAACTCGCCACTGGATCGGAGGAAATAGTGACAGTTCATTGCCGATAGTTGGAGTGATTTGGGTTTTTATTCGAGCAACCCACTTTCTAAGAAATAGAATATTCGTCTACCTACCTCTGAATACTTTGTGATCCAATGCCGCGCCACGTTTAACACCCTCAGCACTGTCATGCCCGCCACCACCACCTCTCTTCCCTCCTCTGTGTTCGGTGATGTCAATCGCAGGAAATGAAACTCATCCTCTAATATCGTCCTTCCCGGCATGGATGCCATAGTTGTCGTAGGTAACGCTTTATCCAAGTGTGGTGTGGACGCAACAGCATTTGCTGACGTTACTAGATTTGTTGCTATTGCTGTTTTTAGTGGGGATATTTGGATGGCGGCTGTGCGCTCATGATGAGGCACTCGTGCCGAACCGCTGGCAGCAGTGGCTATTGCGAAGGCTTTCACCGCTGTGGAGTTGCTTGATCTTGGAGAGGAACATTAAGAAAATGTGATTAATTTGCAGATAATCAGAAACTTTTATCTCTCAAATATTACTCATGGTAAAATTATTTGATAAGCACTTTGTCACCTTCGTCTAAATAGTCGTGCAGAGGTTATGATAGCACCCGCTTTTGGAGGTCGACGATAAGTCGGCATGTCGCATGCATAGCTCACGTGGTTTCGCTGTCGGGTTAAGCTGGCTCTGACCCCTAAAATTGGATACAATATGCTCGCTACCTAAAAGTAATAGGTAGCATCAAAGTGCGGTACTTGATCATATTGTCAAGTGTTTAATGGATATATGGTAAATCGGAAACAGTAAAACTTTCGATGATATGTGCATTTGGTAAAGGAAAAAGAGTGACTTAGAAAGCGGAAGCACAACCGGATGACGGATACGGTGGAGAGCGGTCGCCCTTGCATGCAAGCGCAGAGAAGGAAACCGACTTGAGATCTGTAAAATTCATACGATCTCGGGCGTTGCTCGAGGCTTTTTGTGCGTTTTCCAGGATACTGGGAGCAGAAGTGAAACGGAGTGGCGTTCGATGATTGGCAAATTTGGCATGAAGGTACTTTGATAGTCCTAAAGTGATGGCAGGGTCAAGAAGTAACTTCACTTTTTTCCAGTCATTCCGTCTAATATTAGAAAAAATGGAGGATCAAGTAACCCCTAAAGTTGAGCTTTTTGAAAGTGCCACGATTTTCTCTACTTTAAAGCAAATGGTAGGTAGGAGGACCAGTAGTATAAAGAGAAGTATTTAAAAGTTAACACACCTTCTCTTGAGACTGTCACCTTTAATTTACCCTGCTTTTATAGCGATGAATGGCCTTACGCTGTTCCCAAAGAAAGACATCAGTGGTGAGCCAGCATTAGCGATGGGTGAGATGAATTCCCTCGTAATGAACTGTTTCCTCGTTTCTGTTTCTCTGTGCTCCACTTTCACTGCATCTAAAATTGCAGACCGAAAAATGCTTATGGATTGAAATTCACCATCTCAAAGCTCATATCTAATTAGCTAGGCAAAGCGAATGTTAAACCGCAATAAACCTACCCATGGGACTAAGCCGTACAACAGCCGATTTGTCTGCTTCAAGAGTGGAGTGTTTTCCCTCGCCTTCCCCCTCTACCCCCTTCTCCTCCTCCTCCTCTCCCTTCTTCGCATCTCCACGCCCTTTATCATGTTCTTTGGCATCGCGGATTTCTTTGGAGTGTTCCAGTAAGTTCAAATTGCCAATTTCCTTTTTTTCAGTTGGCAGTAAATCAGAACCGTTTTCACGGACTGAAATAGACAAGTGAGTATGTGTACTGCATTTTTACCAGTGCTTTATACTGAATCGTTTGCAGCAGTGCTTTATTTTAACCAAAGAATTTGTCTTTTGGTACCTAAAAAACTAGTTTATCTTTCCTTAAATGATACTTTTTCGGTGATAAAGTGAATGCATTTCTTAGATCATTTGTGCTGAATACCCCGAAACCTTAGCCTCTGTCTTATCTTTGGCGTTCTCATGATGACTTGTGGAGTTCTGTGTGCATGCAAATGGCGGCCCGAAAGCCCTCAAAACAGGAGGGATGGTTGGACGAAATAATAAACAGACGGACTATGAGAATGCAATTAGATCCTGCTTGTTTATTACTTTGTGTTTTCCTTATATCCACGTTTTATAACGTGAGGCATAGGTGTTGCATGACAAAAAGTAAACCACCACAACAATCTTATATTCATTCAATCATTCAGTGCCTTACTGATTAATGGAATGCAACGTTAAGAGGTACGAATAAACCCTACAAACTGGCCTGTGACTAAGGAGTTTGTGGTGGCGACACTGAACTTACCGTATTCATGGTTGATGTCTCTACCACCTCCACTGAATCATGGGAAGTTTTCATGGAACCCGTCTCACTACTGCTCTCAGAGGATTCGGGAAACCGAAAAATCCTTGATTTATTATCTTCTGGTGCACTCCGGACTCTTTGACCATTTCAAGACACATTTTCTTAACCCAACGGTTCTTTGACTCACTTTCGTGTACCTCTTCCTTCAGAGCATTTTCGGTGACCAGATTTTGACGTGAAACCAAGGTCTGGTGCCTGGTGACATCGAGCATACCTGTGGATACCCGTCTGTCACCCTTACCCTGACAAGAAATCCGTCGTTGTGATGCTGTTTAGCACATCGGGCTCCAGACCTAGAATTTCGCGAGTAGGCAAATATTTAGATGACAAAATGCTGGTTATGTATTTAGGTCCCTAGGCTGTCCTATCGACAGACTTGAAATAAAATTCTGGCTCAAATATTGGAGAACAGAGCCATAGATTTGAGACAATGAATAAGTGAATGAGTCGATGAAAGGTAAGGGATCGAAACTGGGAGACCCAGGCACATTAAAGTAGGCAAACTACTAAATGGCCTGATTGAGTAATTGCAAATTAATGAAGAAATTTGCCATGAGTTGATACTTAGATACTCTTGCCCATAAAACTGTACGCACTCCTGAACGAGATTTTTCGGGTGCATTAAGTCTCGAAATAAATTTGACTAATCAGGAAGGGATTCGCAAGGATGATAATTGGGTAACACTTAGTAAACTTCACAAACCCATATTTTCGAATAATTCCAAGTTTTATTCTCTTTTATAATTTTGTAGACTTCCTTATCAGGATTGATTCGAGATGTAGGGAAGAAATGTCGAAAAGTACTTCGATGGATAAATTATGTACAGGTAGGTGACGGCAACAGACATGGATTTGGATACATCCCCATAGATTGATGGATGGCTTGCTGACCAGAATGAAGTTGAAGTATAAGGTAGATGGATCTGGAAACTTCAGCATTACCTTGCTCGTAGCATGGACTCAAAGAGATCGAGATCGATTTTTGTTGAAGCCAGTTGAAGTGGGGGATCTCGAAGGACGCAACGAAGCACAGCTATGATTGTAAGTCCAGTGGTGAAAACGCGGTAGGTGAGAAGAAAGGTGTTCAGGTAGTCAATTGACTGAAACCGAGGATCCAAGAGGCGGTCCAAGAGACGGCTAAGGTGCCATGGCGGACCTTCAGGAGGCAAAGTGAGGATTTAATGATCACACTGTCAACTTTTATTGGGAAATGGTATACCAGGGCCCTTGAGAGGTGCTTGAACCCGAAAGAAGCGAGCGTTGATGTACGATGGCTTTTAAAGCAATCCACTATTGACACTCCTAGCTCAAGCCCTTTTTCACTCTCCACTTCTAGGTCGTATGGTTAAATGGGAAGTGGACGAACTAGTTGTTACCTTGTTGGAGCGCTCAGTGGCTGTTTCATCAACTTTTTCGAGCATATACGCTGGAGTTTAGTAGGAATCCAAGGTAGAGGAAGGTCCTTGAACAGATTGCTTGGTGCTCAGACGTGCTGCGTTAGTAGAACGCATCATCCAGGAATGCCTCGAGCAGATGAGGTAAGACAGATGGTAAGCGGGAGGTTCGAAGAAAATCCCACTTAAAAGGCCGATGGGCTGACCAATTGCCAACACTTGGATTCTTTTGAATTATCTCCAATGTTTAAGTACAACTCAGCAATTATGCTCAGTTGAAGCACTTCTAAAATTTCTTTTAGGTGGTTGGTACTTTCAAGACATTTTCTTTGGCTACGAAAGCAAAAATGAGGTAGGTGGAATCCTCCACTGACGCGCCAGTACCTCGGAGACACGCGCGTACCCACGAGAGCCCTTGCTTTCTCAAATTTATATTTAGTCAGAAGAAGCCATCCACTTGCCTTAGTTTGTCCTTTTATCATTTGGATACCACAGGTGCTTACCCGACAGTCCTCTACTTTGTAGTGCCGAAGCATAAATTCATGTGACATTATGTTAGATGAAGCTTAAAGTGGTTTCTGGACAACGTCAAACAATAACGAAGTCGTTTTTTAACTTTTAGAATTTGTGCAGACCAAAAAATTCCGAATCAAAAGCATGGACTGCAAGTAGATGCAAAAAAGGCGATTACTTGAGGCTTTTTACACGAGTTCCTTGTTGATCGGTACTTAATGTCAGGACAGTCCTTGAACAGCCCAGGGTCCAAACTGGGAAAACAAAAAAAGGGTGCTTGATAAACCAAAGTAATTAAGTAAAATATTCAATCCTGGTTACTGTAGAAAGTCGCATCGAACCCACCGAACTGAATAAGGCATGGAGATAGATGACACCTCGGAATGCGCGATGCTCAGCATATGACTGTAATGTAGTTGTTCAATGCACTTAAATTAAAAACAAACCTCTTTTGCCCCACAAATAGCAGCGTTGGTGTTTCTTCGCCCTTGTTCCGCCCCAAGGGGCCATTCAAGTTAGTAAAGAAGTTAAGCGACTCATTTTGTTGATACAAGTATAAAGCTGTACTTAAACTTTGACAATTCTGTCGATTCTCAAACCTGACTTATATCCGAGCACCAGGCCTCCTTTTCTTGCAAATTAGAGGCTACTAGCCAAATACTGTTGGCGCCCTCCCTATCGCCTGGCCATGTTATTTGAAAAACGAGATTCCCATAGCTGCCGGGTGGTGATCGGGGTTGGTTGCCGATAAGGTAGACATCGTTGAGGTGATATGTGCAGGACTGTCATCACCAGAGTCGTTTTGTTGTTTTTACGTTTCTTTTAATCGCATCCTTCACTGCAGAAAGACATCGGAAGGAATACCTGCGCAATCACCTCCTGCAGTGCCTAGTGTCAGTGCGGCCAACATCAACGACCCATGCGCCAATTTGGCGGGAATCAAATCTCATGGCGGCGACGCTGGTGTGGGCTGTTGATGTTGCTGCGGTTCCGTGGGACTAAACTCCTCTTGTCCTCCAAATCTGCAAACACTCTGTGCGCCTGAGACGGGGCTCGGACCGCTTTCAGGGGTGTCGGTAGGTGGTGGAGAGCCATAAGCTTCAAAAGAAGATTTATTTAATCACAGGCACTGAGCATTTGCTCAGAAGTAGGCATGATGGTTAGATCTGCTCCATTTTCACTTACTACTCGCGTCCTGACTCAAGTCAGATGGCATTTCTTCAACGAGGGTGCAACCTTGTAGCGGGATTTTGCCGTTTTTCTGAGCAAAGAAAGGAAAAGTGCAAACCAATTAACATGATTTGGGCTTGCTTCTTCATAAAGTTATGCATTTGTCATTTTGAACGTTCTCTCCTTCATCCGGTTCCAGAGACAAAGCTGATAGTTGTCTGGATAGTGTTGAATGTGGGTTTCACAAGCTGTAGGGTGGTGTGTGCCACTTATTTGGTGATTTGCATCTCTGAGTCACTGCAGGGTCGATTGAACCTGTTGTGACACAAGCTTGTTGGACGCAAGCATTTAAGTGCTCTTGGTCATAAAACAGCGGAAATTTCTGAGAAAATATGTCAATCATATGAAGTGAAATAAGATTGGAGAATGGCTAGGCCCCAAGAGAGGGACACTGTTGGCTTAACCAATAAGGTTTGAGGTCTCAAGACCGAAATAGTCTATGAAAACGTCCTGACTCGGAGGTGAAGCAATTACGCCCCGCTTTTTTGCTTTGTTTGTGTCAGGGGTGCGTGTGTTTCAAAAGGTGGTCAGCTATGTATAAGTGGTATAGATGGCTATCCATGTGCAAGAAGGGATACTAGGTAGAAGTTTTTTCTTCAGCTGTTGTTATAGCAAGTGAAATCCTTTAGGCAATAATGAGGATAAGTGAATTAGGAAGAAGGCGAATGAGAGGAATGAGCACACTACGGTTGGACCGATTGATACCCGTGCTTTATAATGCATGCCCTCATACGATCGTAAGATGTACAATTCCATGAGAAAAGTCATTAAAAAGTGTTAGTACGAAAACGACATGAAGGAGAATGCCCTTTTAAAACAAAGTGCATCAGATCGAATATTACTATTTACGTACGAAAACGATACCTCCATTTTTAGCAGAGAAGACAAGCAGGCAGCCTTGATTTACGTATTTTATTGAAAACGGAGAAGAGCATTAAGGCTCCTCCTACAAACGAATTTTGTATAATAAATTTCATGAATTAAAAGTAAAAAATCCAATAAAAACTAAATAAAACCAAAATTTGGAGCAGATTAAAAGAGACAATGTGCTACTTAAACCGTTCTAAGTAGGTAAAAGCGTGATATTAGATAGCGTAGCGTTTGTCTTGACAAATACACAAAATATGACTAGTCCACAACTGGTTATGACTACTTGCAGTGAAATAAATAATAGCTTCTTCAAAGTCGTTTAGTTGACATGTTATTTACCTTAGCCAATTTGAGTCGTCCGGAATTTATCCTCGTTGCGATGAGAAGGTGGTTGGTAAAGCGGAAGACCTGCCTCAACCTCTCCTTTTTCTCACACGATGAGGAACTAAGTTGAGTAATTCGTGGGCAGGGATAGATGGCCTTGTTCATTGTCACCTGTATCAGAGTGCCTGGCGTAGACCAGCAAGATACAAAGCACATGAACAGGTAAAGCAAACCATAACCTGCTAGTGTTCTTGCTTTCATGCATTAGAAAGCGTATGTTTACGTATGGAGGATCAACTTTAGATTAAATTATGGGGTTGTTTTTCTCATATTTTAAGGTGTGTTCCAAGTTCCGCTGATCCCAAGCCTTCCCAACGACTTAAAAGCTAGGGTTAAATGCGTTCGACATATTCCACCATGAGCATGGCGGATTTCGCGCTTTGTTGCTACCAATTGTCTACATTAGAGATCGAGCTCTTTTGAGGCACCCGATACCGTCCGTGCATGTTCAACTCACTCCAGGTACAACCCCTTTGATCTGGGATCGTTATAAGTAAAACAAGAAAACAGAGGTAAAAAAATGAAGTGGAGTTGCTCGTGTCAGGATGCACCTCGTGCGGGTAGCTTAACCAAAATTTATCTTTCTCTTCTTCTTATATATTATTCCACTTTCGCCCTCGACGTCTTCTTGGTGGATTTGCTTGTCACTGCCTAAAGGCGCATAAATATCTACCCTCATCAGTGAAGTCAACACAGCTCTCTATAATTTCGACTAAACGGCACCTGTTTACTCGCGATCATGCTTCCGCATTTCTGACAATTTTCACGTCTTCAGTGGCGCAGACCTCAGTCATTCACAACTACCGCAAATAGATCTGTCATCTTCTCACCAACTCGATCATAGAGAGAGAATAGTGTGCTAACAGGCTGCTCAAATTCAGCACCAGCGCAAAGGTGCTACTTTTGCATAGGCTAGTAAACATTCGGCCCTAGTCGACCTTAGAATTCCTTTCATTTACAGCCAGTATTTACAGTTCTGTGCGTCGTGCTGACGCAAATTATGATGGGACGTTGATGGAAAAACATTCAGCTCTCAGGCATGCGTGACGCATTTTTTGTCACTGGGTACGATGAAAAAATTAAATCGGGTTAGAACCAGTCCATCATGGAAAATATTTCCTGAAATTTTAATTAATTCTTACTGCAACTGCTGTATTTATTTAGCGAACAGCCTTAGCTAAAAAACTCAAGCTCTCACCGGCACATGTTTTCCTTCAATGCAACCGCATTCGAATGGGATGCTCTCCCAAAAAGTTTGCCTTTGATGAAACTCGTGGCTGCATAAACATATTTGTTCATCGATATGAGGACGGCAAACATGCTTTTGTGTTTGATTTCCTATAACGCCTCCGACCCATCTGTGTCGATGTTTAATCAAATAAAAGCCGTTTCCTTCGATAATTAATGCCTTCTCACACAACAATCTTTGGTACGAGTGTCAACAGGAACCATGGAAACCTCTGTGATAGTGTTGATACCTAAATGCATATACGCCTCCAAATTCTGTTGCGGTTACCAAGGATGCACATCACTGTTTGTGAAACCAGCGATACAGGCGAGCTACCTATCGAGTAAGTGTTTGTCCACCTCCTCAAAGATATGGTTGCGAAGTGCTCAACGATTTTACCAATAAAACTGTGCTCCCTATCGCATCACTAATTATGTCATGTATGGTAACTCAATACCAGCTTCTCACTTTCGCTCAACAATCCATTTGCTGCAATTACGTCATGAGTCACACAAACACATTGTCCGCCACAAGTAACCCAGTAAATTTTCAATGAACGTAACTTATTGCGTGAATTCCTAGTGCCACTTGTTGCTTTCCCGTCATGAATTGCACAAATTGGGCCGGACGTGGCTCATTATCACCAACAATGATGATGGTCCTCTCCGATTGTCTGCACGAATGTCTTTTGAATGAGGAAACCTAGTTCTTAAAAGAACTGTTGCGCTAAACGCCACTGTCATGGCTGGTCTAGCTGCAGAGATGGTTCATGGCGATGGAATGATTTTCAATTAATAAGAAAAGACAGACTACGGCACAACGTGTGTGGCGTTTATTCCATCGTGTCACTGTGGTTTCATGTATTCCACTTGCAATCGTTCCAGTGCATAAGACCAAGGTAATCGATGCCAAAACATGAGGTGAAGGTAAAAATGCTGTGAGGTTCTTGCATAGGGGTTGTTTCGCCAACAAAAGCTATGGCGTATCGCCGACACTACTCGCTCCTTGCCATCTGACTATTTGTTTAATGCTAGTGTCTCTAACCTCTGCGTGTAAGGCATCATTTATTGGCTTAAAACTCCGACGGCGTAGGATGACACCTCAACGGCAGCGCTCAAGACTAACCTACCCTTTACTCATTTAAGCATAGCGTGTGCCTTCCAAACCCTTCTCTGGATAAAATGATTTTTATGCCATCATGGAAGGCAGTTTAACGCAAGATCGACAAAACCTTTCATATTGTGTAAAATTAGTAAGCCAGTGCTAATTGCTTTAAAAGCCACTAAACTAACTTGCAGAGGAAGAAACAATGCATCTCAAAAAGAGGGGTGCATTTGAGGTGGTAGTTGCAGCGAAGGGCAGCATTTGTCGGAATTGTTGATGCTCTTAAAATGCAAGTCGTAATGAACAAATTGTGACGGCTCGTTCAAATTAGGGTGTTCGTCTGCAGGCCTTTGATACCCCGCGGGTGCCCTCCCAAGTATTATTATGCATCCGCGGCAGTTGTAGTGGGTGCTAAAAACTTCAACTGTTATCACATAGTAATCAATTGATGCAACTTACATTATACGGAGCACATCTCAGCAAAATGGAGGAGTAAAATGTGCTATAAGTTTCGCAAAATAGGGTTGTTTATACAGTGTGGAGATACAAAGTAGGTCTAAATGGGACAAGAGAGCAGTTCATGGTTTGGCGGAGAAAGAATTGATCAGACCGGTTTAAAAGTCAGGAGATACGTTGTGTCGAAGCATTTGATTTGGAGGGCAATCGACTTGTCAAAATCAATCTCTAGTTAAGGATAAGTGTTACAACCCTTTACGATGTCATCTATAGGCAGGATCTCGCATATTCTAAGCGCTGTTTTAGTGGAAGGCCAGCGATTCGAAGTTTTCCAAAGTGCTAGCAAAGTATGCTACCGTTGGTGACACGAAAATGGGGTGTTGACAATCGACCCTAAAGTTCACAAGCAAGGGAATAAGTGGGAAGAGGTGAAGAAAGGAAGAAAGAAAAAAATAAATAGGAGCTACTGACACCCCCATTTTTGAAATGTGATAGAGTTGATTGATTACGTGATAGGGGTGACGAGGTTTGAATGCTCACGCCATGGAAGGGTGAAGGGGAAAGGAAAAATGGGAGGTTGGGTTGACTTCGCAATCAACACGTTGGATCGTTTCGTGATGTCTGAGGTAACTGTCACACGACCACCTGATCTAGACAGATTGTTCCTAGTCGTCTGATGGCAAGGAAGGATGTAAACAAAGCTGGCGCAGTGGAAATAATATGAATGTTTGCTAGTGCGGTAACAGGCCACAGAAGTAGTGTATGGGTCTCAAATGAAGGTGGAAGAGATTTATTTTTCTGCAAGCAGTTGACAATCAACGCAACTTTGCTGTGATGCTGCTAGAAAGACAGCAGATCTTTTGACATCGATAGCAGACATCGACAGTTAAACACGTCTCTTGACCAATATTGTTTGTTTGCATTACATGCTACAATTGATCAATTTAAATTGAACTAGAAACAGAGGTTCAGCGACAATCTTCAGGCACAATATTGTGTACAATTTTAAAAGTGATAATGATTGAATGTCTTGCGGTACATCATTGGTCAACTTAATTGCAGGTGGGCAGCTTCGTGGCCTACTTTCCATTTTCTTTTGCAAAAAGTTGTGCCTGTTCTGATACATGCAAGCGGACTTTGGGTGACTGACCCATGCCTGCTGGGTTAAAGCACTCTGGAAGCCAAGTAATGCAATGCATCAAACATTCAATTGTTGTTCATTTAACTGGCAAGCTCTCACAAGCTGCATTGCTTACAGCGTGACTCCCTTCACCACTGAACAGTGAACGTATTCATAGATTCCTGTCAGTTGAGGCGCGACCTGCTTGCACCGCATTTCCTACCATAATGCCACGATAATGTTACCTTTGTGCATGTCGCATTTGGATCTCCTGACATGTTCACCTACGCACTTTGTAAAGGCGAACAGGGAAGGATAGTGGGGAAGAGTGAACCACCTCCAAGTTAGATCAATCTTAGTGTGCTAAAGATCATGTTTATTGCTGTTATAGTGGAAAAGACAAAATTCCAGACCCGTGAGCCAAGTAGGAACTTCAAACCCAGTACACGGATAAACCAACTTCAAGCAGATTTCTTTCTTTGTGCGACAAGTGTTCGATGTTAGTAAGTTTTTGAGGGCTAAACTTTGCTTTCCTGTTGGGAATTTTTAAGCCTAATTTGTATTTGTTCATCGTTCACATCCTCCAAATGAATTCTAGTGGCTAAACTATACTTTCTGGTGTAGATTGGTTGTTCTTTAGCTCTCGTTTGCATTCACTAGCGACGCACTGTGCATTAATGCCTCAGGTTTGTCACAGACGCTTTATTGGTGAGTAAATAAGGAAGAGTATGTCGTTGCAGTTAAAAAATTCTAATTTGCAGAACAGCTATGGCAACCATCACACATGTGCCAAAGCTTATATCGGAGCTGTTTTTAGCACTTGTACAGGTGTACCAAGCGTGTGGGCGCGCAAAAGGTGTACTCGCACTTGAGAGGCAAACCACCTATCCACCACCGTATGGGTGTGTAGATAAATGGAACCATATAAATAGGAGGGCGTGATAATTATCAATGAACTCTCTCGTTATAATATTGCTTAAATGGTGCTGATGCTGGCACAACTTCGACACAGGACCAAAGCTGCACTTAGGATCATTGCTGTGCTCCAAACTAATACCATAACAACCAGGAAAGTCGTCAGGGTGTCGTACACAATGTTACTCAAGCAGTTAAGTGGTGCGATTTGCATAAAGTGGTAGAGCGTTGCAACTGTATCACAAAGCCTAGAAGCCATTGGATAGAATTCGTAATGTTTCCTTAACACAGATAACAACTGCCTCCCTTCTGTCCATTTCCACCATTTCCACCTACCAGTATCCTAACTTCAAAGCATTTGTAGAGGGCCACTATGACCACGAAGGTGGTCTATCGAATCGGTTAGATAAGGCAGCGGTAGGCCATCTTCCTACTTTACAACTTCCTGCTTTCTGTAGCAACCGTTGGCATCAGATCTTTTCCTCTAGAAGCAGATGGCAAGACCCATGGTGACTTTGGTGGCTCTATGGCCCCGTAGCTGATCAAGTCTTCTATCAAATGGCATGCATCCTCTGGATGAGCGCAAGATTAGCATCTGACTGGCTGGCAGATCAATCTCTCTTAGCTGATGCCTATCCTGCTTATAACGACGTGTCCTTTGTGCTTACCCCCAACTGAATGACTATGTTTGAGCAATAAACTAATAGCGCCCAAAGTTCTTTCGCAAGGTGGGTGAGGAGGTCATCTGAGCTGCGAGATGGTTGCCGTGAATTCAGAGCCTTGTTGAGCAGAGACTGGACCTTCCATTAAATCATAGACAGGATTGTGATGCCAAGAGTCACATACCAACTCGAATCTGGACACATCCCAAATCCCACCTATTTGCTGCCCCCCTTTTCTCTCCGCAGCATTGGTATGTTCAATATTAAACTATGCTGTTCTTGGCATAAAGAGCAAGGATCTTGTCAGAGTAGAAGGTAAAATTGTATTGAGTTGCATCTGTATTTCTAGAGGTGAAAGTGGTTTGAGTGGAGCACGTAGGATGAGAGAAATAAAAGACTGCCTAACTTAGGGCTAGAAAGTGGAGAGCCTCCAAATAAAACCATAGGACGTGGTTATGAATTGCACTTGTTTTAACTCGTAAGCACAAGTGAATCCCGATCCTTCTTCAATATTATAATAAGAGTTGTTGTTCTTGTCGACGTTTTTGGTATCTACATTAATCACTATTGCAGCTAACTGCAACCAACTTATATTGTTCAACCAAGCTAAGACGTAAATGAAGGTGCTTCTTCTTCTCCCCCCATGCATCTAGGGTCTATCAAAACCAACATTTGCGACCTATTTTGGAGGAATTTTAAGTGCACTGCTACTTTGACTGGCTTCTGTATTTTCTCGTTTGAACGTGATCAAAACGCTACTTGACATATTAAAGTTGATCAACACACACACACAAACATACACGACTCAGACATGTTGACTCCGCACCTTTCCACAGCTGTGGTGGAGGAGGGAGGTTTCACAGTCCTTAAACCTTGTTTCCTCCAAAACATCACAATCTTTTTTTAGTTTAAAGCCATGTCCATTGGCATAAGTAGATTGCTTTGCATAAATTGAAATGTGCGGGTTCACACAGTATAAGGAGGATGTCCAGTTTTAGATCCGACAAATAACACATAAATTAATGAGGAAGTTCTTATTCCCTCAGTGCGTGTAGTAGCATCTGTGTCATCTAAAGGGGGCATAATTAGTAAGAAAGAAATCGTCATAGTTACCACTGCGGTGCCTCTGTGTCCTTTTGCAATGCTACGCAATGGTAAAGCGCGGAACTGATGGGCAAATGGATGGATGGGTGGGAGGGAAGTGATAAAACCTGGATTTAGCACTGAACGAAGTGAAAAGACAAGGAGATGCTAACTGGTAGGCAAATGGTAACTGCGTGGAAAAATATTATTGCCACAAAACTATCACGTATGTGCGGATTTACAGCCACACCACTGGCGTTACATGGCGAAGACTGGATGGAGCAGCTCTAACACTGCTTAATCAGCTGCATAATAACTGCACAATTTCCTAACAAAATATAGTTCCTACTATTGCCTTTGCATTTCTGGGATGGCAATTTCATGCATTGAGGAATGCAGGTTGGTGAGTTCAAAATTACTTGTCCGTCTGCAGACCGCCACCTTGCTTACTTTCGCTACTAATCCCTATAGTGTACAAGTACCCAGACAATGATACTAGTGATTCTACCTCGCCACTGCGTAATATCCTGTGAAGCCATTACGGTCAGCACAGTCGCTAGGCAGCAAAACCATCATTTAAGGATATATTGACTCTTAATATAACTTGCATGAGTGGTAGAAGTCCTTAACGAAAATGTGACTCGAATCAGCAATGGACGCATTAATGAGCTTGACGTCTAAGTGGACGATGGGTATGGCGTAAAGATTCTGCAGACTGCTTCAAATCGTGCATACTTGTTACAAAGGCAGCCAAAATTTTTGTGAAATTCTGCAGGTCGAAACCCTTCCCTTGTGCAGCACAAAAGACGGAGTCCTGTAAAGTAGATAATTTTGTAAAAGTTCTGCTATATATGGTGATAGCTCTCTTTCTTTGTCGAGCCGCATCCAAATGCGGTGCTCTCAAATAATGAACCGAAGAGCAGAGTCATGTTCCTTTAGAACTGCTTCAATGCACAAGCCATACTTATCGTGACCACATCACATTTTCCTGTGTAGACCTTCTCCTAGACGAAGAAGTAGGCTGACTCTCCTCTCCATCGACTAAATTCCAAAGCAGGCACAGCTGACAATATTTCGTTTGCCTGAGCCAATCAAACCAAACCTCGCTTTATGTTGGCTTTTTGCATCTAAAACTTTTCCATTGTGGTGCGTTAACATTGGTGGTACCGGTTTGATCGTTATTCAAAAATAGGTGTTAAAGCGAATTCAAACATCGAGTTTATATTGCGTTAATTTGCCTTCACCAATTGACTTACCTGAAACAGGAGGAAGCAGAGCTTTGTTGATTCCTCACTTAGTCACATTCAGGCCGTGGGAGTTTGTTGTCACCTAATCGAAACTTGTTTGCAAACAAGATGCGAGTGATTAATGTGCATCTTTGGCGTTAACCAATAATCAAATTACTTGGTAGCTGCAAACTGTGAATTCAACGAATGCGTAAGCTGCGTGATGAGTACCATATTAGACAAGTATTCGACAGAGCACGAATTTTGAAGTAGAACTCATGCTTTGCGGATTTTTCAGTGGTACTCACTCCATCTGCACGACCAAATTTGGGAGTTTTAGATAGGAGTTTCGAAATAAACTGTGACACTGTTATCAATTAAGCACTACTCGGAGCACAAAGACTGTGCCAAGTGGATTAATGCAAAGTTGAAGGGGTTTAAATGCATTTAACTAAGCTCAATAATATGTAATTGCTTTTGTGTGAAGACGATGACTAAAGCTTGAAGAGCCTCGATGACCTTTGATCAAATCCCAAGTCCGAGTGTTTTTGTGGGTTTTTTAGTAACACTTGATCCATCTCGAGCAATGAAAATTTCTGCATGGCCAAACCTTGGAGTATCGCATAGTAGTTATGTAAAATTTTGCGGCAAAGGCATTGTTTTATTGGCGAAACCTTCGTGACTTGCAAAGCAGCAGGAAGTGGGGGGTTGCTTGACGGCAGCAGCTTTAAACACGGAAGAATGTATAGATGCTTCCAGCTCACACACCACCACAGACAATAGGTGCACTCGCAGATACGGAAGCATATTTGGCAAATGGGCTGTTTTGAGTTGACGAGTAAGCAGCCAGCTATGTCCATTGAAGCAGCAATGCATAATGCAGGCCTCCAGAGTGCCACACACTCGACGCGATATCATTCTCATCCTCTGCTCTAGATGTTCGAATAATGTCAAGAAAAATTTAGGCTGATTACGATGTGTACATGCTAAGTCGATTAACGGCAGCATCACTAAACTGCAAGAGCGTGGCAAAGCGCCAAAAGTCCCCACGTGCTTAAATAAGCGCTGATATCTGGGTAGCAAAATTAGGAGCAATATTGCCATCTAAGTTTTTCTTATAAGCTGTGAGGCGCAACGAAGCATAACTAGAATGACGGAATACTGAAGAATGAATGAGGTTTGCATGCTAGATTCGAAACTGGTACGTGAACTGACCTTGATATGGCCTATCTAACCTAGCTTAGTTCAGCTTAGCCTATTACAGTACATCCGCAGTGGGCAAGCAACTGGATGCATGGAGTTTGAAATGCAAGCATTGTAAAGAGGTGAGCAACACACCCCTAAATATAATCACGGAACTTGCAAACGTAAGTTGTCAAAGGGTGTTTCTGGTTATTGCCTTCGGTAATGCTTGCTCCTAACTAGAGAGGAGAGTGAGGGTGGCTCGATCCCTGCAATGCAAGCAAAGAAAATATTTGTTTAGCTAAAAGTGCTAAAGAAGTAAGATGAGCTTGACAAAGGGAAGGGAACGAGGAGGACAGAGATCGATGAAGAAGCAAATGCAACAAAAAGGGCATCATGGACTTGACGTCAAAATCACAGAATACTAACTTTTGTGCAATAACATGAAGCAGCGTAGCGGTAACTACGATGACTTCTGTTTAAATAGCGGTGCTTCGTTTTAAATAAAAATGACGTGTTCACACTGATGACGCCACACTAATGCTGTGCAAGACTTCAATTGCAATTTCCATGTCATAGTACAATTGATTATTAACATAAAGCAAGAATTCATTCAAAAAAATCCATTCATTTTACGCGGCCTTGAGCTCTTGAGTTTTTTAGCGTACACCTGATCAGCGCCACTAATAGCGGAAGACTGGCAATCTGAATCTACTGTGCTTATGCAAATGTGTCAGCGGTGTGAACTCACGATGCCTCTTCGTGTTCTCCTATATTTGGAAAGAATGGGGAACAGGGCGGCAAATATGAGCAGAGGCATAACCATATCCGCATGAGTCCACCTTAGGCTCCGTCCTTCATTAGTGGCTCTGCATTTCTATCGATGTTTATGGGAGCAGTAATGGAGTCGTGTAATGACCAACGCAATTTTATCCTTTCCAGTTCAAATTCTGAGCACCACGAAATATCAGATTTAGCATTAGTGCTCCTTTGACTTATTATTTGAGGCTCTAGGTGCTACGATCCATCGTTCGTATTTAACGAATTCTTTGGAATAGAAGTGACTTGCGTCTTGATGTGATATAAGATATGAAAGAAAGGCAAACAGTTAAAAAGATGGTCAGGAAAATAGGGCTCGAATAGATGAGCCATGGGACATATGAGTACCATTGGCCAAATGGAGCATGATAGGAGTATTGGCGACACCAGTCGTCAGTTGAGCTACGCCAAGATTTCGGTGATGAGACCTGACTTAAATGCAGGCAAATTGTGGACGAATCCCACACGATGCGTTGCGCTTCTATCTGCCTGACCATGAAGTCATTCGTTCAATAACCTTTTGTCGCTATCGTTATCGTACCTCTTGTGACGCATTTACTTGTCGTCCTTAACTTTATTCATCTTCTCAAATCCACTGCTTAGGAAGACCCGTTTTCTAGAGCAATTGAGAGTATCCTGCCCCTTAGGCCCTACCCACCTATTTGTATTCCACAAATCCTTTTATTGACACAAAATTGCACTTGCCAACAGACCGGTAGATTAGTTGGAATATCCTCACAATACTCAAATCGTTCATAACCTCTGAACGGTCCCTGTCCACATGATCATGCTGTCCCACTTAAAACGAATGTCTGAGCTGTCGCATCTAACTCTCATTTGCAGTCTCGCAGCTACTTACAAGAAATACATAGAAATTACCGAATGTTGAAGTCATTTAAAGGCGATGTTTTATCCACTTACTAGTTTGGATGCAATCCAGACTTGGAAACCAGAATCTACTGAAGGCTTTTGTTGTCATGGTGCCTTTAATTTTTTTGCATCAAAAGATGTCACCCGGTAATGGTGGTTACAAATGTGCCATGTGCCTTACCGAAATCACAGGAAGCAAGTTGAACGTGCCTATAAGTGCACATTATTTTGAAGCCAAAATCACTGATATGGTCAGCAAGGACGTCTTGTGTTTGGCTAGGCAAAGTGTCTTTGAAGAAGAAGTCGAACCATAAACCATAAACTTAGCTAGTATTAATACACTTGACTAGCCCTCCTACTTTCCGAATCATTACTTACTGACAGGCAGTGATTGATGCGCTGGGCTTATTTCACACATGACTTAAAGTGCCGATTGTCTAACTCATTTAACTAGTGCCATTCTCTGCTTTGCTAACTTGAAGTAAGCAGGAAGATATACCTTTGCAAAGACACCTATGGTAGCCGTCTTCTAGACTTATCGAATCTTAGACCACATGGTCAGATTTTGATGCGGAGGTCATGGGACGAGACCATGGGATTCGATGCACTGACTCATCTCTAGTTCCCCTCTGACCCCAGAGAGACTCGGCCCAGTGAACGCTGCAGTCACGCTTGCTAACAAACGTGGTGTTAGAGAAACACAGCTGTTCGATGAGATTCCAATCCAGTCTACGCATTTTAGCGCCAAATGTTTGCAATGGGACATTTAGACTTATCTCCAACTAAATTCTTATAGCTACGGAAATTTGGTGCTGAGATTATACGCCGACATTCATCACCTCTGACTTCATTGCCGGTAGTGTTAATTAATAATGTGGCGCATCTAAACATTACAGGTGGAGCAAATGATAGAGTTGTGACTAGGATGCAAGACGAATGCCCTGGAAAGCATAAGCGTTCCACAGTGCATTGTTTATTATCATACCGGAGTCCTGGTTACCGCACAGCACTAAGATCAGTTAAATGTGAGTGTTGTGCGAACGCAAGTAATGGCTGCTTATGCTGTGGCAGCCATGATGCAAATGTATATCACCTTATTTTAAGTGACAAACATAGGCGGTGATATTAGACTTAAGGCATGGCTTTCCGGGCTAGTTCTTCCTTTAACCCCTTATGGGACAGACGGACATTGAGAGCTGCATACGTGGGTGCAAAACTGGATGCAATGACTTTGAAGAGGTGTTGCGCTCCAAGTAACTTCGCACCCTGAAGTTTCTGAATGGATTAGCAACGCTACTTCTTCCTTATTCACCTCTGCTAATTTTTTCTACCATACCCTAAGAAGCCTTGATAAGTGATGCTGTGCACTTGCCTACGAGTGTAGCACACAAACAATGTTGCTCTGTAAGTGTTCTGGAATGAATTGCGGATTATTATTGAGGTCTAGAATAACGAATGACCACTAGAAAGTAGTCACAGTAGCCCGTGACCACTATCAGGCGCTTGCGCAGTGTTCTCCTGCAAAATATTTGCTTGCGCGCCACCAAAATTAGGCATGTCCTTAGGCTTTAACAAATTAATTCAGTTTAAAAAATTGCTCATGGTGTTAGGTAATCAAAAGGTTGTCTTTTTTGTTGAAGCATCGCCTGTGATACAGGTGCTCACCAAACAATACCTTGGGGTGCAAAGAAAATATAAGGTTACGGGGAATCACACGCATTCGCAAACCGAAGCAAAAATTTTGTGCCCTTCACAGAGGGCATTGGCGGACAGCCATGACATTAAGAATGAGACTGGTGGCTTTAATCAACGCATGTATAAGGCATTACAACTGCAAAACTATGGCAAAAATTGGACCAAGTGCACTGCACTCTATGCGTTTATCACAGAGGAAATGAAGATCTTGCGTCCTTAAGTGAATTACTTTGAACCATCATTGTCATGCTCCTAGTTAGCCACTCGGTCGCCTTAATCTTTGCATAGCAGTCAAATTTGGGTGCTGACCGAGAGCAATTCAAATATTGCAGATTTGATTTTATTGTTCAATAAAGTGTCTGATTCAGTGCTAATCTAAACAGTTGTTTAAAAGTAAGATTTGTAATATTTGAGTGGCTTCGTTCAGCTAAGGCATGAAGGTTGTCTCAGAAATAAGCAGATTTTATCGCTAAAGACTCGAAGCTTCTAAACAATTCTTAAACTTGCATTAGCTAAAACACTTAAAAAAGCTAGTATCCGATCCTTTTGGGGACTCTACAACCCACTCAAGAATTACTCGCAACACTAGTAACCCCTTTCCGCAATAATTAGAAAAGGACACATGAAGCGCATCTCGATGAAATCGGACTTGAAGACATTTGCTTGAACTCTCAAAAGTTGAGTAAATGTTCAAATTATTCGGTCGGAAATGCAACAAGGAGTACTACTGCGCGAATTCTACCCATTCCTTATGATATTCTTCAGGTCAACTCTGCGTCAATGTGACTTGCGACTCATCATCCAATGGTTCCTACGACACCCTCACACTCACTCAGTGCAGCAGATAAACTTTCATGACTGTTAAAAATTCAAAGGCAATGACTAGAGTGCATATAATTTGTGCTTCAAGCAGCACATATAAAACCTGTCCGCTGCAAGTTTTACACATTATTTGCTCGTATTTTTGTAAAACGTATCGCCATTAAATGTAGACGGCGAGGTCATGTTACTCTTTGAAGATGCAACAATCAGTCAATGGACTAAATTTTATGTTTGACTTTCATTTTTGTGTGTCTGTTTCAAGACATCTAACGCAGACTTGGCCTCAATCTGTGCGCAGTGAAAGCAATGCGAACGCAGTTTGTTGTAATCATTTAGCTGATCCTTCAAATTGGTATTACTTACTGGAAAGCTGTAGCCGATGTCGAGCTCGTTTGGTGCCTGGCTTAAACTGGCGATTGTGTAACCTATTCCATAAAATTTAATCTGCATTTCGCCTTCCTGACATTACTTGTAGGACGTGCTCATAGAGAAGCAACCGGTTATAAACATGAGTAAAATAATTTTCAATAAAGTGTGCCATTGCAAGGTCATGGGTTGCGTTTGCTTTAAAAATTTACCAAATCTATGACCAAAATCCAGACACAGATACGTCATGAGGCGCAGCCGCGATACCCGCTAGTCTGACTCAGTCCTTATCCCCCGGGCCTCAGAATAGAACAGCCTTAGTAACCGAACGTGATGCAATGACACCTTATTCGATCAGAGCAAAATGGTTTGAAAGAACTCTGTTTCAACCAGCCAGATGTTTGCCATGGAACGTCGAGTTAAAAACCCCTTACTAAAGTCTTACTGCTATCGTTATGTAATGTTGATGATTTCGAGCCAATGGTCATCACTTTTGGCCTCAAGATCGGTTTCGATGTAACTAATGAACCAATGTATTTCAACTTATTTGGCGGACAAACGTTTAGGTTTTGGTAGGCATGCAAGATGAAGTACATTAAGAAGGAGCATTCCCTCTTTTACTACGATTGTCGCACTGATTTCCTTTTTTGCAAATCACCACGAACGCTACTTTAAGCATTATGTCGCATCCTTAACACTGAGTGGATGAGATTACTGTCCGAACCCTTGTAATGGCTATTTTGGGTATGGGCGGCCATGGTGAAGATGTTTATCACCAACCTTAATGTGTAGTCAGTTGTGCTAGCGGTGGTGTTGTCATTGCGATAGCGGTTGTATCGTCCTTAAAACACGTCTTTTGGCAGTAGCATTCAGGCACAACAAAAGCAGCTCACCTTGGAGGTGCCTTTGGATGCTTGCTGTTCTTAGCGACAGTAATTTTCGAACTAACCACAAATTTCATACCTCTACACTCATAAGCATCTTTCTAAATTTTTTTTAAATGTAAAACCAAATGATTTATGGAAATAACTGCACCATCAGCTAATGTCTATCTTAGCTGCTAAGAAATCGTCTGGTTAGTGTCCTGATGCACACTTTATGGCCAAAAATTTCATCGTCTCTGCCCGTTAGCTAGGTTTGCTGTCCACTTCCTCTATCATTTAAATCAGGAATTGCATTGGTTGATTGATTGCTTTGACTGTGCCACAAACCTACACAGCCATGATGCAAACAGCGGTAACCAGGCTAAAATTAAAGGCTCTTCTATTCGTTGCTCGCGAACCAACTGTTGCTCTGGGGATTTCTTGTCTGTCGCATAAATGCGTGTCGACGCCTTCGCTAGTGCCAAACTGGCGAGAGATGACAATTTTACGTGGCCCACTGCTGCAACAATTACATGAGTTTAGTCCAATAGGAAGGTATCAAGGAGCAATTAAGGCAAACCCATTATATAGACGTATAAGTCGTCATCATAATTTAAGGTGAAACATGTTTCGTGTTTTAGAGGTGCAGCCACTCTAACGTTGTGAGGATTGCGAGTGATCACTAAGCCCTCGAGAACGTCGGACACCATGTTTTATCAGTACGACGGCGATTTTTTGAGTTTATTCTGATGCGACGAATCAGGTGTGCCCCAAATTCGAAGAGTATAGGTGTAAGAAACAAAGCGCTCTTTGTAAGCTTTTCACCTTGTGATACTGTCAAGGTACCTACGTTAGCAGGCAAAGAACACCATCCACACAACATTGATGCCCAAAACTTATCTGTTGGCATTTAAGGAAGCAATATCTTCGCTATTCAATTGAGACGTTTATGATGTGCTTCATTGCGCAAGAAACGCATCTTTTTTGGTATCCAGAGCCTTTAATGTGAAGCTGCTTCAACCTCACGCTTTATAGGCTCTACGATTTCCAACGAACCGCATGCAATGCTGCACAGAAACAGCAAATCATACGCGCTAGGTGTGATTCGAGTTGGTCTGCCTTACGAAACAACTTCAGTCGTATTCCGAGACTCTATGCGGAATGCATACAGCAAAGTCCTGCTGTATTTTGTAGGTTAAATTCAAAGTCTTCAATGCTGGGTTTAGTGCCCAATGCGCTAAGACATTTAAATAATGCAGCGAGAGCACGTCTGTGCTGGAGTCTTTAAGGCAGACATTGGCCTTTACATATGTGAGGCACCGAGCTAGAAGGACAGTTAGGGGCAGGTTTTTAGGCTAGCCTCCTATTCCGAAAATTTTACTGGCAAATTTTAGTAGATCTTGAGATTATTCATGTCTGATTTACACTGCCGATCGCATAGCCTATCCTGAGGCAATAATCTGAATTCTCGAATCGTCAAGACGGCTGAGCAAAGGAGTCTGCTCACGAGGAAGTAAGTGAAGGCAAAGGTGGTGGTTGCTTTTTAAACTTATCAGATTTGAGACCGTGTAATCGGAATCAGCTATAGATGTTGTGAGGCGGCTCAGATAAGACGCTAAGCAACCTCAACTTCACACCATTTTGGCCTCTATAATGCACAGCTTAGTAATCACTGTATTGTCGCCTTGTTAGGTAAAGCGACCCACATCTACACGAATTTGGTGTTGAGAATTTCTAGCGAATGCCGCCACACATGGTTTCCAGATCATTTTTATTGCAATAAATGATATAATGCCTTTGAACTTCATTAGCAGCAAAGTTTGGGGTTAGTATTTGGATGTAGGTTGAATTGCATTAAAAAGGAGTGCGTTTAATTAAATATCATTGCACATTCTTTTCTATTCTTACTGATTTCTGGGCATGAAAGATACCACACAGCCAAACCCAATCTTTACATCACGTTGTTAGCGCTATTTGAATGAGATTATTGTTTTACAAATTTGTAATGCCTCTGTGGAGTAGAGCATCCATGGTTCAGATGTTCCCAGCCTCATTTTTAACGAACGATTTTGGCAAGTGAATTTACTTGATGACGCTATACTTGCTAATATGCCCTTTATCACTTTGCAGGACATACTTGCGTGGGGAGCTGCATGCCTAGACACAAAACCAGCGATGCAGTTTAGGTTGAATGCTAGAGCCCAAAGCAATCCATTACGAAATATGATTTTATAGCATTAAGGTGCTTTCATACCATAGCTTCTCGAAGATTCGTGAAGCTTCTATGCCGTCAGGCATGCTCAGCATTAAAAAGTTAAAAGTTTTTACGGTGTACTGATTCTGCGAAGACTACCGTCAAAACAGAAATACTATTGCGATCCCATTGAGTCCTAAATTTTTTTATCAGAGGTCTGTCGATTAGGTATCGAAAGTTATGCAGATTGCGCACTATAAACGCGTTCAATTTTCAGCTAAAATTGTTGAAATGCGGTTTAATTGAAAGTTAAGATGTAATTTTGCTTCACGCTGAAGTGAAAGAGTGAGCAGAAAGACAGTGGAGATCGGGCAATGAATGCGCAACACGCACCACAAAGTGACTTACATAAAACACAAAGGTTTGCGGTCAGCTAATTGTTCACGAGAATAAACTTCAACGACACAATCTGATTTAAGAACTTTCCTGCATGGGTCTGAGAAGTAAATGCATTAGAATATACCTGTGAATTTGGCATTTTGCGTAATGATATAATGCAGTATGTGTTCAATGACAATTTGCGATTTTTCGCGGTGTATCTAAACTAATCTGCAGGGCACCTTATATCTTAGTCAGCTAATCAAAAATGTTGTGAAGCAATCATAGGTGAAAATGATGCTCCCGATAAACAGTAACTAAGCAAGACTACAAAGCACTCGCTGTTAAAACTATGCAGTAGTCCTTCACTGTAACGTATTCTAGATCTAACACGTATGGGCAGATTGAGTTCCATCGGTCCGCATCTGCAATCGTTACCGGGATACTGCCACAATTTTACATTTGTTAGGCTCGTTATACATCGGCGATGCTGGTTATTCATTATGCATTGGTGTAACAAATGACCTTGACAATATTGCCCACAATGTGTGCTATCTTAGACAATATTTATGGACAGTAGACCTATACCGTTTCATAAACAGTGATTTCGAAGAGTTGAACAAACGCATCACTGAACTTACGCACACGTGACGCAAACGATGCATGCCATTCATGCGCAGTTTTCGTTTACACCAAAAAACAGCATTGATCGCACCCTATCCTGATCCACCTTTACTTTGTATTTACCACTATCGCGTCTTCCTCGCTCTTTGATGGGAGGTGAGACTACAAGAAACTGAAGAAAGAATGGAGAAAGTTTGTTGTCGAACGTCCATGCACAGTTCTCTATCATTTCGTTCATTATCCATCATCCTCTTTCTTTCATACGGTCCTGAATTCATTCATTTAGTCATTTACTTAGCCACGTATTCAAGCAAAAATTGTAAGAATCGAATTTGCGAAAGAAACAACAATTTTCCATCAACTGATACAAGCGAAGACTCAGCTCACACTTTTACCCTAATAAAAAATTGCACTAAGACCCGTTCCGACGATGCCGAAACGACGCATGCAAATGAGGTCAGGAAGAAGGAAGGGAAGTTTAAGCAGGTGCTGAAGGGAAGGTCATGCCATAGTTCAACCCTAATTTCTACGAATTTTATTTGTGCCCTTTGACCATGCTCACGTAGATAAAGGACATGGTAGTTGAGCCAGAGGAGACATATAACTCTATTCTATGGTGCAAACATCGTTTCCAGATAAAAAATTTTTTCATGGCAGGTCAAAAAGGCAGAAGAATGCGTAACGGACTCCGTTGAGTGAACAAAATCACCTGTTAGCGAGAATGATCCAACAGGACACCTTTGTTTGAAATCCATCCTGAGAAACCTAATTGATGCCTGGAGAACATACTCTATCGCAAGGTTGATTGCAGTACTTAGCTCATAATGGCGACAAAGAGAGAGGTGATAGAAAACGTCATGCAGAGTTAATCGGAGTCAGATAGCAAGAATGCGAGCTGATTTGCCGATCGGTGGATTTGAGATGTTCTGAAATTTGCGTGCGTTTGAGCATTCAGCAACTGGATTACGACGAAAAAATGACTATAATATAAGGTGTTGTGGGTTGCATGGCAGCGTATACATAAAAAGGTCTTTGACTTTTGTCCAACCATTCTTCCAGCTAGGGAGCAGAAGGCAGCGTGGGAGAGGTGTTTAGAGGCTTTGTCGCTGTTTTTGTGTTAGCACCGAGTCCCTTCTCCCACTTTCCGTACCGTGTAGCGTGATCGGATTATTTGGCAGAGATTTCCAAAAATAAGCCTCCAATCTCATTCCTCCCGAACAGCATCGTACAAACATGGTTGTCTTCACGTTTTTTTAAGTTGGGAACACACAAACAAAAAAGCGCATACACATAAGCGAAGATATGAACGATAGTTTTTGCTAGTAGAGGAAAATAACTACGTGTTCGATGTTTTGCGTTAGCCGTAAATAAAGCTGCTTCGAGAATGTTGACCCGCCTTAGTGGGCATCAATTAATCAGCTTTCAAGGATCCTGATCTATTTTATATCATCACTATCTCACAAGCAGCATCGCAATGACACCTGAGGGTCATTCGTGATCTGTAATGTTGGAGAATAAATATTTTCCTCTAAGGTTTTATTTAGAAGCACTTATAATAAGCATGGTATGTGAATGCAAGCATGATATTATAGTGCAGCAATGGATCCTGCTTACAAGTAGGCAGAAAGCAGTTACGCTAAGCTAAGCCCTTGAAAATGCTGGACAAATAGCTTTTTAATTTGGCAGTAGAATGAGGGGGTAGTTAGGAATACAACTCTAGCTCTACCAACATTCATGAATCGACACTACCTCTTTTGAGCTTACCCTTGGTCCTTTCATTTAATTTTTAACTGCGACAGTAAGGAGGTATTATATTAAACTAGCTTGATCAAAAATGCAGTTAACTACGTGACTAAAGTG
>CM010312.1:31349002-31496210 GCA_001923025.3 Taenia multiceps | reverse complement strand
TAAAAAATCTAAGACGTATTTGCCGACACTACTCGCTCATTGCCATCTAACTATTTTGTTTAATGCCAGTGTCTCCAACCTCTGCATGTAATGGCTTAAAACTCCGACGACGTGGGATGACGCCTTAACCGTGGTGCCTAAGACTAACCAACCCTTTACTCATTTAAGCATAACGTGTGCCTTCTAAACCCCTCCTCTGGACAAATTGATTTTTATACCATCATAGAAGGCAGTTTAACACGAGGTCGACAGAACGTTTCGCATTGTGTAAAATTAGTAAGCCAGTGCTAATTGTTGCAAAAGCCACTAAACTAACCTGAAGAGGAAAGGAACAATGCATCTCAAGAAGAGGGGTGCATTTGAGTGTGATAGTGCAGCGAAAGACGGTGTTTGTCCGAAGTGCCAGAGTTCTTGATTTGCAAGCTGTAGTGAACAAATTGTGACGGCTTGTTCAACCTAAGGTGTTCGTCTGCAGGCCTTTGATACCCGCGGGCGCTCTCTCCCAAGTTTTATTACCATCCACGGCAGTTGTAGTGGGCACTAAAAACCTTAACTGTCATCATATAGCAATCAATTGATGCAACTTACATTGTAGGAGCACATCTCAGCAAAATGGAGGAGTAAAATGTGCAATAAGTTTCGCAGAAATAGGGTTGTTCATACAATGTGGAGATACAAAGTAGGTCTGAATGGGCAAGAGAGAGCAGTGCATGGTTTGTCGGAGAAAGAATTAATTAAACCGGTTTAGAAGTCGAGAGTTATGTTGTATCCAAGCATTTGCTTTGGAGGGCAATCGAATTGTCAAAATCAATCTCCAGTTAGAGATGGCGCTACAACCCTTTGCGATGTCCTCCATATAGAGGAAATCGCAGATTCTACTAGCGCTACTTTTAGCGGAAGGCCAGTGACGCGAAGTTTTCCAAAGTGCTAGGAAAGCATGCTAACTTTGGTGACACAAAAATGGGATGTCGACAATGGACCCTATTTTGACATGCAAGGGAATAAGTGGAAAGAGGTGAAGAAAGGAAGAAAGAAAAAAATTAATAGAAGCTACTGACACCCACCATTTTTGTAATGTGATAGAGTTGATTGACTGCGTGATAGGGGTGACGAGATTTGAATGCTCACGCCATGGAAGGGTGCAGGGGAAGAAATGGAGAGATTGGATTGACCTCGCAATGACGTCAACACATTGGATCGTGTTCGTGATGTCTAATGTGGAAATAATATGAATGATTGCTAGTGCGGTAACAGGCTACAGAAGCAGTTTGTGGGTCTCAAATGAAAGTGGAAGAGATTTATTTTTCTGCATGCACTTGACAATCAACGCAACGTTGCTGTGATGCTGCTAGAAAAGACAGCAAATCTTTTGACATCGATAGCAGACATCGACAGTTAAACACGTTTCTTGCCCAACATTGTTGTTTGCATTACATGCTACAATTGATCATTTTTATATTTAACTAAAACAGAGGTTCAGGGACAATCTTTAAGCACAATATTGTGTACAATTTTGAAAGTGATAGTGATTGAATGCCTTGCAGTACATCATTGGTCAACTTAATTGCAGGTGGGCATTTTCATGGTCTGCTTTCCATTTTCTTTTGTAAAAGTTGTGCCTGTTCTGATACAGGTAAGTGGACATTGCGTGATTGACCTATGCCCGCTGGATTAAAGCCCTTTGAAAGCCAAATTCTTCAATACATCATACGCATCTATTTTTGTTTACTCAACTGGCGAGCCCTCACAAGCTGCATTGCTCAGCCCCTCACCACTGAACATTGAGCGTATTCATAGATTTCTGTCAATTGAGGCGCGACCTGCTTGCACCGCATTTTCTACCTTAATGCCATGATAATGTCGCCTTTGTGCATGTCGTTTTTGAATCTCTTGACATGTTCACCTACGCACTTTGTAAAGGCGAATAGGGAAGGATATTGAGAAGGGTGAACCACTTCTAATTTAGATCAATCTTGGTGTGCTAAAGATGATATTTATTGCTGTTGTAGTGGCAAAGACAAAAATCCAGACCCGTGAGCCAGGTAGGAACTTCAAACCCAGTACACAGATAAACCTATTTTAAGCATATTTCTTTCTTTGTGCAACAAATATTTGATGGTAATGAACTTTTGAAGGTTGAACTTTGCTTTCCTGTTGGGAATTTTTCAAGCCTAATTTATATTTCTTTCCTGTTCACATCCTCCAAATGAATTTAAGCGGATTAACTATACCTTCTGGTGTAGATTGGTCGTTCCTTAACTCTCGTTTGCATTCGCCAGCGAGGCACTGTGCAGTAATGCCCCAGTTTTGTCAAAAGCGCTCTTCTGGTGAGTAAATAAGGAAGAGTATGTTGTTGCAGCAAAAAATTCTTATTTGCAGAACAGCTATGGCAACCATTACACATGTGCCAAAGCTTATAACGGAGCTGTTTTCTGCACTCGTACAGGTGTATCAAGCAAGTAAGCGTGCGAAAGGTGTACTCGCGCTTGAGAGACAAACCACCTATCCACCACCGTGTGGGTGTGAAGTCAAATGGAACCATATAAATAGGTGGGCGTGATAATTATCAATAATCTCTCTCGTTATATCATTGTTTAAATGGTGTTAATGCTGGCACAACTTCGACACAGGACCAAAACTGCATTTGGGATCATTGCTGTACTCCAAACCAATACCATAGCAACCAGAAAAGTCGTCAGGGTGCGATTTGCATAGAGTGGTAGAAAGTAGCAGCTGCACCAAACAGCCTAGAAGCCATTGGATAGAATTCGTAATGTTTCTTTAACACTGATAACAACTGCCTCCCTTCTGTCCATTTCCACCATTCCCACCTACCGGTATCCTAACTTTAAAGCCTTTCTAGAGAGCCACTGTGATCGTGAAGATGAATTATCAAATTAGCAGGATGAGGCAGCGAAAGGCCATCTTCCTACTTTATAACCTTCCACTTTCTGTAGCAACCGTTGGTATCAGATCCTTCCCTCTAGAAGCAAACGGTAAGACCCATGGTGACTTTGGTGGCTTTATGACCCCGTAACTGATCAACTCTTCTACCAAATGGCATGCATCCTCTGTATGAGCGCAAGATTAGCATCTGACTGGCTGGCAGATCGGTCTCTCTTAGCTGATGCCTCTGCTTACAACGACGCGTCCTTTTGCTTACCCCCAACTGAATGACTGTGTTTGAGCATTAAACTAATAGCGCCTAAAGTTCCTTCGTTTTTCTGTCGATGTCATGGGCAAGGTGGGTGAGGAGATCATCTGAGCTGTGAAATAGTAATTGTGAATTCAGAGCCTTGTTGAGCAGAGACAGGATCTTCCATTAAACCAAAGACAGGATTGTGATGCCAAGAGTCACATACCAACTCGAATCTGGACACATCCCAAATCCCACCAATTTGCTGCCTCTCCTTTTCTCTCGGTAGTCTTGGCATGTTCAATATTAAAATATGCCGCTCTTAGCATAAGGTGCGAGGATCTTGTCAGAGTCGAAGGTAAAATTGCATTGAGTTACATCTGTATTTCTAGAAGTGAAAGTGATTTGAGTGGAGCAAGTAAGATGGAATGAATAAAAGACTGCCTCCAAATGAAACCATAGGGCGTGGTTATGAATTGCAGTTGTTTTAGCTCGTAAGCACAAGTAAATTCCGATCCTTCTCCAATATTATAACACGAGTTGTTGTTCTTGTCGACGTTTTTCGTGTCTAGACTAATCACTATTGCAGTTAACTACAACCAACTTATATTGTTCAACCAACCAAAAGTGCAGAATGAGGGTACTTCTTCTTCTCCTCTTATGCATCTAGGGTCTATCAAAACCAACATTTGCGACCTGTTTTGGAAGCATTTTAAGTACACTTCTACTTTGACTGGTTTCTGTATTTTCTTGTTTCAACGTGATCAAAGCGCCACCTGACACACTAAAGTTGATCAACACAGACACACAAACATACACGACTCAGACATGTCAACTCCGCACCTTTTCACGACTGTGGTGGAGGAGGGAGGTTTCACTGTCCTTAAAACTTGTTTCCTCTGGGACATAACAGTATTTTTTAGTTTAAAGCCATGTGAAATGGTATAGGTAGATTGCTTTGCATAAATTAAAATGTAAGGGTTCACACAGTATAAGGGGAAGTCCAGCTTTGGATCCGACAAATAGCGCATAAATTGATGAGGAAGTTCTTATTCTCTCAGTGTGTGTAGTTGCATCTGTGTCATCTAAAGGAAGCATAATTAGTGGAAAAGAAATCTTCACAGTTACTACTGCGGTGCCTCTATGTCCTTCTGCAATGCTACGCAATGGTAAAGCGCGGAACTGATGGACAATGATGGATGGATGGATGGGTGGAAAAGGAAGTGGCGAAACCTAAATTTAGCTCTGGACGAAGTGGAAAGACAATGAGATGTTAACTAGTAGGCAAATGGTAACTGTGTGGGAAAATACTATTGCCACAAAACTGTCACGTATGTGCGGATTTGCAACCACACCACTGGCGTGACATGGCGAAGACTGGATGGAGTAGCTCTAACACTCTTTAATCAGCTGCGTAAAAACTGCACAATTTCCTAACAAAATATAGTTCCTACTATTGCCTTTGCATTTCTGGGATAGCAATTTCTTACATTGAGGAATGCAGGTTGGTGAGTTCGAAGTTACTTGTCCAGCTGCAGACCGCCACCTTGATTACTTTCGCCGCTAAGCCCTATAGTGGACAAGTACCCGAACAATGATATCAGTGATTCTACCTCGCCACTGCGTAATCTCATGTAACGCCATTACGGTCAGCACAGTCGTTAGGCAGCAAAACCATCATTTCAAGATATCTTGACTCTTAATATGTCTTGCATGAGTGGTAGAAGTCCGTAACGTAAATGTGACTCGAATCAGCGATGGGCGCATTAATGAGCTTGACGTCTAAGTAGACGATGGGTATGGCGTAAGGATTCTGCAGACCGCTGATAATCTCACAGCTTCAAATCGTGCGTGCTTATCACCAAGACAGCCAACATTTTTGTGAAATCCTGCAAGTCGAAAACTCTCTTCTTGTGCAGCACAAAAGATGGAGCCCTGTAATTAAAAAAGTTTGCAAAAGTGCTGCCATACATGGTGATTGCTCTCTTTCTTTGTCGAGTCGCATCCGGATGCGGTGCGCTCAAATATGAACCGAAGGGCAGAGTCGTACTCTTTTGAAACCGCCTTAATGCACAAGCCAAATTTATCGTGATCATGTCACATTTCCCTGTGTAGACCGTCTCCTAGACGAAGAAGTAGGACCCACGAGCAACAAACTTCCCTAGATCAACCTTCCCAGTCTGCATGCCTTCGACTTACTCAGGCTGACTCTTCTGTCCATAGACTGTAATCCAAACCATGCACAGCCGACAATATTTCGTTTGCCTGAGCCAATCAAACCAGACCTCGCTTTATATTGGCTTTTTGCATTTAAAACTTTTCCATTGTTGTGCGTTAACATTGGTGGCCCCGGTTTGATCGTAATCAAAAATAGGTGTTAAAGCGAATTGCGCTAATTTGTCTTCACCACAATACCTGCCTAGAATACGAGGAAGCAGAGCCTTGTTGATTCCTCACTTAGTCGCATTCAGGCCGTGGGAGTTTATTGTAACCTGATCGGAACTTGTTTGCAAACAAGATGCGAGTGATTAGTGTGCATCTTTGCGTTAACCAATAATCAGATTACTTGGTATCTGCTAGCATCTTGGGAGATTAGCAAGCAAGGTGGAGCAAACTGTGACTTCACCGAATGCGTAAGTTACGTGACGGGTACCATATTGGGCAAGTATTTGGCAGAGCACGAATTTCGAGGCAGGACTCATGCTTCGAAGATTTCTCGGTGGTACTTGCCCATCTGCACGACCAAGTTTAAAAGTTTCAGGTGAGAGTTTCAAAATAATCTGTGACACTGTTATCAATTAAGCACTACTCGAAGCAAAAAGACTGTGCCAAGTTGATTGACGCAAAGTTGAAGGGGTTCGAATGCATCTAACTAAGCTCAATAATATGTGAGTGCTTTTGTGTGAAGACGATGACAAAAGATTGAGGAGCCTCGATGACTTTTGTTCAAATCCCAAGTTCGGGTGTTTTTGTGGGTTTTTTAGCAACACTTGATCCATCTCGAGCAATGCAAATTTATGCACTGCCGACAATCGGGCACCTTATGCTTGTTACGAGCATCGCAAAGACATTGTTTCATTGGCAAAACCTTCGTGACGTGCAAAACAGCAGGAGTAGGAGGTCGCTTGACAGTAGCAGCTTCAAACACGGAGGGATGAAAAGATGTTTCCAGCTCACACACCACTACAGACAACAGGTGCTTTCGCAGATACAGAAGTATATTTGGCAAATGAGCTGTTTTGAGTTGACGAGTAAGCAGTCAGCTATGTCCAATGAAGCAACGGTGCATGATTCAGACCTCCAGAGTACCACACACTCGACGCGACGTCATTATCACCCTCTACTCTAGATGTCCGAATAATGTCAAAAAAAATTTGGGCTGTTTACGATGTACACATGCTAAGTCGGTTAACGGCAGCGTCACTAAACTGCAAAAGCCTGGCAAAGCGCCAAAAGTCCTCACGTGTTTACAAGAAACGCTGATGTCTGGGTAGCAAAATTAGGAGCAATGTTGCCATCTGAGTTTTTCTCATAAGCAGTGGCCCAGGGACATAGTTTGTTTACCCTTGGGGAAATAGGGATTGGTGAGCATATGGACCCGAGAAAATTGTAGCTAGCCAAAGGCCTAGTACATATTTTATTATTTTAAATAAATCGAGCAGCTATTTATACCAAAAATGATTGAATTAGCAAAAATTTTATCTGAATATGGAAAGGCCTTAAGTAGCCTACATTGTTTATATCCATAATTTTAACTATTTTTGCTGGCGATGCATTTGGCAATGCAAATATCGCGATCTAAGAGACGTTCAAACATAATACAGTGTCGCACCAAGTTAGGATAGCCACTGTTGTGACTTACTTAATGAGCTGCTATTCGAATCGAACAAATACCAGATAGTCCAATGTCTAATTTGGTAAGCAAGCATGAACCATTTGAAGGCTAGTAAGCAGTTCTCGCAAAGCCCATATCATCAGTAATTCCTGCTTAAGTAAGGCCTTGTGACTTAAATTTTGGTGGTTTTACAGCATCTTTAAATAAAAAGCGTGCCTGACCGTAGGACATTAAGACCACACTTTGCTAGTAGGAAACCTGTCAAGGTCTTAAGCCATCAAGATCCATGCAAGTGTCCGTTGAAGTGTCTTACTGTCCGATAAAGGCATTTTAATTTCTGCCTATTTAGCCTTCAAGGCGAACTTCCTTATCGAAAACGACTATTCATTTGCTTTGCGCTCCAAGGTATTAATGCAGAAGCGGTATGAACTAAAATTGTATGGAATGCTACAAAAGCCACCCAGCATTTATGATGAGAAAAATGGTTCGATGCAGATTTAAATGCACAGAAGTCAAAGCTGAGTAGAAGCAATTCATATCTTATTTAAGTTAGCCGTGTCAGACGAACTTAATGTAAGCCCCTGAGGCGGGTTGTATTACCACATCAGCTTGTGCAGCATTCCACTTCCTCGACCAATATACCATTTAAAGGAGCAGTGTTTCGAGCAGCATACAAGCCTACATAAAAAGTTTAATCTTTTAACCTCGAAAAATCCGTTTCTTTGTCTCGCGTCAGCGAAACGCATCTACAAAAGCAGTTATTCCAGTTTGGTAAGAACGCAACATTACTTTCATTTTACCAAACAATTATGCTATTTATAAGCAAAAATATACACTCTAAGAAAAATTTGCCTAAAAAGTAATGGGACTCGCATATTTTTGTACTTTTATTATAAATCTGCAATTTCATTTAAATCACAAGCTAAAGATGAGGCTATATCAAAGAAAAAAGAACATATCTCTCAACAGATGCGCGCGCTGGCAAGGTGGCGTGCAATGCAGGTAGTTTAACCTAGGCTAACTTTTCCTGGTTCTGTTGCTTTGCTAATTTCGTAGTAACTTAATCATTTTTGACAATGGCTAGCAAAACCTGTAAAGCATTTGCAGTCTTCAGTTGACAATAAGGTCAACAGTGTAGTCAGAAATCAAAATTATCAGCATTCCGCAATCTTCTTAGCAACGATATGATGCAATTGCTACGTTTTGATCATGCTCAAGCCGCAGAGCATGTAATGCAATTCAACTCAACATTGCTTTGATTAACGTTCGATAAAGTCGTCATAAAATCAAACTAGTGCATCAGTAGGACTTCACGTACAAGTAAGATGTGTGCGAAAATCATTTTGAAATAGACCTAGCAACTTGCAGTTTACAGAAGCAAATCGCCGCATAGTTGGCAGGGCAAACATAATAGGGCAGTGGTTAGAACTAGCCGGAAAAGTGGAGTGCTTTATGGATTACTGTGGTAAACCGATTAAAGCGCTTTCGCATGCGCCTCCAAATGACATCGCGACATGCCCATTCAAATGTGTCCCTGCGGTCAGCAATCGAGGAATCCTCCTTCCGGATGCACCACACTCGCCAATTTATTGGTGTAGATATCAGGGTTGAATCACACATGGAGCTGAGCTTCTTGAAACAGTCCATGAAGAAGACCAATCCACGTTCCTCCTTGCATTTTACGTCTTCAGCTATGATAATTCCGAGTGTTTGATTGGACGACAATTTCGCCACTGTGGCTCGTAATTCAGTCTTAAAACTAAGACTCTGCTGCAGAAGCAATGAAAGCTCAACGACGTAGAGGACGCAGTCATAATATTTTAATGAGCCTATGTGCTCTTTGGTCCTTTGTTTCCATTGAGAAGCAAGCTTTACTCGCTGCAATTGTAGATGTGCTAAGGAACTTGCAACACTAACAATCAGATGCGCTGTTTCACCTTACTTCTCAAAATCGTTATGGGCACTCTGCTCTACGTTTAATTTCAGCACATGCCTGATAACGAAGGATCCTTATTTATTGAGACAAGTACCTACACAAAATGTGGAACGTAACTTAGTGACTGTGACCTGTAAGGAGCGAATTGCGCACTGCCAATTACAATAAACAGGGGTGTTTTAGCAAGTAAGTGGTATTTATTCACCTTAATTGCAGGTTTATTAAGAATTGCGATTGTATAATTTTCTTTTCAGCACCACCTTCCAATCCATTGAAATTCTGTGATGGAAAACACTAAAACGCGTGTCGCTACGCTGTCAGATGCACAAGATGTTTCGATATTATACAGGTACATTCGAAGGATAGACTAACATATAATGGTACACAAATCGTAGTAAAGGGCCTTGCGTGCTAGCCTTAATTGACGCCACATTAAGTTATGCAGCTATTTTAACCACGCCTAAATTCCACTACGCTTCTCACGCCTTCAAGAAATGCGTGCCATCGTTTCACACAAATCACTAAGTTAACGAGGAAGGAATGTTTTCAGTTAACCGTACTTAAACTTCAAGGTCACCCTTGGCTATATGCATGGCACTTATCCAAAGAAGTAATGCATATTCGAAGGTGTGCTTACGGTTTCCAAATAACAAGAATGGAAACAATGGGTGTGGCAGTATTTTTGCCTGTTGAAGTAGCAGGGCCATTAGTTGAAAGCTATTAGGGGACTTTCAATTTTCTGATGCATCCCATATGCAAACGGAAAACTCAAATTGGAATTCTAGTGCAGGTTGAAGTACAGGCGTCTAACTATTTTCGAGCAGCTACAAGCAATAATCAAGAATAATGTTAACCGTTAGACGTTCAAAGCAGGAGGGTAGCAGAGGAGAGCTTGTGCACCAGCGTCTAGTCCCTTCATCTCCTTGACATACAGAGGCTTCTTCATAAGCGTCAGTGTAAGAACAACCTCGGTCGTGTTTGTTATTCACAACCATTGCTGCGACCACCCACATGGCTGCCCACTTCTGCCCACATTGTGAAGCCTTCACAACCCCACACCACGGTGCCCACTTCCACGAATACGAACATGGCCAACTTCCACACCCCGTTTCCCTAACTCTCTCTGCTTTATTCGAAACTGAATTGTGTGCTGAGGTGTGCCCACCTGTATGTAGTCGTCTTGTCCCCAATTGCACCACATGATAAACATGCTTGCTACCCGTTTGACACTACGTCGTGCTCGCCTATCCCAAACAGCGCTCTCGAGATTTTTAACTCTTTCGGGTAAATTTTTATTTGATGTCCAACCTGTGACTTGCATGTGAATGGCTTAGCATAATATTTTTCAATTAGGCACTAAAGTTATCGAGATATCAAGCAAACGCTTTGTGAACAGCGATCAGCCTTAACAACATGCAAGTCGCAGAGCATGGACTAGCATCGAACGGCACCAAGGCACTAAGCTCGGCTTATGTATGTCTCGGTGAGAATTATGTTGTAAGGAAGTAAATTACTGGCATCAAACGCTTCATTGGCTGCTACTGTTTTGTCTCACCATCAACGTGGCACAAATTGGCCTTCATAACACTCACTGTGCGGGCGACGTGTTGGTCAATCCAATAAGCGCGACCATAAGCGCAACGCTTTTGTTTATTCGGCTGCATTACGTACTGACCACACACACGGCCCCTTGGATATCGTTCACAATGTTAAAATAACTTGTTCTTAATTAAGGGAAGCATGACATTGTTTTCGCCGGATCGGCAAGTCATGCATTGAAACCATGCCTAAATGCAATGTGGTACCCTTCCGAATTTACCTTTTTAACCATATATTTACCCTAGAATCGCCCGAAGATTGACAAGTTCTAAACTCCTACAACCAAGTGCACTGAGCCCTAAATAATGTTGTAAGACGCATTCGCACCAAAAATTAAAAAAATCTAACACATTTTTAAACTAGCTGTAGAGTTATTCGGCAAGCGTAGGAGATGCTGTGCAGATTAATAGCATTGCTTAGTCGAAAGAATTGTCATTCTTTCTCAACGCGAGTTCAAATTTATTGGACTAATGCGATAGACATGAAGTGAAGAATTCATCATAGCTGCAGTGGTAATGGCAATGTTTATTGCTAATTCGTTTCGGAAGTGCCGAGTTTTTAGCTTCACTTTAAAACACGAATTTCACCTTTTAATATGCCGTCTTTGCTGCACTGTGCAAGTAATTCTCAGTTCGTAAGGATCGCAGCACACGGGGTGCACGTCGTTTATTATGATTGCTTCCATTTATTTATACTATCAATTGTGCAAATATTCTATCGCTGTAACACGTTACGTACTTTGAGAAACATAGTACTTAAGACTGTGAAACTAGTGTGCTACCACAACTGGACAAAAATGGCCTTAAACCGCAGATTATGTCCATATCAGTTAACTAGCATCAGTGACTGCAGAGTGTAATGCGATGGGAACCTGAAGGGTTGGATTTGGAATGGAGTGATGGGTACTTTAAGGCTAGTGCTTTGTGGTGGTGACAGCTGAGGCCATCCCGAAACACCTTGGCACTGGAAAATCCGGCGGCATGATGGCCGTCGATTGTAGGTCTATGGTAATGGTGTTTCCTAGCAGTCGGTTATAGCTGCACGCAGTCGATCGGGCACTCAAGCATCACATGCTAAATTGTGACATGCAGAAAGCGGCAACAGGCACTTCTGGCTCCTAATTCATTTTTACATCTAACACCACAAAAAAGATTCAACAAATCCCTCTTTTTCTAGTATCAATATGCACAGCAATGCACATTGCAAATTTAATTACACTCTTTCCGTATGATACAAATCACGCGAAGGGCTGATGTCACAAGAAGCTGTCAATAATTTTTGACCTGCAAACACTCAGCACTGATGCAGCAGGACATGTGCATCTGCTTCATTGAATTAGTCTAATGCCAGCGCATTCGAACTAGCACTAATCCTTCATTCTCACGTACTGTTGAATAATTGGGCAGCAGTGGGCCTGCACTTGCTACCGTTTTATGCTGTACAAATTAATGAAGTTTAATTCCTGATTGGTGCAGACTGCTAGGTGGTTTTGCTTCTCGTCGTCACAAATAATGTCAGATACGACAAGGTCAATTTGAACTGCCTTGTCACTTGTGCCAAAGAGGATGATAAATGCAGGTTCTGCTTCTTTTGTGTTCTGCCAATATATGCGATATTGCGTTGACCAGCCTAACGCTGCGCGACAGAGCACTTGTCCTCTGCTGTTTACGCAAGGCTTTTCAATACTCTTTGTTTAAGCAAAACCGTCTTTTGGCATAACAACAGACCAAAGTTTCATTTAATTTTTGGTCAATCGGTCTTAGTGGTAGATGAAATGAAGAGTTCAAAGCTTCAAGGCATTTAAGTGACTTTAAATTTGCTACAGCATTGCATTGCTGCCTGTGTCAATTGAGAAATCATGCATCAGAGCCTTTTGTAGGACAGAAGTATAAATCCACAAACAACTAATTGGTTGTTTCCAACTGAAGGGCTGACAGAACCGTCAAAAGCAAGCTTTAAACGTAGTTCGTATACTTTTTCAATGTTCAAATTAACACGCAAAGTTTATTACAATACACCAGTTAAACATTTTTTGAAGTGATTAATTGTTTCCTTGCAGCAAGCACCCTTGACGCAATGCGAATTTAGATGCATTTCCATTGACAGCGTCTACATTTGATGCGTCTTTCCACAGCGAAGTAGGAACATCAAATGTCTAAAAATAAAGCACAACTCTTGACTCGTGACTAAAAAGCACCTTCATCTGCATTATCAATGAAATTGCAGGCAAAATTGCGAGAAGTGAGGTGTGTGCTGATTACAGAGGAAGCAGAGCGGTAGGACTTCCACATTGACAGTTGCAGGCTGTGCTTACTGCTCAAAGAGTACAATCACTGTTACCCACTTGCCAAGGTTAAACGAATAATTAGAAGCTGCCAGCAAATGTGGCACAGCACTACCTCATTAACGTCCTGAGTCTGTGAAGGCAGCACACCAAGTGGGCTCTTTGATCGGAGGCTAGCAGAAACAAAGGAAAGGCGAGACAGAAGATGGTGGATAAGTATGTCCAGATTTCAACCGATCCTACCTATTGCAAAGGAATGTGCGTTAGGTAATAAATGCAGACACCTTCATAACCGAAACAAGTGATACATTAAAACAGAAGTGATAATGTGATTCCTATTACCCCAGTTTATTACATGCTTTGTAGGTAATGTTACATGAGGTTTTGGCTAAAAAGCAGCTGTAATTAAGGCGAGGGATAAATAGGCTACAAATTAAAGGCACTTTCTTTACAGCAGTTAGGAATTGTTTCTTTAAAACTCATCGTTGCCTATAGGCAGTGGATTGCTTGTCATCAATTTGTAAAGTGAAAAATTTTCGAACCACAAAGTGGCGCTCACAAAGAGGAGAAAGTAGTCGAAGTTGAGTGTTTTTATGGCATGCCCAAGTATTTGCCATAAAACAAGAATTACAGCGAAGTTGAAAGCCACGATGCCATAGGTCAGGTGGCGCAGTGGTGTCAGCGCTCTGCGAACCTCTGATAAGGGAGGCTTATTCTCGCTTAGGCGCGGTGAAAAGCGTAGATCCGTCTGTCTGGCAATCGGGTTGATAGTTGGAGTCCGGGTTGCGTATTTGAGGATTGAAAGGAAAGGCAGGCAATTGTCATTTTGGTTGAACACTTTCCATTTGAACAATTTTAAGCCATACAAATGCTGAATGTATCAAATATTTAGCCAACCATCTCTAAAGCAATCAAGCTTCAAAATAGGCGATGGCCAAGTGGTTGACCTAGTTGAACTACCGAGAAAAGAGCTCAGGCCAGGGCACGAGGGGATTGTCGATCTCCTGAACGCAGCGCCATACGCTAGATGCCACTTTGGGTGAAAGAGGCTTGGTAAGGAGGAGGGTGATCAGTGCAGGTAGCAGAAAGCCACCCAACAATGCCACACCCAACCCTACCAGCTGGACTTGATTGGGGTCTGGTTGTTGATGTTGTTGTTAAAAAGTAAAGGAAAAAGCTAAGAACAAGAATTTCGACATGCACATTGTAGCATATAGAAGGTGCAAATGCGATTCTCTGTGTTTTTCTCTCTGAGACAGGACGACCTGCGGTCTGTGTATTCTACTTCGAATCAGTCAAGAACACACAACAGCGCACAACCTCTAATTTCCACGCCTACAGCAACTGATTAAGAATGCGCACGTTATTGGTTAGAATGAGCCTTTTACCGTGACCGAGACCAAGGGTCATTGTCTATAAAATCAGGTAAAGTAATAACAACTTATGTGTAGTTTTCATAGCCTTCTCAATGAGCTACTGAGTGGCTAAAATGAACCGTGGTTATTTGTGCTGATGCGGTATTCTCTAGCGCAAAGTACAAGTAAAACATAGAGAGTCTAGAACGCACCCAATGATGACGCGTTATCAAGAACAAACCAGGTGAGTGAAACTCCTGCGCTAACAAAGTAGCCAACTAGAAACGCGGCTTTTGAGAGACGATCCCAGAAAATGGTGAGGCAAAGGCATCCCACAAAGGGAGTGCACAGACCGTAGAACAAGAAATTTGCCATCTAGAAGGTAAGCTCTATTTAGTTGTCACGAAATGCAAGAGACACTAAAAGGGTTCTTTAAATAAATGCATCAAGCTTAAAGAGCCTCAATGCAATGGAACAACTAAATATCCGCAGGCAGGAAAACACCCAGTCGCCACAACCAAGCTTTCTTTTACCCCCTCTTTGCCTTCAACTGTGCTGTCTAACTGCCAGATTCGATTTCTCTGCACTTTTAACGTATGATTCTTCCCGTCACCTATTCTGCACGGTTCCTTGCCTCTCAAATGGATTCCATTCGCTTTCAATCGCAGTTGTAATGGTGATTTTTTAATTATGGAAGCTAGGATGAGAGCCTGCACAAAATTAACGCGGCGCAGTGCGAAATCACAAGCATCAACCCTAATTCAAAGTTTTGCTGAAGGCGAGATGCGTTTAAATGAGGTCTCTTCGATTGTGCTCAAAAACAACTCTTTGAGAATATTTGAACTATTTTCTCATTAAAATTTCCATTCACCTACGACCTGCATTGTCACATCTGTCCATATCCGTACTTGTATATAAAGCACATTCACCTCGTAGGATCATTCTGTACAAATTATTTTGAACAAACTATCGTTAATTTTTCGGAGTAGAACAAAATTAGTTGCATCCTTGGCCACCGACTAAATTGCAGCCACGTTGTGCTGCATCGGTAGGGTGTCGGATGATCTGGTGCCATTGTCGCATAACCTTGAAAAACTGTCGCTATGAACATACCGCTATTTCGGAGAAGTTGATGGAAAGTAGTACCATGCCTGCCATCACAGTAAAGGCGATTAGTAGCAGGCTTCTCGACATCTCGTCCGCGTACGCACGATAGGCACCATGTGTCTGGCAGCCGTATACCAGAGTCGTGGTTGGCCTGTTTCTACATTCCTTTTTGATCCTGTCAAAGTAGCGGTGAAAGAGGAGAATTATACTAGTATTAGGGTGCGTTGTCAGCAAGAAAAGCACACTTTCAACTTATCTTCGTGAGGAGCAATCAAATCTACGCTGCGAAGTAAATATATGATCAAATCGTCACACAGAATGTTTACGCATCTTGAATGGGAATAGAAAACTTCGCCGAAAATCCCTTTAACAATACTCTTTGCCTCTTCAGTAATTTAGTTGAGTGAACTGCAAGTGGTGGCCAGTATTTCTCAAGCACAAAAATAAATCTGATAGATCTAGCAATTTAATGGTGTACATTATCATGGTTTGTCAGATTGCATTGGCTGCATTTATCCTTAGCTTGCGGCTAGAAAGATTTAGTTGGTTATTTGATGAAGGCATTTAGCAAAGCAACGGATTTACTGATCTGCCTTAGTACTGCCTCGTAGTTTGCATCCTCCAAGAAAGGCAACCGTCGTTACCCTTCATTCACACCTAACGTCCCCAAATATGCCTTGAGCGCGAGTGCGTGTAGGTAGCAGAATACCTCACTGCAGCGTAAGCTCAAGTAGTTAGCCATGGGCTCTTATTAATTAGTTTATAATTTAATATTTTAGGACTAGCTTAGCAGCAAGTTTACTGTGCCATTATCAGCAACCGTCACCTGCCGTCGTACCAGGTATCAATGTCACATGTCGCACATTCGAGCATGCTGCGACAGCGACAGATGTTGCGTCGACTTCCGAGGTGACCACGTCGCTTACCACAGAGGATACATGTTGCCTTGTCTACCTGCTTCTTGAAGGGCTGCAAAGCAAGCACACAAAAGGCAAAAGTCAATAAGTCACACCCAACGATCCAGTGTCGGGACGCTGCCCAGTTTCCCTTATGCTTCCTAATAGTTGCGTAATGGCTCATGCAGACCTGCGATAAGATTATTGCATAATCTGTCGAGCAGTGAATGCTATGCCTACTGACTGAATTAGCAGAGGTGCCTAGATGGAATAGGAGTAAAGCTGCGAATACTATTGGTTTCATTTTGATTAACTCACCCGAATGTACGCCACGAACACATCGTGATACAGGATTGATGAAGCGCCGACGATGCTGAACATGCAAGAGGTCACGAGGAGCAGAAGAATCACAATGAAGATGATCCAAAGTCCACTCTTTCCAAACAGATGTATCGGAGTTGCAAACACCAAAAGTCCTATGAATAGCATAGTGTTAAAAAGACTGAAGCGTAATTCATTTGTTGGTCCAACAAAACGAAGTTTGATTACCATTTTGGCAATGGCACCTAGCTGCTACTTGTTTGCCTGCTTGCCATGCAAGAACTACTCCGAGTCATGTTTTTGGTGGCTAAGTTGAAGCTTGAGTATATTGCTATAGAAGGTAAAATGTGCAACTTGCTAATGACCGCTGCAGCGTCCACCAAGCAGCTAATCAGCCAATAACGCATTTAAAGGATCGGTTGCTTTAGTTTTACTGAATGCATATCATAAATGATAGTTACCCACCCAAATCAGAATAAATGCTTGGCATAAATTTTGAGATCCATCCATAAAAGGGTGTTAAACTACTAGCTTACAATCCCAGGCACTGGGTCGCCTCACAATTTTCTGGACGAAAAGGATTTACCTATGGTAGCTCACTAGCCACAAACGAGTTCTTATTTTCTGCCAACTAAATACGCAGGTATACGGAACAAAAATAAGATAACGAACCAATCCTTATTAAGGGTTGAGTAAAACGGTTCACTGAGTAGCACTTTAAATTGATCTCCCAAAATCTTAGGTACAATAATGGCTGGTCTTTTAATTTTAAAGAACAGCAAAATTCCTTGCCGCATCTGTCATGTTTAGAGAACTTGTCAATTTCTACTGAGTTCTTAAGCAAAATCTTTATATGTGTGATGTTCTGTTACACTTCAAAGCACGAAATTCAGGTCAACACTTAGGCTGTTGCGTCAGAGATGAAAGAGAGACTGAACTCCCACCACTTGCTCGATGCGTTGCGTTAAGAAGAGCTGCATTGCCAAAGGTTGATTCCAGTGCTCGAAAGCCCAAACCACAGACGACACTGAGAGCAGCGGGAATGCAAAAGGCCATGATGGTGGCCAAAAGGAGGCCAAGCACTCCATGATTTGGCGTCGGCATAGCCAACCGCGAAGAAATGAGTGCACCTTGGTGCAAAGAAGATCAATTTAATTTGCTAGACAACTTAGAGCGCTTCAAGTTTCCCAATATGTAGTTGGTGGTATTTAGGGGCCCAGCCGCCCAGTCGCCCTTTACGTTCCCGCCAAATTAGTTCACCATTCGTTGTCTCAATAGGTTTTTGCAGTCAACCTAAAAATTTCACTGCTAAACAATTCTTCTTGGCACCAAAAGACCAAATTCACAGCAGTTCCTTGCTCAAAGTGTGAAGCATGTCATCCCCAACGAAGACTGCCGCGGTGTTTTGTGGAGGAGGAAGAAGCGAGCTACCGCCACTTACGCTGTTTGGATGATGCCACTGCTTGACGCCTCGAAGTACGTCATGCTGTTCGCCAGAAAGACAAGTTTGGTCGGCTGTTTTTTAAATTTTAATCCGCCTTCGTCATTGAATAAGAGGAACTGCGGGATAGAACAATTTGCGCATTCAAAAAGTCCACGCTTCCAAGAAAGACAGATTTATACTAGTGAAAGTAGCGGATATGAATATGGAAATTGATTTAGTCGTAGCTGTATCGCTGTATCATGCAGTAAGAACCTCAAAATATGTGACACCGCTGAAACAGGTTAAAGCGGCAAATCATTTAAAGAAGGTATCGAAACGAATTCAAATTTGAACACTTTTAATTCTTTTACTTGACAAGTTTATTAAAGGAGACCCAGCTGTATGGTTAACTTTCTCCTCCTCCTCCTCCTCCTCCAGCTCCTCCACGTTCCCCCCACAGTGGTGGAAGTGCTTGTCACTCCTCCCTGACGCCAGTCCAGCGGACACCCAGTGAGGCGATTGAGGAGGGAGCCCAAGTGAGCTGCCAACGGAGGCGCTCAGTGTCTGCCGCTTTTGTGTATTTGCTATTGTATTATGTGCGTACTTCTGTTTCCAGGGCAATTTATGTTCCTCCACCTAATAATTATTCATTTTCTCTTAGTTCATTTAAATTGTCAAACTTAAATCCCACAACTCTTGATATCTGACCGAGGTTTACTACTTTGAGCACACACCAGGCAAGTAATTTTTGTTAAATAACTAAAGTCTATGAAAGGAAACAAAAGTAGATGCTAATGAAGCCGAATTGAATAGGCGACACTACTGCTCCTCTTTGTCTGCTCAGTTGCAAGAAGTGATACACCCTTTGTCCAATTAGTCGCCTTTTTTAATGCTCTAAAGGCATCTTTTGAATGACATTGTTGTGCGACTGTTTAACGTAGGCGGATGCGTGCACAGCATGGATACGCCAGAGCTAATAGTCAGGCTTCTCGTCTAGGCGTTATATTAACACTAAAGTAAGAGTCTGGACAAATGCCAATGCCCTGATTATTTGGCTGTCAATCAGTCGCCTTGTTGACATCTGGACAGAGAGGGGGGGACGGAGGGAGCTTGCGCCCCCACCACCACCGATGGATACGAAAGTACCGTTGAAGGTGGGTTCGTGCTTCCAACATGAATCCCAACTCCAAGCGCACCCGCTCCTTACACTTTCGTTAAGACCTACATATGATGGTGACAATCGTTTGCATTACATTCATCAATCCTACTGCCAATCTGCAAAGTCGGTTGAGGGGTTGAAGGGGATCTGTCACCCGACATCCACCTCGCCAAGGGATAGCATTTACAGCCACCAGGAAGGTGTGCGAAAGAGCATTGCGATATGGAAAAGAGAAGTGCTTTTGTGGAAAGGCACTTACCTTCTTGATCTTGCGTATTTGGTCGGATTCCTCTATGAACAACTGAGTATTTGGCTTGGCTGGAGCAATGGCGTTGAGCTGGAGCAAGTAAAGAGAGATGTGTATGAATAAGCAATGCAGCAATGTCTCCTCCCACATCAGAAAGGCCGCCCCAAAAGGTGTGGCAGGTTGCTGCACGTCCACCTCAGGAAGTCGTTAGTGGCATTGCAGTAGGAGTAGATCGGTCTCCTAGCCACACCCGACTCTTCTTCACCTCCATGACTCTTTTTTTTGTTATACAGAAGTGAATTTGATTTAAGAAAGTGAAAAAGAAGTACAATCACGAATGATTGCATGTGTCTCTTCTGTTTCCGGTGTCAGTAGCGTACACTCTTGACTTCCCTCCCTCATTCAAGCACATCAATCAACTGGACAGGAGTGATGATGAAGGAGACTAATCCTCCTCCTTCTATAACAGCGCACCCTTTTTGTGTACTAGGCAAAAGTGAATTTCTGAAAAAGGTGAATATTTTGGGAAACAAAAAAAGAAACAATCAGTCGTCAGACCGTTTAATCGAATCCTAAACCTGATGCCCAATTGAGCTATATCATGGAGATAAGAAAAGTCGTAGGTGGATTAACTTGGGATTATGCCGACAACGGTTGCCTAACAGCCGAATCTGGAGGTGAGGGACAAGTGTACACAGGGTGGATGTGTGGTCGAGTTGGGGGGAAGGGGAATGAGGATGGGACCAAGAAATGGGTGGATGGGTACCTAACTTCCATCAAGAGCATAGCACTTGAAAGTACCTCACCCATTAGATCTCCTTTTTACCTCTAAACCAGAGAGTCGTGATCATCCTTCTTCAAAGGCAAGTGCTCCACTCACCACATTCATTAAATGCCACCGCTTACTTCGTTTTTGTGTTTCTTGATTTCGGCCTCCAATTCATCGGTTTGTTGAAGGTACTGTAGTTTGGCCTTGCGTTCGGTCTCCAAGACCTGCAGCAGGTAGGCCTGGTTCTCCTTCAGCTCCTGCTTCGACTCGATTACACCGGACGAATCATAAAATACTGCACGCTTGATCAGACTGTTGTCTTTTCTGTTGCCCTCAAGACGGAGGCATAGCTCTCCTCAGCTCCACGCACAGTCTCATAACCTCCATGGGGACAACCGAGGAGCTATGTAGGTTTGAGAAGCAGCAGTGTCTTCACATCGTCCAGTGGCTCTCTATTGCCTCCAAAACGGAGAGACCGATTTTACAGAGACCTCGCCCTAGGTCCCTCTCTCTTCAGAGTCTAATCAACGCTGCAGGTCCATCGACATGACTCAAAGCCAGGGCCGCCATGGTGCATGCAATAAATGATCCAAACGGAGAGACGGTACAGTGGAATGTAAAAGCACCAGTACAATAAAACCTTGTGATAGTCTGCAAAGCAATGAGACGACTACTTAGTGAAGGAACGACTGACAAGTGAGGCCAAATTACCCGTCTTAATGGCATGCTCAAGAGCCTCTTTAAGAGATGGTATTCTTGGTGCCGCATGAACGATTTTGCTCTCTCATGCAAGGGCAGACATGCTGTTACTAATTAAACAAAACATTGCGTGGTAATGAAGTATCTTTTTTTACAGAGAGAGAGGCGTAATTGGTCTCGCTGACCGGTCACTTGGTTCAGGCCACGGCAGCCTAACGGGTCCATCGCAACCTTAGCTAGCCTACAGTTGAGTTGAGGTGAGGTGGAATTAATTAAAAAGACCAAAGGTTGTAACAGTTTGTGGCTGTGATAAAGCAACACGCCTTTTGCTTTCTATCCCATGGGGATGCTGTGTCGAATGTCCTCTGTAGACCTCGTCTCAACTTGCCAGTGGTTGAATGCCAACATCCGAGTAGGCGGACAATTTAACTTGATGAGCGGGGTAGAGGCGCTACTGCTTTCTCTTTGGACAGTAAACAAAAGGCGGTTGAGGAAAAATCCTCTTATTTTCCAGTTTCCATCTGCGGTTAAACGGCATCAAAGGGATTTGTAATTGCCTCTGCACTGTTAGATTTTGGTTACTCGTGAAGCTTTGTCAACAAAGTAAGCGTTTGAAAATAAAAAAACAGGTCTCTCTTGCCGTGTGCACGGCGCAACCTACTCAAATGGGAAACAAATAGGTCTTTTTCCCGAATGACACGCTCAACGATTCTACATCTAACTGCCAAGAGCCAAGCAGTTCGGAGAATTTGAGTTTCGAATCATTATTTCCCTCTATACCCACAATTTAGCAGTGTTCTCTTTTCCGATTTGTGCAATCCTAATAGTGGAATGTGCATTATTCATGTCTCCTCGGAACGATTTGCTCACCCAGTCGTAGCATTTCTCCTCACTGTCCGCACGCAGCTCGTAGTACATTTTGCGTTTCGGCAGGCAGCAGATTGTAAAGCAGTGCTGCAGGGCATCCAACGCAAAAAAGGAATACAAAGATTAATAAGCAAGAAACCATTTATTTTTTGTTTGCTAAACATTTTAACATTTACCCTTAATTCTTATCCTCTTGGCGCACACTTACATCGCCGATTGCATGCTACTACTTTAAATACTGCAAATATTAGTAGTATAACAGGCATTTTGCTGATTCTATAAAAAGGCGCTTCTCATTCATTAAAATCGCAGCTTTAATCTGAAGTGACTAATTTGGAGTTTTTTTAAAGGAAACTAGAGGAAGTTTTGGGCATGCAGCTTGTTTCGCCATTTTCCTGAAGGTATTCTTAGTCAGGCCTACTAAAACTACCTTCGGTTGTTTTGTCAAAAGGTATTTAACAATCTGTTTATATGCAAAGAGGAGAGTGAGGGCTTCTGAGTAATTTTTATAGCAGGATTAAAAACCTTGGGTTTCTTAAGGTGTCAAGGCTGCGGAAATCGGAAAAGGAGACCCATTCATCACGAAGTTGGTTGAATTGAGGAAACGTTTGGAAAAACTTGTTAGTTTCTTTTAATACATACAATAAAATTATCATTGCAACTAGCTTCATCATTAGCCGTAATTAATTAGGGTAATCTGATGGACGTGAATTTTTTGCTTCTCTTTATCTTCTAACCACTTAGCGATTTATTTCAATTTCCCAATCACTCATCAGCCAGCGAAGGATTTATCCAACTGTCAATTCATTCACTCAGTCAATGAATTTGTTGGCTTTTGTATTGCCTTCAACGGTGATGAACACATTCACCACAACTATTTATTAAACCAAAAATCGGTTCGTTCATTGGTCTGTCCAGTCGCATGTGCATCCCTCGCACCATTTGTCAAGTTCCACTCCCCTTCCTCTCCGTTAATCTATCCGGACGACCGCACGAGATCCACATCTTCGTCGAGATGTTACCCTATCCTTCACAACAATTTAACCGCATTCCGACACGCCTCATGCCAAGGGGCCTTTTTACCATCAGAGAATTTATTTTGAGGCAGGCAAGTCAGTTTTCCCAGCAAGAGATCGGCTGAGCCACACTGCCTGTGGATGAAGCAGAGGTTTGTACGCCCACTTGCCTGCCTGCCTGGTGAAACAGAAGAGCACCAACTCACGTCGTGTTGCGGTGCGGTGCGCGTGTCGCGGGAGGTGCGCAGCACGAGGGTCTTCTCGCAGTACGAGCCCTCCAGCAGCGCCATGCCACACGGCTCCCTCTCCAACTTCTCCAACTCGAATTGGAAAAGCATGTTCTGGTAGAGCACAAAGTATCTCGAGGCAAAAAGGTAAGGCAAAGCATTTCTTTCTCTCTCTCCCTTTTATTGCATTTGTGTGCATGTAAATTTTATTAAAAAATTGAATAAGAAATTTCGTTATTTTATGCTACAAGGTTGTCTGTGCACCCGGACAGGTTGGGGCTAGGTGCTGGCCTCAGTCTCGACTGCGGGTGACTTCATATAACGAGCACAATAGTTGGAGGTGTGGTAGCTTAAAGCGATTTGGTGGTGTGAGCGAATTTACTACTTGCTGTTACCATCAGGAGTGGCCTTTCATTCGGCAAGTTCAAAATGCGGGTTTCAACTACATGATGGTCCCTGAAAATGCGGCAAATTATTCTATTGAAGGGCCCTGACATTCTAGAGATGATGGAATGCACATCTATGAGGAAAACATGTGGTTTCGTGTAAGTTTTAACTGTTTATCAAGAAATGGAAAAAATAACTTTGGCTAAGATTGGAGCTGAAGATGGTCTAGATATTTAAGGGCATTTTTACCCATAACAATATGCACCTCATGATCGAGGAACTCGGTACGTATTCACGTCTCCTGCCCTTTTTCGTTTACACACAACAAAATGACTTTTCGCCTGTTTTGCAAAGAGAAAGGCAAACTGTTTGGGAAGCAGGAGGTGATGCGCTATATGGGGAATCGGGAGACTTAGAAGTATGAAATGCGAGCGTACTGCGTCTGCCATCGATTAAACTCGGGTTTTCAAACCTTTGGGAAGCCGGTGCGCATTACCTAGCGCAAATAAACTTTCCTCCTCGTTGGAAGGTGTCGCAAAATGCCACAATGCAGTGCGAAGTCAACCGAAACCAAAGCTGTGATTCAGGAGCTGCAGAGGACCCAAGTCCGCATAACAATGGGTTAAGTGGAAAAGTTTGAAAGAACATTTGCCCCTAGAATTGCATCTCTTCCACTGGTAAGTCTCTAAGTCTCTATTCAACCGGCAACTTTCATCCACTTCCAACATACAGGACAATATGTGAATTATATATGATGCTCAATTAAATGCATAAGTAGTTGCGGCGGTCAACTTACCGTTGCTGCCACTTCCCAGAGAGGGAATTTCTCTTCCACAAATAGCCAGACATGGTGACTTGGCTATCCTCTCTGGCTTTTGTTGCAAGGCAAGCAAACTGCGTTCGCATCGGTCGTAGGGATATGGGCATCTTTTGGCCAGCTGTGGCAAGCAGCGCAGCTAACAAGAAAAACGACTAAAATAAGGATTCGTTATGCTCTTTATTATTAGGGATGTGTCCTTAGTATCCCCAACGTCTGCCAGGACGTTAACTGATCACATCAAATTGTGAGAGATGTGAGGGCAGGGGAACATTATCAGCCCCACGTTTTCGATGCTTTAAGGCGACAACAATGTAGTCAGCTGTGACTTACTTGGACCTTAGCATGTGATTGGAAAGTGCTATTCAATCTGCTTTGTCCTCAGTCTGCTCGCTTCAAGTATGAGCAGAATTTTTGAAAAAAAATGACATTTCAAGAACAAAAATGAGACCTTCTTAAGGCGACTACAAAAACGATAAATTTCACAATCATTCCAAAAAATGATGGCTTGAGTACGGCGAATCAAATATATAGGACAATTTACAAAAGAAGTGCTGAAAAGGGGCATTATAATGCACTTTATGCTACGTCACTTGACTGTCTCGAAAAAAACTGCTTTATGCGAGAGAATAAGAGCAATGACAAAAATGAGGAACCTACAGATAAGCAACCGTGTTAATGATAATCCTCCAGTGTCAACTGCGCTTTCCACCCACTTGAAGGTACATGGCCCAGAGGGGTATGCGCACCTCCGCCATGTGACTGGCCGGTTAAATTAGACCAATGAGCAAATCCCTCCTCACCTCATTGGCCCCTTGTAGTCAGCACTGCAGGCACTGCAGGTGGTAAGGCGGGTAAAGAAAGAAAGCACAGTATGGGGAGTTGGTAACGTGCGTGCGAATTTAGTTGTTGGACATTTGTGATCACTTAAAATAACGCATGTGTTTAGCAAACACTATTCATGTTTATTACTGAACAATATTATTATTATTATTATTATCAAATACTAGCTATTTGCATATGGGCTTGATGGATGGATGGATGGATGAAAGCAAGGACAAATACGTCAGGTGCGTTGAGGGAGGCGGAAAGAATGCTTTGGAAGTTAGAGGAGGAGGAGGAGGGGGAGGAGACAAGCATGGAAGGAAGGAAGGAGGGAAGGGGAGCACATAGCACGAGTATGTCTACTGACAACCTGTAAGTAGGTAGGAGGGGATATGGCGATTGGGTGGTGAGTGGGTGAGAAATGAGTGCAAACAGCGGCAGTGGTAGGTGCTTGGACGATCCATTTTTCCCTAGGTACACACAGACACCAACGGCTATTTACCATGACATACCTCTCACACCCATTCGATACCGTAAAAGGTGAAGTCAACCAGTGACCTCCATCAACTGATGACACTAAAACTTCAAGGGCACACTGTCTAATATCAATGGCCTTAACCTACAAGTGCATTGATATTAGCATGCGTAAAATTTAAATTTATTTTAAACTGCCACTTTAGGACTGCACTTACCACCGAACAGTCAGAAATCTGCTAGCGCATCTAGCTACCACTACTTACACCACGCACACTTGATAACACAACTTCCTATACCACCCTTTACGGACAGCTGCAAAACGACCAAACTAATAAAATCTCATGTCTACTCAACTCCAACAGCAAATACCCTCACCTCACTAGGACATCCTACGTTTCAAAGTCTGTTGATCGTCACCATATTTTTAGAAGCCAAAACTGGGAGGTCAGCACTTGTTTCACTCCCTTTGCGGTTTCAAACAATCTACAATGAAAAATGAAGGCGTCACAATCAAAAACATCCCTCATATCCGCCTCGTTTTACAAAAACGCTATGCATTATTGACCAGCAATGGGAAAAGTGCATCAAAAGTAATCGCAACTGGTAAATTGAGACTCGTTCCACCTGGACAAAGTTCAAAGTAATGGCAAAGGCAGAAATCATATTTAGTGTCAGCCGAAAATGCCTCTACACTTATAGCAAATACTTCACCAAATACTAGGTACATTTTCAACAATGTTCAGTAAATTGGGCCTCGGTTGTCCGAACCCACCTCTATTGCAATAAGGAAATAAAACAGTGAAAATTGGTAACTTAAACTATTGTACAATGTAATTAAAAAATTAAACATTAGTAGTAAATAGGTGTATACGAAATTGGATGTTGAAATGTACACATGTGTAAATGAGCACCTTTAAAACGTATTAAGACTAGTGCGATAACGCACTAGATTTTCATTTTTTTGCAGGCCTAAACAATATGAACCAAAATTCATTGTATCAACAATGGCAAGCTACTAAACGCGAATAATAGCATTGGTATTTCTGAAGCGCCTGGCTCTTCCTCAAAATATGTGAAATAGGTAACAAATTGTCCCGCGCCAAAAGACCGAGGACAAGTTACAAAGCACTCGTGCATCGAGTCGTGATCATTTTGAATGTAGCAATGTATTAAAACGTAGTTAATTTATTTGCTCTGCATAATTTATCAACAATCCTACCTCACCGAGCATTCACTTCCACCACTGTGAGGCAGTGCTGCAACGAGCGCAGTTAAGCCTACACATATTTTAGTGACCATGCTGACAAAGAAGTCAGCTAATTTTCTTCATTTCTTTCTTAGACCCTGTTATTACATACTATCCGCTGTCTTTTTGATAAAATGGGTGGAGACAACGAAGCATATATTTAACGCGAACTTATAAATCTGCTACGAAAAGCCAGGCGTATGAATTGGTTTTTGCCTACATAGGTGTGAACACAGCTAAGTTTTATCTAGTCCTACGTAATTTTATCCAAAATATTGATTATTCGTATTCTTGAGGTTTGGTACGGTCCCTGATGGTGCGCAGGACTTGCTTCTGGCATCAAATGTAAAACACGTCCACAATACTTGCTTTTTTGAACTGTCGGCTTGCCAACTTTTGTGGTTACATTGTGCAAGCCGAATAGCCTCATTCCCTCTGTCTACGGAGCATACATAATCCGCCCTAGCAATGTGTCGTCTCTTGCCCTCAAGGAAGGCTCGCGAAGCCACATTGGCAGCAGCGATTATGTAAGCATGTAAAAGCGATAACCAACAAACACGTTATTTACTGGATACAAGGTCTATGGAGGAGGGGAAGTGTTGGTTTTCAGCAAGGCTGTGTGCCTCATGAGCACGAAAGCGAAGCCAGTGACGGAGATTAGTGGTCCGTCGATGCCACGCGGTATGTAGGAAGGATTGGATAGCTGGGTGAGGTTCGTTTCTTCTTCCCCTTTGCTACATTACCAACGCAATGATACTGCAGCCAGTCACCAATCACCTTCGGCATTCGAACAAAGTTTGTCATATTTTTCCTAGGTTTAAGCCCGTCACCAGTCGAATGGACAAGGCAGAATATATTTGCCTGAGCTCCCCCTTGGGATTAAAAAACGGACGGAAGTTTGTCAGTTTGTCTGCCTTAACACGAAGCCATTCCTCCACAACACTGATTATTACCAGAACATTCAACTGCTCGTGGGTCGAAGTTGATGCTACAGGGTAAGTTGGAATGGTACTGATGCAGTACGACGCCTTCAACCTGGCATAGAGAGGTGTCACTGCCGAGACCTCCGTGATTTGATGGGCCACTGAGACCGCGGTGATTACCTCGCTCATCAACAGCAAAGCAGAGAGAGTCCCGCTGTTTGCTTTCACCACTTCATGTAAATACAGTAGCAATGAGAGCAATGAAACCATCTTGGAGCTAATGAGAAAGCGATCAACATTCGTTCTCGTAAAATCGAAAGCCAGCGGCTGGATGTAGTTAATAATGGAAGGCAGACGGACCTGTCAATAAGCCTCTAGCGCCTCCTCCAATGTGGCTAAACAGGTCTGAATGATGCTGGCACACTGCGAATTCGTGATGACTGTAGTGGCCATGTTATGTGACCATGGCTGGCTGGCTAGCTGGTCTTCGGGCCATGCCTGCTGCACCATTCCCTCTGTTAACGGAATATATGCATATTCTGCCCTAGCATTATGTCTCCTTTCACCTTCAAGGAAGTCTCAGAGCGCCGCAATATAAGTGCCCATCTGGAGGGAATTTCATTTTTTTCAATTTGCGCGTGTCCAAAAGTATGGATTATAAGGAAAGTGTGCTAGATTTAGGCTTTCCGCATTCTTTGTTTCTGCGCTGTCTTTGGTGGAATACTCGAATTCTGTTGTCCCATTTACTCAAGTGCTAGCATCGACATGTCCTTTTTGGCAAAGGTGCACAATCAAGTGCGCTGATCCTAGTAGGTACAAGCTCTTTTCAGATAAAGGTAAAAAAATAAAGGTACGTATTTTCCCTGATGAAAAACTTTTGGACACTTTTAGACGCTTCTAGGGTGGCGTTCTAGGCTCTACAGCAATTGTTTAAAAAGGCACAAAGTTGGGACGAGGAAACCGTAACCTTAGTCTTTCATGCTACAATAAGGACAAATTCGTTGAGAGAAATTGGCAACTAATGCAACGATTGTAGGCTGCTGCTTCTTGCGCCCCATTTTCGCTTCTAGCGCATCAGTGATTTCAAAATGCAAAGTTGCCATTGTTCAAGCAGTTGAACATGAAGTTTTGCTCACAAGAAACTGCCTTATGATGCTTCCTCTGCTCCGGTTCAGATAGCCGTTGTCGACTTTACTGAAAAAAAACAGGAAAATGAGCAAGCAATCGCGTGCTGATTTCAATGAATGAGTGTAGAAGCTCAAAATTTTTTAAAGTTTTAAACAGGTTTTAATGCGGCGCTCAAGTTGAAGAGAGGGTATTGTAATTTGGTCTTTGAAATGCCAAAGCGTAAATTTATACTCCGTTCCCGTCCTGTTGTTTCAAATAAGCTATTTATGTAGGGATTTGCCGTTGGCCTAGGCGAACCTCACCCCTCCAATAGCTGTTGGTCAGTTCTAGAACATAGTTGGATGCACCTCTGCATGAAGACACTTTTCTCGTCTCCTTGAAAGACTTTCACTCTCCATTTTCCAGTTGCAAAGATTGAGGAGGACGTCTTCCGCATACACTACAGTGATCGAAGTGTTGAAAGAGTCTGTGCTCCTCCGTCGTCTGCTTCGATTCTATGAAATTCAATTGACGTCCCTTACATAGGGCAGAGAACTGCAGTCTCATAACAAACAATATGTGAGTAGGGCAGACAACCATAAGGCTGCTTTCTTGACGGAATTCTACTTTAAGTGTTGGAGCTGCGGTGACTGTTTACCTCCCCCACCAGCACAACATATTTAATGTTCTGAGTTCCTTAAAAGGACTCGATGCCAATTCCACATTGCTTGTTCCTCACCGGTTTGTATTAATAGGCTAAAACTTAAGGTAGTAAAGTAGGCATACGAGCCGTTTTTGATGAACAGATGCACTTATTTTTATGAACAAGTTTTTGTGGCAATGTGATAATTGCGCTTCAGAGCTGTGGCAAATCTGTTGAAATTGGGCAGTTTGTCTTGGACTTTGAAAATCTCATCTTATTAAGAGAATCAAAGGCAGGAGGACGAGTCTTGAAAAGGGGCACCAATTACCATCAACATCAATTTGATGCATTAAATTGATGCTTCTCTTTGGCTACTGGTTGTCGTGCAATTCCGCCTAAGCGTTTACTGCAAGGTGAAAATAGCTACAAGATTAGTTAATTACAGGCTGGAATAAGCAGAGCTTGCGAATGCTTGAAACCCACCTACTTTTGGTCATCATGACCACTGAGTGTAGGTTAAATTTCGGGTTCTTGGATCTACAGAAGAATGGTAATGAAAAAATAGGTACGGGCGATCCGAGGTACTATTGACGTCTATTTGCTTCTGCCCTCTCTCACCAAGACCGAAATAAAAAACGCTAAATCCCACCATTACATAATGAGGAGGTTAAGTGCCAATGCTAAGCCATCCTTTGCCCCAAGTTCAGCAGTGCATGTTTGTCTGCGTAATGTGACTTCTCTACAAATGCCGCTTCCTCCATGATGCCTAACCTGCAGAAGCTGGTTTTTGGTCGTTTGTTTTTGTTTTAAATTTATGAGTGTTCTTTGATATGGCATTGTAAAATACTACCACCTGCTCAGTGGCTCCCTTTACATAACGCCTCCATAGTTAATCATTCATCTTCACCTCACTATGGTTCTAATTTTCTTACAGACAAGGAGAGTGATGTGGCAAAGACAGTGATTGGCACTCCAGTGTAAGGTCCATAACTCTATAACCTTTAGCCTCCTGCTGCAGCACTATCATCACGACCACGAAACCAGGGATCACTGATGGTCCCCTCGACAAGTCAGTCTCCTCCACCTGAGTTTGCAACCAGCGTGTCTTTGACGTCGTCTCTCCCGCTGTGCATCTAAATCATCAAATTCTTCATCGCAGTTATAAACTTTGTCTGCTTAATCGCCACTTTTGCTAATTCTTTTATTTTAAGTGGTGCAGATCCATGACGCCAATAATGAGTGGTGGGTCAAGTCTGCCACTGAAGTGGTGATGTTTTCGCTGCACCTGCAACCGAAGACACTGCAGCTGATGGTTTTGTCACTACCGCTGCTTCCTCATTACCTATGCGTGAGGCTATGAATTTGGTTGTAGGGTTCTGGAGGTGGTAGATTCTGACGCAAATATGGTTCTTGCTACTAGTCGAAGCCTTAGGGGGGGGAGAAAATGGCGTTTGAGACCCTTGCTTTGTCCGAAATGCAAGTTTTTCTTTCTTATATCGTGCGTCGATATGATTAAGACAAACCTTTTACAGCTGCTTGGTAGTCAGTTAAAATTAAGTCTGAATGTTTGTTCTCCTATTTTCTTTAATTATAATAAAAAACTGCTGCTGCTCTGTCGTAGTAAGCGTGTGGCTTATGAAGTATCACTCTCAGCAGAAGTCGCCCTTTTAAGGTTAGTGAGCCTCATAACTCAGATTCTAAAATGTCAGGACTGATGCTTGATTGTCAAATGCGAACGGTTGTGCTGTACAACGAACTCTGTTGTATGCAATTCAATCAAGTGACTGAAATTGTCTGGAACTCTCAGTTCTCTACTGACCATTTTGAGTAGCACTAGTTCCGATCTTATGTCGCGTTTGTGCTACAACATGCTACCGAAAATTTGTCAATAATATGCAAATTCTCAATCTTCGCTTCAAATGCTATAATACGTTTGGGTATGATGGAGGGACATCTCACATATGTGCGTTGAGTATCTGCCACCGAAACACCCGTTTTTGGTGGAAATGATGCATATATTTTGGCAATGGAAAGGCGTAAGTCCTCTACTGAACCATTGTAGTTATTTTAAGTGCCCTACGTAATGGCATTAAACGCATATCTAAAGACAACGCGTGCAACGTTGGATGGAGTGGTGTTGGAATAGATAAATTTGGAGGCACAGTGTCCTATTTGCGTTACCTGAAAACGTTTGAGGCTATTGTGATCAAAACTACCATGGCTCACCAATGAATGTTCATTGAGATTTGGTTATGCTACACTGAATGTTCGGTATATGGGTGTAACATATTACACAGCTGCAGGAAAAGATCATAGAGCGTAAGTGCGAAGCTGGTGTTGTAAAAGCCACCAATTGTGGTAAAAATAATGATGCGATTACAAGCATGATCGTTCTGGCACATCTGTAAGGAGGTGGCCACACTCTTACTGGCTAAACAGCTCAACGCAACCATCGCTGGCACCACCAACAGTAATGTTCAGCTTCGATAACTACAGCAAGATTTGGAGGTTCATGTGCATTTAGATATCATCGCTAATGTTAACGGTTCTATGGCTTGATAAATATACGTGCCACTCATTTTGGCGTGGGAAGGTACTGCTTATGAAGAGAAGTGCCTTTTACTCTCTTCAAGCGACAGATATACAGATAAGCCAGCACAATCACCGACAATTCATGGTTAAATAAGGTTGCCGTTCTTAAGCCAGTGATTAAATTTATTTCTAGGTTGCATGCAGGTTTTGCCAGCGCATTTCTCTAATTCCTTTTCCTCCCTACCTTCAATGCCTATCTCCTCCTCCACTTCCATCGCCACCATTCCCACCGCTGGTTGATCCATACCTCCCACTCCCCTTTGTTAAAGTTGCCAAAGGGCCTGAATGGTATAATTAGCAACGTAAAGTTAGCCTATGCTACCATCCCTTCTTCTTTCTGTCCCTTCTACTCCACTCTTTATTTCTTCAATTTAAACGTCGCTTCACTACTGGTATTCAAATGTAAATCACATATAAAGAGGTAACTATAGGCAGTCACTTCGGTTCTATCGGCAAAAAGACACTTGTATTTCCTCCATTAGGCCGATTTTTCAAACTTTAATTTAATGCAGGATTAGATGGTTAAAAGTGATTAAAGAACATTGAACGCAGTGCCGAATCCGTGCATAAGCGCAGTCCTAGAATTGCAAGTACACACCAAATACCCTGTCAATCAAGATCATTGGAATTAAAAAATTGCAAATGAAGCTAGAGCAGTATCTTACGTCTTCAAACCCAACTACCCAAATAAGCACCACTTTATAATTTCATGGCTCCTCTTCAACTTCAGCTTTCTATTTACCTCACTTGATTTCTTAGCACCCTATTCTTCACCCCCCCACTAATCTATTCAAATAACTACACACCTCATTTCTAGCTTTGTTATCAAACTAAATCCAGATCTCTGTTTCGTTTACGCTCCACTGACTTAGATTCCGTATCTGCCCATCTCTACTCCTCTAAATTGGTTACATTCTCACACCCTTTTTAATTCGCCACACTACTTCAAGAACGTGGCTAACCTCCTCACAGACAACCGTTGAAAATGTTCATAGTAACACAGAAATACTTGAGCGCAGAGTAAATGAGAAAACTTACTGGCGCAAAGACGCCATCTGCGGATTCCTACAAACACAGTATACTCATCTTCCGAAATCGGCAGAGGATAGAGGGTAGGCATAGCAATCAATTGTCTAATAGCTAAAAATTCTTGTGTCCTTCCCTTATTCTGCGCTGCTAGGCGATTGTCTAAGTGCATCAACAATAAGGTTTGCTAAGCATATTCTATCAATTGCAACCGCACCCACTAATTTGTATTATTACTTCACCACGATTTTCCTCATGAGCAGACTTTTCACAGTATCCGTACAGGCAGCTCCAGTAGCTTCTTAGAGGTGCCTGGCTCCTAAAAAAACCTAAGGCCTTTTTGATGCTGCTGTCCGGAAGTTCTAAATGATTTATTGGCTGCCTGTGGCCTCAACTCCTCATGTAATATGCATCAGCGTTGGGAAAAGTGCAATAAAATTTGTCCTGTGCACTGATTCGCATTATTGTTGACAAACCGAGAAGATAATTTGTGACTTTTTGTACGACGATGGCAATTTCAAAGAGACTTATAGCCTGGACATCCAGCAACAGCTCCTCACATTCTCACAATTCAATATGCGGTAATGTAGGCGCCCAAATGAACGACTATCGAGGCCCATCCTCATTACTGGTCTGCAACCGACTTCCATTACGTTAGTGACCTACTTTCAATGTCTTCCCGCCTCTGTGAGGCCTAGATTGTTGTCAACGCAACGTACAGCCCATCATACGGTCCTGCATACACACAGACATTACCCTATCTTGCGACAAATATTGTGTGTACGGGCTAGTTCTCAGTAGGTGCTACATTCACATGTAGTAGTTAGGTGACGCAACTATTAGTCAGCCATTACCTAATTATTTGCCTGTTTGCATATTCTTAATGCCGCAAGTACACATCAACCCTTTCAGTTGTGCTCTATCTCCATGCATCTCTTTGTCATAACTTAGGAGATCCTATGCTTACGAATTGGCTACTGTACATGGTTTAGTATTTGTCTCTTCATGTCTGGTCTTCGAGCCTTTTACTTGTTAACCACTTGATGAAGATCCTTTTGCGCATGTGACCCCATTGCTAAACTGCAATGTACGCATATGCCAAAGTAAAACAGATCCTCATGCACTGTACCGTGTTGGAGACAGGGGAGATTTATTGAGGTAGCATGAGATGTCACGCTTGCAAACGACAGCTATCACTGCCTGTCAATAACTCGACTAACGCTCCATATAACGTCAAACTATGACTGGTAGATAGACAACAATGAAGACATTTTAGCAGTGTCCAAATGCATGAAATTTTCGGGTGCTAATGTGATTTCGTACGTTACCACAGCTTTGAATTCAATTTACACAGTCTGATCTCAAAGCGTTTCTATATTCAAAATAAATATTTATATTTATTGGAGCTGAGCTTTAATTGCGCCCGCCTAACAACCAAATGTGTTTTTCTCACAAATAAAAATGGAATGCCATGCTGTTTGGTTTTCACCCAAAAGTAGGCAATGCGGCAGCCTAACTGGGTTTCGTTAATTTTACCCCGTAACCTCAGAACGTGACTGAACATTACCTACTAGCTGATTGAGGGCTTGCAAGACAACGAGTCAGATGGCTACGCAACGTTATCCTGACAACCAAACCCCGTTTGCGTGCTCACATCGGAGTGTCACTCATCGCATGTCGAGCGATGAGTTTTAATCGAGTAACAGAACAGAGTAACGCATACAAATGCATGGTCAGGTAAGCGTGAGAATCATTCCTGCAGAATTGAAGGGGCATATTGTTGTGTAATCAATTTATGGCAAACATTTGTAGAGCATGTGTGATGCCAAATCTGGCGCTGCGGATTTGCAAGGTGGGAGTAGGGTGGAATGTTAAGCAGGCAATGTAGACACAAAGGGAGAAAGGGTATGAGGAGAATATGAGCTTGACTGCGTGTTTTGATTCAAAATGTATTTTACTAGACGTAGAGATGAGGCAACACATGGATTAATTCCATCACACAGAATGCCTTCTGCTCTAGATCTGGCAATGTTTCCACTATCCTCATCAATGTTGCCGCATTAACTTCCTGTTAAATAGGTCAATTGATATTCTCTGTTTTTAATTTAAATGCATTATGATAGAACTGAAGGCTGCAGAGGTGCAGACCAACGACTTTGCACATGCGCGTTGCTTAGGTGCGCATTGCACGCAATAAGCTGATTGGCTCACTCACAGGCGCGCGCCGCTACAGTACCTGCATCTGGTTGGTTTTTTTCGCAGCATACATTTCGCTTCCGTATTCTGTTTGACCGCAGTTAGGACGATGCACTCACCGCATTTCAACGTGACAAGTTTCATTTCTCGAGGCACCTACTCCATGGTTTATGAAGCACTTCCCAAGCAGGGAAGTGACAATGCTACAACATACGCACTTAAAGGCATGTATCTGCAAAATTCTTCAGCTATTCGGTGTGCTCTTCGCAAGCACCACACTCCGTTCGGCAATCACTGCACCAATGCCAGTCGGCTTTCCTCGCAACACTTATCTGTAGTCTGCGAATACATGGATCACCCACCTTTGTGCTGCGCAAGGGTAGTAATATTGATCTCCTATCTCTCGCCCGCTATCTCGATGGCATGCATGAGGATGAGGCACTATTTTACTCCTCCGAAATTATATGTGGTCTGCAGTGTCTTCATGCCATGTGCATTATGCACATGGATCTTAAACCCGAGAACATTCTCCTCTCGTTTTCGGGCCATGTTCTTATCACTGACTTCGATCGGTCTTATGATATATCAGAGGGGAGAACTTGCGGAAGCTCATGACTTTCGAACAACTCTCCAGTGTGTGGTACCTGAAATAGCCAATCAGGTCAAAATTACAACAAAGGCGGATGTGTGGAGTCTGGGTCTCCTGGTGGCCCGCATTGTGTCTGGACCAGTGCGGCCAGCCACCAACAAAGGGAGCGATGCAATGCGGTGGGCGAAAACAGGTCGCTGCAGGAATAGCAACATGGAAAAGCTTTCAAAGCCACTGCAGGATTTTCTCCAATCCTGTCTCATGCACAATTATGAAGAGCGCCAGACATCGCGGGAGTCAAGGGTCTGAATTTCTCTAGTGGTGTCGACTGGGAAGAGGTAGCCACAAGTAAGCTGCGGCCGCCTTACCTTCCTTCTCAACTAACAACCCGAGCTACTTCAAGTTATTTCGTGGGTGATCGAAGTGATCCCTTGCTCCTTGAGGCTGCATACGGCAGGGAAATGCCGCTGGTGGATCGCAGTCTCCATTGCACGCATAACAAAGATGGCGTCCGCCAGGTGGTGACGGTGCTACCTGATACTAAGGAGCTAGCAAGGGCTGGTTTCACGCCTGACAAGATCGAGGAGCTCATATCGCACTTCGATTTCACAAGCCCCCTGCTTCAAACTCCTAATCGGGTCGACCACGTAGTAGCGATGTCCTTCCACCATAAGGGGAGTGAGTAGAGCTTTCTTATATCTTTTCTATTGGATGGCTGGAAGGCATCTTATCACGGTTGGCTTCCTATTTTGAACTTGATGTCCCGTCTCAGTGCTATGGGCTTCAGTTGTTTGGGATGGATCCACTAATTGCAGCCTAATTGTGCACAACTTATTTTGCACAAATACGTGTTCTTCACTACTATATTTTGTAATCACCACCACATGTTTAATGTGACTTCCAGCCCACTGAATGGTCTGAAGAGCCATGTTGCCGATGCTTAGCGACAACGAATGCGTACGATTGGTATAATGGCTTCAACTAGGTGTCATTTTGATGAAACTAAATGTAAATGCATGATGTATGCATGATAAGATGTATTTTACGAATGCCACTGTAGCACTATGATCCTTCAATGAAGGTGGAAGAAGACATGATACTTGGACAGAATAAATAAGTATGGTACGTGGATTGTGTTGGAGCTACTAGGGTGGCCTAGACGCCACCCTATTCGACGAAGGCACAGGTCCTAAATGCATGGATGTCTAGACAGCTAGGCGGCAGGAGAAGAGCCCTGTGTTTAGGTAGATGAATTTGGGATTTGGCATTTGGCATGGCGATAAAGGATGGAAAAGGAGGCCGTGATCATCCGATTTTCTTGACATCCTCGAATTGTAGGCAAAATGGCCGAGTATAGCTAGCAATCATGAGAAATCCAAGACTTGCCATAAATCCATATGGAAAGAAAGGGAAGGTGAAATGTAGGGCACATCTATTTGTGCCAGAGGAGGAGGCGGAGAAAGAGGAGGAAAATGCTGCTTCGGTGGGTAGACACAAAGCAGGCTTGGTGCTGAGAATTTTCCTCCGTACGTGCTTCGTAGCTTGTCGTCTGCTCCGACTCAGAGACACTCAATGGCATGCGGTTGTCACAGCTCAGAGCACAATGACGAACAATGTGTTTGAAAGGGCGAAGACATCGAAGGAATCCTGAATGGGTGTCTTAAGGTAATTGAGTGCATTTCTACATCAAAGGCGCCTCCGTCACACCCAACTCGGGTGGAGTTACTCAAGGGCTGGAGAAGTGTGCCAGATGAGACGCGTGCCGACTGACTGACCAGAGTGGGGTATTAGGAGTCCTTGTGTCAGCAGTCATCGCGTTCAACTGCCACTGGCTTGAAGTGAGGAACTATGGAAGGGGCACATTGGTGGCTGTGCCCAGAAGTTTCAAGATTTGTCCACTAAGTTGACAGGCTAATGATGGCTAGACTGAAGTGTTCGGGAGAGCAATTTGACTAAGACGAACGAGCACGTGAGTTGAAGATTAACGGCGACATGTTCTACCCTTTCCACAAGTCATGACTCATTACTTCTTTACACGATCTTGCCTACATGAACCACTAATCCTTTAGCATAATTCTGTGCAACGAAATGTGTCAGCGTGGGTTATCCCTAAGGTGGGCATGCGTTGTTTGTTTGTCTCTGAAACACTGACGAAAATTAGGAATAAGAGCTCCACACCCGACTAGGCAATGGCTCTTTTCTTTAACTTTAACAAAATGTTCTTTAAGTAAAACTATTGCGATTTTGCACCCCAGCAAATTACTATAGACTTCCTATACTCACGAAACTTCTAATATAGCGAATTGGGCTCTGGTAAATTGTCGGCAGGTAGTTAAGTGACAACCTTCCCTCAGCCTATGGATTCTTGTGAAGTAAAGGTGAACATAGCATTATTAGAATTATTACTTGCTTACAGCCCTTAAAATGCGCCTTCAGTACAACGTTACTTACGGTAATTTTGTCATTATTTAAGGGCAAGTGTAAGTTGTATGCAGGCGTGGCTTTCAAGTGGAATCCCTTGAAGAGGTCGGTTGGAAGCACATCTTTTATCAAACAGCGTAAGTCTAACCTCTTTCGTGTTGTTGTTTTTGTAATTACTTGTCCAACTGTAATTATTGCACCACCACACTAAAGGCTGCCCTTCTTTGCACCCACTTTGTACACTCTTATTTGCTATTGTGCTTCCCTTCCCTTCTACATTTGTACACATGTAACTGTCCTTACAACGTAAATTCCACAATGGTTTCTTGACGCGTAATGGGCGAAAGGTATAAAAATGAACGAAAGTCATACGGACCACAGTGGGGTGTGCAACAATGCAAAAGTGGTGGATGGTGATAATCGGTCCGGGAAATTAAGCAAGCGGAGAAGCGGCCATATCAAATCGTTGGCTGGGATAAAGTTCTCCAAATCGTAGGGCATTCAATACTTGAGGACGAAACTAAAGTATAGGTGCATGTTCTTGTCTTTTTAAGAAAGAGAATGCTTTGAAACAATGGGACCTAAGTGCTCATGGATGAAATATGCATGGTGGTGTGTAGTACAGCACTGTGTGCCAATTGGAAGAGGCAGAGCCCACTCTAGGGATTCTTAGCAAAATTTATGGCACCCAAGTTGCTTGCATTGCATCAGCTTATAATAATCGGCCTAAAGTGGTTGCAGTGGCCTAGAAGATACTCCATCAAGTCAAAGAAGCACGAGGTAACACCTTAAGGCGGACGTTAACTTTGATACTTATTATGCAACTTTAGAGACACTGCCAATGATACAAAAGGGATGAAATGATTTCCTACTGAGATAGCGCATAAATCATGTGCGTTTTCAAAAAAGCCAACCTGCTTTTACATCTATTACAATTGAACGATCCACAAGGAAGAATCGTGGTCCAATAACTTACATTTAATGCAATTATTTGGTTTGGAAATAAAGTTGTCAGGCATCACGAAAAGGTGGATTGAAAATATTATCGAGGGTTTAACGAACCCAGGCAGACACTGGATGTCATGTGATATTGACTGACGCAATCAGAGAGCGCGAAATATTAATTCGTTTTATTTGTCCTGGACTGTAGTCTTATAAAGAGCTATATTTCAACGTGTTACATGCAAAATAGAACACCAAAATTGGGTTATGCGGTTAATGGAATACAGCCTTGCTATTTCGATAGTTTAATACAATCTTTGGTGTCAAAAAATTTAAAAATACTTTTGAGCAGCTGAGGTAGACACCAGCTTATGCTGCAACCATTGCCATAAGCCGATAGTTTTAAATTAAAAACGAAAATCAGAAAGGTATTTTTGGAGAGTATAGAAATTGCGACGTTAGATTAGCTCAGAAACTAACATCACAAGAGACAACAAATGACCAAACAGCACTTGTAAGTTAAACTAATAGGGTGGAGGAAAAACAAATCGTTTAGAAACGTTAGTTGTCTTCGATCAAGAGGCAAGGTGCTCTCTGGCTGATAGGCTAACTAGCTGATTAGCCGACGTAAAAGTGATGCACAATTCGCAAAAGGGGCGTTATTTCACTATTACTCAGGCGGCTGCATTAATCCTTATCGATGCCAAAAGCAACAATTCCATGCAGTCCCAGTATATTATTGTTAAAAACTACTAGCTGAAGCAAGAAAAGCAAAGAATCGAACCATCAGTGCCTAGTTTTCCGTGTGCTTAAATGTCCACTGTGGTTCTTCACGAGTTCATCTATGCATAATGCATACATAATGCAATTTTCTTGTGATAAAAGGCTATTATCGCACGACCAACTCAGAAAGTTGGTTCTACTTACGAATGTCCAATAGCATGTGTTTGAGCCTTACAAAGATCTGACTTGGCCTGCTATCCATGTTGAAGCATGACAGTATTGGAAACGTGTTCATGCACAGAGATCAAAAACAAGTGCTAAAGTGCTTTAAGCTTTTGCACCACTTGTGCCTTTAAAGGACGTAATTGATGTCATAATAATAGTTTTAGGGAGGAGGTTAATCTGTCTACGATAGGTTGACTATTTAAGCCGTAGATTAGCAAAGCCGCTATTTAGAAGTTAGCGATTGCTAAAGGCGATGACATCCCCGCCTTCGATACTGCAAATGTTAAGCAGGGTATATGGGCTGGACGACTTTTGATGCCAAAGCAGTAGCACCCGACGAGTCATCCCGGAATCACAGGTTGACGTGCATGAGCTTACGCATACGCGCATGCGCGAACCGAGCGCGGAACACATTTTAATGGCCTTATCATCTAAATTCTTTTTAGATGGTTGTGCTGAAGGCATTTACAGCAGTGCAAAGAAAAGCAACATGCGAGGAAGGTAACAATCTTAATCAATTAGTACGCATTGGGCGGGCTCTTCGATATTATCCTTTAAATTGTATGGCTATTGTTTTTCATTTTTATTGTTTCACCTACAATTTGGTAAGACGCAAATAGGCTTAAATCTGCATTTTATCATCTTCATTTATGCGCAGCCATACGTAAACCGCTTTCTAGAGCCAAGAGAATCAGATAACGCAGATAGAGTAAGATGTTTTGAAATTTACTCATCGTTCTCACTGAAGGCAGGCATCCTACTCTATTTGATTACAATGTGGTGCAATAAAAATAAGCGCTTGACATTTAGAGCACAGGTATAGGAAGCAGTCGGAGAATAGAAACATAAACTGCAGTGCACAGTCGCCTTTAGCTCCATTGGCTTGATGCTTTAGGGGTCATACTGCTACTACCGAAATATAACTAGAAGAAAGTACGATCAGGGGTATCAGCGTCCTTTGTGTTCAAAAATGCTCACTCTGGTTTACTTGATGCATAAACTTGGTTTTGCAAATGAAACATCACCAGAAAATTGATAAGATTGTGCAGCAAAACCAAGCATTTAGACATATTGAAAGCTGTGACCTTAAGTTGGATATTGAGTGTGGTGTCTGAAGTGGCGAAGTTGACCAATCATAATAATCTTACTTTCAAACGCAAGTCAGAAACAGCTGCGAGTTTTAGCAGCTTAGGCAGTCTGCGAAGCAGGGTGCAAGAACGAAAACGGTGCATAAAATTAGCTGTCAGCATATTGATTGCTGAAGCGGCACTTTCAAATGCCGGCTTCTCAAACGGCCGCAGACACAGATGTAATCCATTGATGAATATTTTACCCTACACAAACTTGTGATAAATCTAGCTTTCTGACGATGTACAGTACAACACTCTGAACATGTTATCTCTGAATTTTCTTATTATCTAGAGGAGTATTCGTGGGCAGATGTCATAGTCGACCGTGTAGCACTGGCGACATCAATGTTACCTATGAGGGCAAGTTGTAGGAAGGAAGGTCCGTAACTGTAACACTGCGTTTGCCCCCTAGTCATCAGTAAAACTAATTTAGGATTAACCAAGCTACTAGTGTTATTAGGAGATGGTCTGTACTCACAAAGAGGCTAGTCTTGATTCACAGTTCACAGCGTACACTTCCATGTTACAAGCATTGCCAACTCCCAGATCCCAAGTCTTTACCCATCCCTTTGCTTTATTTGTGAATGAATTGCCTGCTAAGATGTGTTCCCTATGGCACTTCTTGTTGTCTCCATTTGTTAAAATATAAACCTTCCCACCTCAAAATATCTTAACTTGGCAGTTTTTAAACTTGGATTGAATGAAGTATGCTATGCTCTGGACCGGTTTGGGTGATGTTTGTAGAAATGGCATGCTCCTGATTGGGCATACGACCAGCACAGTTACGATCTTATGTCAAAATCAAGCCTTCTTGTGCCCAAAAGCATTAGCTATTTTGGTTTACGGAAATCTAAGCGAATAATTTGCAGTTATGGATCAATTTTGCCAATTTGACATTGCACCAAAGCAATCTCTGCCCTATAGATGAAAAAGTGATCTGTAGCGTTGCCATGCTTGTAACTAAATAAGAACACAAGCAGTACGCTTGGACCCGTACCGACAGGCAGTCAGACATCGTGGATCGTCCAGTCTGCATCTGCTGCCACCACATTGTCCTATAACACAGTCAAATCAATCAGTCCTACCACTTTATTAGTTCAACTATGCCTGAGTCTCATAGCATAACATGCAACATTGCTATTACTAATTTACGGAACCCACCAAGATGCCTGAATTCAAGGAGAAGCATTAGTATTCTAGGGGTTACTTTCAAGCGGTAGCACACAGCGTTAAAATACTCCCATACGCCATACCTGACGGACGCAAATGGGAAAAACTGGGACATACTTAGCACTGCATGTTATTACAGCATCTAGCCCCAAGTTACGGTATTGTGGGCCATGTATTAGGACTTGGTGTTCAAAGGGCACAATGAACCACTTGGTAAGCTGTTAAGACATTCATTTTATTTAATATTGTTCACTGAATCACAACTAACGTAATAAAATGGGCTAAAGATTGACTCGTTAGCAAAAATGGGGCAATAGCAACAGCTAAATAGCCCAACTAATGACAAATTTATCAGATGTAAGCAATATCATTAAGTGCGCATTACTGGTAGAAAGGGAAACATTTTCCTGCATTTAAATCAAGCCTTAGGTATTTGTGCCCGTTCAGCAATTGTGGGTATCTAGCACATTGCTGTGGGTTTCATAATAAGAAAGCCTAATAAACTTGGACATAAGCCTCACTGAATGGATCCTTTAATGAAGAAAGTTTCGCAAAAATAGGATACTTACTGATATGTAACTCAGCCTGGAAGGCACAGGATGCAAAGTACTGGAATTAAACTATGTAAATAAGAAAACGCCTAATCTTCTCTACCGTAATGCAGTGCTTTCACAGTAGAAAGTGAACAGTGCGTAAATTATTTTTTGCACCAATAGGTCTTCCGGTACTGCTGTTGATTTGGTGGTTGCAAACGCATGTAAGAGACATGAGAAGTGAGTGAGCCGCAGGAGTGGGAGGGTGGAAAGGAAAAGCGGAGGGAGATCCAGTCGACGCCTCTCCATTGTGGCTGCCATCGAAGAAGTAACTTATCTAAATACCGCCTTGATGCAACAACATTTATGGTGAATAAAGATTGATGCTTCACGTCTTCAAGGTTTTTATCTATTAAGTGGGCGAGTTTGGCACTTTCAAACGATGTAATGCAAAATTCACCTTTGCAAGAACTAGCCTTATTCTTCACGAAAGCATCTCATTTACTCAAAAGCATCTCGAACATTAAAGCATGAGACTTCCAAGGTGTAAAATTGCCCATAATAATGTTCTAGAAAAGGGTTGTGACTAAAAGGCAGAACATGTGCACCTACCGTTGCTAATTAAGTAAATAAAATGATCAATGCAGCAAGATGTTGGAAGACGAGAAGCAATTTGCTTGAAAGAGTGCAAGCCTTTAACTGAAATTGGCATGAACACATAGAAGTATAAAACGGTTAACAACTAAGCAATGGCAAGATTTTGAAGAAACTTAAACGTTACAGACATAGCTGGAAGACATGTCAATCAATCTTATGCCAGTATGCCATGCCGCTTTGGAGATAAATGCGTACCTGGACGAAGCAAGGGATCGAAGCAGTGATGGGATGTGCTACTTCGGTGCCTCATTAGCGAAAGTGCATGTCGGTGACAAATCTCGGGTAATACCATTAAATTTATTTGCCCAGGTGGCTAGAATAGGCGCTGAGACAAAATGCAGGACTTGAGGTATTTTAACATCAGTTGATACTGATTTTGGTAAATCACGGAATTAAAGGCCTGCACGAAAAGTCGTTCACTGTAATGGAGTCAAAATTCCGTGCTGGGCGTCGTTTGTGAGGTCAAGTAGTCTCGGTTGAAGTGCATAGGGCTGAGAAGAATACTTTCATTGCATAGAATGACTAACTCGCCTGCAAAGAGAGCATTAATTGATTGATCATGACCATCATGACCATGAAGGAGTTCTGTGGGTACAAAAGTTGGTTAGATTTCGCCAATGCAAACATTAGGTACATTAGTAAGGATAAAATGGAGGTGCATGATGGTCAAAAGGCCTTTTACTACACTTGACCAATGCTTCGACAGAACAGATATAGCGCAGCTATTAAATTTACAGTTTAAGAGCGCAATCCAGATCACTCAGCCAGAAATTGGCTCTATCAAACCGATTAAGACCTATTCACTGTAAGTTAAACTATTTGCTCTACTCATTACAATGATGGTTTGACAAAATTCGGCCTGCTGCATAATTCGCCATCACTTTAATGCAAGTAACAACGCCTTCCAGTCATACATTCTGGTTCCTGAAGTGACTTGGGTCTCCAAATTACAACTCTCTTAAATCAACAAAGCCAGGCAAGTTCTTGCTCGCTCATTCATCCTCTGCCCCACTGCCTTGTAAGTTGTGTGCACTTTCAACTTTTACAAACCTGTTTATCAAGAGCGGGTGCGGTGACACTAGCTTTGAAGTCCATCTGTCTTTCAGAATTACTGCCAAGCATGAGGTAGGCAAAGCTGTCATTGTGTCCCAGTGAATAGCTTTGAAGTAAAAGACTGCACGGTTCAACGCAACTCAAAACAGCAGAGGTGACCTCTAGCATAAGCAAAGATGGCTACAAACAAGCACTGAAACAACTGCCGTATCTTGTGTATCTGAGCATTGGATTTGCTATCGCAGCCAATCCTAGTACATTTTGAATTCTGTTCTTGTAAACTAAATACTTGATTTTGTAAAGCAATCCAAAGTTCCACTCGTTTTCACATCTCAAACTCCAACAGGTCTGCGAGTGCACAATTGATAAGAAAGTTAGATGAATGGCTTACAGCTATATGGTTTATAATTCAACTACTAAGTTGCACTCTGGCGCATGCACGTAACTTGGAGCTACGAAGAACTGGTAAACCACTGAGGATGAGATGGGCCATGCGATAATATTAAAATGTTGCTGCATCACATTAGGTCTTTTCATTAACAAATGCTATTGGCTTTGATGGCAAAGCTGAAACAATACGCTTAGTAAAGTGTAACTGGGGCAGCACTAAAATAATACCCATTTTAAGTGAAGCGTCTGGGATCGCGCTGTCAAAATATTAAAGTCATGATGACATCTCTTGCTAACCTTGCACCTAATATTAACTCATGAGGCAAACTATTTTCAGTAAATCAGCCTCTATTTTAGGCCTATGGCACTTATTAGTAGCCTACATCAATGGGTCGGTGAGAGCCACTTTGCACCAGTGTTTTCCAAAAATAACGAAAGCATGTCTGAAGTCATTAGCGTTTGCAGCCACTGTTGGTCCTGCCTTTATAGTACGGGACTTGTTTTCATATTTTAATTAGGCCCAGACATCAGACGTGCCGATGCGAGAAGCGGTCATTAAATGCTCTTTAATAGTTTCCTATTGGAATAAACTTATTTAAATATGGCGGCAGTGGGCTTTGTTGTTAGGCCTATAAATGCCTTTAGGTACACCAGATCGCTGCATTCTGAGGTGCGTTAACCAATAAAACTCAAGTCTCAATGATTATTGAATAGGAGTATTTTAAAAGTTCTTGTTGTGGCTAGCGCGAAGCAATCGCTATGTGCGACGTTTAGGATAAGGTTTGAAGCCAAAAGATGGATAGGGAAAATGAGCCATAAAAAGAAACAAATAATTGTCCCTTTATTTGGCAAATTCAATTGCTGAAATGTTCAGTTTGCGAAGGTCAGGGATAAGTCTCACAGGAGTGGTTTTAAACAGATTGGCATCGTAAGGAATTCAAACGAAAGCTTTACAATGATGCTGGATGCTCAGCATTTGGATGGCTGCTTATTATAGAGGGCAGGAAGCAGGCCATTAAGATCTGCTAAGAAAACAACTAGCTGGATGACCGAATTCAAGCATTGAGGTTCCAACCCATACCGCTGTTCTGTAAAACAACGCCATCTGGGGTTCAGCACCATCGGCCTGCGACAACCACATTCTTTTTAAGGCATAGCTAAAGATATCATCAGTTCTATACTGCTTTATCTCTTAAAACATTGGCCTGCTTTGTATAGTGAAGCAACTGCCAGTGGATTCATCTGTTAAATATATTCCTACTTTGCTAATGCCACTTCGCCTTGTCTCATTGCTTATTGCTTGGCGGATCTTCTTGACTGCAATGCCGAATATTTCTCCTCTTTTTCTGCCCTTTGATGGCTTTGCATGCATTACTGCAGCAAAAGAATGTTTGACGTAGTAAGTTCTTAGCAGACCTAAATCACTATTCAAGTAAGTTTCGGCAAGGAATACCGATTGTTCGCTCACAGCACTGCAACTTCGAATGACTTATTGCCTTTGGGGATAAACGAATACACGGATGGGCGCACGGACTAGAACACAGACGAGTGGATAAATGATGGTCACTTGAGTTCGCTGAGTAGCTGATGGAACTTTAATAGTGAATTAAGGTTGCTCAAGGCACTTGTTGTGTTTGGAGACAACTCAATTAGCAAATGCGGTGTGCTGAATTCAGTGTTTCCTGTTTTCTAATGTAGTAGAGGAGTAGAAGTAGCATGAATAGTGCAAAATTTGCTATGCACAATCAGTGGGTCGAACGGATTGCGGGTACAAGTCAGTGTTGTGTATACTGCAAAGTGTTTTGAGTTCTTAATATGGCTGTCATTTGCCAACTAAAAGCACTTTTTGCCTTCTTTTGACTAACCAGTTACAAATTTACTAAAGGATTCTTCTGTGCTGAGCAGATGTCTACCGGTCTTTTCCTTTCACAACGATCCAGACAGGTGTGCCTCTACTTTAACATTACTCACTAAAAGTGATGGCAGTTTCGCCTACCTCATATTTATCGCTTAAGCACAAAAGCTAATTAGACTTCAAAGAACTTCTTTGAGGAGGAATGGCGGTGTGTGCGGAGGTGAGACTTGAACAGCTCACTTGCTCGTGATGGAAAGGCAGATTGGAGACAAGAGTGCATACATACATCAAAGGCACTCAAGCGGAGGGTTGACAAGTAAAAATACATGACTTGTGTAAATTTTGTCTTGACAGATAATGGCTGTGTTATTTAAAACAAGAACGTAAGAGATTGTAGCCTACTGTTGTGTGGACCCTGGATTTACTAATAAAGGTTGTGGTGCCTATCGTAGTCCTTGACGTAAGCCATGGCGAATCCGCATTGAGTTTGAAACTATTTGCTGCAATGAAGTTGCGGACTACAATGCGCTGCATTGGAATGCTCTGACATTATTTGCCTCCTTCTTAACACAAATAACATCGTCTCCAAATCGTGCAGACTGATCTATGCATTGTTCGAAGTCTGCAAATTTTAACTTCTCTAAAATTAACGGAAACTAGACCTGTTATTACTCTCTTAGTCATTTTCCGCTTAAGTTTCTTTCTTTGATGCATGTGTATTTTTCATCTTTTTTAAACCTAATCATCAAGAGGGGGTGAGGCGGCACTGGCTTTGAAGTCCACTTACTTTTTAATTTTACCTCTGCTTATGTAGTAGGCAAAACTGTCATTGTATGCCGGTGAGTAACTTTAACGTAAGACGCAACACGGTGCGCTGCCAGCCACACCAGCAGTGCTAACCTCTATCGAAAACAAAAAAGCTTTACACTTGAGACAAGTTATGTGACAGGGAATCGACCAAACATCACCGAATAAAAAAGGAGACTAAAAAGGCACAGTAATTATTTCTTGGGGCATGGGAATGCCACGCTAGTCATAAGGCTAGGCGCGCTGACATAGATCAAAATTTCCGAAATTTTTGTTTTGCTTTTTATTTTTTACTTGCGGTTTCAGGCAAGCGCCAGTGAGAAGACTTTACAGAATGCGGCTGCAATTCTATGGTATTGCATGGCCCGTCTCGTCCTCGGAGACCCGAAGCTTATTGTCAGTCCCCAGGTCACGTGTATCCGCCGGCTTGCAATCAAGTAGTAGATTTTTATAAAATCACACAGCTCTAAGCCAATCATTAGGCTTTCCTTGAATTGTGCACACAACCATCTGCTAAAATATAGTGGGATGAAAAAAAAGGACCTCCGATGGGCCTGAAAAACCAAGTGTGCAGATCAGCAGAATGGAATAAAATGGGTACCAGGACGGGTTATTCAAACACAGGCAATGTGCAAATACCTACGACTAAACTGTCACACAAATGCGTGCCAAAGACTTCGCTACTGCCTAACTGGCGAGAAATGACAACTTTTGCATGGCCTACGCAGAAGTAATTAAATAAGATTAGTCTAATTGAAAGGTATCAAGGAGCAATTGAGGTGGGACCATTGTGTCAAGACGTATAAGTTGTCATCATAATTCAAAGTGAAAGAAGTTCCATGTTTAAAGATGCAGCCACCCCAACGTTGTGGGGATAGCGAGTGGTCGCTACGTTGTGTCAGTGAGATGACGATTTATTCTAATGCGGCGAATTGGGCACTGACCAAGTTCAAAGGGTATGTGTGTAAGACAAAGCAGCCATTTGTAAGCTATTCACCTTGTAATACTGCCAAGATACCTATGGTAGTAGTCAAAGAACTCTACCCATACAATGTAGTTGCCCACATCTTATTCGTTGGCATTTGAGAAAGCAATATTTTTGATATTCAATTAAGACGGTTTTAATGTGTTTTTGTGCAAGAGACATCTTTTTGGTGTTTAACACAAATAATATGAAGCTGTTTCCACCTCACGCTTTATAGGCGTGGTGATTTTCAACGGAACTGCATGCAATGTTGATTATTTCAGCCGCATTCCGAGCCTCAATGTGCTTATTGTCAAACCCTTTGAGTTGCATTTCATCAACCCATTTGGAAGATGTTAATGGGATCCTTATACTGTGGTGTAGCACTTAGCTTTGGCGGTTGCCCTTCTAGAAGGGTCCTGCCTTATTAAATAGGATGGCAAATCGTCCCCTTTGCAGCCGCCAAAACAGAAATTGTTTGAGCTTTAAGCGACGATTATGCATATACGCCACCTCAAATTTCGTACCCTTCCTGCGTGAGTTTAATTACAGCCAACAAGCCGGCAATGTCGTCTTTCATTTTTAGAATTTGTGTTGACACTAAGTCATGGCATTGAATTTTTTCGATCGAACCTATAGAGCAAAGTCTTGCTGTATTTCGGAGGCTAAACCAAAAGTCTTCAATGCTGGATGCAATGCTTAAGGTGTTAAGAAATTTTAATACCGCAGCGAGAGGGCATCGTTGATGGGGTCTTTAAGGTAGACATGGGCCTTTACATAAGTAAGCTACAGAAATTAGAAGGGCGTTACTGTTAGGTCATTGGGCTAGCCTCCTATTCTACATGTTTTCTTGACAAGTTTTAGTGGATTTTAAGGTTATTTATGTCTGACTTGTACTGGTGATTGCATAGCCTTTTTTGAGGCAATAATCCGAATTTTGTCAAAACGGCTGAGCAAAGGAGTCTGCTTACGAGGAAGTAAGTGAATGCAACCTTAAGCGAAGAGCCTACAACAAGCTTCGCCTTTTTGAAAGCAAGGATGGTGGTTGCTCTGTCAACTTATCAGATCTGAGACCGTATAATCAGAAACAGCTTTAGGTGTTTTGAGGCAGCCCTGATATGAAGCTAAGCAAACTCAAATTCACACCATTTTGGCCTCTAAAATGCACAGCTTAGTAATCACTGCCGTCGCGCCTGTTAAACTAGGTGATGTAATGTCGCCTTGTTGGGTAAAGCGTCCATCTATACAAATGTGGTGTTGAGAATTTCAAGCGAATGCCACAATGTCTGGTTTCCATTAGAACTTCATTAGCAGCAAATTTTGGGGTAAGTATATGGATATAGAATGAATTGCATTAAAAGAGAGTGCGTTTGGTTGAACAACTTTCCGCGTCTAGTTTTTATTCTTGCTGACACCCTGGACATGAGAGATACCGCGCAGCCAAACATGATCTTTATATCACGTTATTGGCGCTATTTGAATGAAACTATTTTGTAAACTCCTGTAATGCCTCTTTGGAGAAGGCCATCCATGGTACAGATGCTCCTAGTCTCATTTTCAACGAATGACTTAGGCAAGTTAATTAGCTTAAGGATGCTATACTTGCTTAATTTTCCCTTTATCAATTTGCAGGGAATGCATGCATTGGACACAGAACCAGAATGCAGTAATGATGGCAGGACGTCTCTTCAAAGGCAGATTATTTTGTCCTGGCTTTCCCGTATGTATAGTGACGCAATTTTGTGCTTTCCTTGGTTGGCGTTGCAGACTTACTCCTAAGCCTGTTTGTTTAGATAAATACAAATTCTGGAATGCGTATACTTTTGAATCGAACTGGCTTTCAATTACCTACGGCATCTCTAAATACATTAATGCAAATCGGAGGCTTCTTGGAGCTATTTTTTTTCCGATTTTCTAATATTCTCTCCGTAAAGCTAGTTGTGTACACAGATCTGAGTTTTGAGCGCCTATTGATTTCTCGGCACTAGTAGGCAGCCAATTCTAAATATGATCAGATCCTTACCTTGTCAATCGCATTATTTTGTAAAATGGGAATCCTAACTGCATGTATTTTGTAAAGTTTCGTAGCATAAAAATCACTTTTCAAATTTAACACCTGCTCTTTAATGATGATATCATGAACGAGGTTAGGCGTGGAGGCTATGTTTTGGAGGGAAACTAATCTGTGGGCATACAAAGTCCACTTCTTGATTGAATATGGACCCGCTGAAAGCTACGCGTCTGTTGGCTGTGTATCATTTAATGTGCATTTTAACTCGATAAAGGAACAGTAGGTTTGTAGATTGAATGGGAGATAGGGGTCGGAGGTACATAGAAGTAGAGCTACAGAAGGATTTGACACAAGCAATGTAAAATAGAGATTGTTGGAGGGCCGGACAATTAGATTGAACTAATGTGAAGTTTAAAATGAGTTAACGCAGGGGATTCCGTATTGCTACCCTTGCTGGATGCTCGAAGCTGCATCCCTTCAAGATATGTTTGCCATTCTACTGGTACGGCTTTGCATCTGAGAAGCCATTCTGAAGCTTGAAATTATATGGCACGCATTCTTAACATATTTCGTTAATATATAGTTGACTTTAAGCAGGCACTGACGTATTCGTAAATAAAAGGTTTGCATTGAGGAGAATGAAGGAGAGGAGATGAAAAAGAGATTGACTCTCCTGATTCGAAATACCTGCACGCCACTGGCGCTTATGCGCCCAAAGAGTAAGATAAATAAAAAGATAGTGATGCGTTTAATTTACCTGGTTCACAACTACCACTCAGGAAACCAAGGCACCGAATAGACACAGTTATCATGGCCTTGAAAACAGCAAGATCTATCTTACCTTGGACACAATGTTTCGTCCCAGGTCAATCTACCACTTAAGCGTTAGATGATTTATTGCCCACCTATTAGTGACAAAAATGTGGAACCAGGGAGAAAGAAGTTCCGGCTTCTAACAGATTAACAGGGCGGTGTGTATAGCCAGCACAAAGATGCATCTGATGGGTGAAACGAAAATAGCAGTCAATAGAGGCAGTAGTTGGGACAGATGCTATTTGTGTAGGTCTTTCGTGATGTTGCGGCATGCAAGTGCATTCCAAGCAGTTAATTCGGGTTCGACTCCAGGCAAACGCAACTTCTGATGTGCTTCTGTTCTTCACTTTACCCATCCACAGGTGTTACTAATTTCATTCGCCCTTATAATCACCGAAAGGCATTTCATATAGTGAAGACTGCTACCTTTATGGAAGAAGTGTGCTATTTTATTTCATTTTAGCTTTCCTTAAAGCCAAGTTAAGTGTTAACTTTCGCAGAGTGAGCTACTTGGGTGGCAAAAGTAGATTAACGAAGTAAGCAAAGCTCATTTCATCCACTCGTAGTCCCTAACCAGGAACTAACAAGATCTTCACAACAGTACTTTTGAAGCATATCCTAATTCCCCTCACGTTACTTATATTTGCGTAGCACACATTGGATTTATTTTGATATGCGTTGCAAAGGAAACTAGTTAGCTGCCAGCTTTATGTAAGTCACATTTTATACCTCGGCCATTGCCTATGTAGTTTACTACCGCGTGCGAATAGTGTTGTTAACCTCGGTGTCACCACCAATTTTACCAAGGCAGTAGTTAATTTAGTTGTTTATTTGGAAGTAGATGTGCTTTGCTTACTACGCTGTTACAATTAAAAAATTCCTTACACATGGATGGTGCTAGAGAGTGTCTCTTAGTTCATTTATATTGTCAAACTTAAATCCCATAACTCTTGATATCTGACCGAGGTTTACTACTTTGAGCACACACCAGGCAAGTATTTTTTGTTAAATAACTAGGGCCTATGAAAGGAAACAAAAGTAGATGCTAATGAAGCCGAATTGAATAGGCGGCACTACTGCTCCTCTTTGTCTGCTCAGTTGCAAGAAGTGATACACCCTTTGTCCAATTAATCGCCTTTTTAATGCTCTAGAGGCAGCTTTTTGAATGACATTGTTGTGCGACTGTTTAACGTAGGCGAATGCGTACACAGCGTGGATACGCCAGAGCTTGCAGTCAGGCTTCTCGCCTAGGCGCTACGGTAACACTAAAGTAAGAGTCTGGACAAATGCCAATGCCCTGATTATTTGGCTGTCAATCAGTTGCCTTGTTAACACCTGGACAGAGAGGGAGAGGGAGGGGGAGAGCTTGCACCCCCACCAACACTGGTGGATACGAAAGTACCCCCCCAAACGCACCCCCTCCTTACACTTTCGTTAAGACCTACATATGATGGTGACAATCGTTTGCATTACATTCATCAATCCTACTGCCAATCTGCAAAGTCGGTTGAGGGGTTAGAGGGGATCTGTCACCCGACATCCACCTCGCCAAGAGACAGCATTTACAGCCACCAGGGAGGTGTGCGGAAGAGCATTGCAGTATGGAAAAGAAAAGTATTTGAGTGGAAAGGCATTTACCTTCTTGATCTTGCGTGCCAGTACAATAAAACGTTGTGATAGTCTGTAAAGCAATGAGACGACTACTTAGTGAAGGAACGACTGACAAGTGAGGCCAAATTACCCGGCTTAATGGCATGCTCAAGAGCCTCTTTGAGAGATGATATTCTTCGTGCCGCATGAACGATTTTGCTCTCTCATGCAAGCGCAGACATGTTGTTACTAATTAAACGAAACGTTGCGTGGTAATGAAGCATCTTTTTTTTACAGGGAGAGAGGCGTAATTAGTCTCACAGACCGGTCACTTGGTTCAGTCCACGGCAGCCTAACAGGTCCATCGCAACCTCAGCTAGCCTACAGTTGATGTGAGTTGAGGTGGAATTAATTAAAAAGGACCAAAGATTGTAACAGTTTGTGGCTGTGATAAAGCGACACGCCTTTTGCTTTCTGTCCCATAGGGATGCTGTGTTGAATGTCCTCTGGAGACCTCGTATCAACTTGCCAGTGGTTGAATGCCAACATCCGAGGAGGCGGACAATTTGACTTGATGAGCGGGGTAGAGGCGCTACTGCTTTCTCTTTGGACAGTAAACAAAAGGCGGTTGAGAAAAAATCCTCTTATTTTCCAGTTTCCATCTGCGGTAAAACGGCATCAAAGGGATTTGTAATTGCCTCTGCACTGTTAGATTTTGGTTACTTATGAAGCTTTGTCAACAAAGTAAGCGTTTGAAAATAAAAACAGGTCTCTCTTGCCGTGTGCACGGCGTAATCTACTCAAATGGGAAACAATTAGGTCTATTTCCCGAATGACACACCCAACGATTCTACATCTAACTGCCAAGAGCCAAGCAATTCGGAGAATTTGAGCTTCGAATCATTATTTCCCTCTATACCCACAATTTAGCAGTGTTCTCTTTTCCGATTTGTGCCATCCTAATAGTGGAATATGCATTATTCACGTCTCCTCGGAACTATTTGCTCACTTTGCACCTCGAATGGCTGCAACCCAGTCGTCGCATTTCTCCTCACTGTCCGCACGCAGCTCGTAGTACTTTTTGCGTTTCGGCAGGCAGCAGATTGTAAAGCAGTGCTACAGGACATCCAACGCAACAAAGCAAAATATAAATTTAAAAAAGAAACCATTTGTTTTTTGTTTGCTAAACATCCTAACATTTATCCTTAATTCTTATCCTCTTGGCGCACACTTACATCACCGATTGCATGCTACTATATTATATGCTGCAAATATCCGTAGTATAACGGGCACTTGTGCTAATTATATAAAAGAAGGCGCTTCTCATTCATTAAAATTGCAGCTCTTTTCTAAAGTAACTAATTTGGAGTTTTATTTAAAGGAAACTGAAATAAGTTTTAGGCGTGCAGCTTGATTTGCAATTTTCCTGAAGGTATTCTTAGTCAGGCCTACTAAAACTACCTTCGGTTGTTTTGTCAAAACTTATTTAACAAACTGTTTCTATGCAAAGAGGAGAGGGAGGGCTTCTGAGTAATTTTTATAGCAGGATTAAAAACCTTGGGTTTCTTAAGGTGTCAAGGCTGCAGAAATCGAAAAAAAAGACCCATACATCACGAAGTTGGTTGAATTGAGGAAACGTTTGGAAAAACTGGCTAATTTCGTTCAATACCATATTAAAATTATCATTACAACTGGCTTCATCATTAGCCGTAATTAGTTGGGATAATCTGATCGACGTGAATTTTTTGCTTCTCTTTATCTTCTAACCACTTAGCGATTCATTTCAATTTCCCAATCACTCATCAGCCAGCGAAGTATTTATCCAACTGTCAATTCATTCACGCAGTCAATAAATTTGTTGGCTTTTGTGTTGCCTTCAACTGTGATGAACACATTCACCACAACTATTTGTTAGACCAAAAATCGGTTCGTTCATTGGTCTGTCCAGTCGCATGTGCATCCCTCGCACCATTTTTCAAGTTCCACTCCCCTTCCTCTCCGTTAATCTATTCGGACGGCCGCGCGAGATCCACATCTTCGTCGAGATGTTACCCCGCCCTTCACAACCATTTAACCGCATTCCGACACACCTCATGCCAAGGGGCCTTTTTACCACCAGAGAATTTATTTTGAGGCAAGCAGGTCAGTTTTCCCAGCAAGAGATGGGCTGAGCCACACTGCCTGTGAATGAAGCAGAGGTTTGGACGCCCACTTGCCTACCTGCCTGCCTAGTGAAACAGAAGAGCACCAACTCACGTCGTGTTGCGGTGCGGTGCGCGTGTCGCGGGAGGTGCGCAGCACGAGGATCTTCTCGCAGTACGAGCCCTCCAGCAGCCCCATGCCACACGGCTCCCTCTCCAACTTCTCCGACTCGAATTGGAAAAGCATATTCTGGTAGAGCACAAAGTGTCTCGAGGCAAAAAGGTAAGGCAAAGCATTTCTCTTTCTCTCTCTCCCTTTTATTGCATTTGTATGCATGTAAATTTCATTAAAAAATTGAAGAAGAAATTTTGTTATTTTATGCTACAAGGTTGTCTGTGCACCCGAACAGGTTGAGGCTAGGTGCTGACCTCAGTCTCGACTGCGGGTGACTTCATATAACGAGCACCATAGTTGAAGGTGAGGCAGCCTAAAGCGCTTCGGTGGTGTAAGTGAATTTACTACTTGCTGTTACCGTCAGGAGTGGCCTTTCATTCAGAAAATTCAAAATGCGGGTTTCAACTATACGATGGGCCCTGAAAATGCGGTAAATTATTCTTTCGAAAGGTCCTGACATTCTAGAGATGATGGAATGCACATCTATGAGGAAAACATGTGGTTTGGTGTAAGTTTTGACTGCTTATCAAGAAATGGGAAAAACAGATTTGGCTAAGATTGGAGCTGAAGATGGTCTAGATATTTAAGGGCATTTTTATCCATAACAATATGCACCTCATTATCGAGGAACTCAATGCCTCTTCACGTCTCCTGCCCTTTTTCGTTTACACACAACAAAGTGACTTTTCGCCTGTTTTGCAAAGGGAAAGGCAAACTGTTTGGAAGCAGGAGGTGATGCGCCATATGGGGAATTGGGAGACTTAGAAGTATGAAATGCGAGCGTATTGAGTCCGCCATTGATTAAATTCGGGTTTCCCAAACCTTTGGAAAGCCGGTGCGCATTACATAGCACAAATAAATTTTCCTCCTCATTGGAAGGTGTCGCAAGAAGCCACAATGCAGTGCGAAATCAACCGAAACCAAAGCTGTGTTTCAGGAGCTGCAGAGGACCCAAGTCCGCATAACAGTGGGTTAAGTGGAAAAGTTTGAAAGAACATTTGCCCCTAGAATTGCATCTCTTCCACTGGTAAGTCTTTAAGTCTCTATTCAATCGGCGACTTTCATCTACTTTCAACATACAGGACAATATGTGAATTATATATGATGCTCAATCAAATGCATAAGTAGTTGCGGTGGTCAACTTACCGTTGCTGCCACTTCCCGGAGAGGGAATTTCTCTTCCACAAATAGCCAGACATGGTGGCTTGGCTATCCTCTCTGGCTTTTGTTGCAAGGTAAGCAAACTGCGTTCGCATCGGTCGTAGAGATATGGGCATCTTGTGACCAGCTGTGGCAAGCAGCGCAGCTAACAAGAAAAACGACTAAAATAAGGGATCGTCATGCTCTTTATTATTAGGAATGTGTCCTTAGTATCCTCAACGGCTGCCAGGACGTTAACTGGTCACATCAAATTGTGAGAGATGTGAGGGCAGGAGACCCATTATCAGCTCCACGTTCTCGATGCTTTAAGGCGATAACAATGTCGTCAGCTGTGACTTACTTGAACCTTAGCATGTGATTGGAAAGTGCTATTCAATCTGCTTTGTCCTCAGTTTGCTCGCTTCAAGTATGAGCAAAGTTTTTGAAAAAAGATGACATTTAAAGAACAAAAATAGGACCTTCTTAAGGCGACTACAAAAACGATGAATTTTACAATCATTCCAAAAAATGGTGGCTTGAGTACAGCCGATCAAATCTATAGGACAATTTACAAAGAAGTGCTGAAATGGGGCATTATAATGCACTTTATGCTACATGTCACTTGACTGTCTTGAAAAAGACTGTTTTAGGCGAGAGAATAAGAGCAATGACAAAAATGAGGAACCTACAGATAAGCAACCGTGTTAATGATAATCCTCCAGTGTCAAATGCGCCTTGCACCCACTTGAAGGTACATGGCCCAGAGGGGTGTGCGCACCTCCGCCATGTGACTGGCCGGTTAAATTGGACCAATGAGCAAATCCCTCCTCACCTCATTGGCCCCTTGTAGTCAGCACTGCAGGCACTGCAGGTGGTAAGGTGGGTAAAGAAAGAAAGCACAGTGTGGAGAGTTGGTAAGATGCTTGCGAAGTTGATTGTTGGACATTTGTGATCACTTAAAATAACGCATGTGTTTAGCAAACACTATTCATGTTTATTACTGAATAATATTATTATTATTTCCAAGTACTAGATATTTGCACAGGGACTTGAAGGATGGATGAAAGCAAGGACAAATACGCCAGGTGCGTTGAGGGAGGAGGAAAGAATGCTTTGGAAGTTAGAGGAGGAGGAGGAGGAGGAGGGGGAGGAGACAAGCATGGAAGGAAGGAAAGGGGGAAGGGGAGCACATAGCACGAGTATGTCTACTGACAACCTGTAAGTAGGTGGGAGAGGATATGGCGATTGGGTGGTGGGTGGGTGGGTGAGTGAGTGAGTGAGTGAGTGAGTGAGTGAGTGAGTGAGTGAGTGAGTGCAAACAGCGGTAGTGGTAGGTGCGCGGACAAGATGTGGGACAGAGAGAAAAAAAAGTGGGGATGAATTGGAGGCGAGAGAGTAGATTCTATTGGGAGAGAAGTGAGTAAAGAAAAGGAAGAAAAGTGGTAGAAAGAGAAGCAATGAGACAAAAATAACGGGGCATTGTGGGAAAGATGAGGGAGAAGGCGTGGATGAGGTTGCATGAGGCAATAGAAGGAGTGGTGATGTGTGCGACGGTAGGGGTGGGGGGTGGGAGGTCAAAGGTGGAGAAAAGGTAAGGAAAATTTTCGCGAGTGGGGCGGCAGTCGAACTGGGGAGAGTTCGCTTCCCGCGCGAAGATGGTGCTACTTGCCGCAGCCGCACTCCCTGGCCCTGGCGGCGGACAGCCCGGCCATACGCACTGCGCTGCACGGTTTCCCCGTAGTGACCGCAAGAAACTCACGCGCAGCGCAGCTACTGTACCGTACCATCAGCTGCCCCGCCTGAACATGGTGCAGCGCTTTGACGTGCGGTGCGGTGCGGTGCGGTGCGGTTCTGCTATCCAAATAAAGAAGGAGTCATCCATGTGGATGGCTGGCTGGCCCTTCTCACTTCACTTTACTCGCAGTATGGTTTTATTTCATTTACTGTTCTTGATGTGTGCTGTCGCTTAATCTGACTTTGGAATAAGGCGTGACTAGCTTTCTCCTCATCTAATGGCGGTGTCTGATGAAACGGGTGCGCGCGCCTGGGGCCGCTTTGTGACCCCAGACCACGCGGTTCTACAAAGAAAGCTCCAACGTGGCTGATGAAACGACGGCTAACTCTCCTGGTTCTGGTCTGAAACCGTGCTCGTGATCCCCTCCTCTTATGGTGTACTACTGCCCACTTTAATGGTTCAGCCCCCTTCTCCCTCCTATGGAGGTGTACTGTTGCGTAATCCACTGTTGCTTGGCAAGTGACCCACTTCTGTAGTGAGGTCACGTGACCGAGACCGCGACCTCGGCTTGCCTAGTGCCCCTGATGGGGTCACGTGACATTCACCCTTGCGCGGATCGATAGTTAGGGGTGCCCAGTGGCCCCCGGTGGCCTTGGCATCGACGGAGGCCCCTGATGAGATCACGTGGCATTTACCTTCACGTGGATCAATATCCAGGTGTGCCCCGTGACGACGCAGCGACGCAGCATCCAAGGCAATTCGACTCCAACGCTGCCTGTCTGAAAAATATTCCAAATTTGGTCATATAACGACTTCAAGCCTACTCTCGACAAGACAATCAATTCCAACAATGACTACTCGTAGAGAATCTACTGATGCAGCTAGTAACCATCTGCATCACATGCATGCGGCAACCCCAACGTTCTGCCTCGAACCAGCCAAACACTCTTCATCATCAACTTCCAGACGGTAAATAACAAACACCGACAATTTCACTTCCATGCAATCAAATCACAGTGCCACCTAATAAACCCGACCTATCTCCTCCCCTCTTTCTCATAGATCTTGCATTTCACAATGCCATCCACATGCAACCACCGAAGAATCCGGACAGTGGACGTGACGGTCCATTTTTCCTTTAGGACAGACAGACACCAACGGCTATTTACCATGACACACCTCTCACACCCATTCGATACCGTAAAAGGTGAAGTCAACCAGTGACCTCCATCAACTGATGACATCAAAAATTCAAGGCCACATCGTCTAATATCAATAGGTTTAACTACAAGTGCATTGATATTAGCATGCGTAAAATTTGAATTTAATTTAAACTGCCACCTTAGGACTGCACTTCCCACCAAACAGTCAGAAATCTGCTAGCGCATCTAGTTACCACTACTTACACCACGCACACTTGTTAACACAACTTCCTATGCCACCCTTTACGGACAGCTGCAAAACGACCAAACTAGTAAAATCTCCTGTCTACTCACCTTCAACAGCAAATACCCTCACCTCGCCAGGGCATCCTACGTTTTCAAGTCTGTTGATCGTCACCATATATTTTGGAAGTCAAAACTAGGAGGTCAGCACTTGTTTCACTCCCTTTGCGGTTTCAAACAATCTACAATGAAGAAATGAAGGCGTCACAATCAAAAACATTTCTCATATCCGCCTCGTTTTACCAAAACGCTATGCACTATCGACCAGCAATGGGAAAAGTGCATCAGAAGTAATCGCAACTAGTAATTTGAGACAAAGTCCAAAGTAATGGCAAAGGCAGAAATCATATTTAGTGTCAGTCGAAAATGCCTCTACACTTTATTAAATACTAGGTGCATTTTCAACAATGTTCAGCAAATTGGGCCTCGGTTGTCTGAACCCACCTTTATTACAATAAGGAAATAAAACAATGAAAATTGGTAGCCTTAACTATTGTACAATGTAATAAAAAAATTAAACCTTAGTAATAAATAGGTGCATACGAAATTGGATGTTGAAATGTACACATGTGTAAATGAGCACCTTTAAGACGTATTAAGACTAATGCGATAACGAACTAGATTTTCAATTTTTTGCAGGCCTAAACAATATGAATCAAAATTCACTGTATTAATAATGGCAAGCTACTAAAGCGAATAATAGCATTGGTATTTCTGAAGCGCCTGGCTCTTCCTCAAAATATGCAAAATCGGTAACAAGTGGTCCCGCGCCAAAAGACCGAGGACAAGTTACAAAGCACTCGTGCATCGAGTCGTGATCATTTTGAATGCAGCAATGTATTGAAACGTAGTTGGTTTATTTGCTCTGCATAATTTATCAACAATCCTACCTTACCGAGCAATCATTTCCACCACTGTGAGGCAGTGCTGCAACGAGCGCAATTAAGCCTACACATATTTTAGTGACCATGCTGACAAAGAAGTCAGCTAATTTTCTTCATTTCTTTCTTAGACCCTGCTATTACATACTATCCGCTGGTCTTTTTGATAAAATGGGTGGAGACAATGAAGCATATATTTAACGCGAACTTATAAATCTGCTACGAAAAGCCAGGCGTATGAATTGGTCTTTGCCTACATAGGTGTGAACACAGCTAAATTTTATCTAGTCCTACGCAATTTTATCCAAAATATTGATTATTCGTATTCTTGAGGCTAGGTACGGTCTTTGATGGTGCGTAGGACTTGCTTTTGGCATTGAATGAAAAACATGTCCACAATACTTTGCTTTTTTGAACTGCCGGCTTCGCCAACTTTGGCGGTTGCATTGTACAAGCCGAATAGCCTCACTCCCTCTGTCTACGGAGCGTATATAATCCGCCCTAGCAATGTGCCGTCTCTTGCCCTCAAGGAAGGTTCGCGAAGCCACATTGGCAGCAGCGGTCAGATAAGCATATACAAGCGATAACCACCAAACACCTTATTTACTAGATACAGGATCTATGGAGGAGGGGAAGTGTTGGTTTTCAGTAAGGCTGTGTGCCTCATAAGCACGAAAGCGAAACCAGTAACGGAGATTAGTGGTCCGTCGATGCCACGCCGTATGTAGGAAGGATTGGATAGCTGGGTGATGTTCGTTTCTTCTTCCCCTTTGCTACATTACCAGCGCAATGATACTGCAGCTAGTCATCAACCACCTTCGGCATTCGAACATAGTTTGCCATATTTGTCCTAGGTTTAAGCACGTCAACAGTCGAATGAACAAGGCAGAATATATTTGCCTGAGCTCTCCCTTGAGATTAAAAAACGGACGGAAGTTTGTCAGTTTGTCTGCCTTAACACGGAGCCCTTCCTCCACAACATTGATTATCACCAGAACACATTCAACTGCTCGTTGGTCGAAGTTGAAGCCACAATGTAAGTTGGAATGGTACTGATACAGTACGACGCCTTCAACCTGGCATAGAGAGGTGTCACTGCCGAGACCTCGGTGATTTGATGGGCCACTGAGAGCGCGATGATTACCTCCCTCATCAACAGCAAAGCAGAGAGAGTCCCATTGTTTGCTTCCACCAATTCATGTAAATGCAGTAGCAATGAGAGCAATGAAACCATCTTGGAGCTAATGAGAAAGCGATCAACATTCGTTCCTGTGGAATCAAAAGCCAGCGGCTGGATGTAGTTGGTAATGGAAGGCAGGCGGACCTGTCAATAAGCCTCCAGAGCCTCCTCTAATGTGGCTAAACAGGTCTGAATGATGCTGGCACACTGTAAATTCGTGATGACTGTAGTGGCCATGTTATGTGACCATGGCTGGCTGGCTGGTCTTCGGGCCATGCCTGTAGCACTATTCCCTCTGTTAACGAAATATATGCATATTCTGCCCTAGCATTATGTCTCCTTTCATCTTCAAGGAAGTCTTAGAACGCCACAATATAAGTGCCCATCCTGGAGGGAATTTCATTTTTTTCAATTTGCGCGCGTCCAAAAGTATGGATTATAAGGAAAGTGTGCTAGATTTAGGCTTTCCGCATTCATTGTTTCTGCGCTGTCTTTAGTGGAATACTCGAATTCTGTTGTCTGATTTACTCAAATGCTAGCATCAATTATGTCCTTTTTGGCAAAGATGCACAATCAAGTTCGCTGATCCTAGTGGGTACAAGTTCTATTCGGATAAAGGCAAAGGATAAGGGTACGTATTTTCCCTGATGAAAAACTTTTGGACACTTTTGGACGCTTCTAGGGTGACGTTCTAGGCTCTACAGCAATTGTTTAAAAAGGCACAAAGTTGGGACGAGGAAACCGTAACCTTAGTCTTTCATGCTACAATAAGGACAAATTCGTTGAGAGAAATTGGCAACTAATGCAACGATTGTAGGCTGCTGCTTCTTGCGCCCCATTTTCGTTCCTAGCGCATCAGTGATTTTAAAATTTAAAGTTGCAATTGTTCAAGCAGTTAAACGTGAAGTTTTGCTTAGAAGTAACTGCCTTATGATGCTTACTCTGCTCCGGTTCAGATAGCCGTTGTCGACTTTACTAAAGAACAAGAAGGATTGCAAGCAATCGCGTGCTGACTCTGATAAATTGATGTAGAATCTTAAAATTATTTAAAGTTTTAAACAGGTTTTGATGCGGCATTCAAGTTGCAGCGAGGGTATTGTAATTAGGTCTCTGAAATGTCAAAGCGTAAGTTTTTACTCCGTTCCCATCCTGTTGTTTCAAATAAGCTTTTTATGAATCTTACCCCTCCAACAGCTGTTGGTCAGTTCTAAAATATATTTGGATGCATTTCAGCATGAAGGCACCTTCCTCGTCTCCTTGAAAGGCTTTCAATCTCCGTTTCTCAGTTGCAAAGAATAAGGGGGATGTCTTTTTATGCACTACAATGATCGAGGGGTTAAAAGAGTCTGTGCTCTTCCGTCGTCTACTTCGATACTATGAAATTCAATTGACGCCCCTTGCATAAGGTGGAGAACTGCAGTCTCATAACAAACAATATGTAAGTAGAGACAGACAATCATAAGGCTGCTTTCTTGACGGAACTCTACTTTAAGTGTTGGAGCTGCGGTGACTGTTTACCTCACCCACCAGCATAACATATTTAATGTTTTGATTTCCTTAAAAGGACTTGATGCCAATTCCATGTTGCTTGGTCCTCACCGGTTTGTAATAATTGGCTAAAATTTAAGGTAGTAAAGTAGGCATACGAGCTGTTTTTGATAAACAGATGTACTTATTTTATGAACAAGTTTTTGTGGCAATGTGATAATTGCGCTTCAGAGCTGTGGTAAATCTGTTAAAATTGAGCAGTTAAAGACATGCTGCACAGTTGACATTAGCACTTGGTTTGTCTTGGACTTTGATAATCTCATCTCATTAAGAGAATCGAGGGCAGGAGGATGAGTCTTGAAAAGGGGCACTAATTACCATCAACATCAATTTGATGCATTAAATGGATGCTTCTCCCCGACTACTGGTTGTCGTGCAATTCCGCCTAAGCGTTTACCGCAAGGTGAAAATGGCTACAAGATTAGTTAATTACAGGCTGGAATTAACGGAGCTTGCGAATGCTTGGAACCCACCTACTCTTGGTCATCGTGATCACTGAGTGTAGGTTAAATTTCGGGTTCTTGGATTTACAGAAGAATCGTGATGAAAAAATAGGTACGGGCGATCTGGGGTACTATTGACGTCCATTTGCTTCTGACCTCTCTCGCCAAGACTGAAATAAAAAAGCTAAATCCCACCAGTACATAATGAGGAGGTTAAGTGTTTGTGCTAAGCCATCCTTACCCCAAGTTTAACAGTGCATGTCTGTCTGCGTAATGTGACTTCTCTACAAGTGCCGCTTCTTCCATGGTGCTAACCTTGCAGAAGCTAATTTTGGTTGTTTGTTTTTGATTTAAACTTATGGGTGTTCTTTGTAATGGCATTGTAAGATGCTACCACCTGCTCAATGGCTCCCTTTACATAACGCCTTCGTAGTTAATCATTCATCTTCACCTCCCTATGGTTCTAATTTTCTTACAGACAAGGAGAGTGATGTGGCAAAGGCGGTGATCAGCACTCCAGTGTGGGGTCTACACCTCTCTACAACCTTCAGCCTCCTGCTGCAGCACTATCATCGCGACCACGAAGCCAGGGATCACCGATGGTCCCCTCGACAAGTCAGTCTCCTCCACCTGAGTTTGCAACCAGCGTGTCTTTAACGTCATCTCTCCCGCTGTGCATCTAAATCATCAAATTCTCCATCGCCGTTATAACCTTTGTCTGCTTAATCGCCACTTTTGCAAACTCTTATTTTAAGTGGTGCAGATCCATGACGCCATTAGTGAGTTGTGGGCCAAGGCTGCCACCGCATTAGTGATGTTTTCGCTGCACCTGCAAACGAAGACACTGCAGCTGATGGTTTTGTTGCTACCGCTGCTTCCTCGTTGCCTACGCGTGAGGCCATGGGTTTGGTTGTAGGGGCTCTGGAGGTGGTAGAGCCTGACGCACATATGGTTCTTGCTACTAATCGAAGCCTTAGGGGAGGGAAGGAAATGGCGTTCGAGACCCTTGCTTTGTCCGAAATGCAAGTTTTTCTTTCTTATATCGTGCGTTGCAACGTCGGATATGAATGCCCAATTCAATCTGTGCCTTTTCACCACGCATCAGTGCCTGTCTATTTGTTCGTCCGAGTTCGGTTGCATGTCATTAGTCACCCTAATATTTGCTTCTTTGGAGAGACGCCTTAAATGGTGTTGCAGGGAAATGAGTAGGAACTTGTGTGTTTGTGTGCACGCAAGATCAAGTAATTGGTGGCAAGGCAACCAATGCGTGTCTTAATTACCGCAAAGTATTGGTGCCTCTACACGGCTTCTAGTTAGTCGGACACTTTCTCACTCGTGTGCGCACTTCCTATCTTCAGTCGCCAAAAATGTCTAATAAAATAATAAGAGAACTCCTTCAATACCAGTCCTGCGTGTTCTCATCTACTTGGAGCTTTACTTCAGCAACAAAGTGCCCACCCATTTTACAAGGTTGTTTGTCGCGTAACAGTTTATAACTCACCTCTCCTGCGGCTATGCTCTTTTAAGGCTGATAAAATTCTTAAGTGGATTTCGGCGAAAGGTGAAAGGAGATCTTGCAGTAGTTTGTAAAAAACTTGGCAAAATGAGCAAGTAATGATAGGTGCTGTTTAAATATGACAATGGTAGTAACAATGGTATTTCGTGACCCAAAATAAGTCGATAAGCAGGTATTGTAGTCGACGCTACAAACGCGAAGGCAGTTCTCATAACAGTGGCTCAGTCCTGCAGATTGTAAGTAGGACAAAGTCCTGAGAGGGTATGAGCTGTCACGTGGCAATATCGATCAGTGCCTCGTGGCTCTGCAACAGTGGTTGAACGATTTCGCTCCAGCCCGCATTGCAATGTGTGCTCTGAATACCGCGGTCAGCAGAGCTAGCACTGCTGCATCCTTAGTTTTTTGCAATATCCGAAGTTGGCAAATGTGCCTTGCTAGCATTTTACAAGCAGTGTCAGGTACCATCAACTCCACTATAGAGAATGTCGATTCAGATGCTGATATTGCCAGAAAATTGCTACTGAGCACTGATATAGTAGTGAACACATTCCACCACAGAATCCACTAGCGACAATGTCAGCGGTACAAAACGGACGATACTGAGAGAAGAATTTTAAATGTACGCATGTGTGAATGATTAAATCAAGGCATTCGTCGTGAACGGATCGCTGTACATGCAAAATTTTGTGACGCTTGCCTCACACTAATGGAAAGCACATTGATGGACTTACAGGTATACGGAATTAACAATCTTAGTGGTCAACAATCAAATCTGCCTAATCTATTTGTATTAGGAAGAGAAAATCAAACATGAATACTTTGGATTCGAATATTTGATTGGCTTATGGGAAAGGTCAATCAGAAGAATCAGACCGGAAGACATATACCTGACATTAAAGAGTTAGGATGTGCAGACTAACCGATGATATGCAGGCTGCTTTAGAAATGCGATAAAACATAAATAAAAGGAAGGAATGATGTTTGCTGCTTATGCCGATGCAGATTGTTCGTAGCCACAACTCGTTTGCAGTTCTAGCCTCACTGGCAACGCTTGCCAAAATTAGTGAACTGTAATTTTATAGAAAATTGCAATTAAATGTTGGCATAGCATTAGAATGGCGTCTCATTTTCCAGTCTAACAAACAGTGCACGAATTAATGAGGAAACTTAATTGTGGTATCGTATCCATGTTAGTGATGAGAAAATAGGCGGAGATAAAGTGACGTCATTCCAAATTGGTTTTGCTACTTCGATTGTGGTGGGGCTTCCTAAAGTGGATAAGAATTTAATAGCGCCATATCATGCGCTTGCTCTTTGCTTACTAACAACAATCTCAATATGTAGTCTCGAAGAAAGATAAAGTCGTCAACCCATAAATGTCTTTCATAAAAGACTGGCTCAGTGTTCATTGTTTCTGCAAAGCTCAAACATCTAACTTAACATTTGTGAGCATCACAGCATGCGCCTATTTATAGCACTTGACCTAAAACTTTTAATAGATTCCCAAAGGCACCGAAAAATTTAGAAGCGTAATTTTGTAAATGTAACAGGGTCTTGAGAATCAGCTGGTGGTACAACTTCACATTAAAAGGAATATTGCTGAGTTTGAACCAAAATTCAAACGAGACATACACTGCATACTCGCAAGCTTATTTCTCATCCGTCGCGATTGCTGTATTTGTGAACAGGTGAGGATAGCTTTTGGCATTTCGGGCCTCAAGACAAATTAGCCTCATCATATTGTACTCTTCAATTCACAAATGAGTGCATAAATCGCCTTTCGTCTAAAAACCGAAAGTTTGCATTGTTGATTGCATGAGCCTTTGCCATGGCATCACAGAATGTCGCCGCATTTTTACCGGAGCAAAGGAGAAGAAGTCGTTTCTGCCATTGCAGAGTTACTTAAACGCAATTTAAAAGCAGCTTATTGCCAGGTTATATGGGGCGAAATTTCAGACAAAATTTGCGCAATGGTGACGTTTTCATGCGTTTGTTTGGTCATCAAACATTTCTACATCTTGAACGGAAAATTCGCTTTAACTTGTACTGCTTTGTTTCGGTCCTGTTTACGATTATTATTTGCATTCTGTCTCCATCTCGATTCTAGAGGAAAGGACAGGCAGAAAAAATGCCACTGAGTGCTAAACTTGTGAAACGAAAGGCTAATACATTACCATACTGTGCTGGCGTTTTAAAAACTCGCCAAAAGATCAGCGAAAATATTGTTTGTAACAGAGCAGTTGAATGCATAATGAACATCGTTTAAAATAACCAAACTACACATCATGGCTATGACTGTTGTGTGGTGCGAATAAATCTATTTAATCCTGTTTCCTTATAAAAAACGACCAATTCAATACTAACAAATTCCTGCTCACTCGCTCTTAACTGTTCCACCTAGACTAGACAATAACCGCTGAAACTGGAGCCGTTTCATTGACAAAGCTATTATCCTTACAATCCCATCAAATTGTTGCTGCCGTGCACCTATCGCCTCACCAACCGAAGGCTTTGCGAGGTTTTTGTTAACCGAAATGTATGATCTGTGATCTCCTACAAAACAATTACACTTCTTTGTCAAAATGGCTCAGATTTAATTACTCTTTGAGGAAGCGGAAGGATTTATAGCCAAAAAAGGTTTTGTTGAAGGGGTTTTTAATCTCCTTTTTTAAAAGCAGTGTAAGAAAATATACGACTTTAATTTTTGGGCTTCTACAGCAGTTGTCGGTGTGTAAGGGTAGCTTGCAAAGCAGTTCATTGTCGTTTCATGAATAAACCACGCTCCTTACCCAATTATTTCATAGCTGGGTTGGTACCCTTCTCAAGGCTCCTTTCAAACCTATATATATTTTTGCACAGGTAGTAACGTTGTCTGTGCCTTCAAGCATTAAATATTATGAAACAATTGTGATCATTGTTGCTATGTTGTGGTCTTTAAGCACCCATCTTCATATCAGCCAAATAACGGAGAAAGGTACACACTTTGCTAGCAGTTACAAGCGGAACAATTTTTGCGCTTCAATGGTCTAATTTTCAACCTATTTATATCAGAAGTATCGGCATAACTGGGTTAGGGTTGGGGTCAGTCCCCTACTAATATTAATGCTAAAATTGGGTCAAAAGTCGGATGGAGGACCGATTGTCGTAATAGGTGGGAGATCTAATACGAATTTTATACTTGTCAACAATCTTCTCCCTTACCGGGCGAACTCCTTGCTCCACCACGCCTTTGAAGCATCGCGAAATGTAGCCATATTGGAACGGAGCCATTAGTGACTCCAATCAACATGCAGATATGGATGCGATTTCGCTTGGACACATCTATACCCAGGCAATGCTTGAAGTTAAATAGGGATCTAAAAAATTAAAAAAAGCCTTTTAATTTTGTTTTTTGGCAAGTTAGACGAAAGCCACACGATTTTGTTTAGTGCTATTACTGATTCTCCTCATCCCAAACTTTAGCGGCATTAGAATTGCCCTCTTAAGCTAAGCATGACGTCCCGCCAACAGACTCCCATCCATGAACCGGCCTCAAGAGAATTTATGTGTTGGAATGTTGGCATGATGATTTCTCTGAATTCACTCATTTTGAAGACTCTATCATAATTCAATTTAAGCTGCTTTATTGAACATACGGCCTACTCCATTCAAACTCGCTTTGACTTTGTCTTGCTCAAATAATCTGCGTCAGGAACACGAAAAGTAGCAAAACAACTAAGTTTGAGCAGCTTGAGCCTAGCATACACAACCTGTGTTGATTTTACGCCTCCATTATATCGGTCGTGACATCTGGAGACATATACTGCGACCCACCTAGCCAAAATCGATCCAGTCTGCCATCACTGCTAGCGTGCAAAGGGTTTGCCGCTAAAATAGTTTGTGTCAGGTTCTCCATTTTGGAACGTGATTGTGCATCAAATAGGTGTTCCCGAGTGTACCCACTTTACGATACGAGATAGATATAGAATTCAATCAAGGTGGAAAATAAGGGTAAGTTAGTAGTACCTCGCTGCAACGTCACACAAGACAGGGCAAACCTTGCGTAGAACTAAGCGTGAGGTGTATCACCATGTATGCGGCTTAGCACAGAATTAGACCTCACAAATTCTGCTACGTGCCGCTGTTCATGTTTTGTTATAGATCATGTAGTTTGGCCTTGCGTCTTGTCTGCATCACAATCAGTTCAGAAAGGGGTGGTTCGCTGACTCAGGACATTTGGCAACAGCAGTCAAAAGTACCGGCTGCAGTCCACTCACCTATGTCCATGAGAGCACACAGTGATTTAACACATAAACGATATGAACGAAGGAAGGAGGCTAATGATGAGGAACTCCTGGGCAGGACCATTCAAGCATCCTGTTTCTCGTGACTTTGCATTGCTAGGTAGTGGTGCCATTTAGTCATGCGGAATGAGCTGCCCTGCTGGCTGTAGCGCGGCGCCGAAGCTGCAGTCTCATCCTCTGCGCCATTATTAGTAGTATCCTCCTCATTTGTGCCACTCTCATGCTCACTTTGCTGAATTTATCAACCTCTTCAGCACTTGGTATGTTTCTTCCTATGGAACGGTTATTGTGACCCTTGAGGCAAAGACACGATTATGGAAATTCCAAATGAAGTGACACTAATTGCAGCATAACCTTGGTTGTCTTTTCGATATGCAGAATTTTTTTCGTAGCGCACCGAATAATAAATAAAATAGACTCTTAAGGTGATTCACAATCCTGCTGATTTGTCCAGACCCCACCTGTAGCGGAAAGACTAACATAATAGTCGTCTGCGCACTAAAGTCAAGTCATTTGCTATCATTTTGTCATTTTTCAGCACAACGTGAGTGGGTAAGGTTAACCAAGTTGCTCAACTACTTACCTCCGTGTTTTGGTAACTTCTCTGTTCACAGCACAAATACAAACACTTCTATGTACAATGTACACTCAGGAGGAGGTTGGCAATTGTTTGCGCACAAAAGCATAGCGGTAAAATTGAATCGGCCTTAAGGTGGAAACCTTTAAAAGACAAGGAAAAACCGACAAGGGTAAAATCAAAGACTGCGTTTTGAAGCGGAAGACCGCAAATTAAAGGTAATTTATCACCATCGTTACCATGTACCCTGGTACATTATAAAGGCGTAAATGGATGGTTTGTCACCCAAATCCAGAGTAGTACGAAAAGAATATCATCTGCGATTAAGTGTTAATGCCTGTACGCAAATTTGGGCTTTTTGCAGGCAGCATGGATAGCCTCTACAAGTTGTTGCTGCGCTACAACAAGTCGGACCATGGAATCAGGGACACACTGACCAGTACGTTCGGTGGCGCAAGCCTCAGCGATGGTCTCATCAACTTGGTTCGTAAGTTAGTGCATTTAACCACCTGTTGGTCCCATTCGTATGCCAGACATGGCCTTCGTTATCCGCCTGTGAAAAGTGTGTGATAATGACCGTACTTAATGCAATTCTCGAGATCATGCAGTGCGGGTGCTGCTCGATCAAGCGCTATGGGAGACTGCGATCAAGTCGCCGCTAAGTCATGGAGTGCTTGGCCTTCCTTTGGCCACCACCAAGGCAATTGAGGAGACAGCCAAAAAACGGAGTTTGGGAGTTGGCCATGTCCGTATCCATGGAAGTGGGCACCGTGGGCTGAGGTTGCGAAGGGTCCACCATGTGAGGAGAAGTGTGCATGGTGGCCGATGCAGAAGCCGCACTGGGGCATGCCGCATGCATGGTCGCCTGTGGCGGCACCACAATATGCGAAGCCGTGGGGATGGTCGCAGCAATGGTGGTAGACGACTGCGGTTGCACCTACACCGACGCTAGTGAGCATGCCTCCATATAACATGGTGGCGGAGGAGCTAGTCAACGGTGTACACATTTCCCTCTACTTCAATCTTGCCTCGATTCTGTAACATAAACTGCATTCCAAATGCCCAAACTGTGTTCTTCATGAGTCGCTGCAACTATTGTAGAGGTTGCATTGGACTCCCAGGTAGATGGGGTGAGCGCAATCAGAACCAAATCTGCACTAATGCACAACGTATGACACGGAACCTCTGCCAGTACATCAGTTCTATTGCGGATGCGTTTTGTGCTAAATGAACCTACAAATGACTGTGGTATGGGCATGATTAAATCAGGTGGTTGACTCCATTGCCTGCACATTGACACTGCTTTGCTTTAGCCGTTGTGCTCCGCTTGGCTGTTATTTGGCAATGGCTTTGATGCTGCCCATTCACTAGCCACACTGCATACCGATGTAAGGGCGCTTGCTTATGCCATCGCGCATGACCAAGCTCGACGCTGCGTTGATAAGAGCAGTCCCTAAGTGCTCGTAGAGATTAATTGCGGTGAGTAGTGAATAAATGCGCTGAAGTCATTGGTAGAGGCGCATTCGCTACACAATTAGTTGTCTTGTGCATGAATGGGGTCGCTCAAGGTAATTTATTTTGCGCCCAGTGATTGCAGTAAAAGTGGAATGAGAAGAAAAATTAAGCTTCAGATAAATCCGCTTTGCTCGTTTTAGTGAAGCAAGAGTAGTTTGGAATAAAAATCGGCTGCAGATGGTCTTTAGTGCTCATGGTTTTACAATGAGAGTGGATGAATAAGATTCAATTTTACCAATGTAAATGCAGTGTGAATAGAACTGGAAAGGAATCAATTTTGCCCGCATGTGTGCCTTGATTTTGTCTGGCAGTAAAGAAATGAGATTAAATTAAACGGATTTATACAGCAAAAATTTCTTGGAAATGTTTTATGATCAAAATGGCTTCTAAGTGGCAAAATCTTTTATCATCTTCCACTACCTGTGGGGCCACACGATCCGGATCGATGCATTCCTACAGCTTTCTTATCGCAAACACCTCATAGAATCAACGTTTGCTTCCGTTAACATAAGTTTTACTGATGCTGCTACGCGATTCGTTATTGTGCGCGCCACCGGTGTGAGGTAGGTGTGCTTTTTAGGGAAAGAAATTCTGAAGCACATGCAATTGAACCAAAATCGGTGCTAGTTAGGCAAATCAGCTTAAGAGAACCTAATGGCAAACAGGGATAAATGGGTGGAACCAAAACAACCGTGTTTAAAACACTGGAAACGCTAGTTGTCAATGTTGTTTATTTTGGATAATTATTTTGCCTGAAAACCACTATCTGAGCGAAGCCAATGCGTCCACCTATAATACACCTACAACACGTTCTGCTTTATTGAGCACTGTTAATTCGCGGCGCACAATGGAGCACAATCCAAGGAAACTTCTTTCCATGCAAATGTGTACTAAGGAGTTTCCTGGAAGATGTTGCGTATTCAAAATGGATTCCAACTAGCGAAAATCTTTTGTCTTCTTTCACTACCTGGGCGGTCACATGATCCGGATCGACGCATCCCTGTAGCTTTCTTGCTGCAAATACCTCCTAGAATCACCGTTTGATCCCGTTAACATCAATTTTGTTGGTGCTGCTATGTGATGTGTTATTGTGCCTGCTACTGGTGTAGGAACTTCACATGGAAGCAAAAAATATGTAGGATGCATACAAAAAATGACATTTCAGTAACAAAAATGGGACCTTCTTAAGGCGACTACGGCCAACGATGAGTTTCAAAATCATTCCAAAAAAGTGGTGGCTTGAGTACGGCGGATAAATGCATAAGACAATTTACAAAAAAGTGCTGAAAAGGGACATTATAATGCACTTTATGCAACGTCTCACCTGACTGTCTCGAAAAAAAACTGTTTTGGGCGAGAGAATAATAGCAATGACAAAATGAGGAACCTACAGACAAGCAACCCTGTTAATGATAATCCTCCAGTGTCAAATGCGCCTTCCACACACGTAAAGGTACATGGCCCAGAGGAATGTGAGCACCTCCGCCATGTGACTGGCCAGTTAAATTGGACCAATGAGCAAATCCCTCCTCACCTTATCGGCCCCTTGTAGTCAGCACTGCAGACACTGCAGGTGGTGAGGCGGGTAAAGAAAGAAAGCACAGTGTGGGGAGTCGGCAGCATGCGTGCGAAGTTGATTGTTGAGCATTTGTGATCATTTAAAATAACGCATGTATTTAGTAGACACTATTCATGTTTATTACTGAACAATATTATTATTATTGCCAAATACTAGCTATTTGCATATGGGCTTGATGGATGGATGATGGATGGATGAAAGCAAGGACAAATACGTCAGGTGCGTTGAGGGAGGCGGAAAGAATGCTTTGGAAGTTAGAGGAGGAGAAGGAGGAGGAGAAGACAAGCATGGAAGGAAGGAGGGAAGGGGAGCACATAGCACGAGTATGTCTACTGACAACCTGTAAGTAGGCGGGAGAGGATATGACGATTGGGTGGTGATTAGGTGAGTAATGAGTTGGGCAGATGCTACAATTCCGTGTGCTTTTTGACCAGCTTTTACTTAACACAAACAATGGTCACCATTTAAATGCATCTATGCATACAGGTCCTATAGCAAGCCAAGAAAATCGTTGAATTCTACAACTTAATCTTATCTGTCCCAATTTGCCACAGCACTGACGCTGTGCCATTCTAAAACCATCAAAATTTGGCTCATAAATAGAGGTGAAATAGTCTGCCTTAAGGAAATCGTGCTGATATTTTATTACCTTGACCTGAAATGAAACACTGCACTTTAATTTAGTCACTCGCCACCAACCAAAAGGAGTAAGTTCTTTAGAATCGGCATTAAGCCCGCTTACGAGAATCAGGGCATGTAACATCGACAGTAAAGGCAAACCCTTGCTACAGCGCTCACTTAGTAGCAGTCACTGAGCCATCAGTTACGCTCACGGCGGCGTAAAAGGTCAAGGAAAGAATCGGTGCTGTGGCAAGTGGACTTGCAGCTTCCCGACCGTTCAGTCTGCACACACTCTTTGCCCCGACACTGTGGTGCAACGCCTTGTGAGAGAAGCGCTGTGTAAATTGCACGTTATCAGGCTGAGCGATGGATTAAAGCACTCTAATGTCTGTGCTGTGCATAGGAGATGTTTACCTTATCGCTTGAATCTAAAAATCACTAAGCGAAAGCGTTTTTCAGATGCGAAGAAACTATATCTTCTTAGATAAACATCTGCAACTCTGCAAATTCGGTTTCGAATGAAACTACTGCTGTTGAGGTGATTAGGTTTGTCAAGGATGAAATTATTTTTAACACTAAAACCTACAAAACCTGCAAACCGACGCTTTCAACGTTCTGAAACTAAGATTAGTGCGCACCTGTTTACTCCGTATACTGAAGTAAGTTCTGATGATGCTTTTTTCTCTTGGCACCTGCATTGTTTGTCAAGGCTAGGCATATAAAATATGGCAAGTGGACGTGAGAAAATTTATAAATTACTAACGCTACATCATAATCAAGCACGAGGTTTCTCCCTATCATACCCAAAGAAATCTAGCTCATTCAAATTTGTCACCGGTGGTGGCAACATGCGCGCAATCAGAGACGGCGAGAGAGTAACGCAAATGTATTAAGAGGAACGATCGAGTAAAGAAACAGCAATTAAACATTTGCTTTGCAAGAAGATCATTGCGATTTGCATAGTTCAGATCTGTAGCAATATAATCATGAAGAATACACTTGCATTACCAAGCAATGAGCAAGTACTATTTTAATTGAATCGCGTTAAATGTCTGATGTGGAGGTGCATTTTCAGGAAATTTTAGTGCTGTTGCAGCAGATCTTGTCAAATGCAAAGGAATGAAGATACTTGCTAGATAAGTGAGAAGCTCCTGCTAAGTGGACTCTTAAGCAATTTTTTTAATCCGTGACCGTATTGGTGTCCAGGTGCAAGACAATATGACTGAAGGCCTTTTAATTTTCTATGCAACAATGTGCATCTATGATGGCCATGTGGCGACAAAACTTTGCCGCAAATCTAGTGATTCAAACTAATAACATGTGCAGAGTACACTGTTCCGTTCTCGAGTTTTGCTAAAGTCACCAAATAGATTAAAGTTGTACGTGGTAGAGTCTTAAGCCATATTGAAAGAGGCGTGGCACAGTGGCAGGACTCATCAATAACGTGCCCTCTGTTGCATAATATTTATAAAGCAATGGTAAAGGCAAAGCGATTTTGTAGCCTATTTTTCATGTGCCACCCTTCTAGTGGTAGAACAATTATGCCAGCCCTGCCAATTGTTAATCGGCTTAGCCACATTGCTCAAATAGCAAAATCAAAGCAGGCGCGCTATTCTCCTCAAAGCTTCCTCATTCGCTGACGAAAACAAATGCAGGAAAGACAAGAGCAGCACTTCACTAAGACGACCATACTATTCTACTTGTGCAAAAAAACGTGAACCCAGCCAAATTTTAAATTATTCCACTCACTTTGCAGCATTTAAATGGTGCTCACAAGACTGATTAGATCTCTCAGTTCACACGTCTTTTGGATTTGCACTATTCGACTTTAGCGTCGTTTGCTTGCACCTTTTATGTGGAGATGGAAGAAAGTTAAATTGTACAAGTTCTGACTAAAACAGTCATTTAAAATGCATTTAGGAAAATAACATCCAAAAAGCTTTTGTCCTTTGGTGGAATAGCTATTAAGAGTTGGTGGAGCGTTTACTACAACTGAGTTTTGGGCTTTCCACACTTAAACAATGCAATGATATCATTTTGGACGAAACCGTGCACTATTGAGATTACAGACCTTACTTCTGAACTGGTCCAGTCGTTTTGCCAATACCTCAGTTCAGTTGACACTGTGAATGTTTGTACGACAGTCCCAGACTGAAAGTGGTTACTCTGCTAACTCCTCATTCATACATCAACAAGTGGAAGTGGATAGACAAAAAGGCATGTGATGTACTGCATTAATAATCGCAAGCACAGAGCTTTGAAAGTATTTGTGGTGCTATTAAGCATCATTTTAAGCAAATGCAATTTGATCTCCATTGTCCGCCAATCGCGACAACTCAGGGTGTCTATGAGAGAGTAAGCTGTCTTCTAATCACCTCCACCCTGGCTGATGCAATGCTGCCAACTGGACTAGAGGAAAAAGGAAGAGTTGCTAAGGTGCTGACAGTACTCGCCTACTTTTGAAATGTTTTTTAACAAACCACAGCAATTTGCACATAAATGCAATGAACTCTGCCAGTCCAACCTCGGCATGTGTCGTTTTGTTGCATCTCGCACCTCATGAGTCAGGTTGCCTTATTGCTGAAAATGCAACTGAAGTTAAACCTCTTGACAGCTTCTATGAGAGAATGCGCAGTAAAGAAATGGTACCACGAGCTGCTTATGACTGCGTTCTTTATGTTGTCGAGCTTTCCAGGCTTATGAAGCGTACTTTCACAGTAACGAGTAAACATCTTGCTCTAATGTCGAGCTTGTCGTCTGAGCACACACTGGGCGTGATAATTGTGGCAGATGTGAAGAGGATGGAGGAAATTGGGAGGGATTTTTTTGCGGAGCATGCGCAGAAATAGGCTTCCTGAATGATCCTCTCCTGATGTTCGCACCAAAAAATTGACGAATGTGGTGCGTCCGTGAGGATGTGGTTTGCATAAATAATCGGAAGGGCATGTTTGAATGGGCTTGTCGAGATGTAATTTGGAGAAGGATACATGCCCACACCGCTTGATTTGCAGCCATGCTAAGTAAGGAACTTAATTTTGTAGGGTGATTTGCATTTTACGCTAAAGGTATTGGTGCTGCCGCTTGTGCCCACCAATGTGACCAATCAAGAGCTTAGTTTAGTTATGACTACGAAGCAGCTGTAATGAGACGCAACACACCTGCCAGTATCCCCATTTATAAGTAACGTTTGAATGATGTAAGGCTAATCATCACAGAGCAGTGTTATTTTAAATTGTCCTTCAGCTGGTAACTGACGTAAAGTCGACCGTTTATCAGACCATCGTTGAGTTGTGATTACTTTGTTTCACATGATCTTCATTTTGGCCTCATATTTTATCTTGGGTCAGAGCAAAGTTTTGGCCTAATGAAATTTATAAAAAAGCCTTTACTTAAAGACGTAGGTCTTGTTTGTTGTCCATCCACATTAAAGTTTACACAAAAGCTTCACTTGGCTCAAATGTCACCATATCTTTTATTAATGCTGTCGTTATTTGCAGAAGGAACAAGCCCTATCGGGTAGCAGAGGTTTGAAGCACCAACGACCGATTGCAACTTATATTGGCAAATATTTATACAACCTTGCCGAACGAGCGACGTCCCGGGACTAATCCAAAGGCAAAAGAATATACAACGTTCAGTTGGAATACCTATCATGTAGGCGACTGGAAGCAACGGTGTGGACAAAGGCAGCCACTACGGCATTAATGATCCTTCAGATCTGAAGCCTCGTTTTCGATGAAAACAAATCTAGCACATACGGGACTAGTTCCACGGTGCGGGGAATTCAAAGCATTTAGTCACAGTGAGATGGCTGTCCCAACGCTAGTTATCTAATTGTCGGTCTATCATTCAGTGGTCAGATGTGGACAGGCGGGTAGTGAAACAGGGACTAGAATTGCGAGTCGATTGGTGATGAAACTAATCTCTCTCCATGCCATCCTCCCAACAAGAGACATAAAGACGTTTGCTCCCTTGAGCTTTAGTGCTATGGTCTCTCTCAGATAGGATCAATCGCCTCAACCCAACTGCCAGTTGAATTTAAAAAATGCCTTATTGATAATCAGTCAGCTAACGAAATGGACCCAACGAAAATAAAGTAGTAAGCGGACCGATAGACCACTTGTTTTTCCATCGAAAACTTTGAAAATCGATCAGTCAAATAGCAAAGCTAGTCATCGACTCCTTCACCACCGTCTTCTCTTCTCGGTCTTCCAATCCCACAACTTACACCCTGTTGGCAATACCAATTTCTTCCAAAGATGTCACAAACAAGTCTGTGGGTACCTACGCTTTTCCATTTTCTACGCACTCAAAATTATTTGCATTTTCGAACCCGTTCGCAAAAAAAGACGGAGATTAATGTCGGCAACCAGGATGATGACAAAACAATTATATTGGTGGACAGTGGTGGCTGGAAAAGTGACTTGTCCGACCCTTTGGCTATAACAAGCCAGCGGCAAAATTTGAGTAAGCAGACGTGCTGGTGGCACTTGCCACCCTCTCAGATTGGATACGTTTCTATCGCTTTGTCATCTTCAACGGCTACTATGTTGCTGCTGGAGAGCAAAACATCAACCACGCAAGGGATGAAAGATGTGGTTGATTTGGGAGTGGGTACTAAGGCAACACAGATGAGGAATGAAAGGGAAGGGGAAGAGGATATAGATAATGTATACTGGTTGTGGCAGAAAAAATACAAGCCCGTTTGCAACTCAAAACGTCCTAGAAAGTCACTCAAGCAATTTTGCTATTGCACGTAGAAGCAAGTCAATTAACCAGCCATTCATGCTGATTGAGATCCCAATTTCCTAGCTGATCCATTCACTATTGATTTAGCGATTTGATCGACCAAATGATTATTGGATCAATGAAAGGATGGGTTGCTTGACTGATTATTTGAATTATTTGCCCATTTCCTTACTCTATACTTTCTTTTACATGGCTTGATGTTTTCTTGATTGTCAAAAACGACTTTGTGTTTAAGTAGGTGCCTGCAGCAGGTTACTAGAGAAGTTGTTCTGATTCTAGAAAGAATCGATGCTAGAGCACTAATGATTGATTGCTCACCAGTCCAAAACCTTTCGTAGCCCACAAGCTAATATGAGTGGCGAAACAATATTACAGTCATGAGTTTTGTACTCATTACTCTCACTCCTTCTCCTCGTCCTTTCCCACGCTCCTGAATTCCTTCGTATACCCGATTTTTCAGCCTTATATATGGGCATAGTGGAAGGAACATGAATTTACATCGAACGGGCTGCTCGATAATGATGCCAATTGCCTTACCTTGACTGCTTGAAGTACATTAAAAATCGCTAAAAGATAACAGTTTCGGCAACGCTTACCCAAAAAAAAGCTAGAGAAGAAGAAAGAAGTGAAGCAGCGAAGGAGGAGAGTTTGATGACTTAACTTGCACCGAATTTATCCGAATTTACTCTTTCTGGCTCTGTGGCGCTGAAGCGATAAATTACGCAGGTGGGTGTCACAACGGTTGAGGAAAGCGTAGGCAATGGGGGATTAAAAGGACACTGAAAGTATATGCCCAACAAAACGTGGCTGAGGCACTGAGAAGGAACTGGATATTGGGGACAATGATAACATAGGAATTGAGATGACTGGTAGAAGGCAAGGGAACGTGTTTGCTGTGTGCGGCATTTAGCTATGTGATGAAGTCATTCTTGCTCACCAGTGACAAATAATGCCCAGTGACTTCACGGAAGCAAGCATCATTTGTCTGAATGCTTCCTTACTTTGCCTGCTCTTACAAAGCCACCTACAAGGGATAGTGTCTAAAGCCCAGACTAGACGGTACTAAAAGATATCTCGCAACGCGTGTCACCAATCAATTCACCCGCATCAGATTTGATTCGATCTATTGCACATCAAATCGTCACACATGCTCATCTACGCGTTGCATCGTCAGCAATCACTTATCCTGCCTCGATGCGTTATCGTTCTTATTAATCTCTAATTTATCATCGTCTCCCCCTGCTTTGTTTTCTTGCCCACAGTTTTCTTCTCAGTATCACTTCCATCGCAATCGTGTTCATCACTTCATCACTTCAAGCCTCTTAACTCGCCGTTACAGAAATATCTGGGGTCCAAAACAGACAACAATTGTAGAAATTAGGGTTAAGATATGCTTCCAACCCCTTCCTATCCACTTATTTTTATTTGCCTGTGTCATTTCAATGCAGCTAGCTAGAGCACTCAGTGCAGATCACATAGAAAGGAAAATCTATGATTGGTCTCTTCAAGTGTGTCACTAAAATATTTCAAATCCCTTCCTCTAAGTCAATTTTTTCATGCTTTGCCCGGTCATGCAGCCAAGTGATTAAATGCGGGGTCTAATTTAAAAGTGGATTGGAAAGAGGTGAAAAAGACTGGGGCGCACTTAATCACACCATGGCACTAAACCATCTCACAATGCCCCTTTCCCATCCTCTTCTGTCCGTTCCCACCCTTACTCCTTCCATTGCAGATGCCTCTCATATCTGCACCTCTGTCTCAGCCATTCCCTTATCTACCTCAACTGGGCAGTTAGTTAACTTAGCTCCTGCTTAAAAGGACATGGCCTACCATTGCCTATTGTAATGTAAAACAACAATTATTTTAAGCATTTGAAGAGTTATACGCATCAGAGATAAGTTACCGAACTCTCTATCACAAAGAAACCTTTTATGGTGAAATTCAAATCGACCCGACTAACTAACTCCACACAATTTCACACAATGTAAATTAAGGTCTCCTTTTCCATGGATACTAGGAGTTAAGGTGCACACATAAGAGGGTGTGGTAATCTCTTCGAAATGGGTAGGTAGGAGCCCCCATGTTTGCGCCTATTTCCTATGTTTCACTCCAACGCATCTTCATTGCGCACACCAAGAGTGATAGTTTTGACACTCTTAGCATCCGCAGTCACCAATGCATATACAACAATGCTCCAGGGTAGTGTTCTTTTAAAATGCCAAGTCTACAAGTTTTTTAACCTCCACTCCAGCCGCGTTCACCTATGCTATGCTGGATGTAATTTTGATTGTTAAAGTGAGTCGTAGTACATGCTAGGCATTTTGCAATTGCTACCCTTGTGTGAAACCTCTGGATGGCCTTTATTAGCTTTAATTTAAAATGCGGTCCACTGTTCTTTTGCAAAACCAACTACTACGAGGTTTGTTGAATAGCAGAATTTCCTCAAAAAGAGTACATACCTTCAAAAAACAATCCATTTCGTCCGCATTCCAATTGATTGCCTTGATCGTTAATATTTTGCACACCACTAAATGACACAGGCAAACCAATGGATATTTAGGCGTGTTTTAACGTTATATGCTGCCGTATAAAAGTCCTATCCAAAATACAAATGCCTTTCTTTTATTCTGGAACCTTAGTGGATCTCCGACAACTAACAATAATGATAGCCTGCCTCATGTTAGGAGCCTGAGGCATAGCTGGACAGATGGGTCGAGCTGACTAATCAATTGGACCGTATCAGGTGGAGATCTGGTGGCCGCAGGTTTGTTCTTTACTGTCTAAAATATCCAACTCTCTGTCGGCACACGTCTGGGTGCACTTCATGAGTTCTTATTTGCTTACAAACTTGACAATGTTACATTTCCTTCTTATCTTTACAGAGAAGACTGCTTCGGTGTGATGCTAAGACAGTGAAATAATTTTGTAAATGTAACTTTCCTGCCTTCATCTTCGAAAACCAAAATAAATAATGCTTTTGGGCGCAGAAAGGCACAAGTTTGGCACTAGATCGTAACTGTGTTAGTCACATGTCCAATCAGCGGCCTGTCATCGTTAAATACATCGTCTGAACTAGTCCGGAATGTTGCATGTGTCATTTTATCTAGGCATGGAAATTGTACAAAGTTGAGCTATTTCGGAGTAGGGAGGTTTATTTTAACCAATCGAGACAATGAGAAGAGTGTAGTAGCAAACACACCTTAGCATGCAGGTCACCTATGAACAAATCAAAGAGATTGGTAAAGGAATGGGATCCAGAGTTGGCCGCGCTTGCATCTGTGGAAGTGTACACTGTACACTGAGTCTGTAATTTTGTTAGGCAATCAAAGCATGTAACTTGTAAGCGCAAACCACCTCTACATAACACTAATAGCTAAGTACAGCTTAAATTAATTTTACTGATGGCTGGGAAACGAATACAGTGATATGCGATTGCGGACCTCATTCCTACTAGATGCCCTCCCAGGTGATACCGATGTCGCCAGTGTCACATTGCCGACTGTGACGTCGGTCCGCGAATTTCTTCCTAAATAATAAATAAATTCAAAGATAACATGTTCAAAATGTTTTGGTTTATGTATCGTTAGAATGCTCGACTCATCACAAGTTTGTGCAGGGTAAAATAGCCATCGATGGTTTACAACTGTGACTTCGACTGTTTAAGAAGCCGGCATTTAAAAATATTGCTTCAGCAATCAATATACTGACAGGTACTTACAAACACCGTTTACGCCCGTGTGCTCTGCCTCTCAAATTGCCACGTAAAATAGTAAATCTCTATGAAGCTGTACTGTACGCCCTGTCGATCGCAGGTTAATTGTTCCCTTTTGACATCTCAAGGACTTTGTCCGAATTTCGCATCGCGTTGTTTCTGCCCACATCGATGAAAATTCATAGCTGTTCCTAATCTACGTTTGCAAATGAGATTATTGTGGTCGGCCAATTTGTGAGGTGGGCCACTTTATGCGCCATCGGTCACTACCAATTAGGTCCATTCAAAATGATGTTTTGATAAACCAGTCCCAAACAATGATACCAAATGCGATGATATCCTTATCAGCATAACGGACGTGGAGAACGTAACCAATCCCAGCCAATTTAATGTCACGTATGAGTCCCAGTCTGTTTCAAAATATGTGGTGGAATTCGAATGTCATATGTAGGATGCACACTTAAACCACCACAGTAATTTGGTCGATTGAATTCTGCTCAAGTTTAATAATGATGACGAGACAGAGAAAGGCGAGGCCAGGAGGGGAGACAAACTTTTTTTAATGCACTCACTCTAGGCCTAATACGAAGATCACATTGAGATATTGGATCAGAAGAACCGCAACTAAAGATATAGTGATGTCCTTCTTGGCCTAAGCTTTGTAAATTCAATTTAAACTACCATAGAATGCAAAAACAACTGTCCTTTTAGCATCTTATAGAGGGCCGTGCATTCATTTCATTTTTTAGGTGATAATAAATGTGGTGCTCTAAAGCTGCTCAATCCAACCATCTACGCGTTTGCCTATTTAATCATTCCACCTTCCATTAAATGATACTAATTTTACACTACTTATCCATATTAAAGCAAAGCAAATTGATTACACAATGTCTCAATTGTAGGTTTTTGATGCAATAAACAGCGAATCATTGAATAAGAAGAGAGTGGACACAAACTCTTCTCCCTCAGATGAGCAAGCTCAACAACAGCATGTTTAATATCAGAGTGGATTGCCTTCTTCTTCCAATAGATTGTGCATTTTCTTGTACGCAATGTCATGCTGCATTCTTCCACTACGCATCCTCGTACCTATCCATCTCTATGCCTCTTTACGACTACACGCACACCCTTCTAATTATCCACTTTCTCACACCTCTCTGCACCTATTGCTCTGCACGTTTATTTCTTAAGCATCGCCTAGATGCTGCTTACGGCGATGGCAGTGGACATTACGTTACCTTTCTCCCCATATTTGTGTTCATTTCATTAGCTTTCTTTGGCACAAGACTGCTGGAGTCAGAACATATTTCTCTAAAACGACATTCAATGAGAGGTCTTGCATTGGCTAGTGATGTGTGCAATGGGGAGTTTTCTTTCTGCTAAACTTGACACTATATCGAGTCGCGTGAACTAGGAGGATATACTTCAGTTTTGATTGCCGTTTTCCACATACCACTTAACAATCATGTATGAAGTGAGGAACACGCATTAACACACAGAAAGCAGGCACAAGAATTAAAGTTGATGCCTCAACCTTCAAATGCGAGCAACTGTGTTTAGTTTATAGCGCATATCCTTTGTCGATTTATCAACACAGTCAAGTTACTCAAGAACTTTTGCATGAAACGGAATTTCGCCGCAACAACTTATCCGAATTTTATGCAGCATATGTGTATAACTTAAAAACAGATTAGATCCGGTAGTTAAAGAGGGAATGCTCAATGTTTAGCCATTATGGTTAACTGAAGCGTCATAGCATAGTAAAGGATGAGTGACACACTCAAAGAAAGTTGAAGCCATTCTACGGAACAGCACAAACTGCAAAAGATTGGCGCCTATGTGACTACATCATAAGCCAAATAATCGCATTCATGGTATCTCCTATGAAATGGCTAGAATACACATTTGTAGCTAATAATAGGGAACTGGAAGAATACGCTATATTGTAACACCAAACGTGCGAATCCGTCCAACAATTTTTAGTAAGGCTGGATTTGTTAAAACAAAGTGCACGTTCATCATTAGTAGTACTTATTGAGGTTGAAAACAATGTCTTGTGCACGTTCATCCTCGTCTCCAAAAAGTGAACCTGAGTTTGACCGGAAATATATCAACGCTGAATGAGAAGCTCAATGCTAATAATGTCACTGTTACAGGCGGACCAAGGAGAGGGAAACACCGATCTGTGACCCCTTGAAGCAAGCCTCTCTGCGTGGCACAGCTGTGCCAGCAACTCAAAAGGACTAATAATATATTAATCCACTTTAGTCATCAGAACCATTTGCATAAAGCCACGACTTCTCAGAGAACTCCTTACCTTCAAGGATGCATGCTTATCCAAAAAAACAGTAAGGAATGCAAAATAGCCTTGGCGCGTGGCTGATGCATTGTAAAAGAAGCAGGTTAGGCAGAAACGGTATTCAAGTTGTTGATAGGGATGCTTTCTCATTCACTGCTCTAAACAAAATGACTTGTGGTAATGATATTATTACCGAATTTGATTAGAAGGGAAGAAACAAAACGTAATGGATGCAAGGCCAATTATTTGGAGCACTAATGCCACTCGGTACATCATTCAACAAGCATAAAGAGGCAACATGCACCATCTTAAGCTATTTTTGCACCGTTCTGAATCTTCTAAGCGCTAATTACAAGCAATCCTCTGTCTAAAGCCGCGGTAGCTCTAGAGTAGGGTAGATAGTGAACAATGTAGGCAAAATTTGTAGTTTTTGTAGTGTGTGACGCCTTATTGTGAATGTTGTGCTTTATACAGTCATATCTTGTCAAAAATAAAGTAACTTTTTTCCCGAAGGCGGCGACAGATTGCAGCAAAGTCAACGGAAACTTTTAGTCGGAAGTCTGTGCCCTGTTTGCAAAAAGTGTGCCTACAAAGTGCATATTATTTTCTGAAATATCAAGAGATTCAATGTTTCATTGTTGCTTGCAGTGTAGTTGAAATTCCAGGGACATATTTTCGTAATGCCGCGCGAGTGTTCACTCAATAAGATAATGAATTCTCGCGGTTACTGACAATGCATAAAAGGCATAATTGCATAAAACAACATGTAAAAACAACACTGCCAACAGCATATAAGTAGGTCCGATCTCATGTCAAGAGGTTGACGAAGTCCAAATGCTTCAGTTTATGTGGTCACTTAAAAGTGTCTTAATCATATAAACTTGCTTAATTCTAAAGTTCTGAAAGAATCAGAATGCGTTAAAATGATACAATATTCGAGCTGTTACTTGCACTGAACACTTGCAAAGAATAAAGTCCTAGCATTATTGTTACCCACTAGTCACTTCTACTTATAACTCACCGGTAAGCTAGGGTCACGTGCTGCGGCAAAACACAGGAATTTATTGGGGTCAAAGCAAGGCACTAGTTAAGCCTATGCTATGTTCTTCATTGCTGGGAAAGTCTGCGTGCTCATAAAAAATTTTAGGTCCTCTCCACACTGTCAGTGATTCTAAGGCAATGATTAATACGGAAGGCAAGTGAACCTTTCTAATGAAATTGTAGGTGATCTGCAAAGAAAACAGTTGATTTTATAATAGATGCGTCCACCGTTTAACGAGGTGTTTATTGCACACGAATGTAGGAACACGAAGTGAATTGGCATTTATGACCCGCTTTTATGGTACATGCAATTTTGCGCTGTATAACTGTGGTCATGCGCTGTCGCATCCAACAAGCTACTATTTGTGTGTGATAAGGAAGGAAGGCAAGTTTGTACCCATCAACTACATTCCGCTATAATTCTACTTTAAACCTTTTAATATACAAGCGATTGTGGAGCAACTTGTTTGAATGTCAGTCCCAATCTATAGGTCCGTATAATGCACCTGTTGCTATGTGCAAGAAAGCGTAATGAGTTGAGGAGACAGCCGGGCCTTGTGCAGGTGCACATTTCCAACGCATGCGTGCTCCAATTTAAATGTGACTTAAATGTAAACTGGGGAAATTGCGATAAGTCAAGGACCTTTGCTAAAATTGGGTAGAATCTGGATAGCCGTTCAAAAAATTTTGTCTTTTTGTCTTAGAGGAGTTCATTAATAGACATGATAGGTGGCACAACCGCGAATTGTTTGATCTATTAAAGTGAACTCTTAAGCAGCATTCGAATGATCCTACCAGCTTAAGAGGGCAAGTTTTTTCCATCCGCAGCCCATCAGGCAGGTGCTAGCTTTCATCTATTGCAGCAGAAACGTGATGCTCCTCTGAATGCTTGCGATGCAAATTTTAGAACTGGATGGCTGCTCAATTAAACGCTGAACTCAACTTTGGAAGTACCCCTAATTTCAATCCTCGTTGGAACCTTGATTTTGAATTTACTCAATTTCTAGGTAAGTTAGATAAGTGTGCCCCAATGTAAACAGCTAAAAGCATCTTCCAAAATACGTCCTAGTTATAGATAGTGGGCATGAATCTGCTTCATGCCTAGCACTAAAAGAAATGGCAGAGCTGGCTGTGTTGTGAACTGTGCCGGCGGAGACTCTGATGGTGGAGTGTTCTAGATTAGCCCCTAATATGGTCAAAGAGGTGTCTGAGCATGGATGCCAATAGCAACAATTTGGTTGGAGGGTGGGAAAGGAGGAGCTAAGAGCTTACCACCACAAGCACACATAGACCAAACAGCATTGAGTGATTGAGTGAAAAATGATTCTGAAAAAGAATGACAAAAGATCACCGGCAGGAAGAATAGTGCATGTTTTTTGGTGAGTGAAATAATGCGTGGATTGTAAGGTCTGCCCTCCCTTTTGCACACGTTAGGGGCTCGTTTATCTTTTGCATGAACAAATTGTTTGGCAAGCAGTAGGTCGAGTTGTTGGGAGTGTTGAACAAGCCGGGCGATTCGAATAATGATTCCAGGCAGACCAAGTGGTTTTAATGGCTTCAAGTTGCACAGTACGGACGCTACACTATCCCATTTCTACGTAAGCCTTTCTTAATGGTGTTGCAGAAAATTACCTTGAGTTATATTTAGGCCTGCTTTGAGGTGCAAAAGAGAAGAAAATTTAGACTTGGCTCATAAATAAGTCGATTTGAGTTAGGTTCACCGTGGATTAAATAGTGTTACAAAGCCATTTTTTAGTTGTGGGCTCGATTTCGCTCGTGTAATCGCAGTTATCTAGCTGGTTAAGCAAATTGACGAGTCTTTACTGCCCTTTCTAACGGACGTCTTGTCTGCCAGCATGGGTTAACGGTTAATGTTCTCGATTTCCTGTGCCCTACTCTGTGATAAAACTGATGGATTTTTCTTTTGCCACTATTTTCTATATTCACTGATAGTATTAACGTTCTCTGTAATTCATGCGAGAAGTGAGGGTTCGAACATTCTTATAATGGGCGCACCATACGGCTTCTGAAAACCTTTGATCAAGACAAATTCCAATGACACACTAGCTATCAGATGTAGGCAAAGTACACCCAAGTGACCGAGAGCCGAGATCAAGTAAAGGCAATGCATACAAAACAGATATCATAGCAAAAGCTTTGATTTACGTTTCCAGGGGTAAAGTCTTGATGTCGTGATTTTCAAGTCATTAGAATTTAATAATGAACATGCCCCAACCTGACACATAATCAGCGCTTAACAGGGCATCATTCACTGCAAATTTTTTATTTGATACCCTCATTTTAAAGGATGGTTGTGTTTTTAAAACTACTTTGGAGTGTGAGAAAGAGTAAGTAGCAACTCACAGAAGGCTATATATGGTGACATCGGCATCACACGAGGAGCGAATGCAAAGTGATCCTCGGTGCCATTGCTGCCACCAATGGGGTAAGCTATGCCTTTATTGCTTTTCTCAAGCACTCTATGACTAACGGGTTAATTGGCACCCGCAAGACAAACTGCTAATGAGGCTACATCATACTCTAGAGAATCAGCACATCACCCCACAAATGTGATGCTTGCGGATTAACTGGCACGGCTACGAGTGATAGGAGGAAAGTGGGTTATTGAGTTTCTTCTATCAAATCGTTGACTGAATATTCTCTGGACTCTGCGTTACTTAGCATTTTCGTCACTGCGAATTACTCTACCATGTGCGTCGCTAAAGGATATCAGCAGAGAGGAGAGATGAACTGCAGTCCCACTTGGTGGCGTGAACGTGTTGCCCCTTTCCACGGTGTTCACGTAGCCCTCGCATTTGACAGTCCATCGCGTTACTGCATTGGAAGGCAAGGAAGGAATCGCTAACATATCTGAGTGTATGAGATTTGGCTCACAGCGGTATATTAAATCCGTTGTTACACTTTCTGTAGGGTCAAAATTGCTGTCGCTGCGAAAGAAATTTCCTTGACTACACGCCGCGCACTCGTAACCACTAACGACATTCGTCTTGTCTACTAAGGCTTTGATGCCGATGACCAATTCAACGATGCTGTGCCAACTGCACAAAGTTAGAGGTCCTTCATTTGTCTGACCTAATGAGTGAGCTTCAGAGAAACTCCGTCTGTTCTGACTAAATTGCAGAGTGGTCTGGGAGAGCATTTTACCCATTGGCTTTGATTTCTATCAAATCAAAATGCATAACGTGCCGTTAAGTCAAGTGCCTCCATTCGCCATTGTCCGAGTTCACCTAGTCTGTCAGGACTGCTTTTTAACTAAGTAGATGCGCAATTAATGATAGATCGCCCCAATCGTTCGGTTTTTCGACTGCTACGTGTTCTGCCATGGAGTTTGCCGTGGAAGTGCTAACGTGTGTGACACGTTCGACCGCTAGTAATCATGGACGTAGCAACTAATGGCTTCAAGTGTGACAACTTTCGCTGTACTCGCTAAAGTCAAGTGAGAGGTTGATTGTATCAGGGAAATCAAAAAGGTGAGCAGAGATGATCTTTCAGCATCACCTCTGTTTCGGTTTATAAAGCCCACATTGCATGTATTGTGGGTGCCTTTAATTGCCTAGGGTGACTCTACTGACACACACCCAAGTGAATAACTCCATCGGTGAATGCGCTGCGCATTGGTTGCATCAATGCATTTTCCGATGAGTTATCGGGTCCTAATTACGTAGGCAGGCCAAGTAAGACGCATTTAATTAAAGGGAGGTTAGTGAAGGCGAATGGCGTGACCAAAGGCATACCTTAGGTGTGCCTTGCATTGCCACGCGCGGGTCTGTACTCATGGCTTTCAAGTAACAAAGAAGGAAATAACGCCTGCGGCAGTAATTTCACCAGTTTAGGCAGTATGTTCCTTAGTTGAAAGCTCACAGAGGACTTCTAATTCCCTAATTCATCTTGTGCACCCAAAAGAAAACCCAAAGCGAAGAATGGTGTAGGCTCATGTACTGGTGTCTAATCGTGTATTAAGCATTTGCAAGCACTAATCAGAAACAATAGCATTCCTTAAGAGCCCTAAGCAAGATAGAGGTAGAATAGAGCTTGTACATCGCCAGCCAGCTCCTTCACCATTGTGGTGTGTGGAGAATTCATCGTAAGCGTGCCATCGTTCCACACAAATCACTAAATTGACGAGGAAAAAATGTTTTCAGTTAATCGCACTTAAACTTCAAGGTCACCCTTGGCTAAATGCATGGCACTTATCCAAAGAAGTAATGCATATCCGAAGGTGTGCTTACGGTTTCCAAATAACAAGAATGGAAACAATGGGTGTGGCAGTATTTTTGCCTGTTGAAGTAGCAGGGCCATTAGTTGAAAGCTATTAGAGGACTTTCAATTTTCTGATGCATCCCATATGCAAACGGAAAACTCAAATTGGAATTCTAGTGCAGGTTGAAGTACAGGCGTCTAACTATTTTCGAGCAGCCGCAAGCAATAATCAAGAACAATGTTAACCGTTAGACGTTCAAAGCAGGAGGGTAGTAGAGGAGAGCTTGTGCACCAGCGTCTAGTCCCTTCATCACCTTGACATACGGAGGCTTCTTCATAAGCGTCAGTGTAAGAACAACCTCGGTCGTGTTTGTTATTCACAACCATTGCTGCGACCATCTACATGGCTGCCCACTTCTGCCCACATTGTGAAGCCTTCACAACCCCACACCACGGTGCCCACTTCCACGAATACGAACACGGCCAACTTCCACACCCCGTTTCCCTGGCTCTCTCTGCTTTCTTAGAAACTAAATTGTGTGCTGAGGTGTGCCCACCTGTATGTTAGTCGTCTTGTCCCCAATTGCACCACGTGATAAACATGCATGCTACCCGTTTGGCACTACGTCCGTGCTTGCCTATCCCAAACAGCGCTCTCGAGATTTTCAACTCTTTCGGGTAAATTTTTATTTGATGTCCAACCTGTGACTCGCATACGAATGGCTTAGCAAAATATTTTTCAATTAGGCACTAAAGTTATTGAGATATCAAGCAAACGCTTTGTGAACAGCAATCAGCCTTGCTAACATACAAGTCGCAGAGCACAGACTAGCATCGAACGGCACCAAGGCACTAAGCTCGGCTTATGTATGTCTCGGTGGGTATTATGTTTTAAGGAAGTAAATTACTGGCATCAAAAGCTGTATTGGCTGCCAGTGTTTTGTCTCAACGTCAACGAGGCACAAATTGGCCTTCATAACACTCACTGAGCGGGCGACGTGTTGGTCAATACAATAAGCGCGACCATAAGCGCAACGCTTTTGCTTATTCGGCTGCATTACGTACTGACCACACACACGGCCCCTTGGATATCGTTCACAATGTTAAAATAACTTGTTCTTAATTAAGGGAAGCATGACATTGTTTCTCGCCGGATCGGCAAGTCATGCATTGAAACCGTGCCTAAATGCAATGTGGTACCCTTCCGAATTTAACTTTTTAACCCTATATTTACCCTGAATCGCCCGAAGATTGACAAGTTCTAAACTCCTACAACCAAGTGCACTGAGCCCTAAATAATGTTGTAAGACGCATTCGTACCAAAAATTAAAAAAATCTAACACATTTTTAAACTAGCTGTAGAGTTATTCGGCAAGCGTAGGAGATGCTGTGCAGATTAATAGCATTGCTTAGTCGAAAGAATTGTCATTCCTTCTCAACGCGAGTTCAAATTTATTAGACAAATGCGATAGACATGAAGTGAAGAATTCATCAATAGCTGCAGTGGTAATGACAATGGTTATTGCTAATTCGTTCCGGAAGTGCCGAGTTTTTAGCTTCACTTTAAAACACGAATTTCACCTTTTAATATGCCGTCTTTGCTGCACTGCGCAAGTAATTCTCAGTTCGTAAGGATCGCAGCACACGGGTGCACGTAGTTTATTATGATTGCTTCCATTTATTTATACTATCACTTGTGCAAATATCCTATCGCTGGAACATATTACGTACTTTGAGAAACATAGTACTTAAGACTGTGAAACTAGGTGTGCTACCACAACTGGACAAAGTGTAGTCTATGCATTCTCTCTTTGCGGACTCGTACCACTTTAATTCACAACAGTGTTTTTTAAAAATGGCCTTAAACCGCAGATTATGCCCATATCAGTTAACTAGCATCAGTGACTGCAGAGTGTAATGCGATGGGAACCTGAAGGGTTGGATTTGGAATGGAGTGATGGGTACTTTAAGGCCAGTGCTTTGTGGTGGTGACAGCTGAGGCCATCCCGAAACACTTTGGCACTGGAAAATCCGGCGGCATGATGGCCGTCGATTGTAGGTCTATGGTAATGGTGTTTCCTAGCAGGCGGTTATAGCTGCACGCAGTCGATCGGGCACTCAAGCATCACATGCTAAATTGTGACATGCAGAAAGCGGCAACAGACACTTCTGGCTCTAATTCATTTTTACATCTAACACCACAAAAAAGATTCAACAAATCCCTCTTTTTCTAGTATCAATATGCACAGCAATGCACATTGCAAATTTAATTACACTCTTTCCGTATGATACAAATCACGCGAAGGGCTGATGTCACAAGAAGCTGTCGAATAATTTTTGACCTGCAAACACTCAGCACTGATGCAGCAGGACATGTGCATCTGCTTCATTGAATTAGTCTAATGCCAGCGCATTCGAACTAGCACTAATCCTTCATTCTCACGTACTGTTGAATAATTGGGCAGCAGTGGGCCTGCACTTGCTACCGTTTTATGCTGTACAAATTAATGAAGTTTAATTCCTGATTGGTGCAGACTGCTAGGTGGTTTTGCTTCTCGTCGTCACAAATAATGTCAGATACGACAAGGTCAATTTGAACAGCCTTGTCACTTGTGCCAAAGAGGATGATAAATGCAGGTTCTGCTTCTTTTGTGTTCTGCCAATATATGCGATATTGCGTTGACCAGCCTAACGCTGCGCGACAGAGCACTTGTCCTCTGCTGTTTACGCAAGGCTTTTTCAATACTCTTTGTTTAAGCAAAATCCGTCTTTTGGCATAACAACAGACCAAAGTTTCATTTAATTTTTGGTCAATCGGTCCTAGTGGTAGATGAAATGAAGAGTTCAAAGCTTCAAGGCATTTAAGTGACTTTAAATTTGCTACATCATCGCATTGCTGCCTGTGTCAATTGAGGAATAATGCATCAGAGCCAGTTCGTAGTAGAAGCCTTTTGTAGGACAGAAGTATGAATCCACAAACAACTAATTGGTTGTTTCCAACTGAAGGGCTGACAGAACCGTCAAAAGCAAGCTTTAAACGTAGTTCGTATACTTTTTCAATGTTCAAATTAACACGCAAAGTTTATTACAATACACCAGTTAAACATTTTTTTGAAGTGATTAATTGTTTCCTTGCAGCAAGCACCCTTGACGCAATGCGAATTTAAATGCATTTCCATTGACAGCGTCTACATTTGATGCGTCTTTCCACAGCGAAGTAGGGACATCAAATGTCTAAAAATAAAGCACAACTCTTGACTCGTGACTTAAAAGCACCTTCATCTGCATTATCAATGAAATTGCAGGCAAAATTGCGAGAAGTGAGGTGTGTGCTGATTACAGAGGAAGCAGAGCGGTAGGACTTCCACATTGACAGTTGCAGGCTGTGCTTACTGCTCAAAGAGTACAATCACTGTTACCCACTTGCCAAGGTTAAACGAAAAATTAGAAGCTGCCAGCAAATGTAGCACAGCACTACCTCATTAACGCCCTGAGTCTGTGAAGGCAGCATACCAAGAAGGCTCTTTGATCGGAGGCTAGCAGAAACAAAGTAAAGGCGAGACAGAAGATGGTGGATAGGTATGTCCAGATTTCAACCGATCCCACCTATTGCAAAGGGATGTGCGTTAGGTAATAAATGCAGACACCTTCATAACCGAAACAAGTGATACATTAAAACAGAAGCGATAATGTGATTCCTATTACCCAGTTTATTACATGCTTTGTAGGTAATGTTACATGAGGTTTTGGCTAAAAAGCAGCTGTAATTAAGGCGAGGGATAAATAGGCTACAAATTAAAGGCACTTTCTTTACAGCGGTTAGAAATTGTTTCTTTAAAACTCATCGTTGCCTATAGGCACTGGATTGCTTGCCATCAATTTGTAAAGTGAAAAATTTTCGAACCACAAAGTGGCGCTCACAAAGAGGAGAAAGTAGTCGAAGTTGAGTGTTTTTATGGCATGCCCAAGTATTTGCCATAAAACAAGAATTACAGCGAAGTTGAAAGCCACCATGCCATAGGTCAGGTGACGCAGTGGTGTCAGCGCTCTGCGAACCTCTGATAAGGGAGGCTTATTCTCGCTTAGGCGCGGTGAAAAGCGTAGATCCGTCTGTCTGGCAATCGGGTTGATATTTGGAGTCCGGGTTGCGTATTTGAGGATTGAAAAGAAAGGCAGGCAATTGTCATTTCGGTTGAACACTTTCCACTGGAATAATTTTAAGCTATACAAATGCTGAATGTATCAAATATTTGTCCCATCTCTGAAGCAATCAAGCTCCAAAATAGGCGATGGCCAAGTAGTTGACTTAGTTGAACTACCGAGAAAAGAGCTCAGGCCAGGGCACGAGGGGATTGTCGATCTCCTGAACGCAGCGCCACACGCTAGATGCCACTTTGGGTGAAAGAGGCTTGGTAAGGAGGAGGGTGATCAGTGCAGGTAGCAGAAAGCCTCCCAACAATGCCACACCCAACCCTACCAGCTGGACTTGATCGGAGTCTGGTTGTTGATGTTGTTGTTAAAAAGTAAAGGAAAACGCTAAGAACAAGAATTTCGACATGCACATTGTAGCATATAGAAGGTGTAAATGTAATTCTCTGTGTTTTTCTCTTGAGACAGGACGATCTGCGGTCTGTGTATTCTACTTCGAATCAGTCAACAACACACAACAGCGCACAACCTCTGAATTTCCGCGCCTACAGCAACTGATTTAGAATGCCCACTTTATTGGTTAAAATAGGACTTTTACCGTGGCCGAGACCAAGGGTCATTGTCTACAAAATCAGGTAAAGTAATAACAACTTATGTGTAGTTTTCATAGCCTTCTCAATAAACTACTGAGTGGCTAAAATGAACCGTGGTTATTTGTGCTGATGGGTATTCTCTACGCAAAGTACAAGTAAAACATAGAGAGTCTAGAACGCACCCAATGATGACGCGTTATCAAGAACAAACCAGAGGGTGAGTGAGGCTCCTGCGCTAACAAAGTAGCCAACTAGAAACGCGGCTTTTGAGAGACGATCCCAGAAAATGGTGAGGCAAAGGCATCCCACAAAGGGAGTGCACAGACCGTAGAACAAGAAATTTGCCATCTAGAAGGTAAGCTCTATTTAGTTATGTCACGAAATGCAAGAGACACTAAAAGGGTTCTTTAAATAAATGCATCAAGCTTAAAGAGCCTCAATGCAATGGAACAACTAAATATCCGCAGGCAGGAAAACACCCAGTCGCCACAACCAAGCTTTCTTTTACCCCCTCTTTGCCTTCAACTGTGCTGTCTAACTGCCAGATTCGATTTCTCTGCACTTTTAACGTATGATTCTTCCCGTCACCTATTCTGCACGGTTCCTTGCCTCTCAAATGGATTCCATTCGCTTTCAACCGCAGTTGTAATGGTGATTTTTAAATTATGGAAGCTAGGATGAGAGCCTGCACAAAATTAACGTGGCGCAGTGCGAAATCACAAGCATCAACCCTAGTTCAAAGTTTTGCTGATGGCGAGATGCGTTTGAATGCGGTCTCTTCGATTGTGCTCAAAAACAACTCTTTGAGAAGATTTGAACTATTTTCTCATTAAAAATTCCTTTCACCTACGACCTGCATTGTCGCATCTGTCCATATCCATACTTGTATATAAAGCACATTCACCTCGTAGGATCATTCGCACAAATTATGTTGAACAAACTATCGTTTATTTTTGGAGTAGAACAAAATTAGTTGCATCCTTGGCCACCGACTAAATTGCAGCCACGTTGTGCTGCATCGGTGGGTGTCGGATGATCTGGTGCCATTGTCACATAACCTTGAAAAACTGCCGCTATGAACATACCGCTATTTCGGAGAAGATGATGGAAAGTAGTACCATGCCTGCCATCACAGTAAAGGCGATTAGTAGCAGGCTTCTCGACATCTCGTCCGCGTACGCACGGTAGGCACCATGTGTCTGGCAGCCGTATACCAGAGTCGCGGTTGGCCTGTTTCTACATTCTTTTTTGATCCTGTCAAAGTAGCGGAGTGAGAGAAGAATTATGCTAGTATTAGGGTGCGTTGTCAGCAAGAAAAGCATACTTTCAACTTATCTTTTGAGTAGCAATCAAATCTACGCTGCGAAGTAAATATATGATCAAGTCGTCATGCAGAATGTTTACGCATCTTGAATGGGAATAAAAGCTTTGCCGAAAATCCCTTTAACAATACTCTTTGCCTCTTTTCAGTAATTTAGTTTGGTGAACTGCAAGTGGTGGCCAGTATTTCTCAAGCACGAAAGTAAATCTGATAGATCTAGCAATTTCCTGGTGTCCATTATCATGGTTTGTCAGGTTGCATTGGCTGCATTTATCCTTAGTTTGCGGCTAGAAAGATTTAGTTGGTTACTTGATGAAGGCATTTAGCAAAGCAACGGATTTACTAATCTGCCTTAGTACTGCCTCGTAGTTTGCATCCTCCAAGAAAGGCAACCGTCGTTACCCTTCATTACACCTAACGTCCCCAAATATGCCTTGAGCGCGAGTGCGTGTAGGTAGCAGAACACCTCACTGCAGCGTAAGCTCAAGTAGTTAGCCATGGGCTCTTATTAATTAGTTTATAATTTAATATTTTAGGACAGTTTAGCAGCAAGTTTACTGTGCATTATTAGCAACCGTCACCTGCCGTCGTACCAGGTATCAATGTCACATGCCGCACATTCGAGCATGCTGCGACAGCGACAGATGTTGCGTCGACTTCCGAGGTGACCACGTCGCTTACCACAGAGGATACATGTTGCCTTGTCTACCTGCTTCTTGAAGGGCTGCAAAGAAAGCACACAAAAGGCAAAGTCAATAAATCACACCCAACGATCCAGTGTCGGGACGCCGCCCAGTTTCCCTTATGCTTCCTAATAGTTGCGTAATGGCTCATGCAGACCTGCGATAAGATTATTGCATAATCTGTCGAGCAGTGAATGCTATGCCTACTGACTGAATTAGCAGAGGTGCCTGGATGGAATAGGAGTAAAGCTGCGAATGCTATTGGCTTCATTTGGATTAACTCACCCGATGCACGCCACGAACACATCGTGATACAGGATTGATGAAGCGCCGACGATGCTGAACATGCAAGAGGTCACGAGGAGCAGAAGAATCACAACGAAGATGATCCAAAGTCCACTCTTTCCAAACAGATGTATCGGAGTTGCAAACACCAAAAGTCCTATGAATAGCATAGTGTTAAAAAGACTGAAGCGTGATTCATTTGTTGGTCCAACAAAACGAAGGTTAGTTTGATTACCATTTTGGCAATGGCACCTAGCTGCTACTTGTTTGCCTGCTTGCCATGCAAGAACTACTCCGAGTCATGGTTTTGGTGGCCAAGTTGAAGCTTGAGTATATTGCTATAGAAGGCGAAATGTGCAACTTGCTAATGACCGCTGCAGCGTCCATCAAGCAGCTAATCAACCAATAACGCATTTAAAGGATCGGTTGCCTTATTTTACTGAATGCATGTCATAATTAATAGTTACCCACCTAAATAAGAATAAATGCTTGGCATAAATTTTGAGATCCATCCTTTAAAGGAGTGTTAAACTACTAGCTTACAATCCCAGACACTGGGCCGCCTTACAATTTTCTGGACGAGAAGGATTTACCTTTGGTAGCTCACTAGCCACAAACGAGTTCTCATTTTCTACCAACTAAATACACAGGCATACGGAACGAAAACAGGTTAACGAACTAATCCCTATCAATTATTAGCGGCAAGGATTGACTAAAGCGTTTCATTGAGTAGCGCTTTAAATTGATCTCCCAAAATCTTAAGTGCAATAATGGCTGGTCTTTTATTTTATAGCACAACATGTCATGTTTTAGAGAACTTATCAATTTCTACTGAGTCCTGAAGCCAAATCTTTGCATATATTATGTTCTGTTGCACTTCAAAGCACGAAATTCAGGTCAACACTTAGGCTGTTGCGTCAGAGAGAAAGAGAGACTAAACTCCCACCACTTGCTCGATGCGTTGCGTTAAGAAGAGCTGCATTGCCAAAGGTTGATTCCAGTGCTCGAAAGCCCAAACCACAGACGACACTGAGAGCAGCGGGAATGCAAAAGGCCATGATGGTGGCCAAAAGGAGGCCAAGCACTCCATGATTTGGTGGCAACATAATTGCAGTCTTCCATAGCGCTTGGTCAAGCAGCACCCGCACTGCATGATCTCGAGAAAAGCATTAAGTACGGTCATTATCACACTTACCCACAGACCAATAGTGCAGGCCTTACATGGTATTTCAATGGGACCAACAGGTGGTTAAATGCGCTAACTTACGAACCACGCTAATGAGGCCATCGCTGAGGCCTGCACCATCGAATGTACTGGTTAGTGTGTCCTCGGTTCCATGGTCCGACTTGTTGTAGCACAGCAGTAACGTGTAGAAGCTACTCATGTTTCCTGCAAAAGCCAAAATTTGCGCACACACGTCAACACTTAATCACAGGTGATATTCTCCTCGTAATGCTTTGGATTCAGGTGACAATCCATTCATTTGCGCCTTCATAATGTACCAGGGCATGATAACGAGGTTGACCAATTATCCTTAATTTGCGGTCTTCTGCTTCAAATCGGAGTCTTTGATTTTACCCTTGTCGCTTTTTTCGCTGCTTCCTATAGGTTTCTAACTTAAGGCTGATTCGATCATGCCGCTATGCTTTTGCACACAAACAATCGCCAACTGCTCCTGAGTATACACTGTACATAGAAGCGTTGGTATTTGTGCTGTAAACGGAGAAGTTACCAAAACACGGAGGCAAGCATATAAACAACTTGGCTTAATTTATCCACTCACGTTGTGCTGAAAAAGGACAAAATGATAGCAAATGACTTGAATTCAGCAAACAGGTTTTATGCTATACTTTCTGTTAAAGCTGCGCTAAATTTAACATTTTTGTGCTCCAGTCGTAAAGATCTCTACAATCGGTTAAGCAAGTGGGATCTGGGCAAATCAGCAGGATTGCGAATCGCCTTAACAGTCTAATTTATTTATTATCCGGTATGCTATGAATAAAAATTCTGCGAATCGAGAAGACGACCAACGTTATGCCGCAATTAGTTCATTTCATTTAGTATTTCCATACCTGCCTCTAACTAACCAATTTATAAGAGAAAACATACCAAGTTCTGAAGAGGTTGACAAATTCAGCAAAGTGAGCATGAGAGTAGCACAAATGAGGAGGATACTAGTAATAATGGCGCAGAGGATGAGACTGCAGCTTCGGCGTCGCGCTACCACCAACAGGGCACCAATTTGAATTAAGATTAATGATGCGATGGCGCCCTTGCCCACATCCTTGGTCACAGCATTCAGCACCATCGAACCCTCTGCCAAAGAGAAGAGCGAACACCCATGCAATTTTTTCTGTGCAAGTAACCCGTACCTCTTTGTCTCGTGCTTGAATGGTAAAGCGTTTAGACGCAAACGAGCAATGCAATCGCAACAAGCATATTGTATTTTACACTCTAATTCCAAAGGCATTCAAAATTTTAATACACACAGGCTCATGTAATCTATCTATGCATAGAGTGTCGTGGCGGGTTTCCTTTTTAAAAACGTAAGAATAGTTTAACAATCGGTGTTACGAGGTGATTTGAAACCCTCCAAGGAATATTGGACAAGTAAAATTGCAAACATATTTTGTCACCCTCACACTGTTGCGTACTGCTATTTGGCCTAAACTTTAGAGACTTCATGATGTCATGCTAAAACTGTTAACATTCAGACCCATTTTATTGATCTTGCTATTATTTTCTCTTTTGACAAGTGCATTACTGACTCAAGCAACCAAATAAGATTTATTCTGCGTCACAGAAAGGCCTGCTCATGTGCTCTGCAGTTGGCCATTGATCAATACCTGATGCCGTCCATGCCTAACTCACATCGCGATTGCTTAACACAGATTCCCATTATTGTCCCTGCATTTACGACGCTGCACTTGTTAGAAAACAACTTGGACAAGCAGACATTAGGCTTCTGCTGCAACCCTACTAATTGCAGCACACGTATTTGGTGAAACGTAAGTATTTGGATAGGAATTACTTACCAGTGATGTTGACAGTGAGGGTGTAGAGACTGGTGAGGAGGCTAACGATGATGGTGAGAATGTGGGCAACCAGGCCGAAGCGATGACCTACGAATTGGGCAATCGTTCGGGCTCCCGGTGCCTTGGTGCGGAATTCCAGGAGCAGCAGCACGAAGATGGTGTGTATCAGTGCACTGCTTGCTGGCACAAATCTGCTGCCGTCAATGCCATACTAAAACCACAAGTGTAAGATTACACTTTTATTCTACCCATGGTAGTAATGCACTGTCTGTCAGTGTTGAATGTATGTGGTACCTGCACATGGTCAGTACGTTTCACTGGGCAGTATTGAATCATGTGACACGCGCTGGTGTGTTAAGCGCACTCTTCAAATATCAAATTGGATTTAAGACGTTATTTGTTAAAAGGGGCTGGTATGTGATACGTTGACAGACAAGGTTCAAAGCGTGACCAGTTCCCCAGCGTCGCGTCTTATTCCCAATGACAGTCATTTGTCATTTGTCAGTTTTCTTTGTAGCAATGTAGTGCCGAGTAATAACGAGGCTTTAATATAAGAGTTAGATGTTGCTTTCTCGAGATGAGGGCATGTCATGAATCCCATCAGTAAATCTTATTATATTATTGCGAATGCTTCACGTTTGTGGTTTAGCTACCGTAGTGTCGGAACACCGAAACTGATGCATTTCCATGTTCTATGCTGTAGCAGTAATTTTATGAAGGCTAATTTCCCGACCAAATATCAGGAACGCACCACGCTAAGTTATGAACCTTAGCATCCCTCCGAATTCTTTGAGAATTATGTTTAATCTTAGATAAATTTCATAATGACAATTGTCAGAACGAAAACCACAAGCAAAGATACATTATGTGCTCTTGTCTGATTACCCCTACAAGTTAACATTTTTGGTATGTTCCCTAGGATGAAATAGTTGGAGTGGGGAGAGAGAAGAGCATGTACGTTTGCAGTAATACGGTCCTCTAGTTGACTCGTCACCACCAGCAAACATATTTGACTTAGCAACACGCCGCCTAATTTTGGGCTGGCAATTACTACATGCCAGCACAAGTGTGTTTTACTCTGCAAGATGGCTTAAGCCTGATGTTCCGTTCCCCGCCAGTATACTCACCAAGTGTCACTTAAATGCTGAGTGGTTGTGGTCTATCTTAAAAAGCAAGCCAATGCAAAGAGATATTGGCGGTCGGGTTTCAATTATCGAGTAGGTCACAAAATTGTGATGGTATCCTACCAATTCTGCATTTCTCACCGCCTCCAGAATTGACGTCGGCCATGTAATTTGTACCATGAAGGAAGCGATGGCGCTACCGAGATTGTGTGATCTGTTGAAAGTGCCCAGAAACAGCCTTTGCTCCTTCGTCTGGAAACAAGTGAAGCGGTCAAATTATTTTACGAATAATCAAGGCCGATGCAGAATGGCATGCGCAGTAGTGCTACAGGAATGAGTTTTGAATAAGCCTCTTATATTAGAGCATGCAAACCTATATTTAAAGAAAGAGATATTTCATGCAATTGACGTTTAGTCAGTATTCCATTATAATCCTGAAGAGTGATGCATTCTTCCTTGGTTTCGCTTCCACACATACCTATCAGACATGAATGCCAAATGTCATGGTTATCTCACTTGCAGCAATTCGTACTCGAGATGAGGAAGCAGTGAGTGCATGTTAATGCCAGTTGCAGGACTTCAGGCACACTTTTCCCCGGCTACACGAAAATCTCTTCTGTTGGTAGTAATCACATGTAAATGCTGCACAGCAGAAGTTAATACTTTTCAACGACTATTTACAGAGCTTGCCATGATCAGTCCTAGCAACCTCTGATCGTGTCGTCTGAATAGTGCTTCATGATTTCTTTCGATGGGCAAATTTTAACGCGCTAAAGGCTAAGTTTAAAACAGCAGCAGACTATCCTTGAGAAAAGAGGATATAGCAAGAGCTATCTGATAATAAAACTGTTCCATTAGGGTCATTGAACGCAACAGAAAAGACAAAACTCTAGTTGAGTGTGATGAATATTGGTAACAAACTAGTAATTTATCAGCTACTTTCCGTTATTCCTTAATGAAGTATAAAATAGGTCAAATTACAATTCTCTGAAACCTTACGGACTTGCGCTTTCTGGGCCAAAGGGTGCAGAGGATGTCAGCAGTTACGGCCACAAGAAGAACGGCGCAGGTAAGCATGGTCACATCTCTGGTATTCAATGTCCTAGCCTCACTTCTGCGGACCATCTTCTGCAGGTTATGGCATGCCTGATTGGCCAGCGAGGGCACCCGCCGGCTGATATTTAGCAAAAGTCCTGGCTTTGGTCGCACGTGTACAAATTCCTCAAGCTCGATATCTTCCATGCTCCACGCGTCAACCTAACTAAAGATTTACCCTGAAAAATGGAGCATTCGCTAGAAGACTTTCAAGGTTTTATCGCCTCACTAATGGATTCTGGGCGTTAAAAATTAAAACTGATTGGCACCACACAAACTAGCAATTGGATAGGCTAGTAGTGTTTTACTTCGAGAAAATGACACTCAATTTCCCAGATTACCTGTCGAGTTGTATTTACCCTTCAAAATCGACTCAATTCTGTTGTAGGACTTGAGGCGGCGTGCAATTGACTGCACTTTTACCTTAGAAAAGGGATTAATATGGCTGAGCCCTGGGATAGCTTTCGCTTCAGTAAATGCGAGCATGCATAAAAATACATGGACACACTACTTTTATTACCTAAATTTAACGCGCATGTATGGTTGCTTACTGTAGTTATGGAACTAGGCATGCTGTAAAATACCGAATAATTATATGTTAGTGCTTGCGCATGCGCAAATATTACACGACTCTTAAATTAGCGTTGGTGCCATTACATGCAAATATATACCCGTGCGGGCAATCCGGTGCCGCATACTTGCATACGCCCGACCCTTCTACCCCATCTTTCTTATTGAGGGCTGGCAAGAAGCCGAACTATTGTGCTCATGGATATAGACTTAAAAGCACAGCTTCAGTCAATCTTATTTCAATTATTTCAAGTGCGACTCCATGCACACTATTCGAAGTGCAATTCTTATTTATCCCCTTCCAAATTCACAGAGAACATCCAATTGCTGCGTTGTGTCTGGGCTTATTTTTCAGAATCTGCTTTACGCAACGCAAGTATCTAAGCAGTCTGAGGTTTACTGATTGCAGCCAATTGCGTGCCCTCTCACGTCCCACATTTGAGATAAAGTGGTTATGATGAGCACGCACGGCCATGTTCGCCAAGTGAATGTACCATTGCCTTATCCAGTTACTTGCTTAAATCGTGCCACTCACTCTCTTCTTGTTAACGCTTAGATTCAACTAGCTCCAAAATAAGCTGAAATTACCTGGAGGAAATCAAAACAGCTCTTAGAGAAGCCTAGCACACCCACCCATGGCCAGAGGATATTTTAGAGTAAAAATTGTATGAAATGGAAAAGATGAACGAAGGACTCCAAGTGCCTTCCTTAACTGGCAGTGACTTTCCCGCACATTGGCTATTGTCATTTATTCTTTGCACTTTTAGGGCAAGATTCTCTCAATGCGATGGTTGAGCTTTACCTCAAAACCGGCGCCGATATCGCTACAGGTCGCTGCAGCAAAAAGGCGCACCAAAAACTTGTGAATGCAAACGAGTCTACTGGCCCGCACTCCTTTCCAGCAATAACCTATACCGTTTCATAAACAGTGATTTCGAAGAGTTGAACAAACGCATCACTGAACTTACGCACACGTGACGCAAACGATGCATGCCATTCATGCGCAGTTTTCGTTTACACCAAAAAACAGCATGTGATCGCACCCTATTCTGATCCACCTTTTACTTTGTATTTACCACGTATCGCATCTTCCTCGCTCTTTAATGGGAGGTGAGACTACACAGAAACTGAATGCTGACCTGTTTGGGCACCCATCTACCCTAGAGGGCAAAAAGCAAACCAAGACAAAGTGAGAGGATGATAAAATTTGGATAAAGGTGGTGGGTGCAAGGATGCGCACTCACTGGCTAGGTGGTATTGCTTCCGGTTAAAAATTGTCATTGCTTTTCAAAGGCTCAACGATGGCGTTCGAAGAGCCTTAAGAGAACTCTAGGGACAGATTAAGAATTGAATGCAAAGAAAGGCATAAAATAGGGAAGGAAGAGGCATTCGAAGAGCTTAGTAGGACTGCTAGACAGAAATGTGGGCTCATTTGGACGAGTTGTTTCCAAAAATTTCTATATACCTACGTTTGTTTCTGCACACAGAGTTCGTGAGTATACGTGTGGTTCATCAATTCATCGCTTTTATAATGACAATTCCTTTTAACAGAAACCTCCGTTTTTGTTTATGCAGAGTCTTGATGCATAATAATGTTACCGGATTTCGGGTTTTCACGGCGATGTAAGCTAGGGTTAGGTGATTTAATTCAAGGTTTTATTGCTACAGAAATAGGCTGCCTCTACAAGGTTGAAGAATTCATTCGTGATAAGATGGTGCAAAAGTTTGCTATAAATGCAGCGTCCCGAGACTCCCTTTAAGGTAAAAGAGGGCATAGTACTGGGGCAGAATAAATATTCTGGAAACAGAGGGCTTGGGAGCTGTTGGCACAGTCCAAGGGCTGACCAGCCGGCTCAGTGCAATATGGCCACCCAAGTGACCGAAACCAGCAGTCCGAACAAGCAGAGTATTACAATAAATGCTGCAGAAAGTAAAAGATGAGCCCGAAGGGGCCTAAAGTTCGTTTAAAGGTGTAAGCTAGCTCTGCGTGTTAACGGCGATCCTTATCACAAATAGCCTTGTTTGATCCCATTACCCTCTTAGTAGATTTTGAGAAGAAAACTCAGTAGTTTTAGAATGCCAAAGTCCTAAAGCAGCAATGAATTATGGGTGATAAAGCCATTATCCGAGGCAATGATTAGATGCTCACAAACAAGGGAATGGGAGAAATAAAGCAAAAAACTTTTGAGGGAAGTCGAGTTGGAGATGCATGACACACCCGCCATTTTAATTAATTCTACCTATTTCTAGTGCTTTAGTCTTTTGACGTCTACCAAAATGGTGAAGGAAGGGTTATTGGAGAATAGAGCAGGCTTTGGAGTGATTTGTGCAACGAGAAGGACGATAGCTCTGATTATTGCGACTGGTAGCATATCCTGCGTCACCCTGACTGAATTCTTTCCTATCGCACGTCTAAAATCGAGCAGTGGAACGTGCTGCGTGCTGCACGGTCTATTGCAGAAATGTATATGTTGCCCATAGAACGCAGTAACCTTAAAACTGGATTATATTTAACTTTATGCCTCTTCATTATGACTAAAACTGTGTGAGGACATAATCTGGCTGCACCATATCTTCCTCTGCTAATCATCTCAAACTCGTGTCGCAAAAGTGATTTGAAGTGAATTTTATGGTAAAACTGACTTAATCATCAATCTCTGAGCAGTCGAAATATTAGATGTATTTCGCTTAAACGCCTACGCATTTGCAGCCTCTCAAAGAAAGCATTTGTAGGGTGCGCGTGTCAAAAGTAATCGCAACTGGTAAATTGAGACTCGTTCCACCTGGACAAAGTTCAAAATAATGGCAAAGGCAGAAATCATATTTAGTGTCAGCCGAAAATGCCTCTACACTTATAGCAAATACTTCACCAAATACTAGGTACATTTTCAACAATGTTCAGTAAATTGGGCCTCGGTTGTCCGAACCCACCTTTATTGCAATAAGGAAATAAAACAGTGAAAATTGGTAACTTAAACTATTGTACAATGTAATTAAAAAATTAAACATTAGTAGTAAATAGGTGTATACGAAATTGGATGTTGAAATGTACACATGTGTAAATGAGCACCTTTAAAACGTATTAAGACTAGTGCGATAACGCACTAGATTTTCATTTTTTTGCAGGCCTAAACAATATGAATCAAAATTCATTGTATCAACAATGGCAAGCTACTAAAGCGAATAATAGCATTGGTATTTCTGAAGCACCTGGCTCTTCCTCAAAATATGTGAAATAGGTAACAAATTGTCCCGCGCCAAAAGACCGAGGACAAGTTACAAAGCACTCGTGCATCGAGTCGTGATCATTTTGAATGTAGCAATGTATTAAAACGTAGTTGGTTTATTTGCTCTGCATAATTTATCAACAATCCTACCTCACCGAGCATTCACTTCCACCACTGTGAGGCAGTGCTGCAACGAGCGCAGTTAAGCCTACACATATTTTAGTGAACATGCTGACAAAGAAGTCAGCTAATTTTCTTCATTTCTTTCTTAGACCCTGTTATTACATACTATCCGCTTGTCTTTTTGATAAAATGGGTGGAGACAACGAAGCATATATTTAACGCGAACTTATAAATCTGCTACGAAAAGCCAGGCGTATGAATTGGTTTTTGCCTATATAGGTGTGAACACAGCTAAGTTTTATCTAGTCCTACGTAATTTTATCCAAAATATTGATTATTCGTATTCTTGAGGTTTGGTACGGTCCCTGATGGTGCGCAGGACTTGCTTCTGGCATCAAATGTAAAACACGTCCACAATACTTGCTTTTTTGAACTGTCGGCTTCGCCAACTTTTGTGGTTACATTGTGCAAGCCGAATAGCCTCATTCCCTCTGTCTACGGAGCATACATAATCCGCCCTAGCAATGTGTCGTCTCTTGCCCTCAAGGAAGGCTCGCGAAGCCACATTGGCAGCAGCGATTATGTAAGCATGTAAAAGCGATAACCAACAAACACGTTATTTACTGGATACAAGGTCTATGGAGGAGGGGAAGTGTTGGTTTTCAGCAAGGCTGTGTGCCTCATGAGCACGAAAGCGAAGCCAGTGACGGAGATTAGTGGTCCGTCGATGCCACGCGGTATGTAGGAAGGATTGGATAGCTGGGTGAGGTTCGTTTCTTCTTCCCCTTTGCTACATTACCAACGCAATGATACTGCAGCCAGTCACCAATCACCTTCGGCATTCGAACAAAGTTTGTCATATTTTTCCTAGGTTTAAGCCCGTCACCGGTCGAATGGACAAGGCAGAATATATTTGCCTGAGCTCCCCCTTGGGATTAAAAAACGGACGGAAGTTTGTCAGTTTGTCTGCCTTAACACGAAGCCATTCCTCCACAACATTGATTATTACCAGAACATTCAACTGCTCGTGGGTCGAAGTTGATGCTACAGGGTAAGTTGGAATGGTACTGATGCAGTACGACGCCTTCAACCTGGCATAGAGAGGTGTCACTGCCGAGACCTCGGTGATTTGATGGGCCACTGAGAGCGCGATGATTACCTCCCTCATCAACAGCAAAGCAGAGAGAGTCCCATTGTTTGCTTCCACCAATTCATGTAAATGCAGTAGCAATGAGAGCAATGAAACTATCTTGGAGCTAATGAGAAAGCGATCAACATTCGTTCTCGTAAAATCGAAAGCCAGCGGCTGGATGTAGTTAATAATGGAAGGCAGACGGACCAGTCAATAAGCCTCTAGCGCCTCCTCCAATGTGGCTAAACAGGTCTGAATGATGCTGGCACACTGCGAATTCGTGATGACTGTAGTGGCCATGTTATGTGACCATGGCTGGCTGGCTGGTCTTCGGGCCATGCCTGTAGCACTATTTTCTCTGTTAACGAAATATATGCATATTCTGCCCTAGCATTATGTCTCCTTTCATCTTCAAGGAAGTCTTAGAACGCCACAATATAAGTGCCCATCCTGGAGGGAATTTCATTTTTTTCAATTTGCGCGTGTCCAAAAGTATGGATTATAAGGAAAGTGTGCTAGATTTAGGCTTTCCGCATTCATTGTTTCTGCGCTGTCTTTAGTGGAATACTCGAATTCTGTTGTCTGATTTACTCAAATGCTAGCATCAATTATGTCCTTTTTGGCAAAGATGCACAATCAAGTTCGCTGATCCTAGTGGGTACAAGTTCTATTCGGATAAAGGCAAAGGATAAGGGTACGTATTTTCCCTGATGAAAAACTTTTGGACACTTTTAGACGCTTCTAGGGTGACGTTCTAGGCTCTACAGCAATTGTTTAAAAAGGCACAAAGTTGGGACGAGGAAACCGTAACCTTAGTCTTTCATGCTACAATAAGGACAAATTCGTTGAGAGAAATTGGCAACTAATGCAACGATTGTAGGCTGCTGCTTCTTGCGCCCCATTTTCGCTTCTAGCGCATCAGTGATTTCAAAATACAAAGTTGCCATTGTTCAAGCAGTTGAACATGAAGTTTTGCTCACAAGAAACTGCCTTATGATGCTTCCTCTGCTCCGGTTCAGATAGCCGTTGTCGACTTTACTGAAAAAAAACAGGAAAATGAGCAAGCAATCGCGTGCTGATTTCAATGAATGAGTGTAGAAGCTCAAAATTTTTTAAAGTTTTAAACAGGTTTTAATGCGGCGCTCAAGTTGAAGAGAGGGTATTGTAATTTGGTCTTTGAAATGCCAAAGCGTAAATTTATACTCCGTTCCCGTCCTGTTGTTTCAAATAAGCTATTTATGTAGGGATTTGCTGTTGGCCTAGGCGAACCTCACCCCTCCAATAGCTGTTGGTCAGTTCTAGAACATAGTTGGATGCACCTCTGCATGAAGACACTTTTCTCGTCTCCTTGAAAGACTTTCACTCTCCATTTTCCAGTTGCAAAGATTGAGGAGGACGTCTTCCGCATACACTACAGTGATCGAAGTGTTGAAAGAGTCTGTGCTCCTCCGTCGTCTGCTTCGATTCTATGAAATTCAATTGACGTCCCTTACATAGGGCAGAGAACTGCAGTCTCATAACAAACAATATGTGAGTAGGGCAGACAACCATAAGGCTGCTTTCTTGACGGAATTCTACTTTAAGTGTTGGAGCTGCGGTGACTGTTTACCTCCCCCACCAGCACAACATATTTAATGTTCTGAGTTCCTTAAAAGGACTCGATGCCAATTCCACATTGCTTGTTCCTCACCGGTTTGTATTAATAGGCTAAAACTTAAGGTAGTAAAGTAGGCATACGAGCCGTTTTTGATGAACAGATGCACTTATTTTTATGAACAAGTTTTTGTGGCAATGTGATAATTGCGCTTCAGAGCTGTGGCAAATCTGTTGAAATTGGGCAGTTTGTCTTGGACTTTGACAATCTCATCTCATTAAGAGAATCAAAGGCAGGAGGACGAGTCTTGAAAAGGGGCACCAATTACCATCAACATCAATTTGATGCATTAAATTGATGCTTCTCTTTGGCTACTGGTTGTCGTGCAATTCCGCCTAAGCGTTTACTGCAAGGTGAAAATGGCTACAAGATTAGTTAATTACAGGCTGGAATAAGCAGAGCTTGCGAATGCTTGAAACCCACCTACTTTTGGTCATCATGACCACTGAGTGTAGGTTAAATTTCGGGTTCTTGGATCTACAGAAGAATGGTAATGAAAAAATAGGTACGGGCGATCCGAGGTACTATTGACGTCTATTTGCTTCTGCCCTCTCTCACCAAGACCGAAATAAAAAACGCTAAATCCCACCATTACATAATGAGGAGGTTAAGTGCCAATGCTAAGCCATCCTTTGCCCCAAGTTCAGCAGTGCATGTTTGTCTGCGTAATGTGACTTCTCTACAAATGCCGCTTCCTCCATGATGCCTAACCTACAGAAGCTGGTTTTTGGTCGCTTGTTTTTGTTTTAAATTTATGAGTGTTCTTTGATATGGCATTGTAAAATACTACCACCTGCTCAGTGGCTCCCTTTACATAACGCCTCCATAGTTAATCATTCATCTTCACCTCACTATGTTTCTAATTTTCTTACAGACAAGGAGAGTGATGTGGCAAAGACAGTGATTGGCACTCCAGTGTAAGGTCCATAACTCTATAACCTTTAACCTCCTGCTGCAGCACTATCATCGCGACCACGAAACCAGGGATCACTGATGGTCCCCTCGACAAGTCAGTCTCCTCCACCTGAGTTTGTGGCCCTTTCAATTATGTCTATTGCATTAATTTAGAAATTTAAACCCGAGCTGAGAAGAAATAACAGTTCTTTTAACTAAACAATGCTTACAATCTGCAACCCATTACCCACACTCACTTAGCAGCTCTACAGCCAGGTTGACAAATGCGCTAAAGGTTTTTCTAATTTGGTATGGATGTTTTGCAGTATTGTTAAAGGCTTAGTGCGCTGAGTTGCAGTAGTTTAAATCTCGCCAATATTCGGACGATTGAGAACAAACGTATGGTTAAAAGTTGAATTTGGGAGAGGACTGCATTGCATTTATGCACAGTTCAAATGCTTGACTTCCTAATTTAACGAGAATCAATTTTTGGTTCCCAATTGGCATTTGGAGCAATATCCAAGGGACCGTGTGTGTGACCAGTACGTAATGCAGGCGAATAAACAGAACAGTTGATCTTATAGTCGTACTTATTGGACTGGTCATCGCATCGCCTGTGCAGTGAGTGTTATTAGGGCCGATTTGTACCCCGTTGGTGTTGAGGCAAATCACTAACAGCTATTAAGCATTTGATGCCAGTAGGTTAATTCCTTTTAGCATAATTTCCATCGAGACTAAATAAACTAGGCCTAGTGCTTTGGTGAGGTTCGATGCTAATCTGTGCTCGACGACCGGTAAGTTGGTAAGGTTAGTCGCTGCTCATAAAGTGTTTCCTTGATCTCTCACTAACCTTAATACTTAAATGGAAAATACCATGCTAACCCAGTCATCAGACGTCAAATAAAACATCACCTGAAAGATTTAAATAGCTCGAGAAATCTGTTTGGGATAGGCAAGCACAGATATTGAGCTAAAAGTGCAATGAGCATAGGCATCAAGTGGAACAATTAGGGACAAGGCGATTGGTACACAGGCGAACACACAGCACACAAGTCAGTTTCAAAGAAAGCAGAGGCAACCAAAGAAAGAAAGCGCGGAAGCTGGCCATTTTCGTACTCATGGAAGTGGGCATCATGGTGTTGTTGGGTTGTGAAGGCTTCACAACGTGGGCAGAAGTGAGCAGGTTGATGTGTGCAAAAGCCGCAGTGGTGGTCACCGTATGCGCAGCCGTGGAGATAATAGCAGCAATGGTGTTGAATAGCAAACACGACTGAGGTTGTTCTTACACCGACGCTTATGAAGAAGCCTCCGCATGCCATAAGGTGAAGGGACTAGTCACCGGTGCACAAGCCCTTCTCTACATCTCCGTTGCTTTGAACGTGTAACGGTTGACAGCATTTTTGATTATTGCTTGCGGCTGCTCGAAAATGGCTTGTCGCCTGTACATTAGCCTGCACCAGCCTCACTCTTGGAGTTTTCCTTCTAGGCACATGGGATGCATCGGCGAATTGAATGTCCTCTGGTAGCTTTCAACTAATGGCCCTGTTACATCAGCGGGCAAAATACTGTCACATCCAATGTTTCCCTTTTTGTTACTTGAATATCGTAGGCATTCCTTAGATTCACATCAATTTTGGGATAAATGCCATGCATTTGGCCAAGGGTAGCCTTAAAGTTTAAGTGTGGTTAGCTGAAGACCTCCCTTCCTTGTCAATTTAGTGATTTGTATCGAACAGTGCCATGCACTCCTTGAAATCGTCGTGTATAGTTAAATGTTGGTCCATCCTTACAATGCGCCTATGTACTCTTTATTCAACTTTTGCATCTGAAGACATAGCAACACGTGTGTTAGCGTTTTTCATCACAGGATTTCAATAGGCTGGAAGGCGTTGTAGTAGGAGACAGTACACAATCAAAATTCCCGGTACAATTGCGAGTAAGTTGAGTAAATTCCACTTGCTTGCTTGTTGCAATTAGCAGTGAGCGATTCGCCCTTAGAAAGAGGTAAACGGATCGTACATACGGCTTACAGGAACGGTTACTAAGTTACGTTCTACATTGCGTTTCGTTACCTGTCCCAGTAATTAGGAATATTTTGCGATCGGACGCGTGTTAAAATTAAATGTGTAGCAGGGTGTCTCAAAAAGATTTTGCAATGTGGAGGATTAATCAGTCGCAAGGACGTGCTTTAGTCCATATTAGCGCATCTAACTGCTAGCATTGTAAGTTCCAAAACACATTTACCAGCACAGCGAGTAGAGCTTGCTTCTCAATGGAACCAAAAGACCAAAGAGCACATCGACTTAGTACTCGCGCAAGTAGTAACGTATTCTTAACCCTCATGGTCTATTTTGATCAATAGTTGGACTGTTTATTCCCTCTTAGTTTTTGCAGTGGGCTTGCTATTCCGGCCATATATTTGGCAAAGAACTTGGGTGGGCTATCAAGGTTTAGGAGATTAAACAGGAACACTTGCTTTAAATAAATCTCTGTGGCCACTATCTCGGCTCATCAGAGCGCACACGTCATGTTCATGTTTTCCCTCTCACCACCTACTCGTAGGTACTCGCACTATATTATACGAGTTGCAGTGCTACCGCCCGCCTAGTGTACGCAAAATTTCAGATTAATTGCATCAACTGAAGAACCCAAATGCTGTTGCTTAAAATCCACGCAATTTAACGGACAACATGAAACTTCTCCATTATTCGATTAATTGAGTATCAACGACTGAATGAGAAAATACAGTGCGTCTTGGTTACCTCATGTCAGCAAGTGATTTCGGTTTTCTCCGAAGTGACACTATAAAAATCAAAACACCTCCTGTTTAACTGTGATAGTGCGCCCTTAACATGGTACATTATTGATGCAAATGAACCAACAAAATGCATTTTTATGTGCTCCACGCAGAGTTGCGCAAGCACAAGCTGTGCAAGCGCATCATTAGGATAGGCCGTTCCGCTCTGAAAATCAGCAAATTCTCTGCTTTTGTTAGCTAAAGACTAAGATACTTTTATTCTATCATTGCTTATAATGGGTTAGCTTTTCATATGTGATGTACAGAGGCGATTTACTTATAAAAATAAGAAAAATGGTACAGCGATGCATTGGTATTTTATCAATGCACTGGAAGTGTTGCGCACATTTGAGCATGTAAAGTTCTAAAAACAGAGAGGGATGTTGGTGTCTGCTAATATTATTAAGTTAAGAAAGAATTATAAGAGCTACGTGCCTATCTGGCAAGCACGCACATGCACGTGGAGAAGAGGACAAATCCTGATTTTATATAAGTGCTTGTAGGACGTCAGCGATCTAATTAGCTTTTACACTATTGTCACGTGTGCACACACACAACCGGAAACCATTCCATAGGCCTAAATACAAAATGTTGGTGATATCACTTTTCTCTTGCGAGCCTTGCCTCTACTATATTTTGTGTAGTCTCATTGAATTTTGTACGATTTGAAATATAACTTTAAGTTGGCGTGTGTGGGCAAAATAGAGAACATTTGCTTGATGTGACATGGAAAACAATGACAAAAGTCAATTGAGCCTGGAAAACCACCAATTTCCCAGCTACTTTTAATCAATAGGAGACATTTTGAATTGAAAATATCTAGCTATATAATTTGGCAAGAATGTATGCATGCTACCGCAGATTCTCTAAGTAAAAATCGCATTGCCGTACGAATTGCTTGAGGTAAACAAAAGTTTTCGCAGGCAATTCACAGTGTTCAGGGGATGACAAAGTCTGCCTCATGTCATAGCACATTAGCGACTTGTTATCATAGTTGGCACGATGACTTCAGAAATGACTTAAATTACTAAACGAGGCATCATATTAGCCTGGTAGCACTTAATCAAAATAACTGCGATGTTTGCATCTCTGATTATGCCGGCTTGGCTGGCATCTCCATCCTATTGCTAGTTTCTGTTAGCTTATTCTTCTAACACCACTCCCACTTGCTTCTGTTTAGGCACATTAAGTTATTTTTGTGGAATGCACAGGACCTCCATAACATGCCTACGAAGAAGCCCATTGATTGCACACGAATTGGCCAGTGTAACGTGAAATCCACTATCCATCGTTATGATTTTGGAGAGTTTCCAGTAGTGGTCAGTGGGTGGGTCATTGCCTTTTGCGAATGCGTAGGCAACTTCTAGTGGCATTGCTGATGAACACAAATTATGACGAGGAAACGCGTATGCGAATGATGTGATTCCTAGCATTTAAATGTCCTCTGCGGTGTAACCATCAAGTCTCAGTTATCTGCATAAAATTGGTGTATTTAGATTTAACTGCCTACAGCTCAAGTAGTACCCTATCAAGAATAAAATGAATCCAAAAAAATAGAGGACCGTTCTCACTGATAATTCTCAGTAGTTGCAGGCAGCGTTGTAAAGGACTTATTATAGGCAAGTCGCTACTATTTATGCAAAAATCTGGCCACAAATAAGGTTAAAATAATGCCATGAAGTGTCCCAAATGCTTAAATCCAATTTCAGCCTACCCACTTTGCACACAAGAATACATCTTTAGCTTATGATGATAAGACTTTCATTTCGAGACTGCCACTCCATTACATCTTCATTTGCTTAAGCTTATAATGAAGTGGTTTCGTATTTAAGTAGTAATATGTAAATGAAGCTGTTAAAGATTGGCTGCTAAATGGGTTCACACCTCACTGTCTTTGGACTTATTTTACCACCAACAACGCTAGGTCTCTGAATGCTTAATCACTAAAGATCTGGCTCGCAGACCCAAAGGCATTGATGGCTGAGAGAAAAAGATGTCTAGATATTTAAACTGTGTTAAAGAGATATCGAGGATGCTCAATGCTTGGCAATTCGGGTGCCTTTGCCTTGTTCTAGGCAGGGTTGCAAAGATTTAGAGAAGCGCATGCTACATTCAAAACTCTTCTGTTGAATTAACTTCGGTAAGACCGAAAGGCACGAAAGCAAATGAATTCGGATACCACACCCCAGTAAAAATAAATGTGTTACCATTGCTCTCTGGGCCACGTGCCACGCTACATGCAGCACGTACCACCGATCGATTACACGCATGCGGCGGGAGAGAATTCAATCATATTAATGCTAGACATGCCACCGCTCGCGATCCTAAGGACCTTTTTGCTTTCCATAACCTAGTTCGTCTTATTAACTCCTTCTCCGTTACGACTCAGCCATTAGACCCTTTACCACCCCTTTCTTCTTCCTTCGAGGGAGGCCAGCAATCTAAAGCAAAGCCTAAATGCGCATAAGCAGAAATTGAAGTTAAATCATGACTTCACTCCCTTTAATTCTTTAGCAAATTATTTGCTCTTTTCTCTTTTTCCCCTTTTTTACGAACAAGCTAAACACTAAATCAAATGCTAACGCTCCTAGTTAGATTAAACAATCTTCTTGGTTTTTATAGCGGTCATTCAAGTGTGGATGACAAAACCATGCATAGATGGTTGAATGGAAGAATTAGTGAAATGACGAAAGCAGGATCTCATCGCGATATGACACAAATCAAATCACACACTCTGCGCAGAAGTTAGATTCGAAAATCGCTTTGTATTCTTGCATTTGCATCCCCTACCGTCTTCCGCCCTTCCTATTTTCTTTCCTTTGGCACAATTAGCTCAACAGATATTTTCCTTGCCTGCGCCGGATAGGCCGAGCCTTCCTCACTCTTCTCTTTAGCTAGAAGCAGGCATTTTCGAAGGCAAGGAACCAGAAGCACCCATCGACAACTTACGTTTGCAAGTTCCGTGTTTATGCTTAGAAGTGAGTCGCTCATCTATTTATAAAACCCACAATCTGATTATCTTTGCACACATTCATAAATCATATTGCAGATACAGAGCAGCAGGCGCACAGGATCGTACTCTATGGTTCTAGTCACTTGACCACTGTGTATGTACTGTAGTAGGCTAAGTTGAACTAAGCTAGACTTAATAGGCCATGTATGGGTCAGACCACATTCGGGTTTCTAATCCAGCATGCAAATCTCGTTTGTCCTTTTGCATTCCGTCACAATTCATGCATCTGATGGAACGAAGTTAGCTGAGACAATTTAAAGGCTATCTGGGGCATTTTTGAGTAATGCAACACAACACTCTTGCAAAGGAAAAAGTAAACGCTTGTGACTAGATGAAGTACTTCCTGTACTCGACCTTTATTTTGTACATTTTAGAAATTAGGAGCAAACGAGATAAGATGAGAGAAACTCGCTCATGACCACTATATTTACCATCTGAGACACCAATTGCCTTGACATAACCATAAACACCGCGATATGAGGCAATTTAAGACATTAATGCTTTTACCTTCAAAGATTTGGCAATTAAGCGACCTATTCGAAAACTCCTTTGTGTCGTACGAATAAAGTCTCACCTTTGTGGGACCGAGTATCAGTTATCACAAGAGCATAGCATTTGCGTAACAGCAGTCTGTAGACCTAGAATGCATCTTGAGTAATAGAGCACGGTATTTGCTTCCGTGGTTTAATAGCCTTCTGTACACCCTAATGATAAATTTGCTACAGCAGGTGACATATTTGAGCTCGCAGCTGGCTACCAGAAGGTAAGTCTTGGAAGGCAAATCTCATCTCCTTAAAAACCATAGTGTTAAGGCATAAATCTGGAGAAACAGCACCTTTGTGAGTCAGCGGACTCGCTACCTAACTCCGCATCATAACTGTCAAATTAATGCATGCTATAACTATTCACAACCAGTTAAGGATTCGGACCTCCATCGGCTATATTGCGTCCATCCTTAGTGTAGTATGATGTCGGGCGTAACTACTGAGCTCACTGCAGACAGAGGACAAAAAGCCTCCACCAGGCACAAATTTTAGATGACTTGATGTTACAGCTTAAAAGCTATCGCCTCATTTTCATGCTCTGTCGATTTTTAAACAGTTTTTTTGCTAACAAAAAATTTGATGTGGCATTGGTTCAAGTACGCTAAAATCAAGTCTTGAGAAATGCTAGACACACCGAAATTTCTTCTCTGGCCAGCAACTTCCCATTCATTAATAAAGGGACTAACATCATAGAATGGGTCATTGCTTGCAGAAACAGGGCGAAGAAGCTTGTCAAGTGCGGCAAACTTAATCAAGTGTCTGCGTTACTTAGAAGTCTGATCCGACACGTGACCAATGTTTCTCTGCGTTGTAGTTGCATATAAACTTGAAGGGATATCAAAGGAGCCGCGTTGCAGCCTTACTCAATTCATCGCAAGTTCAGTGACAGAATCTGACGCAGATTGCCCCTCTCTATACCAAAATGGATGCTTGTGTACGCCGATTGTGTACGACGTCATTCAGAGCCCTTGTGTTATACATTGCACACCTGGAACTCGCGCACCGCGGTAGGAAGTTCTCCAGTTTTAAGATGTACCCCATCTGCACATGCAGCATTGTGCATGCGTAAGTAAACGTGACTTTGCGTGCATAATTATGTGTTCCAACATAAGAATTGTGCGTCATTTCGTGAGTCGTTAAAAAGTCTTAGATAGAATGAATGTTGTTGTGGTGCAAACGGAAAACTTGCTCCACAAGCTGTCAGATAGGACAAAATCGCAGCACTGTTTTAATATCACTATTCACGTATATTTGAAATGTTTTACGACATTTGATTCAGCGTTGTTCCGTGTGCCAAATGTCTTATCAAATCCTTTGGAAGCTCCTACGAAATCAAAGAGGTGAGAGAAGGTGCGAAATTCTCCATCATTCTTCCCTTATGCCATAATGTGTCAAAAGTTCCGTCTGCACAATTATACCTAATTTGTAGCATTTAATCACAATGTGTGTGGTCTGTGTTTCGCCCGATTCTCCAACTTTGACTTGCTTTTCCGTCATCATATCAGTAAGCAGAGTTGTGAGTTTGCGTCTGCTAACCTTTGCCTCATTAAAGTGTGTGCTCTGCTCTTTAGTCATAGCTTTGCCATTTCATCCAAAAAATTATTGCCTTAATGCTTTAGTTGACCCCACAGCAGTCGCGAGAATGGAAGCTTTAAGAGTGCCCCTTTCTTGCCCAGTATATCACGCAGAATATGCAACTCTGGAGGCGTTGCTAGAACACATGGATTCGCACGACTTCGGCAGTTCTCACTTTTTCTATCCGTCACATTCCATAACGATTATTTGATCGCAAAGCCCTGGTCCCTTCCGCCTTGCAGAAGTTTGGTATGAATTGCTCAAATGAATGCAATCAAGCCCCACTACATTAGCAAATGTTGTGAGTTTTTAGCGAGCCTAATTTTAGGTTATTTTGTTTTTAACTGGTGCCGATGGCTCAACAAGGCAGGTGCATTCATTGTGTGCAAATCATAAGCGTGCTACAGAAAAGAAGTCATGGTGACACGAACCTGGTCAGATATGGAGGTGCGAGTTTACCTGAGGGTTGTCCGGTTGCCATGACGATAGACGGCAGTGCGATTACATTACGTGAACAAATGCTGAGTGTAAAGTCGGAGGCTATCGGTTTTGATTGCATCGTGCGTATGAGTACAATTCAATTAACTAAAAATTCATTTCTTTGCGTTTTAGTGCAATCCTACGGCCCATGTCAACTTAGTTTCACCGCAAGAATTCGGCCATATGCTTAACAACTAGAGCAAAAAGAATTTGATTTGCGTTGTGGGTTCCTCATCGTTGGCAATGTTTCACATAAGAATGGGCTTTAAATCAAATATTAGGAAATTATAACGATAACAGGAAGCACTTAATATGTTGGAGCGACCGTAATGTGGAGAGAAAAGGAAGTGCTGTGGAAAATAGCAGACTTTGCAGCAAACTATGGTGTTCTAAAAGCGTTGCCAATTAGGCCTTGAGATGCCTCTTTCACTTTGCATTCTAATCTTTGGTTGGAGTCAGCAAGAGTGTCATGCACAAGTCTGCGTGCACGTTCACGCACATGTCAGTAGCATCGCAGTCCTATTACCTGACTCCAGTCGACCCTACAAAACCTATTTGATCCCTACCCGTTTGTTGTCTATATACATTAGTGCGCTGCATTCAGCAGGGCAATATGAGCTGCCATCCAGGTGTTATTTAGGATCTCAAGTCGGCTTTTAATCATTAGTGTGCCCTAGCCAATCGTCCTCTCTAATTATCGTATCCTCGCACTCAATGCATGCTGCTATTATTTTGCTGCATTATAGGTCTGTCACTCAAGAAATCCCCACCTGCACTGTGTTGATCCCATTCAGTGAAAAATTCATGACATTGGTCGAATTGAAGCACAGATTCACACCTCTGGTTAGTGTTAGTGTGTCTCCTCTAGCTTAGCGACCATCTTTGCAAGACTTGGCAGACATTGATCTAGCCAATGTGAAATCTGTCATTTCTACTGGGCACTGCACTTTGGCACAATTACGACCACGGCTGCCTAAACCAATCCTATGTCAACATGCGCCTTAGCTGCTTTTAGTTGCCACCTCATTTCGCATAGTAGGGGTGCTTGTTTCTGGCTCAGTCAACCTCATATAACGCATTTCTGACATGACAGCTAGTCCACAGCCGCTTATCTGGGTGCAGATGGGGCGTTGAAATGTTTTGGCTTAAGTCCAGTGGCGTTGGGCTAAGAGAATGGAGCGCTCAGCTCGATGCAATGAGACAGCAGATTTGCAGCTTCAGCAGTCAAAACACACAAGCTACTGAAGCACGGCTAAATAGGTAATTAGCTGGAGAGCACAGCGCCTGCATGCATCTTTGAGGTGCCCTTTGGTGTTGTGCAATTAGAAATGATGGAAACATTTCCACAACTCAAAATCGTCCATATTGAGCCCCTATTGGTCTCGTTGCACCTTCTTTTCTTTTTTGTTAATCTACGTGTTAATAAAAATCTTGCTAAAATTCGCAACGGGGTGGGGATTACTGGATTTCGTTTACACATTTATTTGAGCAGCTAATGATGGCGTAGCTTCTCGTGATGCCAACCAATTAGAAGCCGAATAGAATGATTCGATTTGAGGCGAATCTCCATCAAGTCGTATAGTAGTACCATGGAGTGTGAAACATGGAATGATGATCAGTTACTGGCCGTGAAATCAGCACTGGCTTCTTTGGGGACCATTCTTGCGGAATCTCCACGTCCTGCTTTAAGGTTTGTCTCTGAAAATGCAAAGAAGACAATGAGAAGATTGCAATAAAGAAAAGAAGGTGCAACGAGACCAATAGGGGCTCAATATGGACGATTTTGAGTTGTGGAAATGTTTCCATCATTTCTAATTGCACAACACCAAAGGGCACCTCAAAGATGCATGCAGGCGCTGTGCTCTCCAGCTAATTACCTATTTAGCCGTGCTTCAGTAGCTTGTGTGTTTTGACTGCTGAAGCTGCAAATCTGCTGTCTCATTGCATCGAGCTGAGCGCTCCATTCTCTTAGCCCAACGCCACTGGACTTAAGCCAAAACATTTCAACGCCCCATCTGCACCCAGATAAGCGGCTGTGGACTAGCTGTCATGTCAGAAATGCGTTATATGAGGTTGACTGAGCCAGAAACAAGCACCCCTACTATGCGAAATGAGGTGGCAACTAAAAGCAGCTAAGGCGCATGTTGACATAGGATTGGTTTAGGCAGCCGTGGTCGTAATTGTGCCAAAGTGCAGTGCCCAGTAGAAATGACAGATTTCACATTGGCTAGATCAATGTCTGCCAAGTCTTGCAAAGATGGTCGCTAAGCTAGAGGAGACACACTAACACTAACCAGAGGTGTGAATCTGTGCTTCAATTCGACCAATGTCATGAATTTTTCACTGAATGGGATCAACACAGTGCAGGTGGGGATTTCTTGAGTGACAGACCTATAATGCAGCAAAATAATAGCAGCATGCATTGAGTGCGAGGATACGATAATTAGAGAGGACGATTGGCTAGGGCACACTAATGATTAAAAGCCGACTTGAGATCCTAAATAACACCTGGATGGCAGCTCATATTGCCCTGCTGAATGCAGCGCACTAATGTATATAGACAACAAACGGGTAGGGATCAAATAGGTTTTGTAGGGTCGACTGGAGTCAGGTAATAGGACTGCGATGCTACTGACATGTGCGTGAACGTGCACGCAGACTTGTGCATGACACTCTTGCTGACTCCAACCAAAGATTAGAATGCAAAGTGAAAGAGGCATCTCGAGGCCTAATTGGCCTGTCGTTAGTTAGGAGCAAACCTCCTCCCCTATTATTGATGCTCTTTTGCGTGACTAAATTATTTTTTAGAGTAGTTTTTTCGAAATGCAGCCACTCTTTTTCCTTTTTTTGTTGGCAGCATGATGTAGAAGCTTGCATTACCATTGGTGGTCGCGTAAGGCCGCGAGTGAACAAAGAGGATAGGAAAAGGCGGTACTTAAGTGCTCTCAGTGATGTCAATACATCCTGATACAATCCTCTTCTTATTGCAATAACCCTGTAATGAGGCGACAATTTTATCTAGGAACAGCAAATATGCAAACCAGAGATCTGCATTGAGAGCGGCACGTGGGTAGATCGCTAAGAAGTTGAGAGGAGTCAAAACCTAATGTAGAAAGCTAAAATTATTTCCATAATGCACTTACTAAGAAGAGGCAATGCTGGTTGAGAAAGATAGCATGCGTTCTTGACCCATTAAGCGACCTGTTCTCCTTAAAATTCGCCACCCAATTCACCTACTTTGACTACCCTTGCTTTGTTCCATGTTCACGCACGTCTGCATCCTCACCCTTCAAATATGAATCAGTTAAGCTTTGCCATAAGTGCAGAGGCCCTTCCCTCTTTTCACGTCTTCTCTTCAATCAATGTATACTCAGCTTTCTTTGCCGACAAAGACTATTTTATGTTCAATTACACATGCATTTTTCGATTTTATAGCGCAAAGAGCAACAAACGTTTGGAGAAGTGGTAAAGCTGCTACAGCTCGATTCCGTGCAATTCTTGATCAAAACTGCTGTAGAACGAGCTCTCCTCCATACCCGTAGTGTCTCAGCTTACCTCATCAAAATAAACACTCACATTTTGGCCACATCTACTATGTTTGACTATGAAACAAGAATGTTGCTATCTCTTGCAGAATGTAACGAGCTGCTAGATCCCAATTATGGCCAAATTTGGATAGCTGTAAATGAAACGAATAGAGCTTTGCACCTTTGCAAAAGTGTCACTATCAGATCTCAGGTAAATCGGAAGTATTAGTCTGCAAAATGAAAACTGCCGCGAGCTGTTACAGAGGAGAAGCTGTTATTGCCATAATATTGACCGGTCCTAGATCAAAACTGCAGACATTTGTTCTACGGAAACTTTCTTTGCGTAGAGGTGCTCTCAGAGCATCAGACACACCCAAATAGTTAGATTTTTGGACAGGGACATCCGCAAGCAGCTACAGAAGGAAGGAGCATTCTAAGTTTTATTACAGATCGGTTTGGGATAAAAGAAAGGAATAATGTTATGCCTTACACTCTTGCTACCAGCATTTACAGAATAAAATATGCATCCGACTTTCAAATTAGATCACTTTTGGTCACAAAGGGACCCAATCGTTAGGAAGTGCTCGTCCCGGCAACGTCAATTATCTGTGTCAACATGGGTACTCCTATCATTCGTTAAACCTTCCTTTTTACAATTTAATACGAGAACTGCTGGCAGTAATTACTGAATGAATAACCTGCTGTGCTTTAATCTCAATCCATTCTCGATCTGAATGGACGGAACAAGGCGTAGAACTATACGCTTGCATTATCCTAGCTTTCTTTGCCAGACAGGCTCCTTAGCTGTAGCCCAGGTCCAAAATTTTTTTTGGGATTATTTGGATTGCTTTGCAGACACTTCTGAACATTAAGTATCTTACATTTGTGCTGCGCCTAAGTGTAAGGGAAGTAATCTAACATTTGACAGCGTCGTTTTTGAAGATGGCGACTTGTAGATAGCATATGTTTTTGGCTGAACAAAACCAGAGACATTTAAGCCAATGCTTAGGCTTCTTCAAGTTTTCAGTTCTTCCCACTCACCTTGCAGAGTAGTAATACTATAGTAGAAAATAGGCGCGGTCGTACCAGCATTGGCTGTTAGCTTTACTCTAAGTGATAAAACATGCTCTTATATGAATTGTTTGCGCATTAATGCGTGGCATGAGTCTGACGTGTTTATGAATGGAGAAGGTGGTAGTTGTGGTGTGCGTAAAAAACACATACTGACCGTGCTGTGAGTTCTCCAGGCATCTATAAGTGTGTATTAAATCTCCTCCTAGTTTAATTGCGGCATGCCGTGACAGACTGCGAAAATATGGCCAATAACCCATCACTTCTCTAATCGAATTCGATGTTTAATAAGCGCATGATTTGCCCATTTTGACAGGATACCTATGGAAGCGAAGGCTGTTGTTCAGCAAGGGCATGTTTTAAAATGAAAAAATGTCTTACTATCGTTTCCGGGTCATATTTGCCTTTTATTTCTTGCAAATTGGACAGTATAATGTGTGAAATTAGATAATGCATTCCAAGAAAGTATTTGTAGCTGAAGCATCTACACATGCAAGCACAAATAGGGCGCAAAACGCTAACGTTAATCAGAACTGCAACTGCCTTGCAGGCGATGAGATCTATGGCGCGCATAAGATTTACACTGACTGGGCACCCAAGATCAAATGCCGTCATATCCTCGGAAGTTTTTGCATTAATTGGATCTGCTCGAGTAGCAGTTTGCATTGAATGGTAAAATCGATCCCTTTGTCTTGCTTAAGAGCAATCTTCCTTTTGCATAGACCTCTATAGTCCAGCACGGATTACTGATTAGTCAACGAGGGCGTTGCACTGAATCCGCATCAGTTAGACACCCACATCACACAACGTAATGCAATACATTGCTACACTTACGAATGCCCTTGATGCAGCTGAGGGCTATAACTGTACAGCTCAAGCGGGCAATGCCTGCTTCAATCTGTGAAACTTAGCCTCGTGGTGTAACAAGCAGCAAGAGACTTATAAGGAACTAAAAATTTGTAATAGCCGCATGAAACGATCGCTTAAATAGAACCGAAAAGTCTCCAATAGTTGGTTTCGTCGATGCAATACATTCACGATCTTTGAAGGTTGACCGCTTAGGTAGAGTTAATGAAAGTTTAGCTCAACCAGATTAAGCCTCAAGGCTTAATCGCTTAATCAACAGGCAGTATCGGTCCATAGATAACTCAGATGAACTCTGCCGGCATCTGATTAAATGCTGAGCTTGAGTCCCTACAGGGTATTTAACCTGATCACTCCTAATCGCTTAACAGGCTCTGCCTAATCGTTTACAATGGTCATTTTTGCACAAGGAACTCCCCATTTAAGGCAAAGATTTAAATTTGAGAGCAATCAGTGCAGGTACATGAAGGTGCCGCTGAAGTCAACATGCTTAAATTCTCAGAGATACATCTTAAGATCTGGAATTCATCAAAGCCAAATTCGCAAGAGCTTAGTGTATCTAGTTTGAATTGAGAGATCCATCAGGAGATCCGCGTGGACAGACAGCGAAAGAGCCCGTATTTCGACCAGATTCAGAACTTATACATGCTCTCTTGAGGAAGGAGTAATGGAAAACGTGGAATCTAAGTAAGTGCCCAGAAGTTTTCGCCAAGCCCGCGGAATAAATGGGTGGCTGATGTGGGCATTAATCTTTCCGACCACGATCCATCCTGTACCTGATTCAGCCGCTTTGCAACTTCAGCACCCCTGAGAGGATTTGGTCAAGTGCATTGTGGGAGGATTTCCATCCCGTTTCCGGTGTAACAGGCTCTACAACAGTCTCATGTGACGGCATCTCATTTGATGCTTTCTTCTGTACTCGCACTTCTTTTAAGGGGTGAGTTAAAAATACCAGTGGGATGGAGTGCGACTTGTTGACTTGGTAGTTAAGGGCTAATTTCCAATTCAACCTAAGTGATGCTGTAAGCTCATTTACTCTCTGATTTCAAGGCTAAATTAATCAAAATCAACTCCATTTCAGCAAATGCAACCAAGAGAGCCCTGGTAATTCTCTTTGAAAGATTGCCCTGTTCGATCTACCCATGCTGGTTCGGCAATAGTGCGCCTTAGACAGTGAATACTTTGGAGACTCATCCGCTTCACATCTGCATCCACCAAATTCGCATTAATGTCGGCGGCCCACATAAGCAATTACTCCCTCCTTGTGCTAACCCTTAAAAATAGGTAAGGTTCGACACAAATTGCCACTTTTAGTGAAGTTTAATTTTGTAATGAAGCAGAGATGGCATTTTAATGGATTGAAAAAGAAAGGGATGGCCTAAGAATGTTTTACCAAGAAAATTATATCAATACCGCCTCGGCTGTGACAGTGCATCTGCTATGTCACCTGGCAGTCTGCAAGTGTTCTTGCACCTAGGGAGCAAGTGCTGCTCGCCACTTTTCTTGTAGTGTCCTAAATGATCCTTTTGGCCCTCATATCTCTTAACACCTCCCACAATTTTGTGCCAAGTGAGCAAGAGAAGATTTGAAAAAAATGTGTCAATTTTATGTGCCTGTGCATGCTCCCGTATTATGCCGTATAATTTCATGAAGATTCAATACCTGATGGATGCAGACTGCAAAATGTTTTCACTTCTTGTCTTTGCTAATAATGTCAGATACGACAAGGTCATTTTGAACTCTATTGCAACGTGTGTCAAAGCGAATAATAAATGTTGGTTCCGTTTCGTTTACAAAACAAACCCCATTTTCCATTTGTTAAATTAGCTAACGGTTATAATTGACGGCGCATTCCACGTTTTATGGTGTTTGCGGCTGAGCATTCATTAAAATGAAGGAATAACAACCATCTCGCCTACAATTAGGAAAACTCAATCGTACGTGCTCTATCAATGCATGATCGGCCTAACGCCGCGTGACAGAGCACTTGTCTCACTTAGAATTTAGTCAATCAGTCCTAGTGGTAGGTAGGAGGTAGAGTTCAACTCTACGGGGTATTTAAGTGGTTTTGAAATATGCTACGTCGCCGCATTTTTTCTTGCATCATTTAAAAATCAAGCTCCAGACCAAGCCAAAAGTAAAAGCCCTTTGCAGCATAAAAGCACAGGTCTACAAACAACTTTTAGATAGTTTCAAGCTGAGGGGCTGACGGACCCAGTAGAAAGCATTGTAGCGTCCCGAGGCTCCCCTTAAGGTAAAAGAAGGCGCAGTACTAGGGCAGAATATATGTATTCCGGGAACAGAGGGCTTGGGGGCTGTTGGCACGGCCCGGAGGCCAACCAACCGGCTAGAACAAGATGGTCACCCAAGTGACCTAAACCGGTAGTTCGAACAAACAAAGTATTACAGCATGCTTTGAACGAAACTAGTTTTCTTTTCCAACACACAAATTACCTCACACAATTTGTTACAATACATAATTTGAACATCTTTTGTGAATTCATCAATTTTTTCCTTGCAATGGGCATCCTTAAGCAGTGCTAAATTCGATGCATTTTCATTTATAGCATCTGCTTTTGATGCATCTTTCCAGAGAGAAGTAGAGGCATCAAATGTCCAAAATAAAACACAACGCTTGATTTTCGACCAAAAGGCATCAGTTTTTTGCATTATCAATGAAATTGTGGGCGAAATTGCAAGAAGAACAGTGCGTGCTGATTACAGGAGAAGCAGAGTACTAGGACTTCAACAGTGACAGCTGCAGGCTTTACTTACTGCTCAAAGAGTGCAATCACATTTTTCCACTTGTTAATGCTATGCAAATAATTTGAAGTCGCCAGTAACTGTGGCAGAGCGCTGCCTTGTCACCATCTTAAGCCTGTGAAGTCGGCGCTTCAAGTGGGTTCTTTGACTAGAGACCAGCAGAACCAACGGAAAGGCGAGACAGAAGACGGTGGATAGGTACGTCCAGATTTCAACCGATCCCACCTTTTGTAAAGAGTCGTACACTTGTCAATAAATACAACTGCTTTCATAATCAAGATTTCTATAATATAAAGTTTAAATTAATCATGTAATTTCCATTTCTCAAGCTATTGCGTGCTTTGCAGGTAGTTTTGCATGAAATTTGGAAGTCAGAAGTTAGAAGGCGCTACCTTGATAACTCGTTGAATTTTATGGGTACTGCACTATTCTTTATTTACCAGTAGACATGACATTTCTCAACAACAAAATAGCGCTTACAAAGAAGAAAAAGCGGTCGAAGTTGAGTGCTTTTATGGCATGCCCAAGCATATCCCATAAACCAAGAAATACAACGAAGTTGAAAGCCACAATGCCATAAGTCAGGCGACGCAGTGGTGCCAGAGCTCTGCGCACCTCTGATAAGGGTGGCTTATTCTCGCTTAGGCGCGGAGAGAAACGCAGATCCGTCTGTCTGGCAATCGAGTCGAATTTTGGAGTCCGAGTTGGGCATTTGAAGATAGAAAAGCAAGACAGACCATTGCAATTTTAGTCGGATGCTTTAAATGGAATGATTCTAGGCCATACAAATGCTGATAATGTCATAAAACTTTGCCATTCTCATGGGCGATGACTAAGTAGTTGACTTAGTTGAAATACCGAGAAAACAGCTCAGGCCACGGCATGAGGGGATCGTCGATCTCCTGAACGCAGCACCACACGCTCAATGCCACTTTGGGTGATAGAGGCTTGGTAAGGAAGAGAGTGATCAGTGCAGGTAGCAGAAAGCCACCCAACAATGCCACCCCCAACCCCGCCAGTTGGACTTGCTTGGAGTCTGGTTGTTGGTGTTGACGTTAAAAAGTAAAGGAAAAATGCTGAGAACAAGAATTGCGACGTGCATAATACAGTATGTAATGGGTGCAAATGCAATTCACTGTATTTTTCTCTCGAGATAGGGTGACCTCCAGTCTGTGTATTCTAATTCGAAACAGTCAACAACACACAATAACGTGCAGCATCTGACTCTCTATGTCTGCAGCGATTGATTCAGAACGCACACAATTAGTTGGAATGCACCTTTTACCGTGGCTGAGACCAAAGCGTTTGTCTGCTAGAACAGGTAGAGTCATAACAATCAAGGCATTTTTCTCGCAGTCTTCTCAGTGAACTGTTTAGTGACCAAAATGGACCATTATTATTTGTGCAGAAGCGATATCCTCTAGCATGGATGGCAAGTGATATAGAGAGACTAGAACGTACCCAATGATGACGCGCTATCAAGCACAAACCAGAGGGTAAGTGAGGCTCCTGCACTAACGAAATAGCCAATTAGAAGTGCGGCTTTTGAGAGACGATCCCAGAGAATGCTGAGGCAAAAGCATCCCACAAAGGGAGCACACAGACCGTAGAAAAGGAAATCTGCCATCTAGAAGGCAAGCCTTAGTTAAGCTTGTCACGAAATGCAAGAGACACTAAGAAGGTTCATAAAATAACTGCACCAAACAATGGAAAACTTTTCATCCAGAGGCAGGAAAACACCCAATCGTCACCACCAGGCCTTCTTTTACCTTCTTTTGGCCTTCAATTGCACTTTATAGCTACCAGATTCGTTTTCTCTACAATTTTAACTTATGTTACTTCCTGCCACCTATCCTGCTCGATTCTCTTCCACTCACATAGATTACATCCGCCTTCAACCGCTGCTGTAATAGTGATTTTTGGATTATAATGTCGTGTCAAAGGGTTGCAGTGAGTGATGCGAAGAATAAGTCGTGAGGATTTATGCTAGGAAATACCAGCCTAAGATGCGTGGAATGAAGGCAACTAGCATCATGTGTCTTCGTTTCTTAAAGACATTTTAGGCCAAGTATCAATCAGACAGATGGACGATCGGTCAGCCACTCATTCACTCCTAAACAACTTAAAGAATGCACATATTCGGATCGACATTGAAAGAATGGCGAGTATTTCAGTCCTATATTAACACTGCACTTCTCTCTACTATAACCAGTTGCATCCATTTTACTAACATAAATGGTTGTTGCAAACATAGCTACAATTTGTTAAAAAGATGTGTAATTCGGCAATAGTAACTTGAATGTTCGTATAAGAGAGTTGAAGATAGGTGCTTCATCGGTAGAGGAAGTTGGCTAATAATTCAAAAATGTGCATTCCATAACACACATTACCAGCGCACGCATTTGGTGACGGGACATTGCAGTTAGCCGGATCGGAAAGCACATGACTGCTTTTTGCTCGCTTGATATAATAGGACACATTGACGGTGTCAAGGAGGACGTTTCTCTGTTTCATAAACAGAAGTATTAGTGCATGAAGTTAAAGTCATACTTCAAATTAGAGTTAGGAAGAGAAGATGTGCAATGTCAACGTGGCATAGTGTAAACCACTAAATAAAACGCCTGTAAAAACGTTTGCCAAATGTGTGATGTGCTCAAATGCGGTCCTTTTGGATATGCATCAAAACAACCCGTTAAGTAGAGTTAAATGATTTCTTCATTGCAAATCCTTTTCATCTTAGACTTGCATCCCGTATCTGTCCATATCCGCATATTTATGTAAAGCCCACTCACCTAATAGAATTATGCATTCAAATTTTGTTGGATGAAGTACTGTTTAAGTTTTGGAGTAAAGGAAACTAGTTATCTCCTTAGCCACCAATTGAACTGCAGCCACATTGTGCTGCATTGGTAGAGTGTCATATGGTCTGGTGCCATTGCCACACAACCTTGAAAGAATGAGTTATGAACATACCGCTATTTCTGAGAAGATGATGAAAAGTGGTATCATGCTTGCCATCACAGTGAAGGCGATTGGTAGCAGGCTTCTCGACATCTCGTCTGCATACGCACGGTATGCACCGTGTGTCTGGCAACCGTATACCAGAGTCGTAGTTGGTCTGTTTCTACATTCATCCTTGATCCTGTCGAGGTAGTGGAGTGAGAGAAGAACCACACTAGTATCAAGGCGCGTTGTCAGCAAGAAAAGCACTTTTAAAGCACCTTCGTGAGGTGTGATCAAATCTATGACGTGAAGTAAATATATGATCAAATCGTCATGCAGGAGGCTTATGCATCTTGAATGGGAAGGAGAACTTTGCCGAAAATCCGCTTCATGTTCTTCTTTGTCACTTTCAGTACTTTATCTTTTGTGCTGCAAGTTATGGCCAGTGTTTACCTAGCACGGTTTGTCAAATTATATCATTTGCATTTTCCTTAGCTTGCAGCTGGGGAGAGTTAGATATTTATTCGATAAAAGCATTTAGCACAGGAACGGATTTACTGATCTGCCTTGGTACTGCCTCGTGGTTCGCATCCTTCAAATAAGACAACCGCCACTACCCTTCCTTCACGCCTCACAACCTCGAATGTGCTCTGAAAGCGAGTGCATATAGGCAGCAGAACAATTAATCGCAGCGTATGCTTGGATGGTTAGCCATGGGCTCTTATTAACTAGTTCCGGACCAATGTTCCGAGTCTGTTTTATCAGCCATTTTACTGTGGCATTTTTACCAACTGTCACATGCCGTCGTACCAGGTATCAATGCCACATGTCGCACATTCGAGCATGCTGCGACAGCGACAGATGTTGTGTCGGCTTGCGAGATGACCGCGTCGCTTACCACAGAGGATACATGCTGCCTTGTCTACCTGCTTCTTGAAGGGCTGCAAAGGAAATACACAAAACGCAGAAGTCAATAAGTCAGGCGCAGTGATTTAGTGTCCGAACGCTGGCCAGTTTACTTTGTGCTGCACAAAAATTCTGTGGTGGCTCATACAGACCTTTGAAACTATTTCTGTATAACCTTCCAAGCAGTGACTGTTATGCTTAATGGCTAATTCAGCTGTGCCTGAATGGGAGAGTAAAGCTGCGAATGCTATTAATGTCACTTGGATTAAGCTCACCCGTATGTACGCCACGAGCACATCGTGATACAGGATAGATGAAGCGCCGACTATGCTGAACATGGAAGAGGTCACGAGGAGCAGAAGAATGACAGTGAAAATGATCCGGATTCCACTCTTTCCAAACAGATGTATCGGAGTTGCAAACATCATAAGTCCTATGAATAGCATATTGTTGAAAATACTGAAGCGCGATTTATTTGTTAGCTCAGATAAACAAAGGTTAAATTGGTCAACATTTTAACAACCACACCTAGCTGTTTCCTGTTTGTTTGTTTGCTATGCCAGAACTACTCCAAGTGATGCTATGTGAGTTGAGGTGTCAACTTGCGAATGACTGCTGCAGCGTCCACCTTGCACCTAAATAACCAACCATGCATTCAAAGAATCAGTTAGTTTAATTGTTACAAAACGCATACCGTAATTGCGAGATATGCACCTAAATCGAACTATACATTTGGCATAAATTTTGAGGTTCATCCAGTGACGCAGTGTCAATCTACTTACTGACAACACCACACACTGGGTCGCCTCATGAAAACCTGGACGAAAAGGATTTATCCTTGGTTTCTCACCAGTCATAATGAGGTTTAGCTGCCCACAAAATAATTACACAGGCTCAAGAAATTAAAAACAATTTAACGAGCTGATCCTTACTAGATATTAAGAGCAATGATTAGACAAAATTGTTCAATGAGTAGCGCTCTAAATTGATCTCCTAAAATCTCAAGTGCAATAATGGCTGATTTTTTTCTAAAGAGCACTGGAAATTCCTCGTTCCACGCATCATTTTTTAGAGAACTTGTCTATTTCAACTGATCTTAGAAGCTAAATGTTTGCATGTATAGCATTCGTTACACTTTTAAATTATGAAATTTATGTCACCTTTTAGGTTATTTTAGAAATGGAAAATTGTAATTAACGGGATAAAGAAAATAAACGCCTACCACGTGCTCTGTGAGTTGCGTTAAGAAGAGCTGCATTGAAAAAGGCCGATTCCAGTGCTCGAAAACTTAGGCCACAGACAACACTGAGAGCAAAGGGTACGCAAAAAGCCATGATGGTGGCCAAAAGAAGGCCAAGCACTCCATGATTTGGCGGCAACATAATTGCAGTCTCCCATAGCGCTTGATCAAGCAGCACACGCACTGCATGATCTGGAGAAAAGTATAAGTACGGTCATTCCCGCACCCTCCCAACAGGCGGGCAGCGAATGCCTTACTTGACATATCAATGGCACTAACAGGTGGCCAAATGCGCTCACTTACGAACTAAGCTAATGAGGACATCACTGAGGAGTGCGACGTCGAATCCGCTGGCCAGTGCGTCCCCGAGTCCATGGTCCGACCTGTTGTAGCACATCAATAACTTGTAGAGACTACCCATGTTTCCTACAAAACGTCCAAAATTGCGCACACACATCAGCGCTTAACCACAGTGATATTCTCTTCGTACTGCTTTGGATTTAGGTAATAATGCATCCATTTACGAATTCATAGTATACCAAGGTACATAATAACGATTGTCACCAATCATCATTAACTTGTTGTCTTCTTCTTCAAAAGCGCAGCCTTAGATTTCGCCCTTATTGTCTTTTCCTTGCCTTTCATAGGTTTTCACCCTAAGACCGATTTGATTATACCACTATGCTTTTGTGCGTAAACACCCACCAAACTGCTCCTGAGTGTGCATTGTGGATTAAAAATTGTTGGTATATGTGCTATAAACAGAGGAGGTAGCAAAATATAAAGGTAAGTTGTTGTGTAAATTGGTTTGATTAACCCGCTAACGTTGTGCTGAAAAAGGACAAAATGATTGTAAATGACTTAAAGTCAGCAAGCAGCTTTTCGTTATGAGAACCTCTCTACTACAGCTGTGCTAAGTTTAGCATTTTTACGCTCTAATCGCAAAGGTCTCTGTGCTTAGTTTAGGACGTGGGGTTTGAGAGAATCGGCAGGATTGTGAATCCCTTAACAATGTAATTTGGCTATTGTCCAATATATTAGGAAAGAAGGTGCTGCATGTCGAGAAGACGACCATCATTAAGCAATAATTGGTTTCATTTCAGCATTATTTCCATAGCCGTACATGCATCACTGTGGCTCGTCTCTTGCGAATGATGTAAATCACTTCGCCTTCAAAATCTAGTTGACTGTTTTACAAAAGGAAACATACCAAGTGCTGGGGAGTCTGATAAATTTAGCACAGTAAATATGAGAGCGGCACAAATGAGGAGGATGCTAGTAAGAATGGCGCGGAGGATGAAACCGCAGCTTCGGCGCCGCGCTACCACCAGCAGGGCACCGACTTGAAATAAGACTAGCGATACAATGGTGGTCTTGCCCACATTCTTGGTCACAGCACTTAACACCATCGAACCCTCTGCCAAAGAGAAAAAATAGCACGTATGCAAATATTTCTGCAGAAGTGACCCATTTTCTTTGTCTCGAGTACAAAAATTGCAACAAGCATTTTTAAATTTGAGTTCCACTTCCACAGCCATCCAAAGTCTCAATGCACATAGGCCCATGCAATTCACACATGCATGAAGGATCGCGGCAGATTTCTTTTTTTAAAAACACTAAATAATGATTTATGATCGGTGTTGTGAGGCGAATCGAAACCTTTTAAGAAAATCCGACAAGTAAACTTGCACACACCACTGCGTGCTTCGGCTTGTCCCAGAGTTTAGGGACTTCATGCTATCCTACTAAAACTATTTATTACTAGACTAATTTTAGTAGACCTCACGCTATACTTTGCCTTTTGACAAGTGCATCACTGACTTAAGCATTCAATCAAAATTTAATCTGCATCACAGAAAAACCTGCTTATTTGTTATGCTGCTGGCAATTTGTCAATGCCTGATACCGTCCATGCCTAACTCGCATCGCGATTGCTTAACACAGATTCCCCTTATTGTCCCTGCATCCGCAATGCTGCTCTTGTTAGAAAATAACTTGAACAAGTAGACATTAAGATTCTGCTGCAACCCTACTAATTGCAGCACACGCTGTTAATGAAACATAAGGATTTGGATAGGATCTACTTACTAGTGATGTTGACAGTGAGGGTGTAAAGACTAGTGAGGAGGCTAATGATGATGGTGAGAATGTGGGCAACTAGGCCGAAGCGATGGCCTACGAATTGAGCAATTGTTTGGGCTCCCGGTGCCTTGGTGCGGAATTCCAGGAGCAGCAGCACGAAGATGGTGTGTATCAGTGCACTGTTTGCTGGCACAAATCTGCTGCCGGCAACGCCATACTAAAACCATAAGTGTAAGATTACACTTTTGTTCTACCCATGGTAGTAATGATGCACTGTCTGTCAGCGTGGGATGCATACGATATCTGCACGTGGTCAGTGCAATTCAAAAGACAGTATCAAATCATGCGACTCGCATTGGCGAATTAAGCGTCATCTTCAAATATTGAATTGGATATCGGATGATATGTGTGAAAATGGGCTTATATGTTTGGCACCACGCCCCTGTGAAGTGACGCGTTGACAGGCAAGGCTTAGCGCGAATTGGCATGATCAGTTTTTTGGGGTCCGTCTTTTTCCAACAGCAGTCATTTGCCAACTGCCGATTCTCTTTGTGGCAGCGTAGTGTTTGGTAATAATTAGGTTTTACCATAAGACTTAGATGCTGCGCCCTTGAGATGAATGTTTGGTATGAATCCCGTCGGTAAAAGTTAACACATTATTGCAAATGTTATACGCATGTGGTTCAGCACTCGTAGAGTCGTGGCAACTGAATTGACGCATTTCCATGCTCGATGCTCTGGTGGTAATTTTATGAAGACTAATTTGTGGATTCAATGCAAGAAACACATCTTGCTAAGCTAAGAGCCAAATTATGACCAGCGTATGACCAAACGCATTGGTCGACCTCTTTGCTACATTCCTTCGAATAAAACAGCCAAAGCGACGAAGAATAAGTGCATGCACGCTTATAGTAACAGGACCCCTTCATTGTCTCGCCATGAGCAGCAAACACATTTGACGCGGCAACACGATGCCTTTTATTTGATTGACAATTTCGCATGCCAGCACAAGTTTGTTCAACTATCGGAGTGTCAATTTAGATGGTCAGCGGTTGTGGATTATCTTAAAATGCAAGCTAAAGCAAATGGGTTCATGAAGTCTGGTTTAAATTATACAAAATATTACGAAAACATGGCGTCCTACCAATTCCGCATTTCTCACCGCCTCTAGTATTGACGTCGGCCATGTAATTTGTACCATGAAGGAAGCGATGACATTACCGAGACTGTCAGATCTGATGGAGGTGTTCAGAAAGTCCCTTTGCTCCTCCGTCTAAAAGTAAATGAAGCAGTCGAATTATTTTTGCGAAAAATCGAAGCAGATGCCTAGGAGTGTGCGCAGTACGGCTGGGGAAATGAGGTGTAATAAAGCCTTTTTGTATTTAAAATAAGAGATAGCGCAAAAAAGTTGCACACTAGAACTCCGGACTGAACCACAAACTAGTATTTCCTTATAATCATGACGGCAGCTCTACTTTTTTAGTCTTACCTCCATGCACACCTGCCGGGCACAGATACCAAATGTCATGATCACTCCACTTGCAACAGCTTGTAACCAAGACAAGAGAACAGTGAATGCATGCTAAAGCCAGTTGCAGAATGGCAAGCACACTTTGCCCTAGCTACACAAAATCTCATCTGTTGATCGTAATTACATGCAAATGCTCCACGGAAGAAATTAATGCATTTATAAACGAGTGTTTATGGAACATGTCATGATTGGGTCCAGTAATCTCTGGTCGTGTGACAAGAGTATGATCCATGATTTCTCCTAATGGCCATAGTCTAATGCGCTAAAGACTAAATAATAAAACTGAAATGGACCATCTTCAAGAAGGAAAAATATGGCAGAGCTGGTCTGAACGTAGAAGAAAAGATTAAACTCTGGTTCAGAGATGAAATGAGAAGAAAAGTAATAATTTAGTAGCTATTTTCTGCTGTTTCCTAATGACACATATATAAATATAATAACAACCCCTGGCCTTACAGTTTTGCGCTTTCTGAGGCAAAGGGTGTAGAGGATGTCAGCAGTTACGGCCACGAGAACGATGGCACAGGTAAGCTCGGCCACATCTCTAGTATTCAATGCCTTACCCATTCTTCTGCGAAACCTCTTCTGCAGGTACTGGCATGCCTGGTTAGCCAGCGAAGGCACCCGTCGACTAACATTTAGTGAAAGTCCTGGTTTTGGTCGTACGTGAACAAATTCCTCAAACTCAATATCTTCCATGTTCTACGCGTCAACCTAAATGAGCATTGCCCTGAAAAATGGAACACTCGCTAGAGAGCCTTAAAGTTTTTATCGTCTCACTAATGGATACTGGGCGTTAACAACTTGGAAGTGATTGGCACAACTTAAAAGGCAAATGGATAGGGTAGGTGTGCATTCACTTGGCGAACACGAAACCTAATTTTCTGGGATTTGTCGAACTGCATGTGCCCATCGAAACCTATTCAATTCAGCTGTAGCGTCTCAGCCAGATTGCAGGAGGCTGCAAGCTGTAAGCATCTAGAGAATAAGCCTAGGCATTACTCGTTGGAGGAATAAATTGCGATCGCACTTGAGGTGGTGTGCACGGAAAAGGACCGAAAATGTAGGGCCAGTAATAAGTGATTTCAGTTGTTACGTTATGTGGATAGAAGTCAGCAGTAGCGTCTCTCTCGAAATAACCAAACTGCCTATTCATAAATGCATCTGTGTTGTAGAAATTCAAATAGCTCTACTGAGGGTTTGTAAATTTGTGTTTGGCTATAATTCTAGCTTTAAGAATGGTTTGTTGGCTGTAAGAAATTTGTGGGGACAGCTCCCACTTCTGTAAATAAAAAATACATAGGTATATAGCCTAATCACCAAAACTTTTGCTCGCACATATCGATGCTCGTTGTAGTTGCAGAACTGCGCATGTTGTAACAAGATCGAATTATTGTATTTCAATGCTTATGCCTACACAAATATTATGCTATTATGAAATTATTGTTGTTGCAAATATGTGTAAATATGTACCCATATGGACGTTTCGGTGCCAAATACATGCATATGTAACTGATTTTACTGTTTCAAAACGCCTGTAATGCTGCATAGTCCCTGTCACCCCATCATATTTGTTGAGAGCGGATAAGAAGCCAATCCATTATACCATAGATATCGACTTATAAAAGCAGTTCTAGCACTCATGGCTCTTTGGTTTAGAGGCCTGTTTCTGTGCGTACTACCACACTTGCAATTCGAAATTTTCTTCCACTTTTGAAGGAGAACATCCAAACGCTGCGTTGTACCTAGGCTTATTTTCCAGAACCTGTTTCACGCAGCAAAAGTATCTAAGCAGTTTGAGGGTTACTAGGTGCAGCCGCTTAGGTGCCTACCTGCATCTCACATTTGAAATAAAGTGGTTGTGATGAGCACGCAGTCATGTTCGGTAAGTGAATGTACCAGTTCTCTATCCATTTGCTTGCTTAAGTCGCACCACTCAATCTCTATTCGTTAAGGCCCGGATTCCATTGCTAGGACAATAAATATTTTCAAAGCCCTTTGTTTATTTTTCCTTTCATCGGAAAACAATTCATTCACGTTGACGCGTGGAACATAAAGAATGAATTTGAGTAATTTCCGCACGTACGACCAAAATCAGAGATGGAAGAGTAGTTAATACTAACGTTCGTCTACTGGCAGTTAGAGCCGCCATTTGCACCACTCTATTCATGCGACGAATTTTGCGTGTTTCTCTTCACTTTGTAGACCATAACTAAATTTCAGCTAAAAATCTTTTTATTGGCTGTGTGGCAGAAGTGGATGAGTAAATAAGAACCTCCCTTGACAAACACGATCGCTGTTGGTGCACACGCCAATCCAACTAGACCAAACATTGTGCTGGCGTTTTTGATGAGTTGTCCAGTATGGTTTATTGAGCAGAGCACAGTCCTTAATTATTCGCGGGTCGTTTTACTAGCCTCTCTTGATCATCTTCATCGCATAGTTACATTAGTAGCGATGCAAAATTAAAGGAGAAAAAAACGAAAGCACTAGAACTGGTATGCAGGAATGGAGGCAGTGTAGAACAACATAGGCACTGATGGCCGATAACGTGACATTATGAATATTACTAAAGCAAAGAGCACCGGGTTGCTGAACAGCTCAGAATAAGTTTAAGTTTACCTACTAAAAACAGTTTTATTCGTGCATATATAGCTATCTTGACGGATGAATAATTATATCCCTCAATAATGGAAAAAATATATATGAGTGAATATCATCAGCCACTTTGTGCATTTGCTTTCAAGGCTCCGTGAATGTTGTTGCAACTGCGTTGCATTTGAAAGAATAGCAGAGATTTTGTGGATAACGTTACAAACTAAGAAAAATGTCATAACAGCAAAACTTTTACTTTCCATATTGGAGAAACACCGAACCAACTCAGAGACTGACCCCAATAAATCACAAAACTGGCTCAAATAGTGATCAATTCGGTTACAGACGGCATCTATTGGCATGGCGAAGATCAGCCAGTAGGAGCAGACGAACCATTTCATATTTACCTACATACTTACTTAACTTTGCATCTTTCCTTTCGCTTCCATCTGTACGCAATTAGAGGCAATGTATTTTTACTTAGCGTTTATCAAATGCATTTTGTGTATTAAAATGGCTTTGTTGCAGCATATTTAAAGGAAATTGAATTTTTACCTGCAATGAGGCGAAGGTGAAATTTAGATCAGCCGGATGCATGGTTGAAGGTAAATTTAGTCCCTATAGAAAAGTTTCTGCTATAAGACAATTAGCATACCCATTGCCCATTTCCCATCTCGCGTTGTCGCTTATTTTAGATGGCACTCAAATTCCTTATTAATTTAACAGTGCCAGTGCTTCTGTTTATATGCAACTGCAATTGCTCAGTGCATGTCGCCAGTTTCGTATCGCCTGTATGCGTGTGCAGTGCCAAGGCAGCTCTCATTGCATGAAGATGCTAAGCAGAATTTCAAAGTGGCTGAAAGATGAGGCACTGACGTGTTGTGTAGAGCGATTGACGCGACAAAGTAAAAAGCTTGTCTATGTAGTGACAGCAAATGCGTACCTACACTATTGCGCTGACATTTAATGCAGGAACGCAATGCATAAACGGTTACAAGGACATACTTTCTTTATCGTTAGCTCTCGGTCGAAGTTTGCGAAGTGCGATGGTGCGTTTGTGTGAGTGGTCTCAAGTTGCGCGTCCAATTATGCCATTTTTCTCCCTAATCCTTCTTGAACTACCTAAGATACAGATCTATCCTAAGCAGCGTTATAACTTGTCGGTAGGTTAGTTAATACGTTGGCCAGCGCTTTCACTAAGTCACTATTTTCATCCGCAATCCATTTTGGTTCCCACCTCATAGATTTTACCCTCTTCCCCAGCCACCTTCGGTCCGGATCAATGAGAAAAATGGGGCGATGATTTATGGATGTTTAGCTCTGCAGATGTAAGGACTCACCACGAAGAGAAATAACGAATGATGACTTAGGGGAGATGCAATACTACTAAGATCGTCAGGAAAGATGAAGACAAATTTCGACATGGTTAATGAGCAGCTAAATCTCATCGCTATTAAGCCCATTCCTGCTGACCATAATGAAGCCACATTCGTGTTTAAACACGCCTTATTTCTTCTTAACACAATGCCACTCTGTGCTCACATGCAAACCTATCTAATCTCACCCTCTCCTCCTCTGCATCCTGCTTCATGCCCTACCCAGTAGCAAGTGCGATAGTTTGACAAAACATTCGAAAAAGAATATTTTTAAATTCCATACGACTAAGAGCTCAACGAGGCATAAGCTAAAATAAATGCTGAAAACATTTTGAATTTAGACACTTTATCAAATGCGATACTGTATAACTAAAATCGTTTTCAAAAACTTACGTGCATTTTAAGTCAATGCTGCCTACGAAGTGACTTATGGTTAAAATTAGGTTTTGAAGTCCGTAAATGAACATTAGGAAGAAAGTCATTTGGCTAAATATAAGTGCGCAGCACAGCCGCTGATTACCTTGTGTTTGTTTTCTTGCTCAAAACGATGTTGTGGTGAAAACAGGCACATTAAATAGAATACAGTCTTTATATCCTCAACCAATTGCCACTACCCTATCCATGATGCCAGTTAGTCATGTCTGATGCGATGTTAGGGAAGTAAATCTAACATGGGAAAACACTATTCCTGCACAACTACGCTGCCGCATATTAAGAAGATGGGTTCCTCTCAAGTTGCCAATCTGCCGGTGGCCAGTTGCAGCTTCAGCTTAAAATCGCTAAAGTAGATGTTGTCGTTTGATTTTTTGTGTCGTATCCTAGGCGTGTCGACCGAATATGAGTAAATACTGTACTCTTTTGATAGATTAGGCTTCCTCGCTGAAATGAAGCACTTGTCACGACTTTAGCTAATGCGAAGTCCAACTGCTTCAACAGCAACTGTGATGTCTACATTATTTCAAAATGACTTAGTGGTCGAGAGGCGAGAGGGCAATTTACCTGAAAGTATACGAGCGAGGTGTCCCTTATGCACCGAGAAGTCCTCCCCTTGACACCACTGCTCTTGCTATATATCAGCTGTCTAACTAACAAAGCCGCCTAAAATATCCACTTGTCTCACATCAGGCATGGCAAAAGGAAGAATCGTCCAAAGTAACACCCTGGAAGTGTGAAGACTTACATTTTAATCCATCTCATATAATGACGCATCATAGTCACACTGGGGCGAGAATTATGTGCTAATAAACTCGCCTACCACCGTAGGATCATCTTTGTTGTGACGCTCTTCAAATTTGAGGAGTCTTGTCATCATACACGTAGTTGCATTTCAAGGCTAGCACTGGAGCTTGGACAGCAGCAGCAATGTCTTACGATTGTGTAACCACGAGTAGCCTGTGTAGCGCAATTGCATACTTTTAAGAGATGAATAATTGCTTCCCACTGTTGAGTTATTCGATGTTTACTTTGATTTGCAAGCAGCAACCTGATTTGCTGAATCAAAGGCCAAATATGACGGGCCGGTGATGTAGGATGTGATAGCACACCACACGTCGGTCGAATTGGTCAGTGGGAAAAAGACAATCATTAAAATGGATCATATCATAAACTATGAACAAAAGGTGGTTCATTCGACGATCCAGGCCAAGTGATAAAAGTGATTTCTGCACAAAATTTCGACGTTAATGCGTTGATCATAGCTGGAATGTATTACGTATATCGAATGATCCCACTATCAAGACTGCTGCCTTTTGTCAATAATAGTGGAAAAGGACGTTCTTCGGCTATAAAACTAATAAAATTTCTGATTACATGTAGTGCTTTGAATAATATGGAAGAGAACAAAGCTAAGATGCCAAGTGGGGCGCCTTATGATGTGAAAATGCCGAATTGCGGCTTAAAAGGCAAAATAAGTGCACACACTACCTGCTTCCGGCCATAGAACAAAGCATTGGTCGAAATATGGAAACCGCATGACCTAACTAATGTTAGAGAATAAAGCCACTAGCTTGATGCGATGGCAGTGCTTCTAGTGCGAATTCCTAAGTAATTTTACACATGTGAGGCATTTGTGATTTGCTAAACTTGTTTTCACTTAAATTTATTTCAAATACAAGAATATCTTTGTCGAATCACAAGATCGTAGCTTGACTATCAAGTCACAATAATCTAAGCACAGATGAGCTGCACATTTTGTAGGGCACGCAAGTGAGAGGTTGGGCGAAGAAATCGCTGTTATTAATGGCGGATGTGCGAATCGTCACCTCCGACATGACTAGGGGCCATGCTCTTGGCAGTAGATTTGTCCCTTAGAATAGCTACACGTGGGGGAGAATATGGATCGCTTCTCAATAAGATGGACAATTCGTGCTCTTAAAGAACATATTTCAGATATCGTGAAGGTGAACTGGCAGAGACAGGGCGATGACAGTCGGGATTGACAAAATTACTAATATAATACTTAGCATACTTAGCTAATTGTTCTCCAATTATTTTGGTGTGCGGCTAGCATTATTTAAGCATTAAATCATTCAGAGCTCTCATCAAATCCAACATCAAATTAGCCAAAGGTAACGTTGCTGCACCATCATAGGTGTAGTGTTCGTTATTATTATTTGTTGAAGCAAAACTTTTTAAGTCCTAAGCCACTACATGGCAATCACGTGAGGAGTAATGCGCACTAAAATTTCGGGCATCGAAACGGAGTCAACCCCGCCCATCGGAACAAGTCACGTAATGGGCGGCTTAAAGTTGTTTTATTATTTAAGCTGTTCAGTGCTTTTGGTGCGACAATGTCACGCAAGATCTAACTATTTTAACGGCCTATCCAATCAATTTTGCACACCAAGGGGACGTTGAGTCTAAATATTTTATGAAACGTACTAAATGTTATGCTTTCCTTATTTTTTCGAGAACAAATTTAAAAATGATGATCTTTGTTGTCTTTTTACTAATCATTTTAACGTCAGACGTACGCAGTTTGAGAAACGAAGAACTATTCAATGAGCACCGTTATCTCATTATCTACACTCTCGCCTCTGACCTCATCTGTGCGCCCGAAATGATGCTCTACAATTTCACCCACAATGCTGCTCCAGCTATGCGCTTTGCAAACCCACTGTAATCAGAATATAATGCGGTAATCTTTCTTGATGGACCTTAAGCTATGGGTGTTGGAGGCCATTTATTTACAAAGCAATTGCAAGAGATTTTGGTGCATTTGATTTGATTCACGCCTAGCCATTGCCTCCCACACGAAATCCCTGTGCAGTTGACTTGAAAGTCCACTGTTCTGTAATCACGGGAAAAATTGTTCTTACTTCTCTTCATGGCTAGAGGGATAAGTGTGCAGTTCTTTATGGTAACAGCCACAAGATTTGGCCTCTAAATAATTGTGAGTAGGTTTGTATCCTTCTTCTCTTCTCAAAGCTATCCAATCTGCATGAACTCGAATGAAAGTCTGGTAGAACGGACTACTGTCGCGCTTTAGCACAGTTATCATTGGGTTTGGTTGGACAAAAGTCTTGGCATGCTACACTTTCCATTATGTTTGTCGATTCTTTTGAGCATGCTTTTAGCTTCTAGTTTGCTATCACGGGAGTCAATGTATCTGTTATCCAGGTTTTGCAGTTGTGTCTGCTCAAGACCAAGCTCACATGAGTGAAGACTTGTAATCCTTGCCTGTTCACATTCCAGCAATCATTAAGTGTATGGTCTGATCATGTCCTTCTACCTATACCGTGGTGCTTAGGCCTTTCATTGAGTTGACAGTCGTCTGTAAATTAAGTCAACATATTTCAATGAATAAAGTAAGTCAAATTAATGACATTCATCCAAAGCTGTCTACATTACGTCTTGTTCTTCGCCCGAGGTCACGAATTGCCAAGATTGTTCAAATTGTTGGTGCCCGGTATAACATTCTTCATGCGGTTAGCCTGTCAGATCAGTGGAATAAAGTGAGACGTTAGTTTAGACCGGTAGCGCTGTCACTAATCTTGCGCAATCCTTTGGGACAGATCATTCTCTTATGCTTTCATTGCAATTCGACTTCTCGATTCCAAATGCCACTGCTCTAAAAGATTATGTGCATCTTGCATTTACTGTGCCCACTTTGAAATCGCGGGAGGATTTTCAACTTACTGTACCAATTTCGCTGAAAATTTCGAACAGGGAAACAAATAAATCCACACAGGTGCAGATGCAACCACATGTCAAATTCATGATTCTAAGATAGTTGTGCACATTTTTTTTTGTGTTAGTCAGCTTTAGTTAGGAGAATGAGTGGAAATAATGCGCTTTCGGTATTTTGGCACCCCTTAAAGAATAACAAAGCATCAAAGAATGGAGATGGCTGTGAAAGAATAACGTTTGCGACACGGGTATGGTGCATCCAGATTATGTCCGCAGCGTTTTAGCCATGATGCGAGGCACAAAGTTAAACGTATTCTAGCTATAAAATTAATGTGTTTTGCGTCCAACCGATACATTGCTGTAATAGACCATGCAGTCAGAGTGACGCAGGATATGCTACCAGTCGCAACGATCAGAGCTATCGTCATTCTCGTTGCACAGAACACCCCAAAGCCTGCTTTGTTCTCTACTAACCCTCCATTCTCCATTTGGTGAACGTCAAAGGGCTAAAGCACTAGCAATAGGTAGAATTCATTCAAATTGTGGATGTGGCATGCATCGCCAACTTGATTTCCTTTCTAGGTTCTTCGCGTTTTTTTCCTTCTTCCTTGTTTGCAGACATCCAATCATTGTCTCGGATAATGGCTTAATCATCCATAATTTATTGCTGCTTTAGGACACTGGTATTCCAAAATCGCCAAGTTTCCTTCTCAAAATCTACTAAGAGGAAAATGAAATCAAACAAGGCCTTTTTATGTTAAGGACTACTATCTTCACGCAGAACTAGTTTGCACCTTTAAACCGGCAAAGACGACGCAAACCTAACAAACTTTAGCTCCTCCGGGCGCAGCTTTTTACTTTCTGCAGCATTTATAGCAAACTTTTACACCATCTTATCACTAGCAATAAACCCTTGAATTAAATTACCTAACTCCTGGTGTACATCGCCAAGGAAATCCAAAATTTAGTAGCATAATTATGCATCAAGAGTCTTCATGAACAAAACGAAGGTTGCTGTGAAAAGGGATTGTTATTATAAAAGTAGTGAATTGTAAACCACACGCGTATTCACGGACTCTGTGTGCAGTAATAAACGCAGGCATATCGAAGTTTTTTGGAGATAACTCGTCTAAATGATCCCACCTCTCGGTCTAGCAGTCTCATCAAATGGGTCTGCAAAAATCGCATTCCCTCAAGGCATAGTTGAAGACATCATCAAACCTATTGTGCTTCAACTTCCAAAACATGTTGAGTTGAATTATCAAGTGAAGCAAGTGCACCACGGATCCACTAATTTAGGATAAAGGCATTTTGGCTAATAGATTTTGGACTTGCCTCATTGTCGCTTCTTTGGCGGGTCTTGCTGACCACGAAGTCGAATGTTTCTCCACTTCAGTGGTTCGCATTGATGCCTTCTGTTTTGGTTGCCCTTCGGTGGTCACAGTAGGTCCTCTGCAAATCAGAGCCACTATTCAAGTTTGACAAGGTAATTTAACTTTGGCAGGAAAGACGACTGTTTCATAGCAGCAGTGATCCTTGGAAAGACAAATTGCCTTAAGAAATGGATGGTTGTATGGATGGACGGACGGGTCGAGTGACAAACCAATGGGTAAATGGTGGAGACGTGCTATTGATATGAGTTGTAAATAAGACCCCACCAGTGGATTAATCGCTTAAAGCCTTTGCTTAGTTTCGAAGCATTCTTAATTAGCAAAGGGAAAGGACAAACGCGGTGTTCGCAAACCAATGTCTCCTAGTTTTAATACACAGGAGAGATTGGAGTGGCAGAGATGGCGCAATGAAGGAAGAATAGTACATTTGCAATGAAGCGACATAATATGAAATTAATGAGCACGTAGAATCAAGTAGGAATACCAATTTCACTGAATGAGAGTTACCCATACAGAATCGGCATTGAATTGTAAGCCTGTTGTAGTATTCACTGCCACAATGCAGTAGTGGGATTCAATGTGCTGCATGAGAATGCTCTACCATTATTGTTACCGCTTCAACGCAAATAAAAACGCCTCCGAATCAGGCAGACAGGTCCGCACACGTTGGTGCCTGCAAGTTTCAACGCACCTCAAATTAACTAAAATTATAATATAGTACTTTACATCTGTAAGCACAGTCATAACAACTCATGTATAATTTTCAAAGCCCACTCAATGAACTGTTAAGTGACCAAATTGGAACATCGTTTTGTGCTGATCCGGTATCCTCTAGCGCGAAGCAAAAGTGAAACACAGAGAGTCTAGAACGTACCCAATGATGACGTGTTATTTAGAACAAACCAGAGGGTTAGTGAGGCCCCTGCACTGACGAAGTAGTCAATCAGAAGCGCGGCTTTTGAAAGACGATCCCAGAGAATGCTGAGGCAAAAGCATCCCACAAAGGGAGTGCACAGACCGTAGAACAGGAAATCTGCCATCTAGAAAGCAGCCTTAGTTAATTGTGCTACGAATGCAAGAGACTCCAAGGAGGCTTTTAAAATGAATGCATTAGGCTTAAAGGGCCTTAGTGCTATCGAATAAACTCTTTATGCGCGGTGGAAAAACACCCAATCGCCACCACTAGGCTTTAATCACCTCCCATTTGCCTTCAATTGCGCCTACTCTACAAGATTCCTTTCCTCTCAAATGGATTCCATTCGCTTCTAACCGCAATTGTACTGGTGGTCTTTGGATTATAATGTCATGTCAGAGGTTGCAGTGAGTGATGTAAAGAATAAGCTATGAGGCTTTACGCTAGGACATACCAGCCTAAGGTACGTGAAGTGGAGGCAGCCATCATCAAGTGCTTTTGCTTTTCGATACGCGTTGCAAGTCAGACGTCAATGTAGCATGTAGGAAATTCGCCAGCCAGTCATTCACTCCACAAGCAATTCAAAGGCTTAGCATCTTTGGATCAAGATTAAAAGAGTGGAAAACGAATAAGTCTTAAAGTAGAACCACATTTCCCCTCTAGTAAGGCCATTTGCAACCAATTTACTGACATAAATGACCATTGCAAACACGGCTGCAGTTTGTTATTAACATGTGCAAATGGACAACCGTAACCTTAATGTTCGTAAAAGTTAAAAAAGGGTGCTTTTGTCGCAAGCGAGACGGCTAATAATTCAAAAATGGTAGCTCGAACGATGGATCGCGCTTCACCTACACTACAAAATACACATTATCAGTGCGCACATTTGGCGACGGGACGTTGTAGTTAGCCAATTCGGAAAGCACGACTGCTTTCCGCTCACTTAATATGCCAAGACACAATGGCGGTGTCTATGAGGATATTTCCTTGGTTGTTTACAGAAATAATAGTGTGTTGAGCCAAAGTACTAAAAAATGGGAGCTAGGAAGAGAACCTATGCAATCAACGTGGCGCGTGGGTGCAAAACCGCAAAATCAACCCTGGTTCAAAATTTTGCTGAGGGCGAGATACGTTCAAATGCGATCCCTTCGATTACACTCAAAACAACCCTTTAAGTATATTTAAACATTTTTCTCATTAAAAACTCCTTTCGCCTAAAACCTGCATTGCCATATCTGTCAATAACCGCACTTGTATGCAAAGCCTATTCACCTAATAGACGCATTCGTCCAAATGTTGTCAGCCTAACTATTGTTTGATTTTTTGGAATAGAACAAAAATATTTTTCTCTATGGCACCGATTGAATTGTAGCCACATTGTGCTGTATTGGTGGGGTGTCAGATAGTCTGCTGCCATTACCACATAAACTTGAAAGAATGAGGTTATTATCGTACCCCTGTTTCAGAGATGATGAAAAGTGGTATCATGCTTGCCATCACAGTGAAGGCGATTGGTAGCAGGCTTCTCGACAGCTCGTCTGCGTACGCATGGTATGCACCGTGTGTCTGGCAGCCGTATACCAGGGTGGTGGTTGGTCTGTTTATACATTCCTCCTTAATCAAAACAAAACGTTTGGTATAAAATTTGAGGTTTATCCAGTGACGCAGCATTAATCTACTAATTACAACCACACACTGGGTCGCCTTACGAAATCCTGAAAAGAAGGATTTACCTTTGGTGACTCACCAGCCATAAACGAGGTCTCGTTTCCCGCCAAATAAATACACGGGCA
>CM010312.1:31248303-31348902 GCA_001923025.3 Taenia multiceps | reverse complement strand
ATTCAAGCATGAAATTTCTCTTTTTGTTTGTGAAGAGCTTAATTTTGCTGAAATTTACCACCAGTGTTGGCAATGTGCGCTCCATTGGAGACGGCGCGACAGCAAACGCAAGTGTTAAGAGGAACAAACGAGTAAAGAAACAGGAATCAAACCTTTACTTTACAAGAAACTCATTGCGATTGGCATAGTTGAGGTATATAGTCTTGTAATCATGAAGAGCACATTTGTATTAACAAGTGATAAACAAGTATTAGTTAAGACGGAATCCGTCAAATGTCTACTATAGAGGTGCATTTTTAATGAATTTTAAGGATAGTGCATTAGATCTAGTCAAAAGCAAAGAAATCAAGATATTTGCTAGTTAAATGCAAACCTTCCCCAAACGGACTCTCAAGCATTCTCTTTTACAAATACGCGCCCATGTTGATTGCGGGTGCATGACAATATGACTGAAGATCTCGTCATTTCTTTATGCAAAGCATGTGAGGCTATGATGGCCGTGTAGTGGCAAATAATTTTACGGAATCTAGTGCATTCAGAGCTAATAGCATATGCAGAGTACACCGCTCCTTTCCCGAGTATTGCCAAAGTCACCGAATGGATCAAAATGGTAAGTAGTAGGCTCTTAAGCTACAATGATTTGACATGCCACGTTGGCAAGCCTCACAGATAACATGTCCTCTGTTGCACACTAATTATCAAGCAACCGTAATGGGAAAAGCGATCGTGTAGCCTATTCCCCGTGTTTCACCCCTTAGTGGTGGAACAATTGAGTCAGTTCTGCCAAATGTTAATCCGCATAGCCACATTGCTTAGATAGCGAAATCAAAGCGAATGCGCTATTCTCTCTAAAACTTCCTCACTCGTTGGCACCAATGTCAAATCCAAGTCACAAAAACAAATACGGGACAGACAAGAGCAGCACTTTACTAAGACGACTACGCCATTCTACATGTGCAGCAAGACGTAAACCCAGACCAGTTCTAGTTCTCCTTACTCATTTTACAGCATTTAAATGGTTAACTAGGTCACCTCCTTCACAATTCTGTTAGCTTTACAGTAGTCGGGTTTAGCATCGTCTGCTTAGACCTCCAATATAGAGATGGACGTAAGTTAACTCACTAAAATTCTAACCAAAGCAAGCATTTAAAATGTATTTGTCAAAGTCTTATCTATAAAGGCTCCTGTCCCTTTCAGTGAAATAGTTATTAAGTGTAGTTAGAATGCTAACTGCAATCAAGTTTTGGAGTTTCTGAAATTAAACGATCCAATGACATCACTTTAGGCGAAACCGCGCATTATTGGGATTACAGATATTACTCCTGATCTGGTCCAGTCATTTTGCAAATACCTCAGTTCAGTTGACATTGCAACTGCTTGTACGGCAATCTTGAACTGGATGTGGTTACTCTTACTTCAAACTCCTAATTCATACATCAACAAGTGGAAGTGGATAGACAAAAAGGCCTCTAATGCACTGTATTCACGATCGCAAACATCGAGCTTTAAAGTATTTGTGGTGCTATTAAGCAAATGAAATTCGCTCTCCATTTTCCGTCGATTGCGCCAATCCAAGGCCCTTTGAGAGAATAATGAGTAATGAGTAAACTTCGTGCTCTAGTTTCAAGCTCGTCGCCCGATCATGCACTTAGCGCGATAAGTGTGGAAGATGTGAAGAGGAAGAAGGAACGTGGATTGGATTTCTTTGCGGAGTATGTGCAGAAAATAGGCTTTGTGAATGACCCTCTCCTGATGTCTGCACAAACAAGTTAGCGAATGTGGTGCGTCCGTGAGGATGTGGTGCGCGTAACTAATCGCAAGGATATACTTGAATGGGCTTGTTAAGATATAATTTGGAGAAGGATACAAGCCCACACCGCTTGATTTGCAGCCGTACTATGTGAAGTGCTTGGCTTAGCTGGGTGATTCGCCTTATTGCCTCATGATTGAATCTAAATAAAGGCATGCATTTTTCTTACCTTTAGCGCTACATCTCTAGCTTCGAGGTATGGATTTGCTTTTAGATATTTTATAAGAGGCACTGACCGTACGTGAAGTAACCTTGCAGTTATGAAACCCTTTTATCACATATTGCACCTCAAAACATACAAAGAAGATGTTCAGCAATGCCAAAACGTGTCGTAGAGGACCGTCAAATCTGGGCTCACGTGAGCTAAGTCGATGAATGTGGAGCTGAATTTCTTCTCACTCACCATCAATCCTGTGTATTTGTGTAGGTCTTTCATGGCATTGCGCCACGCTGGCGCATTCCAAGCAGTTGATTCGGATCCGACCCCAGGCCAACGCACCTTTTGATGTGCTTTTGTTCTTCACTTTACCCATCCACAGTTGTTACTAATTTCATTCGCCCTTATAATCACCGAAAGGCATTTCATGTATTGAAGGCTGCTACCTTTATGGAAGAAGTGTGCTATTTTATTTCATTTTAGCTTTCCTTAAAGCCAAGTTAAGTGTTAACTTTCGCAGAGTGAGCTACTTGAGTGGCAAAAGTAGATTAACGAAGTAAGCAAAGCTCATTTCATCCATTAGTAGTCCCTAACCAGGAACTAACAAGATCTCTCGCAACAGTACTTTTGAAACGTCCTAATTCCCATCACTTTACTTATATTTACGTAGCACACATTAGATTTATTTTGATATGCGTTGCAAAGGGAATTAGTTAGCTGTCAGCTTTATGTAAGTCACATTCTGTACCTCAGCCCTTGCCTGGTTGTAGTCCACTACCGCGTGCAAATAGTGTCGTTAACCTCGGTGTCACCACCAGTTTTGCCAAGGCAGTAGTTAATTTAGTTGTGTATTTGGAAGTAGATGTGCTTTACTCACTACGCTGTTACAATTAAAAAAATTTCTTACACATGGATGGTGCTAGAGAGTGTCTTTACCCGTGTGTAACTGATTAGCAGTCACCCGACAAAGCCGGAAATGGTCAGAAAATGCGATTATTGCCCTGCAATTTTACCGTTATGCTATGTACATGGCTACTCAATAAGATCAGCCTAAGTTCTTTTACCGAATGAGCGGAACACTGATGACCAAATCAGACACTTCAGAATAGGTCGCTCATGGACATTATTTCTACAGTCCAACAGGTGTCCAAGATCACCAATACCGAGGGTGTCCTGTCAAATCTCCTCTCAAATAGTTAAAAAAACAGGCATTTTAGAACAAAAAATCACAGGGTGGCCCTCCCTTGCCTCTTTTGAAAGCAATAGGCGCTGTATAGAGTTATCCATTTTTTCACACAATCTTACAAAATTTGAGGCAACTTAAAGCATTTCCAATTTCACCTAAATGTCAACTATCTTCAATTTTTCCACGTTGACACATCAAAATTACCTCTCTTGGTCTAGGTTTTATCTCATATATACCTGCCCAATTAACACAGTTTGCTTCTCATTTTGATGCAGACTCCTGACTACACCAAATTTTAACTAACAGGTTGGCCTCATGATTCGCTAAATTTTCTCCACTGTATTCAGAAAGTTATCCTTTTAGTAGCATCTCTTGCTTAAACGCTAGTCATGTACTACTACTCACTCCATGAAATTCTGCATTCTGATTGCCTGTTTAGTGAAGACGTGAGCTAGAAAATGAAATTCCATTATAGGATGTTAAGAAAGATCGCTGATTCAGTTAAGACGACTTGATGGTGGGCTATAAACTGACACATTGCTAATCAAAATCGAGGGAGTAAAATTCCACAATGTCACGGTGGTTAAATAGCATAGGTTTTCAATTAATCTCTGACATTTATGTTTCTGCCGATGCCAGGCATTGTAATCGACGCTACAAACGCGAAGGCATTTCTCATAACAGTGGTCTAGTCCTGAAGATTGTGAAGAGGGCAAAGTTCTGATAGCGCATGAGCTGTCACGTGGCAATATCAATCAGTGCCTCGTGGCTCTGCAAACAGTGGTTGAACGGTCTCGCTCCAGCCTGCATTACAATGTGTAGTCTGGATACCACGGTCAGCAGAGCCAGTATTGCTGCATCCTTAGTTTTTTTGTAATATCCGAAGCCGGTAAATGTGCCCTGCTAGCATTCTACAAGCAGTGCTGATAACGCCAGAAAATTGCTACTGAGCGCTGGTATGGTAGTGAACGCATTTCACTACAGATTCCACTAGCGACAACGTCAGCAGCATCAAAAGGACGATGCTAAAATCAGGAGTTTTATACGTACGCATGTGTGAATGATTATTTTAAGGCATTCGTCGTGAACGGATTGCCGTACATCCGAAATTTTGTGAGGCTTGCCTCATGCCCAATAATGGAAAGCACATTGACGGACTTATAGGCATGCAGAATTAACAAGCTCAGTAGTCAACGATCAAATCTGATTAACCTATTTGTATTAGGAGGAGAAAATTAAACATGCATGCTTTGAATTCAATAATTTGATTGCCATAATGGAAAGATTAATCAGAAGAATCAGACCGGAAGACATATAGCTGGCATTAAAGAGTTGGGGTGTACAGACTGACCGATGATATGCAGGCTGCTTTAGAATTGCGATAAAGCATAAATGAAAGGAAGGAATGAAGTTTGCTGCTTGTGCCGATGCAGATTGTTCATAGCCACAAATTGTTCGCAGTCCTAGCCTCACTGGCAATTCTTACAAGGCTGCTTGCCAAAACTAGTGACCTGTAATTTTATGTAAGATTGCAATTAAGTGTTTGCATGGCATTAGAATGGCGTCTCATTTTCCAGTCTAACAAATAGCTTTCGAATTATTGAGGAAAATTAATTGTGATATCATATCCATGTTAGTGATGAGAAAGTAGGTGAAGATGGAGTGATATCATTCCAAATTGGTTTTGCTACTTCTATCATGGTAGAGCTTCTTAAAGTAGATAAGCAATTTACCAGCGCCAAATCAGGCACCTGCTCTTCGCTTGCAGACAGCAAACCCAATCTGTAGTCTCGAAGAAAGATAAGTCGTCAACCCATAAATACCTTTCATAAAAGACTGACTCAGTGTTCATGACTTGTGTGCGTCACACCATGCGCCTATTTTAAGCACTTGGCACAAAACTTTTAACAGATTTCTAAAGGCGTCGAGAAATCCAGAAGCGTAATTTTGTAATGCAACGGGGTCTTGAGAATTAGCTGCTAAGGCACCTTCCCATTGAAAGGAATATTGCCGAGTTTCAACCAAAAATTCGAACAAGACATGCACTGCATATCCGCGAGCTTATTTCTCATCCGTTCCGATTGCTGTATTTGTGAACAGGTGAGGATCTCAAGGCTACCCTCATTTGAGTTTGCTCATGAATAGACACAAATAGAAAATTTGATGGCAGTCGTTATAAACCTCGAGATAGCGAAACGATTGTTGGCGCACTTTAAAAAGATGCAGGTGAAGGAAGTGTACGGAACATCCTGCTGTTAACGAGGAATTTGCTCACTGATAGTCAGCGTAGCAGAGATGACGATTGTAGACGGGCTCGAAAGTCAGATGGAAGATCAGACTCACGCCAACCCGATGTCAACGCATTGAATCGTGTTATGTCGCCTCGGTTGAAGGACGTGAGTTGCATGGTTTCGGACGCTGCACTGTATCTTTCCATCATGACTACTATAAGTAGGGTAGACGTGACCTCTGATCAACATCCATGGTGACTACTTGCCTTTCAACTTCTGCATTGATATCTCTTGAATGGGGAAGATAAGTTATGAGGATGACTGTCGTGTAAAATAATATGGTTCTTTACGAATAGATGCTGTTATGGCTGGCCTATTTGCAGTGACAATTCGGAGAGTTCGTTATCCATTCATAAGAATTGCCGTTTCAAGCGCAATACTTGTATTGCTAAATCCATCCATCGTGCAGCTGCCGTCTTGGGTGTTCTTCGCATAGCCTTCCTGGTTCCTAGGTCCAAGCAAACGTTTGTCGAAAGAGAAGGTGGAGCTGTGGTAAAGTAAGATGGCGCATCAACCACAGCGTTGCCAAAATGCTGGCTACGACGAAAGTGCTGCAGCATTCGATGAGGAAACAAGTTTTTATTGGTTGTGTATAGTAGCAGCATTTGTATCAAAATAGCTGATTAAAAGGTGTCCATTCTGAGCAGCCATGTTGAATCAAACGTGTGCTTTAAGGAGCTCATGAAATTCATTCTCCTTCTCTGTCAAAGGACAGGTGTTTGGCATCACTTAAGCAGAATTTAGCCCAACACATGAACCTTATTTCGGCCCACGCCACAATTTAATCCAGTCTTATCCCATCTCAACACCAAATAAATGTATAAATGTGCAAATCTCTGTCAGTTCTTTTTTTCGCACACTGGCTAAGAGTGAAAGGGAAGGCGTTGATTCGATTTTCTTGTTCGTCCTGCGTTGTCCTGTTAATCACAGATGAGGTAAGTCATAGATTGAGACACACTGTCATGGGAGTAGTTAGCCTAAAACTTAAACGCAGGCGCCACCAATCTGTGGCACTGTTGAGCAGAACTTTGTAGTAAGGAAGAGTCATGGAAAAATGAGTATGTGGTGAGTTGAATTAGAAGGACATATCATGTGCAGGAGTGGGTGAGTTCATGTAAGCTTACGTCCTTCCTTATCATTGGACAAGGGAAGAGCATCCGGGCCATGGTGATTAAACGACACGAAACGGACCAATGTGTTAACGCTATTTTAAGGTCGCTCTAACACCGCCAGTGTTTAGGCCTCGTCACCACTGCTTACGGCCAATCCAACTTGGCATTGTGCGATAATGGTGGGTTTCTACAAATTTAATTATCTTCGGCATGCCTCTTTATCTTTATCGCCTCCGATTTATTGCTCTCCTTATATTCTCCGTCATCATTTTGCCTTTAACCCATTCGGCGTCATTAACTCTGACCTACTTTCGCTATACTTTAGAAGCAACGCAAAATCACCGACTTCCCAGCCGAAATCGTACTTCGAATATGCAAATTGCTTGATGTGGAGGATTTGGTGAGTGCCTGCAATACTATTCCCAACTGGCGATGGATACTGTCAAGTCAACAATCAAATCAGGCAATGACTCGTCATATCGGTAACTGGAAGTGGCTAGATAAGCACCTCTGTTGCCTCCTCTTTTCTCAAACCTCCCCAACTGTCGATGGGAATTTGCTTTCTGCCATCGAATACGATTTGAAGGAAACGAACTTGTTTCGGCAGTATTCATCTCAGTCAAGCCCTTCTTCTTTTCGACGGCTTATCAATTGTTGACTCACATTCTCTGCTAACCTATTTTGCTCCCAGCTCTACAAGTACGATTACTATTATCCCATTTTGCTTACCATAGCCCACTATGGATCGCCCAGGCGTTGTCCTCATCGCTTCGATTTTATTAATATTTTGAATTATAACCATACTGCTTCTGAAAGCGGATATGATAGCATAATATATTACGATGAATTCGAACAAAGAAAATTTAAAGGCGATATCTTGAGCTACGACTGCTACGTATTCCTGATGGATCCAGATTTTCGTTCCAGGCATCAACTACTGCACCTCTTGGATGCCATTAGACCGCATCAAATATTAATCATAGCCATCTTGCCAAGGAGTCGGGATAATCCAACAAATGAAATGTACGTCTTTGCAAAGTTCATTGCAAGTTTCGACAACTTCGTGGATTGCCCACTTGCAACTACTGCGGTGGATTGGCGATTGTGTTGTGTCAGGCTGCTGGATACCGGAGAGGTCAACTTGGAGGAGTGGATGCAATTCGTCAATTACGACTTCTACTTTAAGGGCATTGGCAGTAGACGCAAGGAAGGAGGCACTTCATCCAAGTATCAATCTCTTAGAAGGCCTCCGTTTTTCCTGTAAATGCGCGCTCAAATGCACTTCTGTTTCCCTGGGTCACCGTATTATCCATTTCTTAGCAATATTAGTGGCTCTTAAAACGGCTTGCTTAGGTTCACTTGCTCCAAGTCATTCGTTGCATAAATTTTTAACCACTCTTGTGCTAAGTAATTAACTTTGTTGCTTAGGTAGCACGAGTGGTTGGAGGTGGACTCCAAAAGCACACACACTATGCTTGAAGAGGTGGAAGGCAGAATTTCGGAGATTGTGCTTAAAGTGCAATTCTATCTTTCATACACGCCACAGATTCACGCACGGCGGTTTGGCATTTTGAAATCAAGTGAAGACTAGCAGACGGAAGCTAATCGCGCGCGTTTTGGATGGAGAGGTACAATAATGAGGAGCAAAATGTTAGCAAATCACACCACTCTGGCTGGTCTTTCGTTGTTCCGACATCTCCTACATCATTTCTCTCCACTTTCCCCCTTTTGGCAAGCATTTGCTTGTTCTTGCGCATCAGGGCGACAGTCTATGGAACACTCGAAACGGTAGCAGCGCAAGCACAGTGATCTCCTTGAACCGCCACTGCAGATAGGCTTAATGTGTTGTTAACCTGCTTGGAAAACTCACACCAGGTATACAGAAAAATCAGTCTTACATAAATATTTTCCCCTTGCACTACAAGCTGTATTATAATAGGCGGTGATAAATTGCGCATTGAACTCTTTATTTTTGCATCCGCAAACGCTAAACATTTTGCTATAGAACATTGTCTCCATTCCTTCACAAAGTCGTCAATATATAATTTGCCCCGCCAACTTTTGTCCATCTATCCTCATGGTCATCTCAAATGCCGCTGCGCGTGGAAGTATTAGTGACGACTCCTAACATGCGTTCCATACAATTTCGCCTTTGACTTCTCAGCTAACTCAGGGCTAAATCGTGGAGCGCATATTGCCCAACCAAGAAGAAAAGCAGAATGCTGTTACTCAGTTTCCCCTTTTGAGCACTTAACGTCCATCAAAAACAACGTTTTTATTCTGTTTAGTGAGCCGCGTAAATTCATTTCTACTTTGAGTGGCTTCTTTATTTTTGCATTTGGATGTGATCAACGCGGCACACTGACTCAGACATGCCGACCTCGGACTTTCATACGTTTGCTGAAGGGGAGAAGTTCCCCAGACGTGACATCGTCTTCATTTTACAACCCCACAGCTCTGCTGATATTTTACTCGGGACGCAAAACTATTTTTTTGGTTTAAAGCCGTGCCAATTCTCTTAGCTACGTTGCCATCATAAAGATGGGGAATAACTAATGCGTTGAAGAAATTCAAAAAGATGGTTTGTATTGCATTTGGTGGTTGTCTACATTTCAGTTCCGACAAATGGCGCCTGAAGTGGTGAGAACTATTGTAAAGTCAGCTGTGTGTGAAGCAAAGTTAGTCGTAATTGAAACAAAGCATCATTGGCAAACCAGACTTCAGTAGTGCCTATGCACACTTGTTTCACAGTTAGTACTTCGTGATTGCGGTGACGTGCCCATGTTAAGGCAGAGAAGACTGGCGGAGACTAATAGGGGTCAGTCCAAATCGGTTTCAATGCCAATATTTTGCAAAGCCATCGATCTCTAAATGTCTCTGCGCTCCTCTTGGACAGTAGGTTTAATACAGCTTTATCTATTCATCCAACCACCAAACCCACCTGCTTACTTACTTGCCGAACTCATGTGCATGCTGCGCTATTTATATTCGGTCTGACATTTGTATTTTGTTCATTACGAATCCGGGCAAACGATGATGCGTTTACTTCCTCCTATGTCCTTTCACTCACTCGTGCTTCGCTGACGTCAGTGTTCTGTACGGATGTTGAGATGCTAGACTCGGAATTTGTTGCATTCAAGGCAGCGCAAACAATGCGACCACGTTACTTCTTCCAAGGCTCCTTCATTCTCGTTTGACAGCCTAAGTCTTCACATGCCTTTTATTCCAGCACTTGTGCTCTGATCCATTTACCTTTGCAAGGCTTTCAGCACGACATCTGCTGCGTCTAACTGGGTGGTATACAGTGTGGAGGGCATTGTTATGCCCCTCCATATGCAACCCCACACAATTATATCTCACGCTAAATCGGTTGGGGCACATTTGTTTGCACAAGCAGTGTGCAACCTGGCCATGAATTATTTGTAAATTAGGAGGCTTTTGGCAAAGTCAATGCGTTCCGTTTCGGGTTGCAGAGCATGTTTCGAAATCGATATAATTGCTGGAATGTTGAGAGGCAAAAATTATGAGTCTACTGTCACGTGAGCCTAGTCATCAATAGACACGGGTAGAAGTCTACGACAAAAGTCACTTCGTTCCTCGTAATAGCAAAGAGCTTCAGAGAAGGTGAAAAGCACGGAGGGCGAAGGTGGCCGAGACACCTGTCCACAGGGAAACAACGATCATCGTCCTGACGCACGACGGTAAAGAAGGACCATGCTAACAGCATCCACCTTTAACTTAGGATAATGGTACAGCGTTAGGAAAGCGTGCCATCGTAGGTGGCATAAAAATCGGACAACTGAATTGTGGTAGAATGGAAAAATGGGTACGAAGTAATAAACAAAGAAATGAGCAGTGAGTTGAGACAACCATTGTCGGGGGACGGCAAATGCTACATACAATGCATCCCAGAGAAGGATTAGACTGACTTAATTACGACGCATGCTCATTGCGTCTCTTCTTGTTGCCTAGTTTTATTCAAGCGCTTATTCCGCGTCTTTAACAAGTGAATACGTAAATTTCTAGTGTCGCTTTTGCTTTCCTGTCATAAAAAGCACAAACGGCTCATGATCATCGGCAATGATGCAAGTCGTCTTCAAATATCTGCATGGATGTCTTCTGAATTATGGAACCGAGTTGTTAAAGATCTGTGGCGTTAAATGTCACTCTCATGACTGGCCTAGCTGCAGAGATGTTTCATAGCGATGGAATGATTTTGCATTCATTATAAGAGGGCGTTTATTCCATCGTGTCACCGTGATTTCGTGTATTACACTTGCAATCGTTCTCGGTGCATAGGACCAAGTTAATCTATGCCGAAACAGGGGGTAAAGGTAAAGTTGCTGTTAAGTCCTCGCACAGGGGACGTCTTACCAAAAAAGCAAAGGGGTATTTGCTGGCACTACTCGCTACTTGTCATCCAACTACTTTGTTTAATGCTCGTGTCTCTAACCTCTGCGGGTAAGACATCATTTAATGGCTTAAAACTCCAACGACGTAGGATGATACCTCAGCGGTAGTGCCCAAGACTAACCTACCATTTACTTCTTTAAGCATAATGTATGCCTTCTGAACCCTTCTCTGGACAAAATAATTTTTATGCCATCATGGAAGGCAGTTTGACACGAGATCTACAGAATGTTCCTGCATCGCGTAAAATTATTAAGCCAGTGCTAATTGTTCTAGAAGCCACCAAACTAACCCAAAGATGAAAAAGCAATGCGTTTCAAGAAAAGAGGTGTATTTGAGGTAATAGTTGCGGAGAAGGGCGGCGTTTGTTGGAATTGTCAATGCTCTTGAAATGCAAGCCGTAGTGAACAAATTGTGACGGCTCATTCGAATTAAGTTGTTCGCTTGCAGGGCATTGATACGCCGCGGACGCCCACCCAAGTTTTATTATGCATCCACAGCAGTTGTAGTGCGTACTAAAAACCCCAACTGTTATCATGTAGCATCAATTGATAGAACTTATATTGTACGGAGCACACATCAGCAGAAAGCAGGAGTAAAATGTGCAATAGATTTCGCAGAAATAGGGGTGCTCATACAATGTGGAAACAGTAGGTCTCAATAAGGCAAGAAAGAGTAGCTCATGGTTTGCCGAAGAGAGAACTAATCTGATCGGTTTAAAAGTCGGAATTTCTGTTGTGTCCAAGCGTTTGCAATCGACTTGCCAAAATCAATCTCCAGTTAGATATGGTGTTACAACCCTTTCCGAAGTCCCCATATGAAGGAAATCGCATATTCTAAGCTCCACTTTAGTGGGATGCCAGCAGTTCAAAGTTTTTGAAAGTGTCAGCAAAGTATGCCAACGTTGGTGGCACAAAAGTGGACTGTCGAAAATGTGACCCTAAAGTTGACAAGCGGGGAGTAAATGAGAGTTGGTAAAGAAGGAGGGAAAGGAGAAAATTAGTGGAGGCTACTGACACCCACCATTTTTGAAATGTGGTGGAGTTAATTGACTACGTGATAGAGGTACGAGGTTTGAATGCTTACGCCATGGAGGGGTGCAGGGGGAAGGATAAAGGGGAGATTGGATTGACCTCGCAATGTTGTCAACATATTGGATCATTTCGTGATGTTTGATGTGACTGTCACGCGACCACCTCATCTAGGATGTAAACAAAGCGGACGCAGTGGAATTAATATGAATGTTTGCTAGAGCCGTAACTGGCTACAGAAGTGGTGTATGGGCCTCGAATGAAGGTGGAAGAGATTTATTTTTCTGCAAGCAGTTGACAATCATCGCAACGTTGCTGTGATGCTGCTAGAAAAAGTAGCAGATCTCTTAAAAACGATGGCTGACAGCAGCAGTTAAATACGATTCTTACCCAATACTGTTTGTTTTCGTTACATGCTACAACCAATCCCTTTTAAATTGAACTAGAAACAGAGGTTCAGCGACAATCTCTAAACACAATATTGTGATCAATTTTAGGAGTGATAATGATTGAATGCCTTGCAGTACATCATTGGTCAATTTAAGTGCAGGCGGGCAGTTTCATGGACTACTTTCCATTTCCTTTCGTGAAAAGTTGTGCTTGTTCTGATACATGCAAGTGGACATTACGTGACTGATCTATGCACGCTGGGTTAAAGCCCTTTGAAATCCAAATTCTCCACTACACCAAACACACCGATTGTTGTTCACTCGACTGGCAAGCTCTCACATGCTGCATTGCTTACAGCGTCAAAATGCTACTTCAGCATCTACTCTGTCTGCTTTTAGTGACGGGTGCTGAGATCTACCCCATTTCCATGGCCAAGCAACTATAGTGATGCAAATTAGTGACAATACCGTTATTTTAACTGGAAATGCTGAACACTGTTAAGCATTATTAGATAACGCATCACCGAAATTGTATGCATCAGGAACTCAATCATGTAGATTGCTCCTTGACAGGGAAGGAACCACCGTTGTAACTGCCCTCAATTCTCTTGGATAATATGTCTAAAAGATTCCAGTATAGCATGTTTTACCAGTTGGTGAGGCACATCTCATAGTACTTGATACACCACATCCGCCAATTTACTGGCACAGCAGCTGGTGGAGAGCTATTGACAAGGCTTCCCATGTGACTTGACATGTCTATCACTCCATTGATTAGACCTCAATAATCAGCGTTTGATAGGGTGCAAGTAAATCTATGACGGTGATTAGGTCATTCTTGACAAACTGCGGCGCTTCCATGGGGACGATTTTGCAGTTATTCCAGTCATAGTCTCCTCGGTTCTCTATATATGCGAAATTTAAACAATGTAATTCGTGCCTATTTTAGTAAGATAAATAGAGTGGTATTAAAATTTAAAAAAAATAAAAAAGGCTTTTACTAGTTCCATAACTGTTAAAGAAACATGTGGTTTTGCTTTTTAACGACTGTGTTGACAGTAATTGTGCTATACGAAATGGCACAGGGACAAGGCAAAATCACTGGTATCATTGTCTGGGTAGATGTCCAGTACAGGGCTTAGTAGCGAAAGTAAGCATGGTGGCGGTCTGCAGATGGAAAAATAACTTCCAAATTCACCAACCTGCCTTCCTCAATGCAAGAAATTGCTGTCCCGGAAATGCAAAGGCAATGGTAGGTGCTATATTTTGTTAGAAAATTGTGCAGCTTTTACGTAGATAACTAAAGAGTGTTAGAGCTAATCCGTCCAGTCTTCGCCATGTCACGCTAGAGGTGTGACTGCGAATTCGCACGAATACGATGCTTTCATGGCAATAACATTTCGTTTTCTTTCCACTTCACCACCTCCTTTTCCATCCATCCATCCATCCATCCATCCATTCATCCATTCACCCATCAGTTCTCTGCTTTAGCATTGCGAAGCATTACAAAAGGATAGAGGGCACCGCAGTAGTAACAGTTGCGATTTATCATTCACCAATTATGTCTATTTTGGATGACACAGATGTTACTACACACACTGGGGGAATAAGAACTTCCTCATCAATTCATGCGCTTTTGTTGAATTGAAGACTTGACGTCATTCCTACACTGCGCAAACCCTCCAATTTTAATTTTTATGTAACCTTTTCCTCGCCGCTCAACGTTATAACACGGCAGTCTACCTAAACCAATGAACATGGCTCTAAACTAAAAATATTGTGATGTCCATAAAGCCACCAAAGTCTCCACGGGTCTTACCATTTGCTGTCATAGGGGAAGATCTGATGCAGACGGTTGCTACAGGAAGCAGGAGGTTATAACCCAGAAAAATACCCTTCCGTTACCTCATCTGGCTGATTCGATGGACCACCTTCGAGGCCATAGTGGCTCTCTGCAAAGGCTTTGAAGTTAGGATACTGGCAGGTGGAAATAGTGGAAATGGACAGAAGGGAGATAGTTGTTATTACCGTTAAAGTAACATTACGAATCCTATCAAATGGCTTTCGGGCTTTGTAATGCAGCTGTCACTTTTTACTATCTATGCGAACCGCACCACTCAAACTGCTTGAGTAACAATGTGTACGATACCCTGATGACTTTCCTGGTTGCCAAGGTGTTGGTTTGGGGTACAGCAATGATCTTAAAAGCAGTTTTGATCCTGTGTCGAAGCTGTGCCAGCATTAGCACCATTCAAGCAATGATGTAACAAGAGAGTTCAATGATAATTATCGCGTCTACCTATTTATATACTTCCAATTAATTACACACTCACATGGCGGTGGATAGGTGGTTTGTCTCTCAAGTGCGCACGTTCACTTGCTTGGTACACCTGTACAAGTACAGAAAACGGCCCCCTTACAAGCTTTGGCACATTAAGCCTATCTGCAGTGGCGGTTCAAGGAGATCACTGTGCTTGCGCTGCTACCGTTTCGAGTGTTCCATAGACTGTCGCCCTGATGCGCAAGAACAAGCAAATGCTTGCCAAAAGGGGGAAAGTGGAGAGAAATGATGTAGGAGATGTCGGGACAACGAAAGACCAGCCAGAGTGGTGTGATTTGCTAACATTTTGCTCCTCATTATTGTACCTCTCCATCCAAAACGCGCGCGATTAGCTTCCGTCTGCTAGTCTTCACTTGATTTCAAAATGCCAAACCGCCGTGCGTGAATCTGTGGCGTGTATGAAAGATAGAATTGCACTTTAAGCACAATCTCCGAAATTCTGCCTTCCACCTCTTCAAGCATAGTGTGTGTGCTTTTGGAGTCCACCTCCAACCACTCGTGCTACCTAAGCAACAAAGTTAATTACTTAGCACAAGAGTGGTTAAAAATTTATGCAACGAATGACTTGGAGCAAGTGAACCTAAGCAAGCCGTTTTAAGAGCCACTAATATTGCTAAGAAATGGATAATACGGTGACCCAGGGAAACAGAAGTGCATTTGAGCGCGCATTTACAGGAAAAACGGAGGCCTTCTAAGAGATTGATACTTGGATGAAGTGCCTCCTTCCTTGCGTCTACTGCCAATGCCCTTAAAGTAGAAGTCGTAATTGACGAATTGCATCCACTCCTCCAAGTTGACCTCTCCGGTATCCAGCAGCCTGACACAACACAATCGCCAATCCACCGCAGTAGTTGCAAGTGGGCAATCCACGAAGTTGTCGAAACTTGCAATGAACTTTGCAAAGACGTACATTTCATTTGTTGGATTATCCCGACTCCTTGGCAAGATGGCTATGATTAATATTTGATGCGGTCTAATGGCATCCAAGAGGTGCAGTAGTTGATGCCTGGAACGAAAATCTGGATCCATCAGGAATACGTAGCAGTCGTAGCTCAAGATATCGCCTTTAAATTTTCTTTGTTCGAATTCATCGTAATATATTATGCTATCATATCCGCTTTCAGAAGCAGTATGGTTATAATTCAAAATATTAATAAAATCGAAGCGATGAGGACAACGCCTGGGCGATCCATAGTGGGCTATGGTAAGCAAAATGGGATAATAGTAATCGTACTTGTAGAGCTGGGAGCAAAATAGGTTAGCAGAGAATGTGAGTCAACAATTGATAAGCCGTCGAAAAGAAGAAGGGCTTGACTGAGATGAATACTGCCGAAACAAGTTCGTTTCCTTCAAATCGTATTCGATGGCAGAAAGCAAATTCCCATCGACAGTTGGGGAGGTTTGAGAAAAGAGGAGGCAACAGAGGTGCTTATCTAGCCACTTCCAGTTACCGATATGACGAGTCATTGCCTGATTTGATTGTTGACTTGACAGTATCCATCGCCAGTTGGGAATAGTATTGCAGGCACTCACCAAATCCTCCACATCAAGCAATTTGCATATTCGAAGTACGATTTCGGCTGGGAAGTCGGTGATTTTGCGTTGCTTCTAAAGTATAGCGAAAGTAGGTCAGAGTTAATGACGCCGAATGGGTTAAAGGCAAAATGATGACGGAGAATATAAGGAGAGCAATAAATCGGAGGCGATAAAGATAAAGAGGCATGCCGAAGATAATTAAATTTGTAGAAACCCACCATTATCGCACAATGCCAAGTTGGATTGGCCGTAAGCAGTGGTGACGAGGCCTAAACACTGGCGGTGTTAGAGCGACCTTAAAATAGCGTTAACACATTGGTCCGTTTCGTGTCGTTTAATCACCATGGCCCGGATGCTCTTCCCTTGTCCAATGATAAGGAAGGACGTAAGCTTACATGAACTCACCCACTCCTGCACATGATATGTCCTTCTAATTCAACTCACCACATACTCATTTTTCCATGACTCTTCCTTACTACAAAGTTCTGCTCAACAGTGCCACAGATTGGTGGCGCCTGCGTTTAAGTTTTAGGCTAACTACTCCCATGACAGTGTGTCTCAATCTATGACTTACCTCATCTGTGATTAACAGGACAACGCAGGACGAACAAGAAAATCGAATCAACGCCTTCCCTTTCACTCTTAGCCAGTGTGCGAAAAAAAGAACTGACAGAGATTTGCACATTTATACATTTATTTGGTGTTGAGATGGGATAAGACTGGATTAAATTGTGGCGTGGGCCGAAATAAGGTTCATGTGTTGGGCTAAATTCTGCTTAAGTGATGCCAAACACCTGTCCTTTGACAGAGAAGGAGAATGAATTTCATGAGCTCCCTTAAAAGCACACGTTTGATTCAACATGGCTGCTCAGAATGGACACCTTTTAATCAGCTATTTTGATACAAATGCTGCTACTATACACAACCAATAAAAACTTGTTTCCTCATCGAATGCTGCAGCACTTTCGTCGTAGCCAGCATTTTGGCAACGCTGTGGTTGATGCGCCATCTTACTTTACCACAGCTCCACCTTCTCTTTCGACAAACGTTTGCTTGGACCTAGGAACCAGGAAGGCTATGCGAAGAACACCCAAGACGGCAGCTGCACGATGGATGGATTTAGCAATACAAGTATTGCGCTTGAAACGGCAATTCTTATGAATGGATAACGAACTCTCCGAATTGTCACTGCAAATAGGCCAGCCATAACAGCATCTATTCGTAAAGAACCATATTATTTTACACGACAGTCATCCTCATAACTTATCTTCCCCATTCAAGAGATATCAATGCAGAAGTTGAAAGGCAAGTAGTCACCATGGATGTTGATCAGAGGTCACGTCTACCCTACTTATAGTAGTCATGATGGAAAGATACAGTGCAGCGTCCGAAACCATGCAACTCACGTCCTTCAACCGAGGCGACATAACACGATTCAATGCGTTGACATCGGGTTGGCGTGAGTCTGATCTTCCATCTGACTTTCGAGCCCGTCTACAATCGTCATCTCTGCTACGCTGACTATCAGTGAGCAAATTCCTCGTTAACAGCAGGATGTTCCGTACACTTCCTTCACCTGCATCTTTTAAAGTGCGCCAACAATCGTTTCGCTATCTCGAGGTTTATAACGACTGCCATCAAATTTTCTATTTGTGTCTATTCATGAGCAAACTCAAATGAGGGTAGCCTTGAGATCCTCACCTGTTCACAAATACAGCAATCGGAACGGATGAGAAATAAGCTCGCGGATATGCAGTGCATGTCTTGTTCGAATTTTTGGTTGAAACTCGGCAATATTCCTTTCAATGGGAAGGTGCCTTAGCAGCTAATTCTCAAGACCCCGTTGCATTACAAAATTACGCTTCTGGATTTCTCGACGCCTTTAGAAATCTGTTAAAAGTTTTGTGCCAAGTGCTTAAAATAGGCGCATGGTGTGACGCACACAAGTCATGAACACTGAGTCAGTCTTTTATGAAAGGTATTTATGGGTTGACGACTTATCTTTCTTCGAGACTACAGATTGGGTTTGCTGTCTGCAAGCGAAGAGCAGGTGCCTGATTTGGCGCTGGTAAATTGCTTATCTACTTTAAGAAGCTCTACCATGATAGAAGTAGCAAAACCAATTTGGAATGATATCACTCCATCTTCACCTACTTTCTCATCACTAACATGGATATGATATCACAATTAATTTTCCTCAATAATTCGAAAGCTATTTGTTAGACTGGAAAATGAGACGCCATTCTAATGCCATGCAAACACTTAATTGCAATCTTACATAAAATTACAGGTCACTAGTTTTGGCAAGCAGCCTTGTAAGAATTGCCAGTGAGGCTAGGACTGCGAACAATTTGTGGCTATGAACAATCTGCATCGGCACAAGCAGCAAACTTCATTCCTTCCTTTCATTTATGCTTTATCGCAATTCTAAAGCAGCCTGCATATCATCGGTCAGTCTGTACACCCCAACTCTTTAATGCCAGCTATATGTCTTCCGGTCTGATTCTTCTGATTAATCTTTCCATTATGGCAATCAAATAATTGAATTCAAAGCATGCATGTTTAATTTTCTCCTCCTAATACAAATAGGTTAATCAGATTTGATCGTTGACTACTGAGCTTGTTAATTCTGCATGCCTATAAGTCCGTCAATGTGCTTTCCATTATTGGGCATGAGGCAAGCCTCACAAAATTTCGGATGTACGGCAATCCGTTCACGACGAATGCCTTAAAATAATCATTCACACATGCGTACGTATAAAACTCCTGATTTTAGCATCGTCCTTTTGATGCTGCTGACGTTGTCGCTAGTGGAATCTGTAGTGAAATGCGTTCACTACCATACCAGCGCTCAGTAGCAATTTTCTGGCGTTATCAGCACTGCTTGTAGAATGCTAGCAGGGCACATTTACCGGCTTCGGATATTACAAAAAAACTAAGGATGCAGCAATACTGGCTCTGCTGACCGTGGTATCCAGACTACACATTGTAATGCAGGCTGGAGCGAGACCGTTCAACCACTGTTTGCAGAGCCACGAGGCACTGATTGATATTGCCACGTGACAGCTCATGCGCTATCAGAACTTTGCCCTCTTCACAATCTTCAGGACTAGACCACTGTTATGAGAAATGCCTTCGCGTTTGTAGCGTCGATTACAATGCCTGGCATCGGCAGAAACATAAATGTCAGAGATTAATTGAAAACCTATGCTATTTAACCACCGTGACATTGTGGAATTTTACTCCCTCGATTTTGATTAGCAATGTGTCAGTTTATAGCCCACCATCAAGTCGTCTTAACTGAATCAGCGATCTTTCTTAACATCCTATAATGGAATTTCATTTTCTAGCTCACGTCTTCACTAAACAGGCAATCAGAATGCAGAATTTCATGGAGTGAGTAGTAGTACATGACTAGCGTTTAAGCAAGAGATGCTACTAAAAGGATAACTTTCTGAATACAGTGGAGAAAATTTAGCGAATCATGAGGCCAACCTGTTAGTTAAAATTTGGTGTAGTCAGGAGTCTGCATCAAAATGAGAAGCAAACTGTGTTAATTGGGCAGGTATATATGAGATAAAACCTAGACCAAGAGAGGTAATTTTGATGTGTCAACGTGGAAAAATTGAAGATAGTTGACATTTAGGTGAAATTGGAAATGCTTTAAGTTGCCTCAAATTTTGTAAGATTGTGTGAAAAAATGGATAACTCTATACAGCGCCTATTGCTTTCAAAAGAGGCAAGGGAGGGCCACCCTGTGATTTTTTGTTCTAAAATGCCTGTTTTTTTAACTATTTGAGAGGAGATTTGACAGGACACCCTCGGTATTGGTGATCTTGGACACCTGTTGGACTGTAGAAATAATGTCCATGAGCGACCTATTCTGAAGTGTCTGATTTGGTCATCAGTGTTCCGCTCATTCGGTAAAAGAACTTAGGCTGATCTTATTGAGTAGCCATGTACATAGCATAACGGTAAAATTGCAGGGCAATAATCGCATTTTCTGACCATTTCCGGCTTTGTCGGGTGACTGCTAATCAGTTACACACGGGTAAAGACACTCTCTAGCACCATCCATGTGTAAGAAATTTTTTTAATTGTAACAGCGTAGTGAGTAAAGCACATCTACTTCCAAATACACAACTAAATTAACTACTGCCTTGGCAAAACTGGTGGTGACACCGAGGTTAACGACACTATTTGCACGCGGTAGTGGACTACAACCAGGCAAGGGCTGAGGTACAGAATGTGACTTACATAAAGCTGACAGCTAACTAATTCCCTTTGCAACGCATATCAAAATAAATCTAATGTGTGCTACGTAAATATAAGTAAAGTGATGGGAATTAGGACGTTTCAAAAGTACTGTTGCGAGAGATCTTGTTAGTTCCTGGTTAGGGACTACTAATGGATGAAATGAGCTTTGCTTACTTCGTTAATCTACTTTTGCCACTCAAGTAGCTCACTCTGCGAAAGTTAACACTTAACTTGGCTTTAAGGAAAGCTAAAATGAAATAAAATAGCACACTTCTTCCATAAAGGTAGCAGCCTTCAATACATGAAATGCCTTTCGGTGATTATAAGGGCGAATGAAATTAGTAACAACTGTGGATGGGTAAAGTGAAGAACAAAAGCACATCAAAAGGTGCGTTGGCCTGGGTCGGATCCGAATCAACTGCTTGGAATGCGCCAGCGTGGCGCAATGCCATGAAAGACCTACACAAATACACAGGATTGATGGTGAGTGAGAAGAAATTCAGCTCCACATTCATCGACTTAGCTCACGTGAGCCCAGATTTGACGGTCCTCTACGACACGTTTTGGCATTGCTGAACATCTTCTTTGTATGTTTTGAGGTGCAATATGTGATAAAAGGGTTTCATAACTGCAAGGTTACTTCACGTACGGTCAGTGCCTCTTATAAAATATCTAAAAGCAAATCCATACCTCGAAGCTAGAGATGTAGCGCTAAAGGTAAGAAAAATGCATGCCTTTATTTAGATTCAATCATGAGGCAATAAGGCGAATCACCCAGCTAAGCCAAGCACTTCACATAGTACGGCTGCAAATCAAGCGGTGTGGGCTTGTATCCTTCTCCAAATTATATCTTAACAAGCCCATTCAAGTATATCCTTGCGATTAGTTACGCGCACCACATCCTCACGGACGCACCACATTCGCTAACTTGTTTGTGCAGACATCAGGAGAGGGTCATTCACAAAGCCTATTTTCTGCACATACTCCGCAAAGAAATCCAATCCACGTTCCTTCTTCCTCTTCACATCTTCCACACTTATCGCGCTCAGTGCATGATCGGGCGACGAGCTTGAAACTAGAGCACGAAGTTTACTCATTACTCATTATTCTCTCAAAGGGCCTTGGATTGGCGCAATCGACGGAAAATGGAGAGCGAATTTCATTTGCTTAATAGCACCACAAATACTTTAAAGCTCGATGTTTGCGATCGTGAATACAGTGCATTAGAGGCCTTTTTGTCTATCCACTTCCACTTGTTGATGTATGAATTAGGAGTTTGAAGTAAGAGTAACCACATCCAGTTCAAGATTGCCGTACAAGCAGTTGCAATGTCAACTGAACTGAGGTATTTGCAAAATGACTGGACCAGATCAGGAGTAATATCTGTAATCCCAATAATGCGCGGTTTCGCCTAAAGTGATGTCATTGGATCGTTTAATTTCAGAAACTCCAAAACTTGATTGCAGTTAGCATTCTAACTACACTTAATAACTATTTCACTGAAAGGGACAGGAGCCTTTATAGATAAGACTTTGACAAATACATTTTAAATGCTTGCTTTGGTTAGAATTTTAGTGAGTTAACTTACGTCCATCTCTATATTGGAGGTCTAAGCAGACGATGCTAAACCCGACTACTGTAAAGCTAACAGAATTGTGAAGGAGGTGACCTAGTTAACCATTTAAATGCTGTAAAATGAGTAAGGAGAACTAGAACTGGTCTGGGTTTACGTCTTGCTGCACATGTAGAATGGCGTAGTCGTCTTAGTAAAGTGCTGCTCTTGTCTGTCCCGTATTTGTTTTTGTGACTTGGATTTGACATTGGTGCCAACGAGTGAGGAAGTTTTAGAGAGAATAGCGCATTCGCTTTGATTTCGCTATCTAAGCAATGTGGCTATGCGGATTAACATTTGGCAGAACTGACTCAATTGTTCCACCACTAAGGGGTGAAACACGGGGAATAGGCTACACGATCGCTTTTCCCATTACGGTTGCTTGATAATTAGTGTGCAACAGAGGACATGTTATCTGTGAGGCTTGCCAACGTGGCATGTCAAATCATTGTAGCTTAAGAGCCTACTACTTACCATTTTGATCCATTCGGTGACTTTGGCAATACTCGGGAAAGGAGCGGTGTACTCTGCATATGCTATTAGCTCTGAATGCACTAGATTCCGTAAAATTATTTGCCACTACACGGCCATCATAGCCTCACATGCTTTGCATAAAGAAATGACGAGATCTTCAGTCATATTGTCATGCACCCGGCAATCAACATGGGCGCGTATTTGTAAAAAGAGAATGCTTGAGAGTCCGTTTGGGGAAGGTTTGCATTTAACTAGCAAATATCTTGATTTCTTTGCTTTTGACTAGATCTAATGCACTATCCTTAAAATTCATTAAAAATGCACCTCTATAGTAGACATTTGACGCGATTCCGTCTTAACTAATACTTGTTTATCACTTGTTAATACAAATGTGCTCTTCATGATTACAAGACTATAGACCTCAACTATGCCAATCGCAATGAGTTTCTTGTAAAGTAAAGGTTTGATTCCTGTTTCTTTACTCGTTTGTTCCTCTTAACGCACTTGCGTTGCTATCGCGCCGTCTCCAATGGAGCGCACATTGCCAACACTGGTGGTAAATTTCAGCAAAATTAAGCTCTTCACAAACAAAAAAGAGAAATTTCATGCTTGAATATGCAACAGCGAAGCCAATTTGCAAATTGCCTCACGTCTAATCAAGGAGGAGCAGAATTTTTTTTTTCTCCTGAATTGCTTCAAAATCTCTTTGTATTGCATGATATTTGCCTGTCTACCCTTGGCAAACAGAGCAAATACTAGGCAAAATAGGTGGCAATCAGAACTCACCTCAGTAAAGGGTTAGTTGGACATGGAGCGCACATTGCCAACACTGGTGGTAAATTTCAGCAAAATTAAGCTCTTCACAAACAAAAAAGAGAAATTTCATGCTTGAATATGCAACAGCGAAGCCAATTTGCAAATCGCCTCACGTCTAATCAAGGAGGAGCAGAATTTTTTTTTTTTCTCCTGAATTGCTTCAAAATCTCTTTGTATTGCATGATATTTTGCCTGTCTACCCTTGGCAAACAGAGCAAATACTAGGCAAAATAGGTGGCAATCAGAACTCACCTCAGTAAAGGGTTAGTTGGACGTGCACTAATCTTTGTTCTGAAGTGTTGAAAGCGTTGGTTTTATGTAAATCCTCCTTATTGTCCCATTCAGGCAAGCAAAAATAATTGATTATGTTTACAAAACTTTTGCTTCCAAAGATGCTAGGCGTACTCTTTATATTTGTTTTATGCGGATACAACCAAAACTTTTGGGTTAATGCTTAGGAAGTAAAAGAGGAGGTATGAATTTCACCCAGGCAGCGTGATACCTTTTTTACTGCATATTGCGGTAAGAGTTGGTGCAAGATTTCTACGTCCTGGGCACTGGTACAATCACCATGAATGGTGTGAATATGCAAGAGGATTCGCTGCTGGCAGACTGCAGTTCAGAATTCCATTTACCAACATTCTTTGTGCCACAGTGCGAAGTTAAGCAGCCCGTTCGCGGTGATTCGCCTCAATCATGCCATCGCATTGACTATACATGTTTGGAAAAGTAATTATAATTAGAAGGGCAACTTGGACACAGCGCTAACATAATGCATTGTCATGCTTAAGCCATATTTGTTATTGTAATTCTGCAATGAAACAGCACATATAATGTTTAGCATTATTAATGGATGCCTTGTGCACGCATTCATTTCGTTTGTAGCATGCATATCCATACTATTCATAGTACATGCATCATAAGTTCTGTAAGGGCGACCTTCACATCGTTGCACATGACGAGTAAGCTAATCTTAGGATGCCGTTTCCTCTCTCACGATTTGTAGAAATCTTGTAATCGTTGAAAGTTGTTTTCGCCATTCGAGGTACGAACAGTGGATTGCTGGCGAGTCTAAATTCGTTTTTCAGGCCGTAGGATAGGGCCTGATTATCCACATGTTGATTACATCTAGCCAGCACAGTACAGTAATTTTTGCAATGTTTGTCGACGATGCAAACATACCCATGAAACTGAGTAGCTTGCTATGTAAACTGCATGCATTTAAATTAGGCTGTATTTGATACCAACGGAGAAGCTCAGTGCTCTTGGTCAAGAGTACTGTGGAGAGTTAAGTTGTCTCTGAGGCAAGAGAGCATTTTCGAGCATTAAGCTTCTCTTAATTTTCGTCAAGTGCTTTGGCTTGCAATACCAATGTTTGTGGAGATGCTTGAAGATTGCTCTCATTGCGCTTTAAAAACGGCCCATAACGTCCACTTCTTTACCACTTGATTACCTTCTACCAAATTGTGTATTCAGCGTGCATAAATTTTAGTCAACTTTGTGAAAGACGAGAAGGCGGATTTGCGCGTGTATCGAAGGTTTTTCTAAAAAAAAACAACGCAATTCATTATTGGCAAGTTGTTGCTTGGTTTTTTCTTCTTATCATTCATCTATGCATGCATGAGATATTTTGCTCTGGGTCCTTTTTCTAACCGATTGGTTGATCGTCTTCTTGATAATGTACTTACATCACCACCTAGTTGTGGTCGTCACCATTGGTTGACCGATTAGTACAACTTCCAATACGAAGCATGCACGTAGAGAAGAGGACAAATCCTGATTTTATGTAAGTGCTTGTAGGACGAGTCTGCGATCTAATTAGCTTTTACACTATTGCCACGTGTGCACACGCACAACCTAAATACAAAATGTTGGTGAATCCACTTTTCTCTTGCAACCCTTGTCCCTACTGTATTTGTAAAGTCACTGGCTTTTGTAAGATTTGAGATATAATTTTAGGTTGACGAGCCTGGGCAAAATAGAGAACACTTGCTTGAGGTGACATGGCAAACAATGACAAAAGTCTATTGAGTCTAGAAAACCACCAATTTCGCAGCTACTTTTAATCAATAGGTAACATTGTGAGGTAAAAAGTTCTAGCCTTACAAATTTGCAAGAATGTATACATACTACCGCAGAATCATTAAGTAAAAATCGTATTGCTGTACGAATTGCTTGAGGTAAACAAAAGTTTGTCGTAGACAATTCACAGTGTTCAGGGGATGACAAAGTCTGCCTCATGTCATAGCACATTAGCGACTTGTTATCATAGTTGGCACGATGACTTCAGAAGTGACTTAAATTATTAAACGAGGCATCATATTATCCTGGTAGCACTTAATCAAAATAACTGCGATGCTTGCTTCTCTGATTATGCCAGCTTGGCTGGCGTCTCCATCGCATTGCTAGTTTCTGTTAGCTTATTCTTCTAACATTACTTCCACCTGCTTCTGTTTAGGCGCATTAAGTTATTTTTGTGGGATGCACAGGACCTTCATAACATGCCTACGAAGAAGCTCATTGATTGCATACGAATTGGCCAGTGTGACGTGAAATCCACTATCCATCGCCATGATTTTGGAGAGTTTCCAGTAGTTGTCAGTGGGTGGGTCATTGTCTTTTGCGAATGCGTAGGCAACTTCCAGTGGCACTGCTGACGAACAAAAATTATGACGAGGAAACGCGTGTGCGAATGATGTGATTCCTAGCATTTAAATGTCCTCTGCGGTGCAACCAGCAAGTCTCAGTTATCCGCATAAAATTGGTGCATTTAGATTTAGCTGCCTACAGCTCAAGTAGTACCCTATCAAGAATAAAATGAATCCTAAAAAATGAAGGACCGTTCTCACTAATAATTCTCAGCAGTTGCAGACAGCATTGCAAAGGACTTATTATAGGCAAGTCACTACTATCCATGCAAAAATCTGGCCTCAAATGTGGGCAGGATAATGCTATGAAGTGTCCCAAATGCTTAAAACCAATTTTAGCTGCCCACTTTGCACACAAGTATACGTTACTAGCTTAGGCTGATGAGGCTTGCATTTCAAGACTGCCACTCCGTTACATCTTCATTTGCTTAAGCTTATAATGGATTGATCTGAGATTTAAGTGGCAATGTGTAAATGAAAGTGTTAAAGATTGGCTGCTAAATGGGTTCACATCTCACCGTCTTAGTAGCTATTTTACCATCAACAACGCTAGGTCTCTGAATGCTTAATTACTAAAGAGCTGGCCCGCAAACCCAAAGGCATTGACGGCTGCGAGAAGAAGATGTCTAGATATTTAAACTGTGTTAAAGAGACATCGAGAATGCTCAATACTTGGCAACTCAGGTGCCTTTACCTTGTTCTAGCAGGGTTGCAAAGATTTGGAGAAGCGCACCCTACATTCAAAAATCTTCTGTTGATATAACTTATCCAAGTCCAAAAGGCACGAAAGCAAATGAAATCTGGTACCACACCCCAGCGAAAATTAATGTGGTACCGTTGTTCTCTAGGCCACGCGACACGCTACATGCAGCACGTACCATGATCGATTACACGCATGCGACGGGAGAGAATTCAATCACATCAACGCTAGACATGCCACCGCTCGCGATCCTAAGTACCATTATTCTTTCCATAACCTAGTTCGTCTTATTAACTCCTTCTCCGTTACGACTCGGCCATTAGACCCTTTACTACCCCTCCGTTCTTCATTCGAAGGAGGCCAATGGACTAAAGCAAAGCTTAAATGCGCATATGTAAAAATTGAAGGTAAATTACGACTTCCCTCCCTTTAATTCTTTATCAAATTATTTGCTCTTTACTCTCTTTCTTCCTTTTTTACGTACCAGCCAAACACTAAATCAAATGTCAAGGCTCTTAGTTAGGCCTGCGTGCCAAAAGCAAGCCCTCTTGCTACAAATTAATATTTTATTAGATTAAACGAACTTTTTGGTTTTTATAGCGGTTATTCAAATGTGGATGACAAAACCATGCATAGATGGTTGAATGGAAGAATTAGTGAAATGACGAAAGTAGGATCTCATCGCGACATGACACAAATCAAATTACATACTCTGCGCAGAAGTTAGAATAAAAGATCGTTTTGTTTTCTTGCATTCGCTTCCCCTATCGTTTTCCGCCCTTCCTATTTGCTTTTCTTCGTCAACATCGTCTTATTTCTTTGGCCCAATTAGCTCAACAGATATTTTCCTTGCCTGCGCCGGATAGACCGCGCCTTCCTCACTCTTCTCTTTAGCTAGAAGCAAGTTCCGTGCTTATGTTTAGAAGTGAGTTATTCATCTCTTAATAGAACCCACAATCTGATTGTCTGCGCACATTCATAAAACATATTACAGACACAGAGTAGCAGACGCACAGGATCGTACTCCATGTTTCCAGTCGCTTGCCCACAGCGGATGTGCTGTAGTAGGCTAGGTTAAACTAAGCTAGGCTTATAGGCCATGTACTGGGCAGACCACATTCATGTTTCTACTCTAGCATGCAAATCTCACTCATCACTTTGCATTCCGCTATTCTAGTTATGCTTTATTTGTATTTCACAATTCACGAAAAAGACTTAGATGGTAATGATGCTCCTAACATTGTTGCCTAGGTAGCAGCGTCCATCGAAACACGTAGGGACTATTGGCACTTTGGGATCGAAGAATGAGATACAATCCTCATGTGTCCTAGTCCCCTCTCAGATTCGAATCCAGCACCGCTACCGTAGGCAACTCATCCTTCCCTCATTGTTCCTTCGGGTCGTTGATACGATCAGTCTTATGTAATACGTGACAGCGCCCCACCCACCCAGCTTAGCTATCTTTTTAACAGATTCGCAGATGCACCGTCATGTACTCGCCTTTTCTACTGCCCTTTGGTGAAACCAGAACTAGCTCTTACTCTATCTTTGGTTTTGTTCCCTCACCATGAAACTTCCACCTTCTCAATCTACTTCCCCTTCCTTCTGATCTTCATCCATGTCACTTTAGTGAGTTCCACTCATTATTCAACTGTTTACATCTCTTGCCCATATATGCTTGCACCCCTGTCTTACTGCATTCATTTGTCAGCCTTTGTACCGTTGCTAATGCTGGAAGTTGATCAGACTGCACTGAACTTTACTGATGACCGTATCCTACCGCTTCCTGCCCCGTTCTATGTCAGCATCCATGTTTCATATTTCCATTTACAACCTCAGCTTATTTTAGATCCCACCTATCAGGCCTTCCATCCTCTTGTACTCGCCGAAATGAAGGTAAGCACGTCAATACATTATAAGTTTGCAATTTGTATTTTAGCTAGGCTTCTACTTACCACGTTGCCGATGTCTACCTTTTGTCCTTTCAGCCGATCTGTACCCTTAGTCCGTTGTAGAAACATATAAACTGTGCATCTTTTCTCCAGTCGTTATTGCAAGTCCACTGCAAAAAGCGATCATACACCCACCTTAGAAGTAAAAGCAAAACCATTCGTCATTATGCGGTTAGCTGAAGGACAAAACAATCATCTGATATGGTGCTGCCTACTGATGTGCTGGCAGGGCACAATTTTTTAATTAGCTGAATCGATGTTTAGTTCTGCATTTTTTTCAAATCTGTTGCAAAGCTGACAATCACTTCTTCACACTGACATTAATGGGCACCACCTAGTTGCAATTGCTTTACGAGTGAGTTGGCATGCACTGGGGAGCAGGAAAACAAGTTCCCTTATTTAGGACTATGGATTAACTTTGGTTCCTGTTCTCGACATATGATGTGCCTTAGAATGAGGTGCCCCAATAAGGTGTTGCTCTGTCCTCATGCGACTCCTAAGGAGTAGGAGCAGTGTAACAACGCCAATCAAAATCACGCAGACAATAAAGCGTTGCTAGCGCTCCGAGTTAAATTCCAAGCCTATTTTGCAGCAGCCTTTGATGTGTTTCATAAAAAATATTTCATCACCCATCACTGTTTGATGTGTCAGTTGTGACGCCTATTAAAGATTATCATTCATTCGCCTTTGTGCGCTTTCAAAGTAATGCACCCGATGTTTGAATTAATTGCCCCAAAATTAATCTGCATTTTCAAACTTTTACTTACTCATTTTAAAAGCGCAAGTACTTTCTGTTTGGAGGGTGTCTTGACTTTCCTTCGACAGTAACCAAGTACAAAAGAAGGGCATAAAGGATATAATTTGCCAATGCAATCGAATTTGCGTCATCCCATTGCACCAAGTTATTGATAATGACCATGAGTTAGTCGTAAAATGGCATCACTGCCATAGCTGAGGTGGTTGAGGTCTTTGACCGAAGCGGTCATGGCAAGAGGCTCGTGATAACTGCCAGTGAACGACATCTTGCCTAGACATTATCAGCGTCACAGCCTTGCAGTCCGACCGTGAACCAAGGGAACTTATTTACTTGCCGACCACTGAGTCATTACAAACAACGCACATGACTTGCACAACCACTTCACTACCCGAGAGAGCTTTGCTATGTAAGTTACATAAACACACTGTGATATGGGCACATTAGCTTATTATAACATACAAAACGTACCTTTTAAACTGGTTGCGCGACACATAAGAGGACAGGTCTAGTGTTACCATTGTAATTTAGTGCTGGTGCGAATTTCGTGATTAGGATGTCTACAAATTTCAAGCAATCCAAAATTGCTGCGCACTGTTTATCGCTCCTAAGCATACACTAAAACCGAGTCCCCTTGAAACAGGTTGGCACGTCATTTGCACACGTGTTGGTGCATTTAAAGGAAGCCAGTGATGAGACTTGATTGGACGTCAAAAGCGCTGGGAAGCAGTGGGACCCATAAGGACAACTGAAGTTAATCCATGGTCTTAAATTTGGGGACCCGTGTTTCTTGCTTCCCTGTGCATGTTGAATTACTCGAAAAATGATTTGCCATTTCATCGAATGAATAAAGTCATGACATCTCTGCAGCTAGGTGGTGCTCTTCAATCTCAGTATAATTAAATGGTTGACAGCATTCCAAAGATGATTTTACAGAAATGTAAAGTAAAACGCTGGATCGGCCAACTAAAATAAAAGCAGACAAATGCACTTTGAATTTTTTGATGCGTTTGCGAAGTGAACGACTGTCTAATAAGGACGTCAAAAAGAGTGTGATTTAAAAATTTAAATACCATTTCTCCCTACAAGCCGTCATTAAAATGCACAGTGGTATGACACACCAATATGTACTATACTGGCTCATCCACTTGAGCAATCAAGAGCAAAGGCAATCGTTACCAATCTCCTTCGAGTTATATCGACACTTGTACCCATATGGCGAAACCCGAATTTTATGAGCGATTTTGACCTTTCGAAAACTCAAACGTCTAATTGTGCTTTACTAAACGTAAGCTACTTCAAGTTATTTCGTGGGTGATCGAAGTGATCCCTTGCTCCTTGAGGCTGCATACGGCAGGGAAATGCCGCTGGTGGATCGCAGTCTCCATTGCACGCATAACAAAGATGGCGTCCGCCAGGTGGTGACGGTGCTACCTGATACTAAGGAGCTAGCAAGGGCTGGTTTCACGCCTGACAAGATCGAGGAGCTCATATCGCACTTCGATTTCACAAGCCCCCTGCTTCAAACTCCTAATCGGGTCGACCACGTAGTAGCGATGTCCTTCCACCATAAGGGGAGTGAGTAGAGCTTTCTTATATCTTTTCTATTGGATGGCTGGAAGGCATCTTATCACGGTTGGCTTCCTATTTTGAACTTGATGTCCCGTCTCAGTGCTATGGGCTTCAGTTGTTTGGGATGGATCCACTAATTGCAGCCTAATTGTGCACAACTTATTTTGCACAAATACGTGTTCTTCACTACTATATTTTGTAATCACCACCACATGTTTAATGTGACTTCCAGCCCACTGAATGGTCTGAAGAGCCATGTTGCCGATGCTTAGCGACAACGAATGCGTACGATTGGTATAATGGCTTCAACTAGGTGTCATTTTGATGAAACTAAATGTAAATGCATGATGTATGCATGATAAGATGTATTTTACGAATGCCACTGTAGCACTATGATCCTTCAATGAAGGTGGAAGAAGACATGATACTTGGACAGAATAAATAAGTATGGTACGTGGATTGTGTTGGAGCTACTAGGGTGGCCTAGACGCCACCCTATTCGACGAAGGCACAGGTCCTAAATGCATGGATGTCTAGACAGCTAGGCGGCAGGAGAAGAGCCCTGTGTTTAGGTAGATGAATTTGGGAAGGAAGGACTAGGCATGGTTTTAATAGGTAGAGAGTGGGTGAATGGATAAGGTCAGAGGTTTATTGGGTATGCTGAGGTTATTAAGGTTATTTGAAAGATGTCAGATACAGGATGCATTGTTTGAGACACATCAAAGAAGATAGAGAGCAGCATTTCTCGGAACGCGCTGGTAAAACACTTGAGTATGGGAATTGAAGGGGAGAAAAACATTTAAAAAGTCTAACTCGAAATGAGATTTGGACTCTCAACTCACCGAAGAGGCGCAGGTAAACCCCGCGCGCAATGGTCCAGTTACTATAAAGAGTCGGCCTGATCGACTCAGTGGCAATTCTCTGAAAGATATCGTTCATAAAGGAGTGCATGTACATCTTTGCCTTCCAGGAGTTGCCCATGTCTCGTGCAACACCCCGTCAGTGCGAGTAGCTTAACCAAAATTTGTCTTTCTCCTATTCTTATATATTATTCCACTTTCGCCCTCGACGTCTTCTTGGTGGATTTGCTTGTCACTACCTAAAGGCGCATAAATATCTACCCTCATCAGTGAAGTCAACACAACTCTCTACAATTTCGACTAAACGGCACCTGTTTACTCGCGATCATGCTTCCGCATTTCTGACAATTTTCACGTCTTCAGTGGCGCAGACCTCAGTCATTCACAACTACCGCAAATAGATCTTCCATCTCACTAACTCGATCATGGAGAGAGAATAGTGTGCTAACAGGCTGCTCAAATTCAGCACCAGCGCAAAGATGCTACTTTTGCATAGGCCAGTAAACATTCTGCCCTAGTCGACCTTAGAATTCCTTTCATTTACAGCCAGTATTTACAGTTCTGTGCGTCGTGCTGACGCAAATTATGATGGAAAGGTGATGGGAGAACATTCAGCTCTCAGTGCATGCGTGACGCATTTTTTGTCACTGGGTACGATGAACAAATTAATTCGGGTTAGAACCAGTCCATCATGGAAAATATCGCCTGAAATTTTAATTAATTCTTACTGCAACTGCTGCATTTGTTTAGCGAACAGCCTTAGCTAAAAACTTAAGCTCTCACCGGCACATGTTTTCCGTCAACGCAACCGCATTCGAATCGGATGCTCTCCCAAAAAGTTTGCCTTTGATGAAACTCGTGGCTACATAAACATATTTGTTCATCGATATGAGGACGACAAACATGCTTTAGAGTTTGATTTCCTATAACGCCTCTGACCCATCTGTGTCTATTTTTTAATCAAATAAAAGCCGTTTCCTTCGATAATTAATGCCTTCTCACACAACAATCTTTAATGCGAGTGTCAACAGGAACCATGGTAACCTCTGTGGTAGTGTTGATACCTAAATGCGTATACGCCTCCAAATCCTGTTGTGGTTACCAAGGGTGCACATCACTGTTTGTGAAACCAACAGCGATACAGGCGAGCTACCTATCGAGTAAGAGTTTGTCCACCTCCTCAAAGATATGGTTCCGAAGTGCTCAACGATTTCACCAAAAAGACTGTGCTCCCTATCGCATCACTAATTATGTCATGTATGGTAACTCACTTAATACCAGCTTCTCACTTTCGCCCAACAATCCATTTCCTGCAGTTACGTCATGAGTCACACGAAATACGTTGTCCGCCACAAGTAACCCAGTAAATTTTCAATGAACGTAACTTATTGTGTGGTCGGACCCAGGTCCTAGGTCATTAACCGATGCAGCCCAAAACCACCTGGTGCCTGATGAATGATCAATGCTGACAGATGAGTTGACTGATGACAACTCACTTCTTCACAAGCACTGACTAGCCACACTAAGTGATCACGCATGGCCGTAGTGATGCGGCTTACTTACCTTAACCAACGAAGTTATCTCACTATCTACCTGTGAATACGCTTATTACAAGTTGAGGTAGATATCAAACAGTACCGGACGTAAGCGCCAAGTGCTGTTATAGAATAAGCGAATTGCACAAAGCGACCCTTTCGATTCTCTCTTCCCATCGATATGTGCATAACTGCACTATTATTTCAGTGCAAGAGTCATGTAATTGTGATAATGCAGGCTTATGGACGTGCAGTGGTTTAAAGCAAAGTAAATGCGCCTCTAATCGTTTGGTGGGAGAAAGGTGTATTATGGGCTGCTTTTTAGTAGAATAATGCAAGAGAGCCAGTCGAAATGGAAATCGGAGTGCTTTAATGTAAGCAACTCATAAAATCGTTTTGCGGTGTCCGTACATAATGCCGTTGGATAGAGTTTTGTTTTATGAAGATGCGGAAATTGCAGAGACCTAATAACCAAATGTTGCCAGTCTAAAGCATGTACCACCATTGGCATTGTCTTATGGTGGGATCGCATTGATACGTTCAATTTAAAGGTAGCGTGTGACGTCGTTGAAAACACCACGTTAAGGCTTTTGACAGCCTCTCTGCCATTCTGTAGGTTCAGATTGCCATTTCCTTTCTACCGAGTGTCTGATGCTGCATTGAATGCAAGCAGTGGACGAAATCCTAGAACCACAAAACTGATCGCATGATAAATTAACTATGGTAGCCATATAATACTCCAGGCCTCCATTTTATTCGACATGCTATTGCGCAACAGGCTGACCTAACCGTAGGCTCGTTTATTGGTCTCCTGTAACGCAAAAGATTGAAAGGAACATGGATTTGGTGGCAGAGGCCATTGGACTCAAGAAAGAAATCTGCTTCATCTTTGCGGGAGTTACTTAAAGCCAAAGTTCATGTGCATGTGTCACCTTTTCTTTTGAGACATGTACCGTATAATAGCTGAAAGCTGAGCAATCAGCCCCCTTGTACCGCTTCTTGCGGTAAAGGGAACGCCTCTTACGCGATCAAAGTTTGTTTTCGAAAACTAGCACAATGCTGCCTCGCGAAACATTGCACTCGCTTTGACTGCCACAGCTGCAATGACAGCCGCGGTAGTTACAGACAGTAAGACCAACAAAATCGAAAGTCAAGACTGCGTCAGTCCTAGGAATCCGATGAGATTGGACGAGGGTGGTAAAGTTACAGGCCGTCGCTGTGCCTGACTGGCTGACTGACTGACTTAAACAAAGATGAACCAGATTTTGTTACCCTGATCGTTACGTTGCCAACAGTCATCACGAGTGTTGTCAACGGAACTGCCCTAATGCCAGATAATTGATATTTTTGTGGAAACTGGGGACTAGCAACTCTCTGAGTGGAGGATGGGTCACGTGGCAATAGTTTTAGCCCGAGCTTAACTCATCTATCTGCACTTCAAGTACTAGGCATTGCGGAAGAAGACGGAGGAGATAGGGAAGGCGTAGCTTATATTCTTGCAAATCGCAAAAACAGCTCATTATGCATACAACTGATTTAAAGCAGGTTTAAAAGTTGCGTTTAACAATTGAGACCTGGCGTTGGGGAAAAAGCTACTAAGTAGGGCTATGTCTCTTCGTTTTTTTCTGCAAGGCAGGCTGCCACAATCGTTCCTAGTGATATTGGAGGCGGTGACATCTGCAGTGGCATGGACCACAGCAGTGGCGATGGATGTACCTTGTAGTTTTCACTTGCGCAGGGGAAGATCAATCCATTGCCGATGTTGGAGATTTGATGACCGCATATGAAAGAGCTTTGACAGCAATGCCTTTGACAACGTAATCGTCGTTTTGAGCAACATCGTTCTCCTCATCAACTGATTTGGCTGGTGTTGTGGTGGCAACATGGGGAGTCACTTCTATACCGATGCGAAATGAAAAGTGTATTCTGATCCACGTTTTCAATATGGTCTACCATTTCAATCCAAGGATAAATTTGCAGACTAAAAAGGTGATAAAAGAGCAGTCGAGCTTTATTCAGGACAGAAGGATGATCTTCAGCTTGCTAAATTAGAGGAGCATTCAGTGTATTTATAAAGTGTTGAGATGATCTGTGCTACCAATCAATCTAAACCTCAAAAACGATTGGTAAATAAAAGATGGATGAGGATGACTGATTAAAACATACTGTCCTGAACAGTTTTTGCATTACAGCAACTCAGTTAAACACAAGTGGTGGTCAAGTCACGCAAATGTCCTCACACTTACAAACTACCTCTATCTTTGTCCCATCTCTTCAATTTCTTATCTTTTGGACCATGCCACTAGTTGGTGCAGAAAATTGAATGGTCCATTACACCAAATGAGCGAGCTGGATATAGAGCTTGAATAAAAGGATTTGTTGTTGGGCTGCTTAAGGTAATTTTTGCTCCTTTTGAGTTATGGCGTTAAAAGGATCACATCATAAAGGAAAAAATTATTGGATATAAGACAAAAGTTATCGTGCTTTGCCATGCATGTATAGCTTCATATACCTGGACTTTAACACCTTAATCTGGCAAAATATAACATGGCGCGGGCTATGTGTTGCTTGTATCCATCGACTTTAAAAGTGCCCAGGGAATTGCTTTAAGTCCCTTGTGGTATTACGCATGAACTCCATATTAATAGACATCAGTAAAAATGGGTTGGGGGGGATTTTATTTTGGCAAGGGACAACTTCATGTTGTTGCTGTGTCCCTACGGGAAGTGCTCATGCTCTATTTGTTAGACGCTCGAAGTGGTTCGCCACGTTTATGCCACAGCACTGATGTTGCAAGTGCAAATTGCGAACCTGTTAGTGGGCGTGAGTGCGCAGACGAAGACGATTGCGAGTGATCTGGTGTTTCGTAAAAGCCTTATTGTGATATCGTGGAACGTCACTCTTGCACCACGCCGTGACCTGAGCGCGTCATTATATCCCTGCACGGTACATTCCTTGGAGGATAATGAAGCTAGATTGAGCCAATTTGGGTGACCCAGATAAAGGATGTTCAAGTAGGGTGGTCATGCATTAAAAGATTTTGGATGCTGATCAGGTTTCATCCAACTATACAGTTTGGATTCAATCAGAGATTGGAATATCTTGGAGACGCTTTAAATTCCACACAAATTAATTGAAGTGACTTTCTTACATTCAGTTTTGAACACAGTCAAAGACGTTTTTCTTAAAACTGGCAGCATGCTGCTTGGTTGTCATGTCAGATCAAATAATCTTGCAGCTGTTTTAGCTTATCTGCTGTATCCCATGACCTTAAAATACACAAATGCCCCACGTAACCAAACATGACTTCTTACTGATCGCTTAGCACCAGCATCAGACTTGGCGTCGGCAGGTCGGAACGAAGGCATCGCGTCATTGTGTGCGCTAATACCATCGCTAGCAACAGTACTGCCCCAAATCTTCCTATTCTTGCAATTTTACTGCTCTCCCCTTACGATTAATGGAGTCAAATTGACAATAATTAAGATCCTGAGAACGTGACTACCAAAAACAAGGGTCGTTTTTACCAATGAATTAGACTTTAAGTCAGTTGAAGACGCGATGCGCATAATAAAGCTCTTTTAACACCCATTCATACCGAACAAACCATGCGAAAATCTTCTAAACTAGGCATGTGCTGCATCTAGGTAAATCAGCTTTGTCAAATTTGACACCAATGTGACATGCCATTGCGCGCAAAGGGATAAGCGTGGGTACACACCTCGCTAATTCTCAACCGATTACGCATAAACTTGCCGGAGCATTGAAGTGCACCCTAAGCATATCCAAATTTAACCCGCAATCCAGATGGTTCCGACAACAATCAAAATTCACTAAATTTTTACGCTACGCCTTTTTACTCGTGCTGGCTTAACATGTCTTAGATTTATTCGAATTTGGTCAGTCCACTCATCGGATGGCCTGTTTGAAGGCATGAACTTCTTCGCCATTGTCCAACTCTTTCTCTTTAAAGTCTTGTTTTCCTTGTACTAGTACTGTTGCCTTTTTGATCTATATCCATTAAGATCTCCCCACAGATTTCGATGCCGAACTTGGCCTTAAAAGAAGCATTGGCAGTGAATGTATTAAATTGAATGTTCCTACATTTCGAATGGGTGCAGAATGAGGAGAAAAAGGCTAGCCAATCCGGTTGGCGGTAGGCTCTAAAACCAATTCATACATTTTAATGTTTTAAGAACAAGTGCGCGAATTGGCAATGGAGATGATTTTTACGGATTAAAGCGCTGATGGACATAGCTTGTTCGTGCGGCCATGTGGCAGCTGTGGCATACTTTACTTTAGCAGGTGTAGAAATGCGGTTATATTAATGGGTCACAGTTCGTTGGCGCAGATGTCAAGTGTACTTTAGAGCTCGGTCTTAATTTGGTGCTCCGGTCACACTAATGAGGGTATCGTGAATTCTTCAAATTGTGAAATGCTGCTAATTAGCCTTGAGATTATCTAGCTTGTAGGCGATTAGGTGGGTGGGTTGGTGAGTATGAGGCGGAAGGACTGTGCTTCAGGAAAGAAGCAGAGCTGATTCTAGCCACTTTTCCTGCAAGGAAAGATGGAAGATTGCATACAGCATGCGTAAATCTGTAATGCCTTCTACTCCGCAAGGTGACCCGAAGTGTCGTCGTGCTGACATTTCATTACGCAGTACCTTTAAATGAACGCACCGGCTAGTATCCCCACTGGGCGACTGCGTAGGGTAGAATGATATGCTGAACGAAATGGTTAGGTGAGATAGAGTGTGTGGTAGGAGAGCATCGTGTTGAATGTCTTTCGAATAGCATCTGTTATTGTGCCTGCGGTCCTTTTTGTCTTACCTTTATCCAATATTGCCCTAGTCCACTTGCCTCTCAAGTGCCTCGTTAGCAGAGCAGTGATCCCTCCCTCCACTTCTTGACACACATCCTTAAGCATAATAAATCCGCTTGACGCTTGTTGTGATGCAGGTTAATTACAGGCAACACATTGCCATTTGAGGCGGCTTAAGATGTTAGTTGGAGGGGAGGGTAAGGTTGCTGCTATGTACAGGAAACCTCTTCGTTCCAATTGACACCTCGATGGAAATGTAGGCCCTTGTCTTCTGCGTCGTCCAAACGCCCCTTCTAATTGCATATGCGACAGAACTGGAAAAGGCCTGTAGTTGCTCTGGGAGCTTTTCGCCTGTCGTGACCTATTCGCGCCTATCATATAACATCGCTTCCTTTGTTGGCAGCTGGTCGCACTGATCCAGACACGGTGCGAGTCAACAAAATGACCAGACTCTACACCTCCGCTTTTGTTGCAACTTCCATACGGCTGCTTTATTTAGGTGCTGTTCGCTCTGTCCTACAAGGGCACACCTTCTTTGTAAAACTCGCTAGTGTGAAGGATCAATCAATGATTCTAGCCAACTCGTGACAGTTTTTGAAAACGTGATAAGGATAACTATTCCAAAAGAGGTTCAGAATTACCTTACTTACAATTGCGGTGGATGAATGTAGCCTCGTATTCACGTTCGTGGTCTGATTCATGGCAAGTCAATTCATGACCGGCCGTACGCCGACGGTGCCTACACTTCCACGGAATTTCCTCAAACCCAACATACGTATCCTAAAAGCGTGCCTGTTAGAAAGACTCGCTTTATCATCCCTATGAATTCAAAATCATCGTCGTCACGTTACTTGCTCTTCACTTTTACGCACATGGCACTTGTAGACTAAGGTCTTTGGGATATTTTTGAGAAGTACAGAGTGGCAGCTGGCAGTAGTGCCGAGTGAGTTGACTTCCTTAATCCCAAGCTCGTCAATTCAAGACGGGAATCACCACCACTGGCGAATGAGTACATCCCACAATAAAACAGGAATAAATGAAAACGATTTGTCACACCCTACTTTCGACTCCAAAATTCAGCCTACTCGCCGCGATTTTCGCTCACTCCTCCTATGCGCATGTGTGAGTGCTTTCGTTCTTGCACCCCTTTATGGCCGAAAATTGCTCCGAAGATTCAGTGCAGAGGAAAAGACACATAGACTAAAGTATGAATAGTTTAAGTCGACAACAATTTTGCTCGTTATACGCTCTCTAGGTCAAACATTTTAGATAGTGCGATCACACAGTCCCTGGTTGTTGGTCAGGTTCTTACTGCTTAGTAGTAAGAACCAAACAGTAGTTATGTTCAACATGTCACAGTCAGTTGCGTGATGCTCAGAATGTCTGTGAGAGCAGAACAAAGAAAGCTTTGACAGAACAACACGCCTCAATGGACCAAGTCACCTGGTTATGTGACATATAGACAACCACATTAGGCAAATGTTGCAGTCCTAAGATGTGGTTTCATATTTTGCGACTTGCTGATCTGGTTAGGAGGGAAAAGAACGACGACCATATGACTCACTGTGTCGACGGGCGGTGCATGAGTTCTACCACGAAATTCGTGCTCTGCTGAATAATTGCTGCAACTTACACACCTGAATTAGCAATGAGTTGTCGACCATCCTTTTACCATATGCATGGGTAAAACCAAAAGTCGGCAGAAGCACAACTTTGCCCTTTTCCTGTTTTTTGCCTAATTATAGCCTTAATTGTGTCCGATTGTGTTAAAATGGAAATGCGAACGAACCCTCTATCAAGCATCTTAGTAACTGGAATTGTTGTTAGCCACTCCATTGGCTTCCGCCGTCTGCATGCATAGATATCTACGTATCCTCATTATGCATGCAAAAAAATGACAGCTGCATTACGGGATTGTTTCAAATTAAAAATGTCTCACCCTCACGCGTCACACTATAGCGGTGTAAAAAAACACAAATTAACGCCATTCAGAGAGGATTAACTTCACAGCCAGTAAGTACATCGCAATGCAACATAATTTGCAGTGACCACAAGAACTGTCATTTGAAGGATAGCAAACGGCAAGTAAGTTACGGGTCACTTGTATAAAAGCGCGTTCTCGTCTTTTGAGGACAATCGGTGGCATGAATATGGTGCTAAGTGCGCCCGCCCAGAACTCAGGGAGTGGACACGCCTACAGCATCACTCGCCGTGGTTCACTTAATCAGAAACCGGCAGTGACCCTACTGCAACTCTGGTGAACTCTACTGACATTCAACCAAGTGCTGAGCTTTAGTCACACCACAGTATTTAACAAGCTTACTTCCGAGCGCTCGGCAGTCTCCGTTGCGTCGTTGGGTATAATCAATTGCTCACACAAGATCCTTTGGTCAAGGCGATAAATTGAAGTCGCAGAGCGATTTCCGTTGGTGCGCTAGTGTCGGCGATTTAGCTTGCAAAACGACCATGCTGCACACTGTGCTCTTTGATTGAACTCTGTAGGGTGAAGGCGCAGTCACGCTTTTTGGCACTTCGCTGCAAAGCCCTCGAATTTTTACTGGGGCTTTAGTGTTTGCACTGCGATTTACGGGACCTCATCTTGAATGTCAACTCTCTCGGCAAAGAGGATGCTCGATTTTAAAGCCTCGAGATCATTTCTAGTCTGAAACGGCTATCTGTCATCAGCATCGTCCATGCGTTTTGACATTATGCTTGCTGTCAATTCTGATCAATTATGCAGTTTGAATCGTAAGGCAGGGGCATCCGACGAAGACAGACTTCATTTTAATGCTCAAATTAATCACACCTAGCCACCTTCCACCTCACATGGAGCAGCAGCGATGATTTGGGTCTTGATGCGCTTTGAGCCTTGTGAGGCAGATTTGAAAGAATTAGCGTACAGGTGCGGCCACGTTTGGCGTGCGGCCTGTCATGAGCCGGCGCATATGCAGCCAATAGTAAGCGGCGATGCGACCTCACATGATGCAGACCATGAGAATGCCCAGGACTCAACCACCAGCTTACTTCGAGAATTCACCTGATGCTTCATCTCGGTTGCTATGTGGAAGGGTGCTCCAATGAAGTTGATCATCTTGCGACGTCTCGACTGTCGAGACATGTCATGTGGGTGGTCAAAAATCACAATGAAAATGTGGCCCAAATTAGCAATAGGGCACATGTAAGCTTGACGTCTAAGCTGACGATGCGCAGGGCATGAAGATGCAATAGAACGCGGATCATTTTGCAGCTCCAAAACCCCGCATGTTTTTGTTCAGAAGGGCAGCATTTGAGATGACATCGCGCAAGTTGAATCCCCTTACCCTACGCAGCACAAAGGTTGGAGCTCCTCGTATTGAAAAGTCTCCCAAAAATGTGGCTAGAAAAGGTGATTGCTCTCTGTCCCTAGCGAGTCCTATTAGGATGTGGTACTCTCGAGGACCGCACCGAACAGAAGAGCTGTATTCAAGTGGAACCGCGTTAATGCACGAATTATTGTTGTCGTGGACACGTCACATTTTCGCGTGCAGACCATCTGCATCATCATCATTATCGTTATCATCTGCATCACTGCATCAATGTTGGTGGTTCTGCTTAATTAGAGATGAGTTACTTATTTACATGCATGGCCGACTTGATCGCCACTCTAAAGCAGTCACTTAATATAGGTCAAATATTAATTCCATATGATGTTAATTTGCCTTCATGATTTGCCTTTCTGGGAAGATGAGGAGGCAGGGGTTTCTCGATTTACCTTGAAGGCGTACGTTGCATCTCTTCACTTAGTCGCATTCAGGCTATGGATGTTAATCGTCAAGTAATCACAACTTGTCAGAAGTGTTAATATTTTTCTTATATCTAAGCAACGGTAAATAAGCTGTGTTCCACGTGCAAGGGAATGCACAGAGTGTGGGATGATATGCATATATGACGCTAGGCATTACTCAATTTACTTGGCAATCGCAAGCATACTGAGAGAATGGCAAAGTGGGCAGAGCTTACTCGCCTGCTTATCGAATGACCTCAGAGGGTGGCACAACCACTGAAGTTACTTTGGCGTGAGCTCGTCAAATGCGATCCCGCTTTCTTTTAAATCGCCGCATTTGATATGTGCGGGTGAAATTGTGCTAACACTGGTGATGTTGATGGCCAATGGTGGGTTGTTTGTCATCTCTCATGGCTGTTTGGCGGCTGTTCTAAAACGCACACTGGTTAAAAGTCGAATAAACAGTGTGCATGGCCCTGGCTTTGAGGACCATAAAGAAGTGCCTAAATAGCAAGCGATTAGTGGCGCATTTTATTGTGTTGGGGCTATTTCGCAATATTGTTGATTTTATCAGCAGGCGTCTTGACTTCGCTTTTATTTGCTGCCCTGTTTGGGAGAAGAGGAACCAGAAATTCCTGGATTTTGCCGCAAGGGTATGTTGCATCTACTCACTTGGTCGCATTTAAGCCATAGGCGTAAACTGTCAACTGGTTTAAAAAATTCATGGGTGTTGCCACTTCCTTATGCTAAAAATACGGCATGGATGATCTGTCATACCACTATTGGTGTTTTATGCGTAAGACAATGCATAAACTGTAGAGTTGACGAAGGCATTGGTCGTGTCATGAGTACCACATCAAGCGAGTGTCTGACAGAGCATGCAGCTCTTCGTAGAGTCCATGTACCACTAACTGAAATAGTCACGTTGCTCATTTCCTTTTCCCTCTACAGCAAACCAGTATGAGCTGCATCATGTTATTTTATGTGACAAGTTGTGATGGAACGACTGAGGCAGTCGATTTCGCTAGTGTCAAAATGGGTAGAATGACATCGTTAGGCCACATCATGTGTCAGATTAGACTAAACGAACATCAAGTAATCAGGCGACAGTGGCTCTATGAACTGTGCTTTGTTCCGACTTGATCTTCCCTGCTCCGGTCTCTCAAATCTTTTGTGCGGCATCCTACTGTCTGTGGCGTGTTGCTTATTGGAGAACCTAGGACGCGTCATATTGCTAGTAGGTGACAAAAGCCAAACTATTAGCAAGACCTGACGAAAGCCAGGGGACACCCAGCCCTCCAAGATTTCGCCTCAGATCTTGCCACAGTAAGTGCATGTTTACCGGTATTCACTACAAGTGAGCTGAATCGGAGCATAACATTTGGGAGAAGAGCGATCTGGCGACCAATTAAAAGTCAATTCCCTAGCTCTGGCTTGAGAATCGACCCCTGAATTGTGGTGAGACGCTCTACATTTAAAGAGACGCTTAAGCAGGTCAAATACCTACTCAGGCACGTAGCTATCAACTGCAAGATATAGTTGGTATTAAGTTGGCAGATTCGATATTTTAGGGGCGGTACTAATGACTCCTGCCATGGCCATAAACCTCGTTTGAGCATGTTCTCGATGGGTGCCATTTTGCGTCCTACGAGATAATTTCTATGCTCTGATAAGGAGAAACATTTTATTGGCATGGAAGAAGATGCTTCATTAAGCGACGCAGATAATAGAAAAATGTAGGCGCACACTGTTGGGCAGAAAAGATAGATGGTAGTCCAATTCTTGGCAAGGTTCTTGAATCAGCGTCAAAGAAGCCATTGGTGCATGCTTGATTTTATTGTTGTGATGTCATTAGTGGTGATGCATGGATTTATGCCATCTCAGGCCGCTTTTGCAACGCAGAATTACAGAGGGAATGTAATATGACTGAGTAGGGAGATTTCATAACAAAAAAGGCCACCTTCTTTAGCGCATTTGGCACGAAAATTGGGCGAGAAAACAAGATGAGTATGGCTTGTTTGTATCCTGGTATCCTCATGCACAGTCATTTTTCAGAGTAAAGCACGCAATTACAACAAGTGTCTACTTTTACCCGGCGCACCTTACTTTGTTGTGTAGATAAGGGGGATTTCAGACTTAAGACTTGTGGTTAAGTCATTTATGAACGAATCAATGATGCAGTAAGCCAATGAGAACAGGTACGGATTTTATTATCGTGTGAAACCATGGAGGTACTGATGAGGTTATGACAGGTACCCTATATTGGCTAGGGGACGTCATCATTAATTGTCTTCGTTATTTACGACATTGGATTCTGTTACGATGCGTAGGACTCCAATAGCCCAGTAAATTAATCACCAATTGGCACGCCTTGCCAGGCGTCAAAATAACTCAAGGCGATTGTTTTAGTCTTTACCCAACATCTTTGCTGTCTTCTCAGTATGTGCCATTTTCAACAATTTTCCATTTTACTCAATCAACTCAGCCAGTCTTATCTGCCAAAATAAGTTGATTCTATGATTCAGACAACCTTGGGGCACCCACAGACACTAAGACAGACAACGTAAATAAAGTGATTTAAGTGCTTAGAGAGTTTTGTCACAACTTTTATGGGGAAACCTCACGGCAAGTCAGACAGTTGGGCTTTAATCAGAGATCAATTGTTATAAGATAAATTTGGCACCAATTATTTGTATGCTGGGACACATTATATTCACAAAATGCACTCATCATTGCATCGCGCTAGCCATCTTGAAAAGAAATACTAGATGATGATTCCAATTCAGTTTACTTAAGCACAACAACTAAGCGAATAAAAGAAGCGATATTTTTAAAGGTGCCCTTTACTGCTTTCAAATTTGAACAGCGGCAACATCTCTTTTTCAGAATTTTTATGATTTAAATTCAATTGGTACCGCATACACTGGTACGTGTAGAGTGCTCTCAGGCAGCTTAATCAATGCTGACAGCTGTTGCGTAATGTAACCGCCTCGCTTGACAGCGAAACGACAGTTGCATACACACGAATCTCGTGAGTTTCTTGACGTCAAGTGCAAGAGAAGTCAAGCAAGTAGGTACAGGCCATTATACTACACCATGAGAATAATTTCCTCGACTTCTATGCGTCGTTAACGTCACTTAGTTTGTGTGGCAAACTATGTTTTTTGATGTTATCCATCCACATCCAGAGGAAATATAGGGCATTGTATAAGCTAGTCACCTAAGAGTAAATTATTTTGTGAGACTCAAAACCCCATCCGAATTTTACATTGCGAAATATAGCCTAATTGACGAGTTTCGACAGGTTTGGGGACTTGTACTATTTCGTGCACATTGTGAAAACAACTGACCATCCTAAATACTGCGAATTGGCGATTTTCTAGGTGTTCCGTACAGCATGTGGTGAATGGATAAATTCGTGCCTGGTGATTTATATTTGCTGCGCAAATGGACCTTGTCTCTACAAAAATTTGCCAAAACTGCTTTAATCCTGTAGCTTTAACGATAGGTAGGTAAGGGCTGAAGGACTTGTTGAACGCAGAGCTCTAAAAATGGTGTAACAAGCAAGTAACGTGACTTTGTTGTTTTGCCTTTTTCATGCATGAGGGCCCAACTTTGATTAGTCGCCAGTACAATTTGTCAAAATAGATTACTCAAAACTAACTCACGAAAACAAAGGCAACTTATAGTTGTAAGTATTGGGCCTTAACGCTCTCATAAGGCAGCATATTGCTGAGTTCGGCCGAATTGTAGATACCGAGTCCTACACTTCAAATGTGGACAGCTGATTTGATTAGACTCAGATTTAAATAAAATTTCGGTCCAGAAAAGTAAGGTCGTCATCGGTATTGTGCAATTTATCCTTTCGGGTGCACGTGCTACTGCAACAGGCGTCACATGCGTGGGACAACTCACCCCCCGCCTGCGCTAAATACGCACACTTTAAGTAGGATAAAGTCAAATGTTAAAATTTGGATTTATCATTGGATTATCAATACGTCTGACGTGATTTCTGAAGAATCTGTGTAAAGTACAAATTGTTGCAATCGACTGAAATATTCACAAATAGCGCTGCAGCAAGGGCTCGAAAACATGTTCAGATAGCATTCATTCGGCAGCAAACTTAAAGCAGCTATGCGTGGAATCTGTTTACATACTATCACGGGCTGTGCTCGCATTTTCAAAATCAAAAGATCAAAGCAAGCTCTACCATGGCGGCAACGCTTCGTGAAAGACCAAAATAAGGAATCTGAGAGCACTTTATAGAACCAAATTCGTTTGCTAAGTCATCACAAATGTTGGTATTTGGGGTAAAAGCATGTTGTCTATCTTTAAAACGGGCTAAATCTCGATAATTTTGACAAATTGGCGTTTCTTTTTAGGCCAAGAAGAATTCTAGCCGTGCGCTGTTCGTATTAGCAGTCATTCCTCTGCTCCGGAAAATGGCTTCTAAGTAATGAATGCAATAACGTTTGAGGGGCGAAATTTGATAAAAATGACAATAGGCATAAGTTGTTGTAAAACTTGCACCGTGAAGGTGGAGATCTATGCAGACGTACAGTATGCATACAACAATTTTGCACTGATTTTTACCGATCATGGTGTGAAGGAAATGGAAGCTAAGCAGTGCCAGAATGAGATGCCGCGTTGCAAGTTTTCTCTCTGACATTTTATTGCTACCGTCTGCTGGATACATTTTTTGCTTTATAAATGTAGAGCACATCACCACCCAGACATTTCCGATGCGCTGATCCTGATAGAGTACCTTGTCCGAAAGCCTAAGGCAAAGCGATGGTTGGATGGGACAAATAAATTGCACTGTATTGGACTGCTGATAACTTTCTTGAACAGATAGGTGAAATTCTGGGTATTTTTCCTCCATCAACTGACATTCATTGCCTAAGGTGCTCTCCAGTCGCAAAATTAGAACGCCTCAAAAACCTCTACTACCAAACACGTGAGTAGCAATCAGCAATGTCTTCGGGTAAACATTGTGTCTCAGGTTAGGCTTATAAAATTTTAATATCCCACGTAAGTGCAAGTGGCAAACACGCATAAAATTGACAGGTCGAAAACCCAATCTAAAGTATATAGCAAGTATCATCAACTTTGGAGCAAAGACCCGTTTCGAGTGGAGAAAGTTCTCTTACCTACAAATACCTCGTCCGCGGCGCTGAAATCTGCACCAAACCCACAGCCTTCAGCCACAATAACGTGACTCTACAAAGCTACCTAATGAGTCGGGTATTATCGCTGAGTTTTTGCAGTAAGGTGAGAGAGACTGTTGACTGTGCGAAACAGACGGGGGATCACCTAATGCAAATGTTGCGTAAATGAAAATTCCATAATTCAATTCACTTGCCACAGAAGCTGCTTCTAGTCTCCAGAAGGTGAGTTCCTGATCACCAACACTGATCATACCCGTTAATGCCAAATGTGACCTATTTTTAATGAGTCGTCGCTAGGCTACTACACTTCTTTAAGTAAATGCACCTCTAGGTGAATAGTCCTCAATGAACTCAATCTCGACAAAAAAGTCTCCTTGGTGTTTTGAGAGTTAAAAATATTTCGGTAACCCAATTTTCCAAGTCTGTAACAATTTCGTTAACCACGACTAATGACTGCCTTGGTCGAATCGACATCCCTAGTCTCGTCATGGTTAAACCAAGTGTTTATGCAGAGTGTCCAACTCACCCAGAGTTTGAACAACTAATTTTCAAAATTACCCAATCTGAGCCATAGAGCTGCTAAGCTGATGTGCTGTGAACCAAAATAATGCCAAAGTCTTGCCAACCAAGAGATTGTAATTGCCACTTGAGACTGTGACCCACCCATGTCTCATGACTCGGCAATTCTACTAGCAGACGGGTGTGTGCACTCTTACACAAGTGACAAAGTCAGACAGTACACGCGTTGTCAACAGTAGAGAAGACCAACCCCAGAATACTGGTGCAAAATGGAATCCGTGATAAGGGCACAAATCCAATGGGCTGAAAGTAAATGTCCATTTTCGCCTGGCGTACCTTACTCATATGCCGTAGGTAATTGGAGATTATAGACTGAAAATTTGCGGTTATATCATTTATGAAAGAGCCAATGATGCAGTAAGCCAATGAGTTCAGGTGCGAATTTTACTCTCGTGTGAAAATATGGAGGTACTAATGGGGTTGTGTCTAGGGGGCGTCATCATCAATTATCTTCGTTATTTACGATATTGGATTCTGTTACAATGTGTGGAACTTCAATAGCTCAGTAAATTAATCACCAATTGGCACGCCTTGCTAGACGTCAAAATAATCCGAGGCGATTGTTTCAGTTTTTCTTCAACATCTTTGTTGTCTTCTTAGTAAGTATAATATAAATTTCATTTGCTCAACCACATCAGTCAGTCTTATGCACCAAAATAATTTAATCATTTTGTTCAGACACCCAGAGCCAAATTATGACCAGCGTATGACCAAACGCATTGGTCGCCCTCTTTGCTACATTCCTTCGAATAAAACAGCCGAAGCGACGAAGAATAAGTGCATGCACGCTTATAGTAACAGGACCCCTTCATTGTCTCGCCATGAGCAGCAAACACATTTGACGCGGCAACACGATGCCTTTTATTTGACTGACAATTTTCGCATGCCAGCACAAGTTTGTTCAACTATCGGAGTGTCAATTTAGATGGTCAGCGGTTGTGGATTATCTTAAAATGCAAGCTAAAGCAAATGGGTTCATGAAGTCTGGTTTAAATTATACAAAATATTACGAAAACATGGCGTCCTACCAATTCCGCATTTCTCACCGCCTCTAGTATTGACGTCGGCCATGTAATTTGTACCATGAAGGAAGCGATGACATTACCGAGACTGTCAGATCTGATGGAGGTGTTCAGAAAGCCCCTTTGCTCCTCCGTCTAAAAGTAAATGAAGTAGTCGAATTATTTTTGCGAAAAATCGAAGCAGATGCCTAGGAGTGTGCGCAGTACGGCTGGGGAAATGAGGTGTAATAAAGCCTTTTTGTATTTAAAATAAGAGATAGCGCAAAAAAGTTGCACACTAGAACTCCGGGACTGAACCACAAACTAGTATTTCCTTATAATCATGACGGCAGCTCTACTTTTTTAGTCTTACCTCCATGCACACCTGCCGGGCACGGATACCAAATGTCATGATCACTCCACTTGCAACAGCTTGTAACCAAGACAAGAGAACAGTGAATGCATGCTAAAGCCAGTTGCAGAATGGCAAGCACACTTTGCCCTAGCTACACAAAATCTCATCTGTTGATCGTAACTACATGCAAATGCTCCACGGAAGAAATTAATGCATTTATAAACGAGTGTTTATGGAACATGTCATGATTGGGTCCAGTAATCTCTGGTCGTGTGACAAGAGTATGATCCATGATTTCTCTTAATGGCCATAGTCTAATGCGCTAAAGACTAAATAATAAAACTGAAATGGACCATCTTCAAGAAGGAAAAATATGGCAGAGCTGGTCTGAACGTAGAAGAAAAGATTAAACTCTGGTTCAGAGATGAAATGAGAAGAAAAGTAATAATTTAGTAGCTATTTTCTGCTGTTTCCTAATGACACATATATAAATATAATAACAACCCCTGAGGCCTTACAGTTTTGCGCTTTCTGAGGCAAAGGGTGTAGAGGATGTCAGCAGTTACGGCCACGAGAACGATGGCACAGGTAAGCTCGGCCACATCTCTAGTATTCAATGCCTTACCCATTCTTCTGCGAAACCTCTTCTGCAGGTACTGGCATGCCTGGTTAGCCAGCGAAGGCACCCGTCGACTAACATTTAGTGAAAGTCCTGGTTTTGGTCGTACGTGAACAAATTCCTCAAACTCAATATCTTCCATGTTCTACGCGTCAACCTAAATGAGCATTGCCCTGAAAAATGGAACACTCGCTAGAGAGCCTTAAAATTTTTATCGTCTCACTAATGGATACTGGGCGTTAACAACTTGGAAGTGATTGGCACAACTTAAGCAGACAAATGGATAGGGTAGGTGTGCATTCACTTGGCGAACACGAAACCTAATTTTCTGGGATTTGTCGAACTGCATGTGCCCATCGAAACCTATTCAATTCAGCTGTAGCGTCTCAGCCAGATTGCAGGAGGCTGCAAGCTGTAAGCATCTAGAGAATAAGCCTGGGCATTACTCGTTGGAGGAATAAATTGCGATCGCACTTGAGGTGGTGTGCACGGAAAAGGACCGAAAATATAGGGCCAGTAATAAGTGATTTCAGTTGTTACGTTATGTGGATAAAAGTCATCAGTAGCGTCTCTCTCGAAATAACCAAACTGCTTATTCATAAATGCATCTGTGTTGTAGCAATTCAAATAGCTCTACTGAGGGTTTGTAAATTTGTGTTTGGCTATAATTCTAGCTTTAAGAATGGTTTGTTGGCTGTAAGAAATTTGTGGGGACAGCTCCCACTTCTGTAAATAAAAAATACATAGGTATATAGCCTAATCACCAAAACTTTTGCTCGCACATATCGATGCTCGTTGTAGTTGCAGAACTGCGCGTGTTGTAACAAGATCAAATTATTGTATTTCAATGCTTATGCCTACACAAATATTATGCTATTATGAAATTATTGTTGTTGCAAATATGTGTAAATATGTACCCATATGGACGTTTCGGTGCCAAATACATGCATATGTAACTGATTTTACTGTTTCAAAACGCCTGTAATGCTGCATAGTCCCTGTCACCCCATCATATTTGTTGAGAGCGGATAAGAAGCCAATCCATTATACGCATAGATATCGACTTATAAAAGCAGTTCTAGCAACTCATGGCTCTTTGGTTTAGAGGCCTGTTTCTGTGCGTACTACCACACTTGCAATTCGAAATTTTCTTCCACTTTTGAAGGAGAACATCCAAACGCTGCGTTGTACCTAGGCTTATTTTCCAGAACCTGTTTCACGCAGCAAAAGTATCTAAGCAGTTTGAGGGTTACTAGGTGCAGCCGCTTAGGTGCCTACCTGCATCTCACATTTGAAATAAAGTGGTTGTGATGAGCACGCAGTCATGTTCGGTAAGTGAATGTACCAGTTCTCTATCCATTTGCTTGCTTAAGTCGCACCACTCAATCTCTATTCGTTAAGGCCCGGATTCCATTGCTAGGACAATAAATATTTTCAAAGCCCTTTGTTTATTTTTCCTTTCATCGGAAAACAATTCATTCACGTTGACGCGTGGAACATAAAGAATGAATTTGAGTAATTTCCGCACGTACGACCAAAATCAGAGATGGAAGAGTAGTTAATACTAACGTTCGTCTACTGGCAGTTAGAGCCGCCATTTGCACCACTCTATTCATGCGACGAATTTTGCGTGTTTCTCTTCACTTTGTAGACCATAACTAAATTTCAGCTAAAAATCTTTTTATTGGCTGTGTGGCAGAAGTGGATGAGTAAATAAGAACCTCCCTTGACAAACACGATCGCTGTTGGTGCACACGCCAATCCAACTAGACCAAACATTGTGCTGGCGTTTTTGATGAGTTGTCCAGTATGGTTTATTGAGCAGAGCACAGGTCCTTAATTATTCGCGGGTCGTTTTACTAGCCTCTCTTGATCATCTTCATCGCATAGTTACATTAGTAGCGATGCAAAATTAAAGGAGAAAAAAACGAAAGCACTAGAACTGGTATGCAGGAATGGAGGCAGTGTAGAACAACATAGGCACTGATGGCCGATAACGTGACATTATGAATATTACTAAAGCAAAGAGCACCGGGTTGCTGAAACAGCTCAGAATAAGTTTAAGTTTACCTACTAAAAACAGTTTTATTCGTGCATATATAGCTATCTTGACGGATGAATAATTATATCCCTCAATAATGGGAAAAAATATATATGAGTGAATATCATCAGCCACTTTGTGCATTTGCTTTCAAGGCTCCGTGAATGTTGTTGCAACTGCGTTGCATTTGAAAGAATAGCAGAGATTTTGTGGATAACGTTACAAACTAAGAAAAATGTCATAACAGCAAAACTTTTACTTTCCATATTGGAGAAACACCGAACCAACTCAGAGACTGACCCCAATAAATCACAAAACTGGCTCAAATAGTGATCAATTCGGTTACAGACGGCATCTATTGGCATGGCGAAAGATCAGCCAGTAGGAGCAGACGAACCATTTCATATTTACCTACATACTTACTTAACTTTGCTATCTTTCCTTTCGCTTCCATCTGTACGCAATTAGAGGCAATGTATTTTTACTTAGCGTTTATCAAATGCATTTTGTGTATTAAAATGGCTTTGTTGCAGCATATTTAAAGGAAATTGAATTTTTACCTGCAATGAGGCGAAGGTGAAATTTAGATCAGCCGGATGCATGGTTGAAGGTAAATTTAGTCCCTATAGAAAAGTTTCTGCTATAAGACAATTAGCATACCCATTGCCCATTTCCCATCTCGCGTTGTCGCTTATTTTAGATGGCACTCAAATTCCTTATTAATTTAACAGTGCCAGTGCTTCTGTTTATATGCAACTGCAATTGCTCAGTGCATGTCGCCAGTTTCGTATCGCCTGTATGCGTGTGCAGTGCCAAGGCAGCTCTCATTGCATGAAGATGCTAAGCAGAATTTCAAAGTGGCTGAAAGATGAGGCACTGACGTGTTGTGTAGAGCGATTGACGCGACAAAGTAAAAAGCTTGTCTATGTAGTGACAGCAAATGCGTACCTACACTATTGCGCTGAAATTTAATGCAGGAACGCAATGCATAAACGGTTACAAGGACATACTTTCTTTATCGTTAGCTCTCGGTCGAAGTTTGCGAAGTGCGATGGTGCGTTTGTGTGAGTGGTCTCAAGTTGCGCGTCCAATTATGCCATTTTTCTCCCTAATCCTTCTTGAACTACCTAAGATACAGATCTATCCTAAGCAGCGTTATAACTTGTCGGTAGGTTAGTTAATACGTTGGCCAGCGCTTTCACTAAGTCACTATTTTCATCCGCAATCCATTTTGGTTCCCACCTCATAGATTTTACCCTCTTCCCCAGCCACCTTCGGTCCGGATCAATGAGAAAAATGGGGCGATGATTATATGGATGTTTAGCTCTGCAGATGTAAGGACTCACCACGAAGAGAAATAACGAATGATGACTTAGGGGAGATGCAATACTACTAAGATCGTCAGGAAAGATGAAGACAAATTTCGACATGGTTAATGAGCAGCTAAATCTCATCGCTATTAAGCCCATTCCTACTGACCATAATGAAGCCACATTCGTGTTCTAAACACGCCTTATTTCTTCTTAACACAATGCCACTCTGTGCTCACATGCGAACCTATCTAATCTCACCCTCTCCTCCTCTGCATCCTGCTTCATGCCCTACCCAGTAGCAAGTGCGATGAGCTTGACAAAACATTCGAAAAAGAATATTTTTAAATTCCATACGACTAAGAGCTCAACGAGGCATAAGCTAAAATAAATGCCGAAAACATTTTAAATTATAGACACTTTATCAAATGCGATACTGTATAACTAAAATCGTTTTCAAGAAACTTACGTGCATTTTAAGTCAATGCTGCCTAGCGAAGTGACTTATGGTTAAAATTAGGTTTTGAAGTCCCGTAAATGAACATTAGGAAGAAAGTCATTTGGCTAAAATATAAGTGCGCAGCACACCCGCTGATTACCTTGTGTTTGTTTTCTTGCTCAAAACGATGTTGTGGTGAAAACAGGCACATTAAATAGAATACAGTCTTTATATCCTCAACCAATTGCCACTACCCTATCCATGATGCCAGTTAGTCATGTCTGATGCGATGTTAGGGAAGTAAATCTAACATGGGAAAACACTATTCCTGCACAACTACGCTGCCGCATTATTAAGAAGATGGGTTCCTCTCAAGTTGCCAATCTGCCGGTGGCCAGTTGCAGGCTTCAGCTTAAAATCGCTAAAGTAGATGTTGTCGTTTGATTTTTTGTGTCGTATCCTAGGCGTGTCGACCGAATATGAGTAAATACTGTACTCTTTTGATAGATTAGGCCTTCCCTCGCTGAAATGAAGCACTTGTCACGACTTTGGCTAATGCGAAGTCCAACTGCTTCAACAGCAACTGTGATGTCTACATTATTTCAAAATGACTTAGTGGTCGAGAGGCGAGAGGGCAATTTAACCTGAAAGTATACGAGCGAGGTGTCCCTCTATGCACCGAGAAGTCCTCCCCTTGACTACCACTGCTCTATTGCTATATATCAGCTGTGTAACTAACAAAGCCGCCTAAAATATCCGCTTGTCTCACATCAGGCATGGCAAAAGGAAGAATCGTCCAAAGTAACACCCTGGAAGTGTGAAAACTTACATTTTAATCCATCTCATATAATGACGCATCATAGTCACACTGGGGCGAGAATTATGTGCTAATAAACTCGCCTACGCACCGTAGGATCATCTTTGTTGTGACAGCTCTTCAAATTTGAGGAGTCTTCGTCCATCATACACGTAGTTGCATTTCAAGGCTAGCACTGGAGCTTGGACAGCAGCAGCAATGTCTTACGATTGTGTAACCACGAGTAGCCTGTGTAGGGCAATCGCATACTTTTTAAGAGATGATTAATAATTGCTTCCCACTGTTGAGTTATTCGATGTTTACTTTGATTTGCAAGCAGCAACCTGATTTGCTGAATCAAAGGCCAAATATGACGGGCCGGTGATGTAGGATGTGATAGCACACCACCACGTCGGTCGAATTGGTCAGTGGGAAAAAGACAATCATTAAAATGGATCATATCATAAACTATGAACAAATGGTGGTTCATTCGACGATCCAGGCCAAGTGATAAAAGTGATTTCTGCACAAAATTTCGACGTTAATGCGTCTGATCATAGTCTGGAATGTATTCACGTATATCGAATGATCCCACTATCAAGACTGCTGCCTTTTGTCAATAATAGTGGAAAAGGACGTTCTTCGGCTATAAAACAAATAAAATTTCTGATTACATGTGGTGCTTTGAATAATATATGGAAGAGAACAAAGCTAAGATGCCAAGTGGGGCGCCTTATGATGTGAAAATGTCGAATTACGGCTTAAAAGGCAAAATAAGTGCACACACATGTTACCTGCTTCCGGCCATAGAACAAAGCATTGGTCGAAATATGGGAAACCGCATGACCTAACTAATGTTAGAGAATAAAGCCATTAGCTTGATGCGATGGCAGTGCTTCTAGTGCGAATTCCTAAGTAATTTTACACATGTGAGGCATTTGTGATTTGCTAAACTTGTTTTCACTTAAATTTATTTCAAATACAAGAATATCTTTGTCGAATCACAAGATCGTAGCTTGACTATCAAGTCACAATAATCTAAGCACAGATGAGCTGCACATTTTGTAGGGCACGCAAGTGAGAGGTTGGGCGAAGAAATCGCTGTTATTAATGGCGGATGTGCGAATCGTCACCTCCGACATGACTAGGGGCCATGCTCTTGGCAGTAGATTTGTCCCTTAGAATAGCAACACGTGGGGGAGAAATATGGATCGCTTCTCAATAAGATGGACAATTCGTGCTCTTAAAGAACATATTTCAGATATCGTGAAGGTGAACTGGCAGAGACAGGGCGATGACAGTCGGGATTGACAAAATTACTAATATAATACTTAGCATACTTAGCTAATTGTTCTCCAATTATTTTGCGGGTGCGGCTAGCATTATTTAAGCATTAAATCATTCAGAGCTCTCATCAAATCCAACATCAGAATTAGCCAAAGGTAACGTTGCTGCACCATCATAGGTGTAGTGTTCGTTATTATTATTTGTTGAAGCAAAACTTTTTAAGTCCTAAGCCACTACATGGCAATCACGTGAGGAGTAATGCGCACTAAAATTTCGGGCATCGAAACGGAGTCAACCCCGCCCATCGGAACAAGTCACGTAATGGGCGGCTTAAAGTTGTTTTATTATTTAAGCTGTTCAGTGCTTTTGGTGCGACAATGTCACGCAAGATCTAACTATTTTAACGGCCTATCCAATCAATTTTGCACACCAAGGGGACGTTGAGTCTAAATATTTTATGAAACGTACTAAATGTTATGCTTTCCTTATTTTTTCGAGAACAAATTTAAAAATGATGATCTTTGTTGTCTTTTTACTAATCATTTTAACGTCAGACGTACGCAGTTTGAGAAACGAAGAACTATTCAATGAGCACCGTTATCTCATTATCTACACTCTCGCCTCTGACCTCATCTGTGCGCCCGAAATGATGCTCTACAATTTCACCCACAATGCTGCTCCAGCTATGCGCTTTGCAAACCCACTGTAATCAGAATATAATGCGGTAATCTTTCTTGATGTGACCTTAAGCTATGGGTGTTGGAGGCCATTTATTTACAAAGCAATTGCAAGAGATTTTGGTGCATTTGATTTGATTCACGCCTAGCACATTGCCTCCCACACGAAATCCCTGTGCAGTTGACTTGAAAGTCCACTGTTCTGTAATCACGGGAAAAATTGTTCTTACTTCTCTTCATGGCTAGAGGGATAAGTGTGCAGTTCTTTATGGTAACAGCCACAAGATTTGGCCTCTAAATAATTGTGAGTAGGTTTGTATCCTTCTTCTCTTCTCAAAGCTATCCAATCTGCATGAACTCGAATGAAAGTCTGGTAGAACGGACTACTGTCGCGCTTTAGCACAGTTATCATTGGGTTTGGTTGGACAAAAGTCTTGGCATGCTACACTTTCCATTATGTTTGTCGATTCTTTTGAGCATGCTTTTAGCTTCTAGTTTGCTATCACGGGAGTCAATGTATCTGTTATCCAGGTTTTGCAGTTGTGTCTGCTCAAGACCAAGCTCACATGAGTGAAGACTTGTAATCCTTGCCTGTTCACATTCCAGCAATCATTAAGTGTATGGTCTGATCATGTCCTTCTACCTATACCGTGGTGCTTAGGCCTTTCATTGAGTTGACAGTCGTCTGTAAATTAAGTCAACATATTTCAATGAATAAAGTAAGTCAAATTAATGACATTCATCCAAAGCTGTCTACATTACGTCTTGTTCTTCGCCCGAGGTCACGAATTGCCAAGATTGTTCAAATTGTTGGTGCCCGGTATAACATTCTTCATGCGGTTAGCCTGTCAGATCAGTGGAATAAAGTGAGACGTTAGTTTAGACCGGTAGCGCTGTCACTAATCTTGCGCAATCCTTTGGGACAGATCATTCTCTTATGCTTTCATTGCAATTCGACTTCTCGATTCCAAATGCCACTGCTCTAAAAAGATTATGTGCATCTTGCATTTACTGTGCCCACTTTGAAATCGCGGGAGGATTTTCAACTTACTGTACCAATTTCGCTGACAAAATTTCGAACAGGGAAACAAATAAATCCACACAGGTGCAGATGCAACCACATGTCAAATTCATGATTCTAAGATAGTTGTGCACATTATTTTTTTGGTGTTAGTCAGCTTTAGTTAGGAGAATGAGTGGAAATAATGCGCTTTCGGTATTTTGGCACCCCTTAAAGAATAACAAAGCATCAAAGAATGGAGATGGCTGTGAAAGAATAACGTTTGCGACACGGGTATGGTGCATCCAGATTATGTCCGCACAGCGTTTTAGCCATGATGGCGAGGCACAAAGTTAAACGTATTCTAGCTATAAAATTAATGTGTTTTGCGTCCAACCGATACATTGCTGTAATAGACCATGCAGTCAGAGTGACGCAGGATATGCTACCAGTCGCAACGATCAGAGCTATCGTCATTCTCGTTGCACAGAACACCCCAAAGCCTGCTTTGTTCTCTACTAACCCTCCATTCTCCATTTTGGTGAACGTCAAAGGGCTAAAGCACTAGCAATAGGTAGAATTCATTCAAATTGTGGATGTGGCATGCATCGCCAACTTGATTTCCTTTCTAGGTTCTTCGCGTTTTTTTCCTTCTTCCTTGTTTGCAGACATCCAATCATTGTCTCGGATAATGGCTTAATCATCCATAATTTATTGCTGCTTTAGGACACTGGTATTCCAAAATCGCCAAGTTTCCTTCTCAAAATCTACTAAGAGGAAAATGAAATCAAACAAGGCCTTTTTATGTTAAGGACTACTATCTTCACGCAGAACTAGTTTGCACCTTTAAACCGGCAAAGACGACGCAAACCTAACAAACTTTAGGCTCCTCCGGGCGCAGCTTTTTACTTTCTGCAGCATTTATAGCAAACTTTTACACCATCTTATCACTAGCAATAAACCCTTGAATTAAATTACCTAACTCCTGGTGTACATCGCCAAGGAAATCCAAAATTTAGTAGCATAATTATGCATCAAGAGTCTTCATGAACAAAACGAAGGTTGCTGTGAAAAGGGATTGTTATTATAAAAGTAGTGAATTGGTAAACCACACGCGTATTCACGGACTCTGTGTGCAGTAATAAACGCAGGCATATCGAAGTTTTTTGGAGATAACTCGTCTAAATGATCCCACCTCTCGGTCTAGCAGTCTCATCAAATGGGTCTGCAAAAATCGCATTCCCCTCAAGGCATAGTTGAAGACATCATCAAACCTATTGTGCTTCAACTTCCAAAACATGTTGAGTTGAATTATCAAGTGAAGCAAGTGCACCACGGATCCACTAATTTAGGATAAAGGCATTTTGGCTAATAGATTTTGGACTTGCCTCATTGTCGCTTCTTTGGCGGGTCTTGCTGACCACGAAGTCGAATGTTTCTCCACTTCAGTGGTTCGATTTGATGCCTTCTGTTTTGGTTGCCCTTCGGTGGTCACAGTAGGTCCTCTGCAAATCAGAGCCACTATTCAAGTTTGACAAGGTAATTTAACTTTGGCAGGAAAGACGACTGTTTCATAGCAGCAGTGATCCTTGGAAAGACAAATTGCCTTAAGAAATGGATGGTTGTATGGATGGACGGACGGGTCGAGTGACAAACCAATGGGTAAATGGTGGAGACGTGCTATTGATATGAGTTGTAAATAAGACCCCACCAGTGGATTAATCGCTTAAAGCCTTTGCTTAGTTTCGAAGCATTCTTAATTAGCAAAGGGAAAGGACAAACGCGGTGTTCGCAAACCAATGTCTCCTAGTTTTAATACACAGGAGAGATTGGAGTGGCAGAGATGGCGCAATGAAGGAAGAATAGTACATTTGCAATGAAGCGACATAATATGAAATTAATGAGCACGTAGAATCAAGTAGGAATACCAATTTCACTGAATGAGAGTTACCCATACAGAATCGGCATTGAATTGTAAGCCTGTTGTAGTATTCACTGCCACAATGCAGTAGTGGGATTCAATGTGCTGCATGAGAATGCTCTACCATTATTGTTACCGCTTCAACGCAAATAAAAACGCCTCCGAATCAGGCAGACAGGTCCGCACACGTTGGTGCCTGCAAGTTTCAACGCACCTCAAATTAACTAAAATTATAATATAGTACTTTACATCTGTAAGCACAGTCATAACAACTCATGTATAATTTTCAAAGCCCACTCAATGAACTGTTAAGTGACCAAATTGGAACATCGTTATTTGTGCTGATCCGGTATCCTCTAGCGCGAAGCAAAAGTGAAACACAGAGAGTCTAGAACGTACCCAATGATGACGTGTTATTTAGAACAAACCAGAGGGTTAGTGAGGCCCCTGCACTGACGAAGTAGTCAATCAGAAGCGCGGCTTTTGAAAGACGATCCCAGAGAATGCTGAGGCAAAAGCATCCCACAAAGGGAGTGCACAGACCGTAGAACAGGAAATCTGCCATCTAGAAAGCAGCCCTTAGTTAATTGTGCTACGAATGCAAGAGACTCCAAGGAGGCTTTTAAAATGAATGCATTAGGCTTAAAGGGCCTTAGTGCTATCGAATAAACTCTTTATGCGCGGTGGAAAAACACCCAATCGCCACCACTAGGCTTTAATCACCTCCCATTTGCCTTCAATTGCGCCTACTCTACAAGATTCCTTTCCTCTCAAATGGATTCCATTCGCTTCTAACCGCAATTGTACTGGTGGTCTTTGGATTATAATGTCATGTCAGAGGGTTGCAGTGAGTGATGTAAAGAATAAGCTATGAGGCTTTACGCTAGGACATACCAGCCTAAGGTACGTGAAGTGGAGGCAGCCATCATCAAGTGCTTTTGCTTTTCGATACGCGTTGCAAGTCAGACGTCAATGTAGCATGTAGGAAATTCGCCAGCCAGTCATTCACTCCACAAGCAATTCAAAGGCTTAGCATCTTTGGATCAAGATTAAAAGAGTGGAAAACGAATAAGTCTTAAAGTAGAACCACATTTCCCCTCTAGTAAGGCCATTTGCAACCAATTTACTGACATAAATGACCATTGCAAACACGGCTGCAGTTTGTTATTAACATGTGCAAATGGACAACCGTAACCTTAATGTTCGTAAAAAGTTAAAAAAGGGTGCTTTTGTCGCAAGCGAGACGGCTAATAATTCAAAAATGGTAGCTCGAACGATGGATCGCGCTTCACCTACACTACAAAATACACATTATCAGTGCGCACATTTGGCGACGGGACGTTGTAGTTAGCCAATTCGGAAAGCACGACTGCTTTCCGCTCACTTAATATGCCAAGACACAATGGCGGTGTCTATGAGGATATTTCCTTGTGTTGTTTACAGAAATAATAGTGTGTTGAGCCAAAGTACTAAAAAATGGGAGCTAGGAAGAGAACCTATGCAATATCAACGTGGCGCGGTGCAAAACCGCAAAATCAACCCTGGTTCAAAATTTTGCTGAGGGCGAGATACGTTCAAATGCGATCCCTTCGATTACACTCAAAACAACCCTTTAAGTATATTTAAACATTTTTCTCATTAAAAACTCCTTTCGCCTAAAACCTGCATTGCCATATCTGTCAATAACCGCACTTGTATGCAAAGCCTATTCACCTAATAGACGCATTCGTCCAAATGTTGTCAGCCTAACTATTGTTTGATTTTTTGGAATAGAACAAAAATATTTTTCTCTATGGCCACCGATTGAATTGTAGCCACATTGTGCTGTATTGGTGGGGTGTCAGATAGTCTGCTGCCATTACCACATAAACTTGAAAGAATGAGGTTATTATCGTACCCCTGTTTCAGAGATGATGAAAAGTGGTATCATGCTTGCCATCACAGTGAAGGCGATTGGTAGCAGGCTTCTCGACAGCTCGTCTGCGTACGCATGGTATGCACCGTGTGTCTGGCAGCCGTATACCAGGGTGGTGGTTGGTCTGTTTATACATTCCTCCTTAATCAAAACAAACGTTTGGTATAAATTTTGAGGTTTATCCAGTGACGCAGCATTAATCTACTAACTTACAACCACACACTGGGTCGCCTTACGAAATCCTGAAAGAGAAGGATTTACCTTTGGTGACTCACCAGCCATAAACGAGGTCTCGTTTCCCGCCAAATAAATACACGGGCATAAGAATTGAAAAAGAGGTTAATATTTTGAATTATAACTATACTACCCATGAGAATGAATATGATCGCACAATATATTACGATGAATTCGAGCAAAGAAAATTTAAAGGTAATATCTTGAACTACGACTGCTACGTATTCCTGATGGATCCAGATTTTCGTTCCAGGCATCAGCTACTGCACCTCTTGGATGCCATGAAGCCGCATCAAATATTAATCATAGCCATCTTGCCAAGGAGTCAGGATAATCCAATAGATGAAATGTGCGTCTTTGCAAACTTCATTGCGAGTTTCAACAACTTTGTGGATTGCCCACTTGCAACTGCTGCGGTAGATTGGCGATTATGTTGTGTCAAGCTGCTGGATACCGGAGAGGTCAACTTGGAGGAGTGGATGCAATTCGTCAATTACGACTTCTACTTTAAGGGTATTGGCAGTAGACGCAAGGAAGGAGGCACTTCATCCAAGTATCAAACTCTTAGAAGGCCCCGATTTTCTTGTAAATGCGCGCTCAAATGCATTCCTGTTGCCCTGGGCCACCGTACTTTTTCTTTCTCAGCAATATTGGTGGCTCCTAAAACGACTTGCTTGGGTTTATTTGCTCTAAGTCATTCGTTGCATAAATTTTTAACCACTCTTGTGCTAAATAATTTACTTTGGTAGCTTAGGCATCACGAGTGGTTGAGGTGGACTCCAAAAGCACAAACTATGCTTGAAGAGGTGAAAGGCAGAATTTCGGAGCTTGTGGTTGGAGTGCAATCCTACCTTTTCATACACTTCACAGATTCGCGCACGGCGGTTTGGCATTTTAAAATCGAGCGAAGACTAGCAGACGGAAGCTAATCGTACACGTTTTGGATGGGGCACTAAAATAGTGAGGAGCAAAATGGTAGTGAATCACACCACTCTGGCTGGTCTTTCGTTGTCACGACATCTTCTACATTATTTCCCTCCATTTTCCCTTTTTTGGCAATTGTGCATTTGCTCTTGCGAATTAGGGCAACAGCATATTGAACACTCGAAACAGTAGCATCGGTGTGAGATAAGCAGCATAAGCACAGTGATCTCCTCGAACTGCCATTGCAGATAGGCCTAATGTGTTGTTGACCAGCTGTGGAAAATCCAAACCTGGTATACAGAAAGATTAGCTTTGCATAAATATTATCACTTTGCAACACAAGCTGGATCATAATAAGCGTTAATAAGCTGCACATTAAACCCTTTGTTTTTGCATCCGCAAACGCCAAAAATTTTGCTGTAGAACATTGTCTCCATCCCTTCACAACGTCGTCAACACATAATTTGCTCCGCCAACTTGTGTCCATCTGTACTCATGGTCATCTCGAATGCTGCTGCGCATGGAAGTATTAGTGACGACTCCTCACACTGTTGCGTACTTCGATTTGGCCTAAACTTTAGAGACTTCATGATGTCCTGCTAAAACTGTTAATATTCAGACCAATTTTAATTGATCTTTTTATAATTTTCTATTTTGACAAGTGCATTACTGACTTAAGCAACCAAACAAGATTTATTCTACATCACAGAAAGGCCTGCTTATGTGCTCTGCAGTTGGCCATTGGTCAATGCGTGATGCCGTCTATGCCTAACTCACATTGCGATTGCTTAACACGGATTCCCATTTTTGTTCCTGCATTTGCGACGCTGCACTTGTTAGAAAACAACTTGAACAAGCAGACATTAGGCTTCTACTGCAACCCTACTAATTGCAGCATACGCTGCCAATGAAACATAAGCATTTCAATATGATATACTTACCAGTGATGTTGACAGTGAGGGTGTAGAGACTGGTGAGGAGGCTAATGATGATGGTGAGAATGCAAGCAGCCTTCAAATTGGGCAATTGTTTGGACCCCCGGTGCCTTAATGCGGAATTTCAGGAGCAGCAGCACGAAGACGGTGTGTATCAGTTCACTGATTGCTAGCACGAATTCGCTACTAGCAATGCCGTACTAAAATCTGAAGTGCAAGGTCACACTTTGGCCCTACCCATAATAGTAACGCACTGTCTGCCAGTGTTGAATGTATGTGGTACCTGCACACGGTTAGTACATTTCACCGGACAGTATTGTATCATGTAACACGCACTGGTGTGTTGAGCGTCATCTTCAAATATCAAATTGGATGTAAGACGTTATTTTTTGAAAGGGGCTGGTATGTAATACGTTGACAGACAAGGTTCAAAGTGAATTGGCGTGACCAGTTCCCCAGGGTTCCGTCTTATTCCCAACGGCAGTCATTTGCCAATTGTCAATTCTCTTTGTAGCAATGTAGTGCTGAGTAATAATGGGACTTTAATATAAGAGTTGGATGTTGCGTTCTAAAGATGGGTGGAAAAGAGCACCTTATCAGGTTATTGTTGGGAGGGGAAAAAATCTTGCTTATTTTTACCAAAAATTGACCAACGGCTTCGTATTGTTCTTACTACAAAGCAGCACAATCATCAAAATTTTAGAGCTTAATCGATGAACTGTAATTTTGAGGTGGTTTGCATGCACCTACCAAACGCCTTGCAGGTAAAAAAGCAGTTGGTAGCAAACTGTAGAAATGTCTTTTTCTTAAAAACGGGTGTGGAACGTGTTGGGAAAATGCATGCATTTGGAAGTCCCTATATTTCAGAGTTGGGTAAGACGCACTATGCTAAAAAGACTAAATTTATTGTAAATGCCCACTGGCCTTGAATCCGTTAATCCAGTTGGGCCACCGGGTAAGAGTGGGTAGATCAAGCGATGCAGTGATTTAAAAGAGCAGCTGCAGCAGTCTATCGTGTGTGTTCTATTCACTACGGCCCTAATATCATTGACATCAATGATGATCGTTTGCACGTATTCGTCCATTTTTCATCTTGCGGCCTGCGAGCTACGTCGTGCGCAACACAAAACCCCGTGCCTAATCGATAATCGTCCACCACAGCAAGATACGACCCTAAGAAGGTGCTCCGCTGATCGCTACGAGAAGGAAGTCAATGTACTAGTAGACGTACGAATTCCGCATGGCGGCATGGTTTAATTCAGCGCACAAGGGCAGCATCGAGGACAGTGCTCAAAAGGCGAAGAGATTATGCTCAGCTTGTGCTTCTTTTGGTTGTCCTTTAAAGCGACAGGCAAAACTGCAGCCCAAATCTCCTGTTCAACGAGAAGACTGATTACACCGATGCAAAGTAAGTCTTTCTTTCGACCCTTTGCGTTATCAGACACAATGAAGCTGTCTCTGGACAATTGTCTTGTTTCCAGAACGATAGTAGAAAAAGGGGTGATCGACGATATGATAAAAATTAGCGTAAAATATCATTTGTAGTTAGGTTTAACTTCTCACTCTTCCCCAAAGCAGCATACCTTTGGTGCAGGGGTCACACGATTGTGGTAATGCGTTCTTATAAAAATGCAGCGGTTTTAGGCATAGTAAATAGGCTTTAATCGTTCAGTAGGGATGGTGGACAACTCTCTGAGTATCTTGTTGTCAGAGGCTATAGTAAAGTAGAATTTTGCAAGTGGGAGATTCTCGAGACGTAAAATAGGGTACCGTATTGTAAGTAACTCATAAAATCGTTCTGCAATATCTGCAAATGATGCTGTTAGCTAGGGTTTTGCTTTCCGGAGGTGCACAAATTGTAGAGACCTGGTATTCAAATGCTTCTAGCTTAAGGCATTTGCTCATTTGGAGTCGTTGCAATACACTCACATTTGCATTATCTTCCGGTGCGACTGCAACGATAAACTCAAGTTAAATGTAGCACATGACGTCGTTGAAGACGCCACATTAAGTCTTTTGAGAACCTCCTCTGTCATTCGGTAGGTTCAGATTGCTCCTTTCTTTCTGCCGAGTGTGTGATACTGCATTAGATGCAGGCAGTCAACGAAATTTCAGCACCAGAAAACTGGTCACACGAAAAAATAGGTATGGTAACCATGTAACACCCTATGATTCCATTTCATTCGGCATCCTACTGCCTACCTAGCCGGCCGAACCATTTGCTTGTTTTATGGTCTTTTGTAACACAAACCGCTTGTCGCCTTCTTAAAGATATAAAAAAGCATGATTTTAACAGCAGAAGTCAGAAGACTTGGGGTGTTGTCAACAACTTCAACAAGAGTTCTGCTTTATCTTTTCGAGAGTCACTTAGAGCCAAAGTCTATGTGTACGTGTTACCTTTTCTTTTGAAATATATGCAATATAAAAGCTTAAAGCGACAAATGAAGTCTTTTACGTGATTGCCGATTGCCCTCTTTTATGAACACGGCACCGTCTTGCAAAATATCGCACTCACTATTACTGCTACGGCTGTATTGACAGCTGCAGTAGTTACAGACAGCAACAACAAAAATCGAAAGCAAACAGTCGCATCAATTCAAAAAGTGTAGCAAAATTAACAAAGGTTGAAAAGGAACAGGATGTCACTGTGACTGACCGACTTATACAGAGATGGACTAGGTTTTACTTTATCCTGATCGTTACTTTGCCTAGAATCATCAAGATTGCCGTCAACGGAACTGCCCCAATGCTTGATGATTGACATTCTTACGGAATCTGTGAAATAGCCACTTCTTAAATGGAAGGTAAATCACGTAGTAATAGATTCCAGCTTGAGCCCAACTTACCACATCTGCACGTCAAGTATTAAGCCACGTGGGAGAAGACAGAAAAGATGGGGAAGGTAGGGCTCACATTCATATAAATCACTAAAATACAGCTTGTTATGCATACAACGGACTTAAAGTAGGCTTAAAAGTTGCGCTGCCACAAATGAGACCTAGCGCCGAGAAAAAGAGCTACTAGGTAGCGTCACGCCGCTCCGTCTTTTCCTGCGAGGTGGGCTGCCACAATCGTTACTAGTGTTGTTGTTGGTGGTGGTGGTGGTGGTGATGGTGTTGTTGTTGTTGTTGTTGTTGGGTGGTGGTGATGGTGTGTTGTTGTTGTTGTTGTTGTGGTGGTGGTGGTGGTGGTGGTGGTGATGGTGATAGTGTGTTGTTGTTGTTGGTGGTGGTGTGGTGGTGATGGTGTTGTTGTTGTTGTTGGTGGTGGTGGTGGTGGCAGCAGCTTGGACTACGGCGGTGGCGACGGATGTGGCCGTATGAGGATTAACGTTACCGAACTTCATATACTTTGTAAAGTACTCTAAAAACTGCTCAGCTTGTCTTCTTTGTAGAGTGGGAGGTAAACAAATCTTTGTTACTCTTTTGCGCTGCGTAGGAACCACTTGACTATTGACGTCACTGGTTTGCTCGTTGATGGGCACATGCATGCGAGTCGTCGGATGTACTTCGTAGTTGCCACTCACGCAGGCTGGTGCAGGGGACACGGGAGGAATCACAGGAGAGAGACAATCCATTGACGATGTTGGAGGCAGGACACCCGCATGGCGAAGAGCTTTGGCGATAATGTCATCGTCATCACCATCGCCGTCTTGAGCAACATTATTCTCCTCCTCAAATGACGTGGCGGGCATTGTGGTGGCAACATGCGGAGTCACTTCTACTGCTGATGCGGGGTCAGCAGCCTCTTTCACTGTTAGTCCTTGAGGAACCGATCCGTAAATTGCACCCTGATCCTTATTTTCCACACGGTCTTTCATTTCGACCCAAATTTAAGGAGCAGACGAGCCTTATTCAGGGCAGAAGTGCGACCTCAATTGACTAAATTTTAGGAGCAGTCAGTGTATTTAGACTAGTGCTGAGCTGATTTATGTTACCAACTTACCAAAACCTCAAGGACGATTGGTCAATCAAGGATGTCGAGGATGACTGGTTTAATCATCTTCTCCTAAACCGATTTTTGCGTCATAACAACCTGATTGAACACGAGTGGCTTTCTATCCGCCTTGATGTGCTGACACATACAAATCACCCCAGTCTCCGCACTACCCTTCAGTTTTCTCAAATTTAGACCATCTTACTAGTTGATATGGCAATTACCCACTTTTGACTCAGCGCAACGCACTTCCTGCTCATTTTCGCCTTACAATCTGCCTGCCTTGCCTCGGAAGAATTAAAAGTAATAGTCCATTGCACCAAATGAAAGATTTATACAAAAAGCTTGCATCATAGGACTTGCTACTTAATTGACTGAGTCAATTTTTGCTCCTCTTACGCTGTTGCGTTAGTAGAATCATTTTAAAATTAAAAGAACTAACAAATTAGAGACAAAACTTTTGGATATTTACCATGCATGCATAACTTCATACATCGAATCTTCAACTCCTCATTCTAGCAAAGCATAAATCGGTGTGAATTATGCTTCAAGATGCCCAAGAAAGTGTTTTGATCCCTTATGCTATTATGCATGACCTTCAAATTAATAGATGTCAGTAAAACAAGGATTAGGAAGGAATTATATTTTGACAAGAAATAATCTCGTGTTGTTGATTGCGCAGTTTGGGTGTATATACAAAAGGTGCTCACTCTTTTATTTGTTAGACGTTCGAAGTGCTTCGCCACGTTTGTGGCACAATGCTGACGTTGCAAGTGCATGCGTGTGCCAAATCGGGCATGTGAGAAGGCATACGAAGCAGATCGTGAAGTGATCCGGTGTTTTAGTGAAAGACTTATTGCGGTACAAGAAAACAAGATTACCAAAGCCGGGGAGCATTTTTAACAATGAAACAGGCTTTAAGTCAGTTAACGAAGTGACGCGCAAAATGAAGCCCTTTCAGCACCCATCTATGCCGAATATGTCAATCGAGAATCTTCTAAATTAGGCATATGCTGCGTCTAGCCAAATCGGCTTTGTTAAGTTTGCCACTGATGTGACATGCCATTGCGCTCAAATAGATACTCGTGGGTACACACCTCGTCTATTCCCAACCGACTATAAATGAACTTACAGGAGCACTAAAATGCACTCTAAGCACATCAAAGTTTAACCCGCAATCCAGATGGTTCCGACAAGGCGCTGGAGGGAACTTTATCTAACACTCAAGTTCTACCAATTTTCGCAAGCCCTACTTTATTACGTGTGTTGCCTCGACACGTTTTGGGTAAATTTGATTTGAATTTGGCAGTTCACTCATCGGAAGGCCTGCTCGAAGGCATTAACCTTTTGCCGTTGTCCAACATTTCTCCCTTAAATTTCTGTTTTCCCCTATATTAGTTAATGTACCTGTTTGATCTATGTCTACTAAGATTCCCTCGCAGATTTCAATGCTGAACATGGCTTTAAAGGAAGTACTAGCAGAGTGTGTAGTCAAGCAAAAGTTTCCAAGCCTCAAATGGGTGAAGAAGGAGGGGAGAAAGACTAGCCATTTGTCGTATAACCCGTTTCCTCCTCACTTCGACAAAACATACCGAATCTAGAATATTAAGCATCAAAAACACGTACAAGAACTGGCAATGGAGATGAGTTATCACGGACTAAGGCGCTGATGGCCACAACTTATTCGTGTGTCCATGTGACAGCTGTGGCATGTTAAACTTCAGAAGGCGTGGAAATTTATTGATAGTGTAGCCCTAAGTGTTTTGGCGCTGATGGTGAGTGCACTTGGGAGCACGGTCTCAATTTGGTGCTCCGGTCACACTATTGAGTATGTCGTTAAATTTTTAGTGAAGTGAAACAATACTGGTTAGCAGCTTGCAGGTGATTGTGTGGGTGGGTGACTAGATGTGAGATGGAAGGGTTGCGCTTCGAACTAAGGACGAGATGCCTTTAACCACTTTCACTACAGGGAAGGATGGAAGGTTGCATGCAGCTCGAGTGAATCTGTGAGGCCTTCAACTCCGCAGGGTGGCCCAAAATGTCGTCGTGCTGACGTTATATTGCGCGGTACCTTTAAGTGAATGAACTGGCTAATACCACCATTGCAGCAGTACGAAGATGGGTGATCCGCGGGTTCGTAGACTACGAGGAAGCGTTGAAATAAAGGTTTGCTGGCGGTGTCATGGTGCAAGCCACATGAGAATGCTGTGCTTGTGAAGAGCATACATAACACCTAAAGAGCTTTGCACGCAAATGCAAAACGAATTGTGTGCTGCACGTAAACCTACCTTGGACTTGTGTGTCCTATTGGCCCTTTGCGCTTAATGAGCACCCAAGCGACACGTGTGTGCAAAGTTGTTGGTCTGCACCTCTATACTCTTCAGTTCTATCAAATGCGTTGACTTCAAATGTAGGAAGCTTAATTGTTCCTAAGCTTTGCGGATGAAAACGCGTTGATGCCATTAGGGATGGTGGAGATATTGCCGGATCTATAAGAGAAGGCATTTTATGTGATGGAATTAACCCATGCATATCTCTACCAATGCCGATACGTACTGTCTAGCAGATTAGGATTTCGATCAGAGCACAGTTAAGTCCATCTACCTTTAATCGTCCTTCTCTGATTACGCTAACATAAGACGTAGAATAATGGGCTGCCTGTTTAACACTCTACTCTGCCCCACCTTGCAAATTCGAAGCGTCAGAGCTGGCATCACGCACACATTATTAATGTTTAAGCCGAACCCACACCTGCATCTACATTCTTTGCGAAGAAGATGGACTCCTCCATCATAAATTGATTGCCCACTAATGTGCTTTAGCCAAATCCACATCTGCTTGCCCATTCTAGAAGGTGGAAATGGACGCCTCCTCATCTAATTGATTGCACATTTATGTGCTTCTTTCCTTCTGCCGGAATTATACTCACGCTTACCCATCATTTTGCCTGTATGCGTGCTCCTTCTGTTACTCGAATCAAAATCACTATGTGCTTATGCGAAGCTTTGGGCACACAATGCGTGACATGCTGTGATTGTTTAGACGGAGGCTCAGTTGCCAGGACAATGTTGCATTGCCATCTGACACATCGTCTCGTGGACCCGCAATCAGTTAGTAAGTAATGTCTGATCATGTGGGCAGTGACTGTGTCCTTCGCAAGGTCATATGATACAACAAATGTGTTCGAATTAGGCTGCAAGAGTGTGTGAATGAAGCCTTTAAGTCTATCCATGTTTTCGTCAAGGTGGGGTAGTCAAATTTATTAGTTTTCCAATTATTTTACCTATATTTAAATGAAAGGCACTTTGCGACAATGACTTAAATACATACTCGATCGACGATCCCCTCCTGCCGTGGCCTGAGCTGTTTTATCAGTAGTTCAACCAAGCCAACTACTTAATCATAGCCTATTTTGGGGCTTGATTGCCCCAGGGAATGGCAGAATTTTATGACATCATCAACATTCGTATACCTTAGAATTATTCCAATTAAAGTGTTTGCTAGAATGACAATGGTCCGCCTCTCTTTTCCATCATCAAATACCCAACTCGGACTCCGAAATTCGACCCGATTGCCAGACAGACGGATCTGCGTTTCTCTCCGCGCCTAAGCGAGAATAAGCCTTCCCTATCAGAGATGCGCAGAGCTCTGGCGCCACTGCGTCGCCTGACCTATGGCATAGTGGCTTTTAACTTCGTTGTATTTCTTGGTTTATGGAACATGCTTGGAGATGCCATGAAAACCCTCAGCTTCGTCCGCTTTCTCTTCTTTGTAAGAGCCATTTTTTGTTGAAAATTGTTATGCTTACTAGTGAATGCCAAATAATTAGTGCCCACAAAATTCAGTGAGTTATCAAAGTAGTGCCTCAACTTCCAACTTCCAAGCTTAATGCATCACTTCCTACATAACCGGCAACAAACTTAAGAATTGGGAGTCTCATGATCAATTTAGACACATATTCTGGACGTTTCGATCGTGAAAGTGTCTGTATTTATTGCTAAGTGTACGACTCTTTACAAAAGGTGGGAGCGGTGGAAATCTGGACATACCTATCCACCGTCTTCTGTCTCGCCTTTCTTTGTTTCTGCTGGTCTCTAGTCAAAGAACCCACTTGATGTGCCAACTTCAAAGGCTCAGGATTGTGATGAGGTAGTGCTGTGCCACAGTAACTGGCGAATTTATTTTAGTTGCATAGCCTTAACAAGTGGAAAATTGTGATTGTACTCTATGAGCAGTAAGTAAAGCCTGCAGTTGTCAATGTTGACGTCATAGCATTCTGCTTCTTCTATAATTAGCACCCATTATTTTTCTCAAAATAATGCTTGCGATTTCATTGATAATGCGGAAAATGATACCTTTTGGTTTAAAGGCAATAGTTGTGTTTTATTTTTAGGCATTTGATGCCCCTACTTCGCCGTGGAAAGACGCATCAAATGTAGACGCCACCAATGAAAATGCATCCATTTCGCACTGCCTTAAGGGTGCCTTTTGCGAGGAAAACAATTATTCAATTTGCAAAAGATGATCAAATGATGTACCGTAATAAATTGTATGAGGTGATTGGTGCATTAGAATTGAAGCTAATTTCGTTCAAAGCATGCTTTCTAATGGGTCTGTCAGCCCTTTAGCTGAAAACCATCAGACAGTTGTTTTTAGATCTGTACTTTTATGCCGCAAAAGGCTTTTACTCTGAGCCAGATCTGGTGTAAGATTTTTAATTGGACGCATTGTTAAAAATACCAGTGCCACTCGAAGTAGCACAAGGTTGCAAATAGAGACTGCATCTTTATTTGTGCCAGCTGTAGAATCTTTGCACATTTGTATAGGTCAGATCAAATGTGAAAAATGGGAGTAAATACAGTAAATTATGTGCAACCCTGTGTGCTGCGACGCTTAGGAAATGAGAATCACATAGGTATTGCTGCAAAGAAGGCATATCGAGGAGCAAAATTCATGTTACAAGACAAGCTACAAAATCAGCGTTTCCGAAGTAAACTGGCATAAAGAATCATCAAAACCACTGCAAATATTTGTGGTTCTTTCAATTGTGTCTATTGCATTAATTTAGAAATTTAAACCCAAGCTGAGAAGAAATGACAGTTCTTTTAACTAAACAATGCTTACAATCTGCAACCCATTACCCACACTCACTTAGCACCTCTACAGCCAGTTTGACGAATGCGCTGAAGGTTTTCCTGATTTGGTATAGATGTTTTGCAGTATTGTTAAAGGCTTAGTGCGCTGGGTTGCAGTAGTTTAAATCTCGCCAATATTTGGACGATTGAGAACGAACGTATGGTTAAATGTTGAATTTAGGAGAGGACTGCATTGCATTTATGCACAGTTCAAATGCTTGACTTCCTAATTTAACGGAAACCAATTTTTGGTTCCCATTTGGCATTTGGAGCAATATCCAAGGGACCGTGTGTGTGACCAGTACGTAATGCAGGCGAATAAACAGAACAGTTGATCTTATAGTCGCACTTATTGGACTGGTCATCGCATCGCCTGTGCAGTGAGTGTTATTAGTGCCAGTTTGTACCCCGTTGGTGTTGAGGCAAATCATTAACAGCTATTAAGCATTTGATGTCAGTAGCATAATTTCCATCGAGACTAGATAAACTAGGCCTAGTGCTTTGGCGAGGTTCGATACTAATCTGTGCTCGACGACCGGTAATTTGGTAAGGTTAATCGCTGCTCATAAAGTGTTTCCTTGATCTCTCACTAACCTTAATACTTAAATGGAAAATACCATGCTAACCCAGTCATCAGACGTCAAATAAAACATCACCTGAAAGGTTTAAATAGCTCGAGAGGCCTATTTGAGACAGACAAGCACAGATATAGAGTTAAAAGTGCAATGAGCATAGGCATCAAGTGAAACAATTAGGACAAGGCGATGGTACACAGACGAACACACAGCGCACAAGTCAGTTTCAAAGAAAGCAGAGACAACCAAAGAAACAAAGCGCGGAAGCTGGCCATTTTCGTACTCATGGAAGTGGGCACCATGGTGCTGCTGGGTTGTGAAGGCTTCACAACGTGGGCAGAAGTGAGCAGATTGATGTGTGCAAAAGCCGCAGTGGTGGTCACCGTATGCGCAGCCGTGGAGGTGATAGCAGCAATGGTGTTGAATAGCAAACACGACCGAGGTTGTTCTTACACCGACGCCCATGAAGAAGCCTCCGCATGCCATAAGGTCAAGGGACTAGTCACCGGTGCACAAGCCTTCTCTACATCTCCGTTGCTTTGAACGTGTAACGGTTGACAGCATTCTTGATTTTTGCTAGCGGCTGCTCGAAAATGGCTTGTCGCCTGCACATTAGCCTGCACCAGCCTCACCCTTGGAGTTTTCCTTCCAGGCACATGGGCTGCATCAGCGAATTGAATGTCCTCTGGTAGCTTTCAACTAATGGCCCCGTTACATCAGCGGGAAAAATACTGTCACATCCAATGTTTCCCTTTTTGTTATTTGAATATCGTAGGCATTCCTTAGGTTTGCATCAATTTTGGGATAAATGCCATGCATTTGGCCAAGGGTAGCCTTAAAGTTTAAGTGTGGTTGGCTGAAGGCCTCCCATCCTTGTCAATTTAGTGACTTGTATAGAACAATGCCATGCACTCCTTGAAACTGTCGTATGTAGTTAAATGTTGGTCCATCCTTACAGTGCGCCTATGTACTGTTTAATTAACTTTTGCATATGAAGACATATCAACACGTGTGTTAGCGTTTTTCATCACGGGGTTTCAATAGGTTGGAAGGCGTTGTAGAAAGGAACAGTACACCATCAAAATTCCTGGTAGAATTGCGAGTAAGGTGAGTAAATGCCACTTGCTTGATAAAATATCCTTACTTGCTGTAATTAGCAGTGAGCGATTCGCCTTTTAGAAGGAGGTAAACGGATTGTACATACGGCTTACAGGAACAGTCACTAAGTTACGTTCTACATTGCGTTTCGTTACCTGTCCCAGTAATTAAGAATTTTTCGCGATCGGACGCGTGTTAAACTCAAATGTGTAGCAAGGTGTGTCATGAAGATTTTGCAATGTGGAGGATTAATCAGTCGCAAGGACGTGCTTTAGTCCATATTAGCGCATCTAATTGCTAGCATTGCAAGTTCCAAAACACATTTACCAGCACAGCGAGTAGAGCTTGCTTCTCAATGGAAGCAAAAGACTAAAGAGCACATCGACTTAGTACTCACGCAAGCAGTAGCGTATTCTCAACCCTCACGGTCTATTTAGATCAATAGTTGGACTCTTCATTCCCTCTTAGTTTTTGCAGTGGGCTTGCTATTTCAGCCATATATTTGGCAAAGAACTTGGGTGGGCTATCAAGGATTAGGACATTAAACAGGAACACTTGCTTTAAATAGATCTCTACAGCCACTATTTCGGCTCATCAGAGCGCACACGTCATGTTCATGTTTCCCCTCTGACCACATTCTCGTAGGTACTAGCACTATATTATACGAGTTGCAGTGCTACTCCGCCGTCTACTTCACCCTCCTATTGTACGCAAAATTTCAGATTAATTACATTTACTGAAGAACCCAAATGCTGTTGCTTAAAACCCACGCAATTTAACGGACAACATGAAACTTCTTCATTATTCGATTAATTGAGTATCAACGACTGAGTGAGAAAATACAGTGCGTCTTGGTTACCTCATGTCAGCAAGTGATTTCGGTCTTCTTCGAAGTGACACTATAAAAATCAAATCGCCTCCTTTTTAGCTGTGATAGTGCGTCCTTAATATGCAACACCACTGATGCAAACGAACCATCAAAATGTATTCTTATGCGTTTTACCCAGAGTTGCACAAGCACAAGCTGTGTAAGCGTATCAATATGACATGCCGTCCCGCTCTGAAAACCAGCAAATTCTCTGCATTCGTTAACTAAAGACTAAGAAAATTATATTCTATCATTGCTTATAATGGGTTAGCTCCTCATATGTGATGTACAGAAGCGATTTACTTATAAAAATAAGAAAAATGGTACAGCAATGCATTAATATTTTATCAATGCATTATAAGTTTTGCGCACATTTGAGCATGTATAGTTCAAAAACAGCGAGGGATGCTGATGTCTGATAAAATTATTGAGTTAAGAAATGAATTATAAGAGCTACGTACGTATCTGGCAAGCACGCACATGCCCGTAGAGAAGAGGACAAATCCTGATTTTATATAAGTGTTTGTAGGACGAGTCAGCAATCTAATTAGCTTTTACACTATTGTCACGTGTGCACACATACAACCGGAAACCATTTCATAGGCCTAAATACAAAATGTTGGTGATATCACTTTTCTCTTGCAAGCCTTGCCTCTGCTATATTTTGTGAAGTCTCATTGAATTTTGGAAGATTTGAAATATAACTTGAGGTTGGCGAGCGTGGGCAAAATAGAGAACATTTGCTTGAGGTGACATGGAAAACAATGACAAAAGTCCATTGAGTCTGAAAAACCACCAATTTTGCAGCCACTTTTAATCAATAGGTAAATTTTGAGTTGAAAATTTCTAGCCATATAATTTGGCAAGAATGTATGCATGCTACCGCAGAATCATTAAGGAAAAATCGTACTGCTGTAGGAATTGCTTGAGGTAAACAAAAGTTTGTCGTAGGCGATTCACAGTGTTCAGGGAATGACGAAGTCTGCCTCATGTCATAGCCCATTAGCGACTTGTTATTATAGTTGTCACGATAACTTCAGAAATGATTTAAATCATTAAACAATGCATCATATTAGCCTGGTAGCATTTAATCAAAACAATTGTGATGTTGGCTTCTCTGAATTTGCTGGCTTGGCTAGCATCTCCAACGCATTGCTAGTTTCTGTTAGCCTATTCTTCTAACGCCACGCCCATTTGCTTCTGTTTGGGCGCATTGAGTAATTTTTTGTTGGATGCATGGAACCTTCATAACGTGCCTACGAAGAAGCTCATTGATCGAATACGAATTGGCCAGTGTGACTTGAAAGCCACTATCCATCGCCATGATTTCGGGGATTTTCTCGTAGTTATCAGTGAGTTGGTCATTTCTTTTGCGAATGCATAGGCAACTTCTGGTGCCATTGATGATGAGCAAAACTTATGACGATGAAAGGCGCATAAAAAGATGTGGTTCCTAGTACTTAAATGTCCTTTGCGGTGTAACCAGCAAGCCTCAGTTATCCGCATAAAATTGGTGCATTTGGATTTAATTGCCTACAGCTCAAGTGGCACCCTATCAAGAATAAAACAAATCAAAAAAATAAGGGACCGTCTTCTCTAATAATCCTCAGCAGTTGCAGACAGCATTGCATAGGACTTATTATAGGCAAGTCGCTACTATCCATGCAAAAATCTGGCCACAAATGTAGGCAAGATAATGCCATGAAGTGTCCCAAATGCTTAAATCCAATTTTGGCCTACCCACTTTGCACACAAGAATACATTACTAGCTTATGCTGATAAGGTTTGCATTTCGAGACTGCTGCTCCGTTACATCTTCATTTGCTTCGACGTATAATGGAGTGGTCTCAGATTTAAGTGGCAATGTGTAAATGAAGGTGTTAAAGATTGGCTGCTAAATGAGTTTATATCTCGCCGTCTTAGTAGCTATTTTACCATCAACAACGCTAGGTCTCTGAATGCTTAATCACTAGAGAGCTGGCTCGCAAACCCAAAGGCATTGATGTCTGAGGGAAGATGTCTAGATATTTAAACTGTGTTAAAGAGACATCGAGGATGCTCAATGCTTGGCAATTCAGGTGCCTTTGCCTTGTTCTAGGCAGGGTTGCAAAGATTTGGAGAAGCTCATGCTACATTCAAAACTCTTCTGTTGATATGACTTAGCCAAGACCGAAAGGCACAAAAGGGAGTGAATTCTGGTACCACACCCCAGTGAAAATAAATGTGGTACCACTGCTCTCTGGGCCACGCGACACGCTACATGCAGCACGTACCACTGATCGATGACACGCATGCGACGGAAGAGAATTCAATCATATCAATGCTAGACATGCCACCGCTCGCGATCCTAAGGACCATTATCCTTTTCATAACCTAGTTCGTCTTTTTAACCCCTCCGCTAAGCTTCGGCATTTGATCCTTCACCACCCCTCCCTTCTTCCTTCGAAGGAGGCCAATGGACTAAAGCAAAGCTTAAATGCACACATGTAAAAATTGAAGGTAAATCGTGACTTCCCTCCCTTTAATTCCTTATTGAATTATTTGCTCTTTTGTCTTTCTCCTCCTTTTTAAATACCAGCCAAACACCAAATCCAATGACAACGCTCCTAATTAGGCCTGTGTGCCAAATCAAGCCTTCCAGCCACAAATTAATATTTTATTAGATTGAACAATCTTCTTGGTTTTTATAGCGGTTATTCAAACGTGGATAACAAAATCATGAATAGATGATTGAGTAAGAGAATTAGTAAAGTGGCGAAAGTAGGATCTCATGGCGACACCAATCAAATCACACACTCTGCGCAGAAGTTAGAGTCGAATATCGTTTTGTTTTCTTGCATTCGCTTCCCCTATCCTTTTCTGCCCTTCCTATTTCCTTTCCTTCGTCAACATCGTCTTATTTCTTTGGCCCATTTAGCTCAACAGATATTTTCCTTGCCTGCGCCGGATGGACCGAGCCTTCCTCACTCTTCTCTTTAGTTGAAAGCAGGCATTTTCGAAGGCAAGGAAACAGAAGCATCCATCGACAACTTACGTTTGCAAGTTCCGTGTTTATGTTTAGAAGTGAGTCGCTCATCTCTTTATAAAACCCACAATCTGATTGTCTTTGCGCGCATTCATAAATCATATTACAGATTCAGAGTAGCAGACGCACAGGATCGTACTCCATGTTTCCAGTCGCTTGCCCACAGTGGATGTACTGTAGTAGGCTAAGCTGAACTAAGCTAGGCTTATAGGCCATGTACAGGCCAGACCACATTCATGTTTCCACTCTAGCATGCAAATCTCACTCATCATTTTGCATTCTGCTATTCTAGTTATGCTTTATTTGTACTTCACAATTCATGAAAAAGACTTAGATGGCAATTATGTTTCCAATTTTGTTGCCTAGGTAGCAGCGTCCATCGAAACACGTAGGGACTACTGGCACTTTGGGATCGAAGAATGAGATACAATTCTCATGTGTTCTAGTCCCCTCTCAGATTCGAATCCAGCACCGCTACTGTAGGCGGCTCATCCTCCCCTCATTGTTCCTTCGGTTCGTTAATACAATTAGTCTTATGTAATACGTGACAGCGCCCCATCCACCTTACATAGCTATCTTTTTAACAAATTCGCAGATGCACTGTCATGTGCTCACCTTTTCTACCGCCTTTTGGTGAGACCAGAACTAGCTCTTCCTCTATCTTTGGTTTTGTTTTCTCACCGTGAAACTCCTGCCTTCTCAACCTACTTCCCCTTCCTTCTGACCTTCATCCATGTCACTTTGGTGAGTTCCACTCATTATTCAACTGTTTACATCTCTTGCCCATATATGCTTGCACCCTGTCTTACTGCATTCATTTGTCAGCCTTTGTACCGCCGCTAATGCTAAGTGGATCAGATTGCACTGAACTTTACTGATGACCGTATCTTACCGTGTCCTGCCCCGTTCTATGCCAGTTTCTAATCTAGCATGCAAACCTCATTCATCCTTCAGTATTCCGTCATTCTACTTATGCTTCCTTTGAGGCTCACAGCTTATAAGAAAAACTTAGATGGCAATATTGCTCCTAATTTTGCTATCCAGACATCAGCGTTTAGTGTAAACACGTGGGGACTTTTGGCGCTTTGCCAGGCTCTTGCAGTTTAGTGATGCTGCCGTTAACCGACTTAGCATGTACACATCATAATTAGCCTAAATTTTTCTTGATATTATTCGAACATCTAGAACAGAGGATGAGAATGATGTCGTGTCGAGTGTGTGGTACTCTGGAGACCTGCATCATGCACCGTTGTTTCATTGGACATAGCTGACTGCTTACTCGTCAACTCAAAACAGCCTATTTGCCAAATATGCTTCCGTATCTGCGAGAGCACCTGCTGTCTGCGGTGGTGGTGGTGTGTAAGCTGGAAACATCTTTACATCCCTCCGTGTTTGAAGCCACTGCTGTCAAGCGACCTCCTAGTTCCTGCTGTTTTGAACGTCACGAAGGTTTTGCAATAAAACAATGCCTTTGCGATGCTCCTGACAAGCATAAGGTGCCCAATTGTTGGAAGTGCCGCAAAATTTTACATAACTACTATGCAATACTCCGAGGTTTGGCCATGCAGAAATTTCCATTGCTCAAGATGGATCAAGTGTTGCTAGAAAAACCCACAAAACGCACTCGAACTTGGAATTTGACCAAAGGTTATCGAAGCTCCTCAATCCTTTGTCATCATCTTCACACAAAAGCACTCCCACATTTTTGAGCTCAGTTAAATGCATTTGAACCCCTTTAACTTTGCGTCAATCCACTTAGTACAGTTTTGTGCTCCGAGCAATGCTTAGTTGTTGAACAGTGTCACAGATTATTCCGAAACTCCCATCTGAAACTTCTAATTTGGTCGTGCAGATGGGGCAAGTACCACTGAAAAATCCGCAAAGCATGAGTTGTGCCTCGGCATTCGTGCTCTGCCGAATACTTGCCCAACATGGTTCTCGACACGCAGCTTACTCATTCGCTGAAGTCACAATTTGCTCCGCCTTGCTTGCTAATCTCCCAAGATGCTAGCAGCTGCCAAGTAATTCGATTAGTGGTCAACGCCAAAGGTGCGCACCAATCACACGCATCTTGTTTGCAAACAAGTTTCGATCAGGAAGCAATAAACTCCCACGGCCTGAATGTGACTAAGTGAGGAATCAAAAAAGCCCTGCTTCCTTGTATTCCAGGTAAGGCAATTGGTGAATGCAATTTGACGCAATATAAAATCGATGTTTAAAATCGCTTTAATGCCTATTTTTGAATGATGAACAAACTGGAACCAAAATGGAAAACATTTAAATGCGAAAAGCCAATATAAAGCGAGGTCTGGTTTGATTGGCTCAGGCAATCTAAATATTGTAGGTTGTGCTTGCTTTGCGGTTTAGTCGATGGACAGGAGAGTCAGCCTATTTAAGTCGAAGGCATGCAGACTGGGAAGGTTGGTGCTCGTGGGTCCTAATTCCTCAACTAGGAGACGGTCTACACAAGAGAATGTGATATGATCACGATAAGTATGGCTTGTGCACTGAAGCCGTTCCAAAAGAATATAACTCTGCCCTTCGGTTCATTATTAGAGAGCACCGCATTTGGACGCGACTCGACAAAGAAAGAGAGCGACCACCATACATAGCAGCGCATTTGCAAAGTTTTCTACTTTGCAGGGCTCCATCATTTGTGCTACACAAAAGAGAGTTTTCGACCTGCAGGATTTCACAAAATTGTTGGCTGCTTTGATGACAAGTACGCACGATTTGAAGCTGAGATTATCAGCAGTCTGCAGAATCTTTACGCCATACCCATTGTCTACTCAGGTGTTAAGCTCACCAATGTGCCCATTGCTGATCTGGGTCACATTTTCATTACAGCCTTCTACCACTCATGCAAGACATCTCAGGAGTCCAAGCATTTTGAAATGATAGTTTTGCTGCCTGACGGCCGTGCTAACAGTAATGGCGTTACATGAGATTACGCGGTGGCGAGGTAGAATCACCGGTATCATTATCTGAGCACTTGTCCACTATAGGGCTTGGGAGCGAAAGTAAGCAAGGTGGCGGTCTGCAGATAGACAAGTAACTTCGAACTCACCAACCTGCATGCCTCAATGCAAGAAATTGCTATCCCAGAAATGCAAAGGCAATGGTAGGAACTATATTTTGTTGGGAAATTGTGAAGTTTTGCGTATCTGATTAAAGAGTGTTAGAGCTACTCCATCCAGTTTTCGCCATGTCGGGAAGAAGAACTTACCCATCAATTTATGCGCTATTTGTCAGATCTGAAACTGGACTTCCCCTTATACTGTGTGAACCCTCACATTTTAATTTATGCAAAGCAATCTACCTATACCAATGGATATGGCTTTAAACTTAAAAAGTATTGTGGTGCCCTGGAGGAAACAAGGTTTAAGGACTGTGAAACCTCCCTCCTCCACCACAGCCGTGGAAAGGTGCGGAGTTAACATGTCTGAGTCGTGTATGGTTGTGTGTCTGTGTTGATCAAATTTAATGCATCAGGTGGTGCTTTGATTACGTTCAAACAAGAAATTAGAGAAACTCTTCAAAGTAGAAGTGCGCTTAAAGTACTTTAGAAACGGGATGCAAATGTTTAATTTGATAGACCTTAGATGCATGGGAGGAGGAAAGTAGTACCCTCATACCACATTTCCTGTTTGGTTGAACAATATAAGTTGGTTGTAGTTGGCTGCAATAGTGATTAGTCTAAACGCGTAAAACGTCGACAAGTACAACAACTCGTGTTATAATATTGAAGCAGGATCGGGACTCAATTGTACTTACGAGCTAAAACAACTGCAATTCATAACCACGTTCTATGGTTTCATTTGGAGGCTCCTCACTTTCTAGCCGCAAGTTAGGCAGTCTTTTATTTCTCTCATCCTACGTGCTCCACTCAAATCACTTTCACCTCTAGATATACAGATGCAGCTCAATGCAATTTTACCTTCGACTCTGACAAGGTCTTTGCCCTTTATGCCAAGAAGAGCATAGTTTAATATTGAACATACCAATGCTACGGAGAGAAAAGGGGGGCAACAAATAGGTGGGATTTGGGATGTGTCCAGATTTGAGTTGGTATGTGACTCTTGGCATCACAATCCTGTCTTTGATTTAATGGAAGATCCAGTCGCTGCTCAACAAGGCTCTGAATTCACGGCAACCATTTCACAGCTCAGATGACCTCCTCACCCACCTTGCCCGTGACATCCACAGAAAAACGAATGAACTTTGGGCGCTATTAGTTTATTGCTCAAACATAGTCGTTCAGTTGGTGGTAAGCACAAAGGACACGTCGCTATAAGCAGGACAGGCATCAGCTAAGAGAGACCGATCTGCCAGCCAGTCAGATGCTAATCTTGCGCTCATCCAGAGGATGCATGCCATTTGATAGGAGAGTTGATCAGCTACGGGGCCATAAAGCCACCAAAGTCACCATGGGTCTTGCCATCTGCTTCTAGATGAAAAGATCTGATGCCAACGGTTGCTACAGAAAGCAGGAGGTTGTAAAGTAGGAAGATGGCCTTCCGCCGCCTCATCTTGCTGATTCGATAGACCACCTTCGTGGTCATAGTGGCCCTCTACAAATGCTTTGAAGTTAGGATGCTGGTCGGTGGAAATGGTGAAAATGGACAGAAGGGAGGCAGTTGTTATCTGTGTTAAGGAAACATTACGAATTCTATCCAATGGCTTCTAGGCTTTGTGATACAGTTGCAACGCTCTACCACTTTATGCAAATCGCACCACTTAACTGCTTGAGTAGCATTGTGTACGACACCCTGACGACTTTCCTGGTTGTTATGGTATTAGTTTGGAGCACAGCAATGATCCTAAGTGCAGCTTTGGTCCTGTGTCGAAGTTGTGCCAGCATCAGCACCATTTAAGCAATATTATAACGAGAGAGTTCATTAATAATTATCACGCCCTCCTATTCATATAGTTCCATTTATCTACACACCCACACGGTGGTGGATAGGTGGTTTGTCTCTCAAGTGCGAGTACACCTTTCGCGCGCCCACATGCTTGGTACACCTGTACAAGTGCAGAAAACAGCTCCGTTATAGGCTTTGGCACATGTGTAATGGTTGCCATAGCACAAAGAAAGAAATCTGCTTGAAGTTGGTTTATCCGTGTACTGGGTTTGAAGTTCCTACTTGGCTCACGGGTATGGAATTTTGTCTTTTCCACTATAACAGCAATAAACATGATCTTTAGCGCACTAAGATTGATCTAACTTGGAGGTGGTTCACTCTTCCCCAATATCCTTCCCTATTCGCCTGTACAAAGTGCGTAGGTAAACATCTCAGGAGATCCAAATGCGACATGCACAAAGGTAATATTATCATGGCATTAAGGTAGGAATTGCGGTGCAAGCAGGTCGCGCCTCAACTGACAGGAATCTATGAATACGTTCACTGTTCAGTGGTGAAGGGCTGAGTTACGTGCCACGGTTCGGAGTCACGCTGTAAGCAATGCAGCCTGTGAGAGCTTGCCAGTCAAATGAACAACAATCGATATGTTTGATGCATTGGATTACTTGACTTCCAGAGTGCTTTAACCCAGCAGGCATGGGTCAGTCACCCAAAGTCCGCTTGCATGTATCAGAACAGGCACAACTTTTTGCAAAAGAAAATGGAAAGTAGACCACGAAACTGCCCACCTGCAATTAAGTTGACCAATGATGTACCGCAAGACATTCAATCATTATCACTTTTAAAATTGTACACAATATTGTGCCTGAAGATTGTCGCTGAACCTCTGTTTCTAGTTCAATTTAAAAATGATCAATTGTAGCATGTAATGCAAACAAGCAATATTGGTCAAGAGACGTGTTTAACTGTCGATGTCTGTTATCAATGTCAAAAGATCTGCTGTCTTTTCTAGTAGCATCACAGCAAAGTTGCGTTGATTGTCAACCGCTTGCAGAAAAATAAATCTCTTCCATCTCCATTTGAGACCCATACACTACTTCTGTAGCCTGTTACCGCACTAGCAAACATTCATATTATTTCCACTGCGCCAGCTTTGTTTACATCCTTCCTTGCCATCAGACGACTAGGAACAATCTGTCTAGATCAGGTGGTCGTGTGACAGTCACCTCAGACATCACGAAACGATCCAACGTGTTGATTGCGAGGTCAACCCAACCTCCCCTTTTCCTTTCCCCTTCACCCTTCCATGGCGTGAGCATTCAAACCTCGTCACCCCTATCACGTAATCAATAACTTTATCACATTTCAAAAACGGTGGGTGTCAGTAGCTTCTATTTATTTTTGTCTTTCTTCCTTTCTTCACATCTTCCCACTTATTCCCTTGCTTGTGAACTTTAGGGTCGATTGTCAACACCCCATTTTCGTGTCACCAACGGTAGCATACTTTGCTAGCACTTTGGAAAACTTCGAATCGCTGGCCTTCCACTAAAACAGCGCTTAGAATATGCGATTTCCTTCCTATAGATGACATCGTAAAGGGTTGTAACACTTATCCTTAACTAGAGATTGATTTTGACAAGTCGATTGCCCTCCAAAGCAAATGCTTCGACACAACGTAACTCCTGACTTTTAAACCGGTCTGATCAATTCTTTCTCCGCCAAACCATGAACTGCTCTCTCTTGCCTTATTTAGACCTACTTTGTATCTCCACATTGTATGACCAACCCCATTTTTGCGAAACTTATAGCACATTTTACTCCTCCATTTTGCTGAGATGTGCTCCGTATAATGTAAGTTGCATCAATTGATTACTATATGATAACAGTTGAAGTTTTTAGCACCCACTACAACTGCCGCGGATGCATAATAATACTTGGGAGGGCACCCGCGGGGTATCAAAGGCCTGCAGACGAACACCCTAATTTGAACGAGCCGTCACAATTTGTTCATTACGACTTGCATTTTAGGAGCATCAACAATTCCGACAAATGCTGCCCTTCGCTGCAACTACCACCTCAAATGCACCCCTCTTTTTGAGATGCATTGTTTCTTCCTCTGCACGTTAGTTTAGTGGCTTTTAAAGCAATTAGCACTGGCTTACTAATTTTACACAATTTGAAAGGTTCTGTCGACCTTGCGTTAAACTGCCTTCCATGATAGCATAAAAATCATTTTATCCAGAGAAGGGTTTGGAAGGCACACGCTATGCTTAAATGAGTAAAGGGTAGGTTAGTCTTGAGCGCTGCCGTTGAGGTGTCATCCTACGCCGTCGGAGTTTTAAGCCATTAAATGATGTCTTACACGCAGAGGTTAGAGGCGCTAGCATTAAACAAATAGTCAGATGGCAAGGAGCGAGTAGTGTCGGCAATACGCCATAGCTTTTGCTGGCGAAACAACCCCTATGCAAGAACCTCACAGCATTTCTACCTTCACCTCATGTTTTGGCATAGATTAACTTGGTCTTATGCGCTGGAACGATTGCAAGTGGAATATACGAAACCACAGTGACACGATGGAATAAACGCCACCCACGTTGTGCCGTAGTCTGTCTTTTCTTATTAATTGAAAATCATTCCATCGCTATGAACCATCTCTGCAGCTAGACCAGCCATGACAGTGGCGTTTAGCGCAACAGTTTTTTAAGAACTAGGTTTCCTCATTCAAAAGACATTCGTGCAGACAATCGGAAGGGACCATCATCATTGTTGGTGATAATGAGCCACGTCCGGCCCAATTTGTGCAATTCATGACGGGAAAGCAACAAGTGGCACTAGGAATTCACGCATTCAAGTTGTCAAAGTCGCAGAAAGAACGCTTAAGTAAAACTAGACAACACCAAAGACACAATGATTATGCGTCGCATGTAAGTCAGTCAAATCCATCCCTGGGGTGCATTGTATGAGCCTTTGTCATCCATCGATAATGGCATGCATTGGTTGTCTCAACCCACCTCGGCTCATTTCTTTGTTTATCACGCTATAACCATTCTTCCCTTTTACCACATTTCATTTATCTGATTTTTGTGCTAGCTACGCTGTCACACTTCCCTAATGCTGTACAATTATTCTAAGTTGAAGGCGGATGATTTAGCATGGCCTTTCTATACCGTCACGCGTCACTGTTTCTGTGTTGACAGGTGTCTCGGCCACCTACACCCTCCATGCCTTTCTCCTTCTCTGAAGCTCTTCGATATTACGAGGAACAAAGTGACTTTTAGCAAAGACTTCTACCCGTGTCAATTGATGACTAGGCTCACATGGAAGTGGAGTCGCAATTTTCGCCTCTCAACATTCCAGCAATTATATCCAAATTTGAAATATGCTCTGCAGCTCAAGGCGGAACGCATCGACTCTGCCAAAAGCCTCCTCATTTACAAATAATTCATTGCCAGATTACACACAGCTTGTGCAAACAAACGTACCTCAACCGATTTGGCGCCAACATAATTGTGTGAGTGTTGCATATGGAAAGGCATAGCAATGCCTTCCACACTGTATATTACCCACAGCTGTCAAACGAGAATGATGGAACCTTAGAAGAAGTAACGTGGTCGCATTTTCCGCCTTGCCTCCAATGCATTAAATTCTCGGTCTAGCACCTCAATATCCGTGCAGAATACTGATGCCAGCGAATTACAAGTGAACAAAAGGACATAGGAGGAAGTGAACGCGCAATCGTTTGCCCAGATTTGGGATGAACAAAATACAAACGTCAGACCGAATATAATTAGCACCCATGTGTATGGGTTCGACGAGCAAGTGGGCAGGTAGGTTTGGTGGTTGGATGAATAGACAAAGCTGTACTGATCATAAGTCCAAGAGGCGCGCAAAGTCGTTTAAAGGTTGATGACTTTGCAAACTATTGGTATGGGAACCGATTGGGACTGACCTCTGTTCGATCCCGCCTATCTTCCCTGCCTAAAAATGGACACGTCACCACAATCACGGTACTAACCGTGAAACGAGTGTATAGGCACTGCAGTAGTGAAAAGGACTAATTCTGTTTTATCAGTGATGCTTTGTTTCAATTACGACTGGTGTTGCGCCACACATGGATGACTTTGTAATCTTTCCCGCCGCTTTAGGCGCTATTTGTCAGATCTGAAAATTAGACAACCTTCTAATGCAGTACAAACCATCTGTTTGAATTTTCCTAACGCATTACATATTTTCCATCTTTATGATGGCAACATAGCCAAGAGAATTTGCACGGCTTTATAACAAAAAAGAATTTGGCGTCCCGAGTAAAACGGGTGCAGAGCTGTGGGGTTGTAAAATGAAGACGATGTCACGTCGCACTGTACAGTGTTTGAGGTCTGGGAAATTATTCCCCTTCAACAAACGCATGAAAGGCCGAGGTCGGCATGCCTGAGGCAGTGTGCCGCATCGATCACATCCAAATACGAAAACGAAGAAGCTATTCAAAGTAGAAATTAATTTAGGCGACTCACTGAACAGAATGAAAACGTTATTTTTGGTGGACCTTAAATGCTCAAAAGGAGAAACTGAGTAATAGCATTCTGCTTTTCGTCTTGGTTGGGCAAAATGCGCTCCATAGTTTAGCCCTGAGTTGGACTTGGAAGTCAAAGGCAAAATTGTATTGGACGCTTGTTGAGAGTGTCGTCACTAATACTTCCACGTGCAGCGGCATTTGAGATGACCATGAGGACAATGGACACAAGTTGGCGGGGCGGATTATATGTCGACGATGTTGTGAAGGAATGGAGGCAATTCTACAGCAAAAATTATTAGCGTTTGCGGATGCAAAAACAAAGGTTCAATGCGCAACTTCTTAAAGTTTTATTATGATGCAAAGTGAAAATATTACGCAAAGCTATTCTTCTGTATACCTGGTTTCGATTTTCCACAGCAGATTAGCAACACATTAGGCCTATCCGCAAAGGCAGTTCGAGAAGATCACTGTGCTTGCGCTGCTTATCTCACAGCGCTGCTACTGTTTCGAGTCTTCATATGCTGTCGCCCAAATTTGCAAGAAAAAATGAATTTGTCAAAAGGGGGAAGATGAGGAGAATGATGTAGAAGGTGGTACGACAATGAAAGACCAGCCAGAGTGGTGTGATTTGCTAATATTTTGCTCCTCACCATTTTAGCGCCCCATTCAAAACGTGTACAAGTAGCTTCCGTCAGCTAGTCTGCACTTGATTTTAAACGCCAAACCGCCGTGCGTTAATCCGTGGCATGTATGAAAATGTAGGATTATACTTCAAGCACAATCTCCGAAATCCTGCCTTTCACCTCTTCAAGCAAACTGTGTGCTTTTTGGAGTCCACCTCCAACCACTCGTGATGCCTAAGCCACCAAATAAATTATCTAGCACAAGAGCGTTAGAAAATCCATGCATGAATGCTTGTAGCAAGCAAATCCAAGTAAGTCGTTTTATGAGCCACCAATATGCTGAGAAAGGAATAGCACGGTGACCCAGGGCAACAAAATGCATTTAAGCGCGCATTTACAAGAAAAGCGGGGGCCTTCTAAGAGTTTGATACTTGGATGAAGTGCCTCCTTCCTTGCGTCTACTGCCAATGTCCTTAAAGCAGAAGTCGTAATTGACGAATTGCATCCACTCCTCCAAGTTGACCTCTCCGGTATCCAGCAGCCTGACACAACACAATCGCCAATCCACCGCGTAGTTGCAAGTGGGCATTCTGCAAAGTTGTTGAAACTCGCAATGAAGTTGCAAAGACATGCATTTCATTTATTGGGTTGTCCTGACTCCTCGGAAAGATGGCTATGATTAATATTTGATGCGGCTTGATGGCATCCAAGAGGTGCAGTAGTTGATGTCTGGAACGAAAATCTGGATCCATCAGGAATACGTAGCAGTCGTAGTTCAAGATATTACCTTTAAACTTTCTTTGTTCGAATTCATCGTATATATTATGCTATCATATTCATTTTCATGGTTAGTATAATCATAATTCAAAATATTAATAACATCGAAGCAATGAGGACCACGCCTTAGCGATTCATGGAGGTATAGGGTGTGAAAAATGGGGTAGTAGTAATCCAGCTTGTAGAGCACGAAGAAACAAAATATGTCAGCGGTGAATGTGAGGCAACAATTGATAAGCCGTCGAGAAGAAAAATGGCTTGACTGAGATGAATATTGTCGAAACAAGTTGTTTCCTTCAAACGATATTCGATAGCAGGAAGCAAGCTCCCATCGACAGTTGGGGAGGTTTGAGAAAAGAGGAGGCAACAGAGATGCTTATCCAGCCACTTCCAGTTGCTCATATGACGAGTCATTGCCTGAGATGATCGTCGACTTGACAGTATCCATCGCCAGTTGGGAATGGTCTTACAGGCATTCACCAAGTCCTCCACATCGAGCAATTTGCATATTCGAAGTGCTAATTCAGCTGGAAATTCGGTGATTTTACGTTGTTTCTAAAGTGCAGAGAAAGCATGCCATAGTTAATGACACGAAGTGGGTTGAAGGCAACGTGGTGACTGAGAATACAAGGGGAGCAATAAATGGGAAGCAACAAAGTTAAAGAGGCATTCTGAAGTTAATTGAAGCTGCAGAAACCCACTATTATCAAACAATGCCAAGTTGGATTTACCATGAGCAGTGGTGACGCGGCTTAAATACTGGCGGTTGAGAAGGGGAGGAAGGGGGTATTTAAGTGACCTTAAAATGGCATTAACGCATTGGTTCGTTTCGTGTCGTTTAATCACCATGACCCAGATGCATTCCCCCTGTCCGATGACAAGGAATGCCGTAAGCTTACATAGGCTCACACACTCCTGCACATAATATGCCCTTCTGATTCAATTCGCCACACACTCACTTTACGCGACTATTATTTACTACAAAATTCCTCTCAACAGTGCCACATATTGGTGGTACCTGCGTTTTAGTTTTAGGCTGACTACTGCCATGACTGTGCGTCTTAATCCATGACCCGCCTTATCTGTGATTAACGGGGTAATGCAGGACGAACGAGAAAATCGAATCGACGCCTTCCCTTTCACTCCTAGCCAGTGTGCGCAGAAATGAGCTAACAGCGATTTGTACAATTTATAGTTATTTGGTGTGCTATGCGATGAGACTAGATTAAATTGTGACTTGGGCCGAAATGGGGTTCATGTGTTGGGCTAGATTCTGCTTAAGTGATACCAAATACCTGTCCTTTGACAGAGAAGGAGAATGAAGTTCATGAGCTCTCTTAAATGCATGGGCTTAATTCAACATGATTGCTCAGATGGACACCTTGTAATTAGCTTTCTTGACACTAATACTGCTGCCTTATGCAGCCAATGGAAACTTGTTGCTTCATCAGATGAAGCAGCACTTTCTTCTTGGGCAGAATTTTGGCAACGCTGCGATGATGTGCCATCTTACCTAGCTACAGTTTCACTTTCTCTTTCGACAAATATTTGCTTGGTCTTAGGAACCAGAAAGGCTATGCGAAGAACACCGAAACAGTAGCGGCGCGATGGAGTTGGCAATATAAATATTGCGCCTAAAATGGCCACTTTTATGGATGCATAACGAACTCTCTGAATTGTCACTACAAAAAACCGGCCATAATAGCATCTTTTCGTAAATAATTATATCATTTTATGCAACAGTCCTCCTCTTAACTTATTTTTCTCATTCAAGCGGTATCAATGCAGAAGTTGAAAGGCAAATAATCACCAAAGATGTTGATTAGAAGTCACGTTTGCCCTACTTATAGCAGTCATGATGAAAAAATATGGCGCAGCGACCCAAATCATGCAACCCTTGTCCTTCAACCTAGGCGACATAACACGATTCAATACGTTGACATCGGGGTAGTGTCGGTCTGATCCTCCATCCGACTTCCGGACCCGTTGACACACCTCATCTCTGCTACGCGGAATAGCACTGAGCAAATTCCTCATTAACAGCAGAATGTTCCATTCACGTCCTTCATCTGCATCTCTTTTTAAAGTATGCCAACAACCGATTCACTATCGCGAAAGTTGAAACGAATGTTATTTAATTTTCCTCCTGTCTATTCATGAGCGAAATCAAATGAGGGTAGACTTGCGATCCTCACCTCTCCACAAAAACAGCAATCGCGACGGATGAGAAACAAGCTTGCGGGTATGAAGTGCATGTCTTGTTTGAATTTTTGGTTAAAACTCAGCAATATTCCTTTCAGTGAGAAGCTGCCATAGCAGCTAATTCTCAAGACCCTGTTACATTACAATATTATGCTTCTGGATTTTCCGACACTTTTGGAAAGCTGTTAGAACTTTTGAGCAAAGAGCTTAAAATAGGCGCATTTTGTAACGAACATAAGTGTAAAACTATATGTTTAGGCTTTGCAAAAATCATGAACATTGAGTCAGTTTTTTACGAAAGGCATTTATGGGTCGACGACTTTACATTTCTTCAAGATTAGGGATTGGGATTGCTGTCCGCGTGCGAAGAGCAACAGCACGATTTGGCGCTATTAACTTTTCGTTTACTTTACGAAGCCCTACCAACACAAAAGCATCAAAATTACTTTGTCTCCACCTATTTTCTCAGCTCGAATATGTACATGATAGCACAATTAAATTTCCTCATCAAATCGTACTCTATTTGTTGAAATGGAAAAGGAGAAGCCATTCTAATGCTATGCAGATATTTAATCGCAGTTTTCTATAATATTACATGCCAATAATTTTAAAAAGCGAATCTATTTAGATGATTTAACACCTGTAAGGGCCACTGATGTTAATGATATGACGATAGAACCACGACAATAGCGCGCCATGCAAACATCGGGTAGGTCTGTGATTGTTCTTTTACTAGACGCGAAATAAGAGCTAGTTATCATGTGCGATAGTTGATTTAAAATAAGTCATTAAGCACTACAATCATCGGCTTCAACTCCTTATTTTTTATCTTTCCATAAAAATATATGCTTTACCCGGAATGACATAGGACGGGAAGGTGATGTTTATAGACAGGCTTAGTAATAGGGGCCCAAGCATGTTGTTTTTGGCTTACGCGATCTTGCACACTATTGGAGAGCGTTCTAAGGATAATATGCCTCATAACACTAGACGGTATTCCTAATATACCTGTCTGGGTGTTGAAGACTGTCGTCTGTCACGCATCTTGTGTTCCGATGCCCCCAGCTGGTGTAACCCATAGTGTGCAAAGACACTGCGTGAAATAATGGAAGAAAATGCTTCGACTAACAGTTGACATGCCTCTAAGGCTGCTCCATTTTGATATAGTAGGCAGAGGTGCAATCTCGTGACTAGGATGCGAGTTTGCCTTTTAGCAGGCTAGCTGGCTACCTCGACGACAGACAGACCGACAGGCCGAGTAGTCATTACACAGTCAAGAGACGAAATGGTGCAAAGCAGATATATGGGTTGAAAGGTAAATCGAGCCTAAAAACACAAATGCTGGAGGACAACAACAACACCGCTTTCTTCATTGCACCTGAAGTAAAAGAGCAGGTGGGGATCACGGCGAGGGTGGATGTCTGGAGCATAGACATCCGCGCGGCCCTCAGCATGTACGGTCGCAACACAATGCGTGATTGGACGCGCACTGGTCGACACATGAAAAGGTACTCATCACACGTCCCCAAACCTCTAAGGAGCTTTATCAAAACTTGTCTCAGACACAATCCTAACAGGCGTCTGAAAGCTGCTGATGTCAAGTGCTTTGAGTTCAACAAAGACACTAACCGGGAGAATGTGGTGGCTAGTAAGCTAGAGCCACCTCATCACCCACCTGAGTTGGAAGACTCTTCTAGTGAAAGGGGGTTCAAGTTCGATCCTTGCGACACTACGCTTATTGCTGCTGCTTACGAGACACACATGTCACAGATAAACCAACGTTTTCGTGACATTCAAAATGCTAATTGGCTCCTCGATGATGAAGATTATTGCTTAGCGATGATTAAGGTGAAGGAACTGAGGCTGGAATATACCCTAACTTGCACCACTTATTCATTATTTATAACAAAGAGGAAGAATGTGTTAGAGGATATCATAAGAAATCTTTAGCTGAATATATACTGAGGGCAAAAAAAGCTGGACTTTAACCACTTTTAAAAGATCTTTCCTTTTTTACTGCAGTGGCAATATACTTTTATGGCAGATAAGAGGGAGCACAATACGTGAGGCTACAGGCATAAAATTATTAAAGCTGGTGCGTACGACTTTGAAAACCCATCTAAAGTAGATCTACAGGTCTGTCCAGCGTGATATAGCACATACTCTCCGTTCAGCCTAAATTAAACCAATTGAAGTCACCTGGCATCAGATAGTGAGTGTGCCACTTCTTCCGAGTAGTTCCAAATTGCACTGTGACATGAGGCAGGACCATTCGGCAGACATAGGCAAGGTAAAAAATATGCCATGTAAGTGACGTTAGCATTGCGGTGTAAAGTGAGCGTAGAGTACTATGTTTGTGTCCATTGCGCTAGGTTCTTTCTAGTGACTTTCCGACAAGTGGAATCGCTTCCGCAAGGAGGCGTGAATCCATATTTCACTATGAGAAGAGTCTTGTTCAAAGCACGAGCCGTGATTGGGCCTAGTAATTTGAGAAACTGTAATGCAGGAGGAATTGTTGCGGTCCTCGACGAAAACCTATGTGGAAGTCCTTTGTTTTATATTAGTAATTTAACCATTTCCTAGCATCCATGTCCTTTCCGGGTTTTGCAGCGCCATTTTGGCTAATCTTCGCCAAAGTTTATGGATGCTCAATGTTGCTTGATGGGTCTTTGGAGATTGGGTGCGATGCTATCAACTTCTCCACCAGGCCACTAAGGACTGCTTTGAGGGTCAGACAAGGTTGGGATGTGGGCGTTTCAGAAAATTGATTTAGTGTGTCAAGGTGTTCTGCTGGCTGTTTTCATTGCTGTATCTTGGGTGAAAGGATTTGTGAAAGCTAGTAATGTTGTTATTGATGCCCACTCCTGCGTAGAGGCCAACAATGGACCCAAGAGTGATAGCTAACGCAAATGCAAAAAATCGCAGTTGCCCTCCAACACCTCAACTAGTCTAACGTGTAGGCACTACTGCATCACCACCAAATGCAGGTGAAGTATTGATTACTGAGATTTTGAAAGCAATTGCTTCCCCAATGCTTTGGTTTTAAGGTAACAATTGGTAGGGTGATTCAAAAGCAGTCATGGGCAGTGCACAGGGATCCCAGCTTATTTGCTTTAAGTCCTACGAGTGAGTTGGTCTTCTGCTTTTGTCATTGTTGTCACTGGCTGATTCATTTGTCAAGACTGGTAAAGGTCGTACAAGACGGCCTACCATACTTCGTGTCTACCTGCCGATGCGATGCACCAGGCCAGACTCAACACGGTGTAGGGAGAGCCAGTCACTTGTGACTCAGACACCAGCCATCTGCACGCGCGGCACCCGTGGCAGATGCACATGCACGCATGCAACCGCCAAGAGCAGAGGGCGGGTGACCTCCACCTTAAATAGACCTCTTCGACACCAAGTTTCAACCTCCGTCTGCCCTGGCCAGTAGTGACTTTACACGCATCAGCAAGTCCTACAGTGTCAGCGTCGAGTGAATCTAGTACCGTAAATTATAAAATGACTCCGATTCATTCTGATGTTTCTGCAAGCGGCTCCCAAAACTTTGGAATGGCAAGCCGTATGCAAAATAAGTGGTCTATGTCAATATCCTCAGTGGTATAATGTCAATGTCCGAGGGACTGCTAAATCTGGCGACTTAAAATACCACTGCAGGCTAACTGGTTCGCTGTGACCTTGACGTCACATTTCAGTTTAAACTTTTATTGCAAAACACGAATGTTCTATAAATTGCCTTCTTATTTTCATCACCCCTCTTTGGCTTGGGTAATTTGAAATTACGTCCCATTTGCATTATTTACAACTAAATTCCCGCATAATTATTCGCGTAAAGAGAAAATTTCGCAATTTGCTGTCCTGCGTGCTAGAAATCTAGTTGCAAAATTTAATGACAAGCACTTGCGAAGGCCCTGTCTGCCTACTTTCCGTTACCTTCGACTTCGCAGGACCCACTGTGCATAGAAGTGACGTCATTTGTCCCCGCAATTCTTGCTGAGGTCGCGAAAAGTTGGAAGACATAGCCTTTAGATCACGTGCTCATAACAAGGACGCTTTAAGCTCTTTGCCCAGCCCTACAAGATTCGGTAAGCGCACGTGGTATTAAAGCACAAGTAATAGCATGCTGCAGCCCCTACAATCAAAGGATAGTAGCACAATTGTGCTACGTGGCTGAATGCATTCAACAAAACCACAGAAGCCAGCAAGCTACTAAACTTGTAGTTGCGTTGTTGTCTTTACCAATCGGAGGTGCGAGATAGTAGCAGTCAAACTGATAACAGGTAACAACCATTTAACTTATCACTAGTTTATTAAAATAGGCACTTAATGAAGGATATGAACATGCGGACGAGTGCCATGCGAAGAGGAAGCAATGCTCCAAAGCCTAGCCATTTTTTCATGAAAACGTATCGAACCAATTCAAAGTTACCAAGTGTCAACTGCTTAACGTGATTGATTTTTGGCTAAAAGGTCGCCGAACTGATATTGTGAAATGACGTTGATGCATTCTGCTGGGGTTATGATGGTGAAATCACTGCAATGCAAATTGTTTGCTTATTTAAATTCTTTACAACCAATTTGCTAGTCAAATTTTATTGTCTTGGCAGCTGAAGACATTCTAGGTCCTTGGTGATCAGCATTCGGTATTCTCCTCTGGCCGTCAATTTCCCCTTTATTTGAATGCGCAAGTAGTGTTTCTTGGACTTGTAGCTGCCCCGGCGCCTCAGCGCATTGACAATATCAGAGAGGGGACCAAACCAAGAGTGGTTCATGAAATGCGGTTAGCACGAGGAGCCACCATTGTGCAGTTTTAATATCTCGCTACATTGGCTATGTCCAGATGACCCGTGCAGTAGACCAAGCACACTAATGAACGATGCGCAACAACTGTACAGGAAAATTGTCGGCTCAACTGATGACCGAGGACCCATCATTGAATCGGTGTGATGACGGTCAAAGTTCCTCCACGCTTCAATTCCGACTACAGGACCCATGAGGACTCTATGTTGACTACAAGTTACTTTGGCTTTTTTAATTTATTTGCATTTGCATGATTAGCTGCTGAAATGTCATCGTTCATGGAATTTATTTAAGTTGGGCATCAAAAAGACCTACAGTAACAGTAACTGCGCAGTGCTGGTGCACCCAAAATGGAACTGTTCCAGTTAATTTTATAGTAGGCATTAAACAATGTTCAAGCCTCGTATTTGGTTATTGCAAAGCATGATTAACTTCCTTTACTACTCACAGAACTCGAACCTGCTCAGACATTTTACAAGATGTGCCTAAATAAAGCATGCTTATTTCTAGATTGGGTTTTGATTCACGTGTTTCGATGGCATGGTTGACGTGTCCTTCGGCTCGCCCACATTGTACCCACCACTAACCCATCGGGTGGTTCTGTACCCAACTGGTGAATCCTTTCAGCTGGGAATTTTAAGCGTGCCATGTTTGAGTGTAATCATAAACACATTCAGCAAATAAATTTGACGCTTTACAAATGAAATCTGCAAATATGAGGGGAAAGAAGATATTTTGCTACCCTATTTATGGATTTGGATGCTACTACGCTAATTCAGTGCCTCTGAGTACAGTCGCAAACACTGTTCTAGACTAAAAAGAAAGTCTGTCTTAAAGCCACTTCCTCTTTTTGACTCGTTTAATGTGCAGCTGATGCATTCTGATAGACTTGTTGAAGGCGACGCTCTACTTTGCCCACCGCCGCGCTCTCCACTCAACGAAAAGTTCCTCAGGTTACTCGTAGATACTGCACAGTGGCTTATCTTTCGGTCAAGAAAATTCGCTTTCCACCAACTACCGCGCGATGCGCGTGGACTCGCGACGGTGGTTGCCTGTCCACTGGAGTAGAAGTATTCAATGAGGCGGAGGAATTGTTTTGTCAATTCTTGACTGTCATTTAGCGTGCAAGCTAAATTGGAAGCATCTGAGACTATAAGGAGCGTGTGAATGGAAAACCCAATCGCACACAGTCGCAGAGGTAGAATGGTTGCAAGTGGAGTCAGAAAGGAGCTGTTTCTAAAAGTCCTTTTGTGATGAGCTGTTTGATAGAAAACCATGAAAACGTGTGCACAAATTTAACCTTGTCCGTTATGTGTATCGCCCTTAAGTTGAACAATGGAATGAGCTTTGGCTCTGCAGTGCATCGCATTAACACTAGTGTCCTCAGCATAAGCCTTCAGGGCTCCCTGACCAGTGATTGTTCATCAATCGGATTCATTTCCCGCTTCATGGGAGCGCTTCATTTCCCTCCACATGCAAACAGTAAGGTTTCCGCTTAGTAGGCGATTTTAGATCTTTAAGGGCTTTGTGTATTTGATTGAGGCGTAACCACGTTTGAGTCTCGATTTGTCGTCGTTGATAGAGATACTAGAGGTCCAATGCAGTCCACATGATTATTCAGGAACTGACGTTGAAAGGAACTCCTTATCCCAGAGCGGATTTCAAGCACTTAGCAACAGAGGTAAACAAGTCTTTGTTCTGATAACTATTTTAACTATTCAAATCCTACTTATTTTAAATTAGTTCATACTAAATACCAGGTAGTCGGGATTGCAAACCCCTGCTAGATGCGAGCAAAGCTACTACCAAAATTGCAGCATCATCACTAAGACTTTCACAAAGAGCATCATTAATGAAGTTTTGCCATGACGAGACTGAATGAGCCATCCTAGAAAAAAGGTACATATATGTACTACGACTAATGAAAGATTGGGATGATTAAACATGCATTTTTTAGTTTTGCTAACGTTCCTTAAGGCATTGGGTGCGATGGTCAACAAGGTGGCTAGTCAGTCGCATGACATGCAATAAGAACCACTTTTAAATTCGGTGTTCTAATGACCTCAACGCTGTCGGCTGAGTGCGATGACTCACCTACCTGAGTTTTCTACAATTTAATAAAGTTTATTCGGGCGAATTGGCCTTGTTTGTCGCCATTTTTGGCAAATTGAGCACGCAAAACAGGTCACTGGTGGAATTTATGCTACGAACAAACAGCAGATCTGCAAATGTATGGATGTGCGCTGAAAATCCACATGGCCCCTTTTTGAATTCAGCCTAATGGGAATGAAGCTAGCTTTCGTGCTCTTAAACAGGATTTTGAATTGGTCCCTTGGTAGGTAAATTTCAGCGCAATAGTTAGATGTAGAAATTGACTTGGCTTTCTGATCCGTTAAGAGGTAGTTTTAAATTACTATAAGCAGAATCAGTAGCCTTGACACCTATACCGATAAAATTTGCTCCCATTCATCAGCGTGTGTGGCATTCCGAGACTTTCTTAAAGACAAATAAGGGCATAATACTTCAGCAAACTATATGCGCCTGGCAAACAGATAGGAAATGTTGCTACCAGCATGGTCTAGGAGATGTTAGTGAAATCGGTAGCCAAACAAACAGAGCACACGGTGATGTGAAGGAGGTGCATGTCCAGTAAAGCTTTTAAGTTATGGCTAAACAAATGGCTTTTGGAACTTAATTTTCGTAGCGCAGCCTTAGCGAAACGGTGCAAAATCCAGGTCATACACTATGAAACCCATGGACACTTCTAGCAAAATTACTTTCAAGATAATTTGTGTGGTTTATTATAATGCGTTAAATATTATGCGGACTAAAGTCGGAATACGAAACCATAGCATTCTACCAAGTCAGTTACGATGTTGAGCCCCAATGCATTTTCACAACCAATTACAAACTCATGGAAATTTTACAGTCATTTTTCCTGCTTTCCACTCTTGTATTTGATTAAAGTAGCAGCTATGATCAAGAAGCAACTCCCGAATGTCTTAGGAGAACAAAATTAATTAAATAACGGGATATGTCCTCGTGGCTTGCCTTTGATATAAATGGGCATGTAAATGAATTGGGGACGGATATCAAATAATTAACACCAGTTGTGTTCGAATGGAATTAATATGACAGTAGGCAGATCGCCTTTGACCACTTTAAATGCACAAGTGATTTGCACAAATTCTTGCGATGCATTAGCAGCGACTTACTCCTTTTACATCCAAGGATTTCCTGTGGGATTCACCCGCTCTTTGAAACAATTGTATGATCGGTACGAGATTGTTTTAAAGAATTTCTCTTCGTTTCATCTCTTTCTCACTGAAGAAATCAGACTTTTAGCATTCGACACTCAAATAAATTTGATTAAGTTATATGTAGCCTAGTCATGAAATGTGGTGTGAGCCATGGGTGCATATTAAAATCATTACGCTCTTTTAAGGGAAAACAAAGGAATGAACACAATTTAACGTACAAGCTGCAGCTCACGGCTCATCTTTGCAGAGTTTGTGACCTCCAGTTCCATTTCAGGTTGCGGTTTGGACATCTGAATGTGATATGGACACCATAACTTGCAGGAGATTTATTTAAGTTGAGCTTTGCCTCAATAAGCACATTGACTTGATTAGGAGCCCAGCTAAACCATCTCGTTAGGGATGGCATGCACCTCTATTAGAAAATAGGAGCAAAGTATGTTCGGTTTTTCTCGTTTTTAATCAATTCCATTGGGAGGGCAGGGACTTTGTGTTGCTAATCATCATTCGCAAGCTGGTCGGGTTTTGTACTAGTTTCGCCGGTGATGGACCTTGTTAATGGAAAGCAGAATGTGCATAGGCAAGTATACGAGCTTAACTGCAAACCGTTTTTCAGCGAAGCATGTTCTTACTAAGCCCTTAAGAGTAGCACGGACTGTCCATGCGATGTCCTGTCATGGGCAGTGTGACTGGTAAAAATGGCAAACTGTTAACGCTACAGGCTCATCACCTTCACTTTATCGCCACAAATATTGTGGCAACTTAATTAATGAAACCCTGCTATGCAATATTTAAGAAAAGCCAGTAAAAGAAGGGGACAAAATAAATTATCTCATGGAATGCGCACATTGAAACTGTTAAGAACCACCCTTATCTAGTCAACACAAAGAAGCAATGCCAAAAGCGAGATTAGCTCTCAGGGTGTTGAGCAGTGCTTTCATGCTAATCAAATAATTTTGCACTAGGTACGAAGACATTTATGGCAAATCTAAGGCTCATATCACCGTTGACATCAACCAGATCTCAGATCTAGCTCTAGTAGCATCAGTTTTTGACAGAAGGGCCTCTCCATTCGAAGTCTCGATGTTAATAGACTTAACGAAGCACCGACCAAACCAGCAGGACAGGGCGATGCGGTGACAGAACACTTTGAATGCACCAAAGCAACCCAGTCAACTTAAAAACTGTTTACTGCTCCCTCACTGTTACTCATTCATGCATGTAGGCTCAATTCATGAAGAAAAAGTGTGCAGGTGTATGCAATGCGAACCAACTTCAACGGATAATTTCAAATTACACTATTGAGGCATTGTTGATCTTGGGACTAAATAAAGAAGATTAACGTCTCAAATTTCGGTACCTGGACTCATTTTGAAGATTAAACGGGTTGTAAGTTGTTCTTTGTGGTTATATCAGTTTATTTCTGACTAATGCCTGGGTAGACAAGCTGAGTGTCTGTCAATGTATGGGGTCAAAGATGAGCAAGACCTTGGTCTTCTCTTATTCTCTTTTGTGTGCACATACTTTTGTCAATGTGACAGTTTATGTACTGAGAATCAACCTTAGTTTTCCGCTTCCCTTATGTATTTTTTAGAAGGGATGAATGGATTCCCATTGAGAGGCTAAAGTGCCAAATTTAAACCAGTTGCAGTCAATCACTAATGACTTAGAGCTACCTTAAGGGAGATGTGAGTGGAGCG